>BSBK01006623.1:12500-705968 GCA_027943335.1 Chamaecyparis obtusa
GAACGTAAACACTACCATGTTCATAATCAAACATTTCAAAAGTGCTGGAAATATTCAAGACTATCTAGGTTACTAAGAGGGGAGGGGTGAATCAGTAACTTCAAAACTTTTAACAGATTCAAATCTTAATAATATTAGATTGATAATCTGACTTCATGCATGAGTAATAGAAAGAATAAAACATTCATAACACTTTGAACACAGAGATTTGGTGACCTAGAAACCTTCCAAGTAGAAAGTAAAACTGGGGTGGGGTTGATACCCACAAAACTTCAATACTGCAGTATAAAGTTTTCCGGTTAAGGCTTACAATGATCACTTCTAATGATCTGCCCTGTTAGGAGCAATAAGGACTGCTAGGTCCACCTTGTTAGAGGATTTACAAACATACAATGAAGTATGCACTCGGTTAAGAGATTTTACAAAGACTATTAAGTCTACCCGGTTAAAGGATTTCAAGTTGATTCACCTGTTAGGATGAAATAGTAGATCTCTTACTTGCAACTGTACTTGCTGATTGAGATTCTCTGATGTACTGATCACCTTCTATGATGGATAGATCTTTGCTACTTCTTATACTATTGTAGCCCTTTGTAATTCGCTTATCTCTGCCTTTCTCTCTTTTTCATACTTCACTATATCTCACCTTTTTGATATGATATAAAACATTGTTTATATATATCAATCCAAAACAATTACAACATAATTAAAAAGTCGGCTCTTAAACAAGCTAACACAAATATTACTGAGTCGGCCCAAATATAGTGACTTGGTTACTGAAAAATAACTCGGTGACTTTCTGATACTTGGCATCCACTATGTTACTCAGCATCATCATGCACTCGGTAGAAGTGGAGGCATGGTCCATACTAACCACTCGATTGTAGTTTCAAACATGGTATATACTGGAGACTCGGTAGATATAGTGTCACTTGGTAAATAGTGTCTTGCTTGGTAAGCACTGTCCTGCTCGATAAGCACTGTTCTACTCGGTAAGCACTATTCTGCTCAGTAATCACTGTTCTGCTCGGTAAGCACGCAGAGTCTAAATAAGTGTTGTCACTGATGACAATCATACTTAATGCCAACAATCTCCCCCTTTGGCATTAGTGACAAAACACTTATTGCCCAAAACTTATATACACAATCATGCTGACACTGGTTTTGTATATACATTTCATGTCTCCCTTATACAGTATATATACAAATATCTTATTTCACCTCATACTCATATTTTCTATTTATACTTTCTCCCCCTTTCATATCTCATATACTTTCTCCCCCTTTTTGACAATAATGCCAAAGATGTATATACAAATATTTTACACAGAGATACCAAAATGTGAGAGAAAATCAGAATGCACCTTTCCAATTAGTGCTAGAGTTCTATCCCAATTCTCTTCTAGAATCTTGCATGTATGGAGTGCAACTTGGACTTTTGTAGAGAGTTCAATCATGTGATCTGCAATTGAAAACTGATTGTCATGGATCAATGTTTTTGAGTATGCAATATGCTTCTGCATTGTATCCATGATGGGAAGGATCATGTTCTGAATATCTATTAATGTTGATCTGATCCTTGCATCTTCTTTCAATAAATTTGATTGCTTATCAGATAGGAATTTGATTGTCATCTGATGTGCAGAACTTGAACTAGGTTCAAGTTGCAACTTTTGTGCACTAATCTTCAGATCCTCATCAATCTTATTTATTTTTTCTTTAATTTCCTTTGAGAAATCAGCAACATTATAGATTTTGACAAAAAGAGATGTTACCTTGGAATAGGAGGACTCAATGCTAGTCAAAACTGAAGATAACCCTACCTGATTGATAGCTATTTAATGAGCAATGTACTCAAGCACTTCATTTTCAAACTTCTTCTTAGCCTTTTCAAGAAACTTGTCTGTTCCAGAGGAATCATCATTAAACCTATTAATTGCTTCTACCAACTGCAACAAAATGTGTTGAGAGGAATCAACTTTAACACCTATAGCTTCTGTCAAAATGTTCTTGGCATCCTCAATGATCTTATATTCCTTATCTCTTTCTTCTTTTAGTTTCTTCTGCTTTGCTTTCTTCTGGAGGAGTTCACCAACTGTTTGCATTTGATTTGTAGTGAGGTTTGCAAAATCTAGCTGGGGAACTTGTATCTCCTCATCTAGATCTATACCTTCTACTACACTCTTACTCAAAAATTTTGTACTCGGTTGAGTCTTTATACTTATTGCCTTTGTAGTGGAAATTATTGTAGACACAGTAGGACTAGTAGTGAAAACTGATAAACTTCCGACTGATGGGATGCTAACTGGAATACTTGATAAATCAAAAATTGAAGTATTTACAACTGTAGAATCTGAAGTACTTACTGTTGAAAAACTCAAATTTGAAGAAGGTACAAAGGACTGCAACTCGGTGGAAGAAGGAGGCTGAAGCTTGGTAGATGAAGTGGTAGCCACTTCTGTCATTGATACATTGAGCTGTGCTAGTGATGATTGGACATTTGATGCATCTGAGGGAGTTGTTACAATCACACTTGAAGTTTTCTCCGGGCTAGATGTAGCAATTTTTACTGGAGAGTGGGGAAGTGAGGCAATTACCTCTATAGCTATCTGAACTAGATCATCTTCCTCGACATTCTTCTCAGCTTCCTCGGTAGCTTTTGTCCCTACTTCCTCTATCACAACATTATCAATCTGAACTATTTCTTCTTCTTCTTCTTCATCACTGTCATCTTCAATATCTTTGATTATCACAGTTTCAGTACTCAGTTTGTGAAGATGATAGATGTTTTTCCAAGTAGAATTTTCACTCTTCACAACCGACTCTATATCTTTGATCAAAATTAAACAACTGTTGAATTTTAGTGTCATCTTGTGCTCATTTTCTATCAATGCCTTATTTATTTCATCATCTTTCAAACTTGGCATTAACTGTCTTAAGGTTTGAGCATATATGTCCTTGATAGTTTGTCTTGCATTGGACCATCTCAACTTTACTTTATCCAATAGAACACTTGGAATTTGAGAAGCCATATCATCAGGTGAGTACTTCCATTTTCCCATTTTCTCAATGACAGCATCTTCTATTTCCTTCTGCTCTGCCTTTGATTTAATTTCATATTTGAGAGATTTGAAATTTGCAATTCCAGATCCTTCTCTCAAATCCTTAATCTTTTTTTCAAATGAGGGAGGAGGCCTTTTGAGTACTATATCATCATTGATTTTACCTACCTTGCCCCTTGATCTTTTCCTTGTGAATACTGCAGTGGATTGCTCGGGTTCCTTGGTGATCGTTACCTTTCCTTTCTTCTTTACAGGCACTTGTTCTTCTTTATTCTCATCCTTTTCTTCTTCTTCTACAATATCTTCTCCTATGCCCTCGGTTAACATAAGAGGTGTGCTAGATTGCATCTTGTCCATCCTCTTTCTGCCTTTGTTAACCACCTGTGGAAGTTTTATGCTTAGGTCAATTCTTATCTTAGCTTCATCATATGTTCCAAAGTATGGAGCCTTTGGATCAACAAGTTGATTTACTAGGGCTTCGATTATATCCTTTGTTTCATTAATGTTTACCTCATAAGGAAGAGGTTTCACCCATACAATCTTGGGCCTTACTACCTGAATGTATACTCTATCACAATCAACCATGAAACAAACATCATCTTTATAATCTTCCACCAATTTTAGTGGAATTTGGAATCTGTTATTCATCTTCTCCTTAAAAGATTCAAAATAGTTATCCATTATGCTTGTAAAATTCTCACCCATTTCTGCAATATACTTATTTATCTGATAAAGAATAGGTACATCCTTTCTCCATTTTACTGTTCCTTTTGATGGGAAAAACTTTTGAGCATAGAAAAATAAACAAACCAACAGTGAGCCAAACTTACATGGATTGTTCTTTGAGGTTTGGATGCTCTCCATGTTCTTGTTGAACTGTTTCAACAAAAGATCTGCTAGGTCAAATGACAGATTGTTGTTCACAATTTTATAGGCTAGGTCAACTGCTTCACACGGAACACTATTCTACCAACTTGAACTGTATATCTTGTGAGCTATTACATATGTGCCAAATTTTAGTTCTATATCGATAATACTGTTAATTTTCATACCTCTACCATCCCATTCAGCTAGGGTTTTCTTTTCTAGCTCTACCCGACCTAGGGTTTTTGTAGATTTAGCCTTGGCAAGCATGGGAAGACCAGTGATTTGGTGAATCATCTTCTTTGTTATTTCCACTGGTTGCTCAAGCCAAATTTTACCTTCATGTACTTGGCTCAGAATATATCTTATCCATTTTATCTGGAAACCCCGAGGCAAGTGGGTGATATGTGTTAAACCCTTTTCTTCCAAATGTTTATGTCCCGGTTTGAGAACACCATCAACACATAGCTCATCACGAACAACATCTATCTCTAGGGTTCCAAGTTCTTGAATTGTACCTTTAAAATGACTACAAATGTCATTTACAAGAAGTACCTTTGGAGGAATTTGAGACTGAGCTCCACTCAGATCTAGGGTTTCTGCAACCGCAGGCATGAGTTTGAAATCTGGCGCTTTCCATTCTCCATGAACTAACATTTCCAAACCTTTCTTTACTTTGGTGCTGGATGAAGCCATGGTAGCATGGTAGAAAAATTTCTGCTTTAAAATTTTGCTTCGAATTGCTGGATCGCACTAGAAATTTTTCTGCTCAAAATGCTGATATTCACAGTGAAGAATGAACTTGATTTCATGCTTTTTGTTAAAACTTTGTCATTAATGCTCCATAGGAATTAGGGTATTGAATTTGACAAACTGTCATCCACAATGCATTAAATGCTCGGTGAAGATTCCACAACTCGGAGAACATACAAATTCATACTTCTCCGACCTTACTCGGTAACCAAATGAAATTAGATTACTCCCGACCTTGCTTGGTGGTAACCGCTACCAACCTTCTTGTGATCCTATTGTATCTTGCATACTGATTTGGATCTTTCTTCCTTTTAGTTCAGGAACTTTTTTGGAATATGTATATGAAGATACAGTTCCAGTGCTTTCTTGGAGACTAGTTAGAGTTCATAGAGCCACTCCCTTCATGAGTGACTACATTACTTGGACTGGTTTGCTTGGTAGGTTTAAGAATCCACTACTATCTCATCTACTTCCTAATGCTATTTGCTTTTGCTTTCTTTTCATCTTCAACTTTGCCTAAATTCATGCATTTTTTAGCTATGTGACCAAGCTTAGTGCAATTATAACATCTTATGGTAGAATCCCTTTTTCTCAAGTGATGCCTTACATAATTCATGCCAATGTGTCCATATTCTCCATAGTAATGACATCTACACCAACTGTTGTAATCCCAACCAAACATTGCTTTAATAATTTATTCCGCTGGATTGGATGTTTTAGTTTTGCATTCTGATGCCTTATGACCTTGTTTGCTACATTTGTGACATTTGCCTTCAAATCTTGGTTTCTCCTTGCATTCATTTGCTTTATGACCAAGCTGATTGCAATTGTAGCATTTTCCATTGAATTTTGCTTTTCCATTTCTCCAACATTTGTTTGAAGTATGACCAATTTTTCCATAGTGATTACAAGTAGGTTTCTGATTCTTTTGAGTACCTTGTTTGGAGGATTCACCTTCCTCTTTGTATCCAAGTCCTGCTTTTCCTTTTTGCCTATGAAGGTTTCATTCATACACCTAATTCATATCTTCTTGAGATTTTAACATTCTCTCATTGATTCACCTTTCAGCATCTAGGTCACTCATCACTCTTAAATTGATTTGCTTTTCAAATCTCAGCTCCTCTCTTATATTTTCATTTTCTGATCTCAGAGTCAAGATTTCTTCATTTGCATTGGAGATTTGATCAATAAGGTTTTCTAGCTGAAGAGTTTTATTCTGGATTTCGTTGTTCTTCCCATCTATTTCATCTTTCATCTTGTTTCTTTGTTCCAAGACTTCATAGAATCTTGTTGACTAAATTTCCTGTTCTCTTTTCAATTTTCTCACTTCTTCTTGCAGAGATCCACTCTTTTCTAGAAGTTCTTTGATTGCATTATTTGCTTCATCTAAGCTACTTGAATGGAAAAAGTCTTCAATCTTTTCTTCAACATACTGGTGATCATTAATCTGATTTGCAAGTTCCTTCCTTCTTTTTAGGGAAAGGGAAAGATGCTCTCTTGCTTCTTTGAGTTGAGTTATGGCCATTTCTAGATCTAGCATTTCATTCTCAATTACTTTGTTAAGTCTGAATATCTCCATTGTCCTGAATCTTTTCTCAAGCTATCAAACTTTATTCTGAGAACCACGAAGCTCTGATACTAATTGTTGGAAATATTCAAGACTATCTAGGTTACTGAGAGGGGAGGGGTGAATCAGTAACTTCAAAACTTTTAACAGATTCAAATCTTAATAATATTAGATTGATAATCTGACTTCATGCATGAGTAATAGAAAGAATAAAACATTCATAACACTTTGAACACAGAGATTTGGTGACCCACAAACCTTCCAAGTAGAAAGTAAAACTGGGGTGGGGATGATACCCACAAAACTTCAATACTACAGTATAAAGTTTGCCAGTTAAGGCTTACAATGATCACTTCTGATGATCTGCCCTGTTAGGAGCAATAAGGACTGCTAGGTCCACCTTGTTAGAGGATTTACAAACATACAATGAAGTATGCAGTCGGTTAAGAGATTTTACAAAGACTGTTAAGTCTACCCGATTAAAGGATTTCAAGCTGATTCACCTGTTAGGATGAAATAGTAGATCTCTTACTTGCAACTGTACTTGCTAATTGAGATTCTCTAATGTACTGATCACCTTCTGTGATGGATAGATCTTTGCTACTTCTTATAATGTTGTAGCCCTTTGTAATTATCTTATCTCTGCCTTTCTCTCTTTTTCGTACTTCACTATATCTCACCTTTTTGATATGATATAAAACATTGTTTATATATATCAATCCAAAAAAATTACAACATAATTACAAAGTCGGCTCTTAAACAAGCTAACACAAATATTACTGAGTCAGCCCAAATATAGTGACTTGGTTACTGCAAACTAACTCGGTGACTTTCTGATACTCGGCATCCACTGTGTTACTCAACATCATCATGCACTCAGTAGAAGTGGAGGCACAGTCCTTACTAACCACTCGGTTGTAGTTTCAAACATGGTATATACTGGAGACTCGGTAGATATAGTGTCACTCGGTAAACACTATCTTGCTTGGTAAGCACTGTCCTGCTTGGTAAGCACTGTTCTGCTCAGTAAGCACTATTCTGCTCAGTAAGCATTGTTCTGCTCAGTAAGCACGCAGAGTCTAAATAAGTGTTGTCACTGATGACAATCATACTTAATGCTAACACAAAAGATATTTCCATGGAACACACGAACATTCCTAACACAATACATTATACGAATAAAAACTATTTTTAATGAAATTTTATAAACCAAATTTATAAATAAAGCAAGAGTTGAGTTAGAGAATGCCCCCGCCTTTATTATAGAGTGGGGGTGTTTTGAAACCCGAAAGTTGAAACCAAAGACCTCGCTCCCAACTAGCAAGCTACACCAAATATCCAAGCCCTTTGCTCAGTAGCAAAGCTAAACCCACCAAAAAACTCCTAGAACCAAGCAATGAAACAGAGCACACCATGACAGAGCTCATTTCACAAGCACAAAAACTGAATAGTGCTTCCAAATAATAAGCTCCAAGAACAAAAATAGAACCGTGATATGCATAATGGAGAATCTCATTAATAATGCACAGGTAAACAACCATTTTTCCCTCCAAGCTAAACAAAACAACCCCATTTTCGCAACCTTTCCAGGCATCAAACACATTACCTCATAACAGAGAAAACCTTGCCAATGCAAATGACCAACAGCAAACTAAAGTCATTCAATTCCCATATGCATGCCATAGCTGCATTAAATTTCAAACTTATCTTTCACTGCCACTTTCACTAAACAATGTGGCAGTTGTCACTGCAGTACACATACTTACCAAGAACTCCCAATTACACATGCTCAGAATTAAACCGCATATGCATATAACAATCAAATCCCAATGCACATTCGAAACAAAGCAACACAAATATCTTAGCAAAATGAGATTGGTAAGTCATAGCCACATTAGATCATAGGTCACGAAAACCTTAGGAAATATTTCTTAGCCCAAAGCCTAGGTTAGAGAATTTACTAACCTTAAGCCTGTCTAACATAATCACATAGAATGTTAGGATAACTACTAATTCATTCTAACATTTTACTAATTTATTTTCCTTTAAATTTCAATTTCCATTTAACAATTAACATTAACATAATAAAATCATTTTAACCACTAACATTAACCATATAATTAACCATATTTTTACTTAACAAATACAGACTACATATCATCGAAAATCACATTATTGGAATCTTAATAGTAGCATAGAAATTCTTTTCCAATTCAAGAATGAGTTTGTTTAAACTTATAGACAATCATCTCCCAAATACCTTAAATAATCAAAGAAAACTGATAGTTTAGAAAGTACAGTATCTGCAACTATTTAATTAAATCAAATAAATCCAACGCCATAATCTAACAAAAGATTAACAACTAACTGTCAAGTTAAATATCCATATTCTGTCAAAGATATAAATCAAAGTTTAAACAAATCTATAATCCAACTCACAACCAAAAGAGTCTGAACAAAAAAAACAAATCCGAACCAAGACATAAATCCACCCTAAAAGAACTAAATAAAGATGCAGAATCATAAACCAAGCCAGAAGCAGATAGGGGCATGACAGAGATGAAGGTGAATCGATACTTAAGCATTTGGAGGCATTTTGAATTCATTAATGAATACTAATTTTATGGAAAATATTTGGTTATGAATCTCTTTGTATGGTTCTTAAGATATGATGCTAGGTGATGGTTTTAGCATTTTCCTTCAAAACATATTCAATAATGTGAAAGTTTTGAAATAGTTTTTATAGATCAATTTCATGAAGAATATAGCGAGTACTTATGCACACAAGAAGATAATCAAAATTTCACCATGGAATCAAGATCTTGTATATCTTCTTTGCATGAATTCTTCAATATAAGAATGTATGATGATGAATAAAATCCTACGGGTGAACTTAGTGAATTAAATAATTTCCCTGAATATAGAAATCCATCTAATTTAGGAGAGGCCTATGCAGAGGAGCTTGATTTGAATGAACAAAAATAAATTGTTAGGAAAATATATGAATATGTAGACTGTATGGTGAATTTATAAAAAATAATCAATACAAAAGAAAAAATACAATTGATAGAACAAGCTATGGGTGTTCTCATAGGAGTGATCCCACATATAGATCAAATAAGATATGAAGTTAGTAGGAAGGAGATTCAAGTGAATCACAACTCACAATGACCTAATAGAAATAAGGAAGTGCAAGAAGAAGAGCCAATGATTGATTCATTTGTAGCTGAGTATTGTGACAATATACCCAATGAAACAGATACACAAGAGGAAGAGGAATGCACTAATCATGATGAAGATGAAGAGGCATACATACTTTAGAATCCTTATGACACTTGTGTTGCAATGAAGATAGATAATAACGAGGAGGAATATTCTCTTAGCATTGACCAAATTTTAGAACTTTTGGACAAAGAAAATCATAAGAATGTTCATGAAAATGGTGTAAATTTTTTTTTCTAGCTAACAAGAATTAAAATAATAATAAAATAATGCAGATAGTAAATACATTCCATTAGGTGGTTGATGAACATGAGGAAAATACATTCATTCCTACAAATAACAATAGCTTTGATAATTGGGAGGATTATGATCAAATTGAAGAAGTAGATATTCTCCAAGAGGATGATGTATCAAATAAAGATGTGTAATGTGAGCAGGATGAAAGAGGTTTGCATCGTGAGAAAGAAGTAGAAGAAAGTGCCTTTGAAAATGACTCCAATTTTTTTTCAAATCCACTTTATAATGAAATCACAGAATAAAATGAAACAATAACATGTGATGTTATAACCAAAAGTAAGTTTCATATAAATTATAATCTATTATATGTGGATGATAAAACATTTCTATAATTTCAAGAGATTATACCAATGAATAAGGTAAAATGTGGTTCAAATAAAATTAAATATTATAGGAATTATCAAGAAGGATGTGTGAGGCCCACGTGAAACTTGCTAAGTTTGGGGATCAAAATCTTTCAAAAATAAATGAAGAAAAGCATAAGGAAAATTCAAGGTTGTCAGGAAATATTTCTTTTAATCATAAGGTACAGACAAAAGGTGAGCAAAGATATCAATTTCCTACTTGTTATGATTTACATAAAATAAAAGAAGAATTTACAAAAGGCCATAAATGTTATACACATAAAAATGAGTATAATACTTTCAAATATGGGGAAATTTACAAGCAAAACTCTAGAGGATGGATGAAGAGGTTTTTGGGAAAATATTATAAAGATGAAATTGATGAAGCATATTCAAAATTACTAAGAAGCATAAGTCCCTATTTTTAATTATTAATTTTCCTCTCATTTCTAACTCATGTCATAGTCCCTAAATTTTCTCTTAATCCCACTTTTCCCTCATATGACATTTCCCTTAATTTTCTCATATGAAATTCTCACTAATTTCTCTCATTGTTCCTCCCACTATTTTCTCCTCCCCAAATCACTCTTCAATTTTTCATACATTGTCATTTTCCAAATGCAACTCATTATTTGTCATTTGCCAAATTAATTTCTTATCTTGTCAAAATTGTAATAAAATGTCATTTCCTAACATCATTAATCAACTTGTCATAACTTTTTATCGTTGTGTCATTTTCCAAATGCACAATTTAATTTTTCATAAATCCTATCATTTTTCTAATTTGGAGTCTTCAAAGGAAACCTGACCATGGATTGGATTCAATCTTGTCTGTCAATTTGAGTTCCAAATATCTATAAATTGGACCCTCATTTCTCTCATTTTTTTAGAACCACATTTTGAGTATTATTATCATCATTTTGTCAAATTGATTTCACTTTTGAGTGTACTTTTTTAATTCAAGCTACATCATAATATTAGAGAAGAAAGGAAGACATTGGAGCAATGTTTAATGGAGTTCTTGTTTGATTGATTTTAAGGTTTTATGCACTTTTCATTAATAAATTTAATGGTAGATTAGGGATTTGAATTTTCATGAAGTTTAGGGGTTTTATGGTTGACCTTTTTCATGCTCATGTTAATAATTTTTTATTTTCCTCTCCAACAGAATCAAGGACTACAATATGGATGCAAGACACCAATGTGGTGCACATGAGTTTTGTATGGGCAAAGTACAAAAATCCATACTAGAAGGTACAAGATGACAAATTAATTAATTAAAACAAAATCTATGGTATGTGAAAGTAACAAAAAGTATAATACTAGATAGAAAGAAACTAAATTAAAATAAGGGGATGATAAAAGAGATCTCACAACCCCTTTGGAAAAAACCTTTTGAAATGCTATTTTGCTCCACTATTCAGACCTACACACACAAAGCCAAGAAAAATGTTGGGGTTATTTATTTTAGAGGCTTTCCAAAGGAAGACCCCCATTTTGGTGTTTCCACCTCCACATAAAGATAAGATATGATATATGATGATCGATAATCCAAAAATTATAGGATAATAATAGATAATGATCAATGACTCTTGATATTATTTTTAAATCAAATGTAAATAAGTTTGAGGTGTAAAACAATACCCCTTTGAATCTAAGAAGTTGGAGCTTGGTGGATTGAGGTAAAAATGAGCTTGAATGTGATGGATATGGTTGAGAAACCAAGCAAGATAAAATAAGGCTTATAGAATCACCAAGAAGATATGAAGAGGTTTTGAACAAAATTTGAATAGATTATAACCTATTTAAAAAAAACTCAAGAAGACCCAAAATGAGGTCAAAATAGAGGTTTTAAGGATTCTCGACATCAATATCCTACCATAGGAGGCATTCACTACCAGAAACAACACATGTTTTTGCTCCAACAACCACCTTTAGTCTATAGATTCATGTAACTTGTAAACATTGTACAAACATCTATGTGGTTCTCATGTGTCCTAAATCAACTAGTCCACATGGTTAGGGTTTTGGATGAAGGAAGTGGTGACAAGGAAAGTGGGACAAAATAGAAGCTAAGGTGGAGATTTGATTTTAGTCAAAGTGAAGGCACCATGCAACAAAGAATTGGACAAGATACAATTTACAATATTACAGAGAGAGGAAAAGAAAGGGAGGAGAGTGAATGAGTGATATTTTTTCTATATATAAAAAATGGTGCATGTTATAGCATGCTTGCATTAACACATGTTTGTGCTATACATGCTCAAATTATTATTTTCTTCAAAAACTTTCAACCATTAAAGTTGGATTTTTCTTGAGAATCTAACCCAAAGGGTTGGACTAACATGTCAATACCCATATCTGTTCTTTTCATATTTCTTAAAAATAATACAATCTCATGTGTGTTTTCCATCAATTTTGCACATCTTTCAATAACAAGTTAGAAAATTATCACAATAATATCAAGCTCTCTCTTAGCTTTCTAACAATGTAATTTTTTACATTTTGAATATAATTTTTTTTTGGATAAAAGGGATAAACCTAAAATTTTGTTAATAAGAAAATGTATACATATATCATTTAAAAAGTCATCCCATTAGCATGAAAAGAGTGACCAAGGCTTGAGACTATATATGTTTTAACATTTTGAATATGTTAAGGCTTTGATCTTTAATTGATTTTACTAGTGTCTACATATTTTTTGTCAAAAAACTAGATATGATGTTTTTGGCTTCATTTTTACCTATTTATTGAAATTTGAAAAAAAAAAATTTGGAAGAAACTCTAGACGATCTCTTCTATACACAATAACAACTTATTTTTAATTATTTTTTAAAAAATAAGGGGTCCACACATTCAATTTTTTATGTTTAAGATGTGTCTACTATGAAAATTGGTAATATATATATATATATATATATATATATATATATATATATATATATATATATATATATATATATATATATATATATATATATATATATATATATATATATATATATATATATATATATATATATATATATATATATATATATATACATATACATACATACATATATATATATGTCTAGATATATATATATACATATATATATATATATATATATATTGAAAAATAAACAAAAAATTGAGCTTAAACTACATGGTGTAAACTAATTTCCAATTAAATACTAAAAAAATATTAACATTTTAGAGGGGCCACACTAAACAACATGTTATGTATTTTTTATAAAATAAAACTTTGTGTGGTCCATTTATTTGAACCCTTAATCTCCAACATTCGAAAAAAAATAAAAGTGTAGAAAGTATATTCAGATCACTATGACTCTTGCTAGTGTTTTGTATTCAAATTTGAGTGTAACTATCTTCTATTTATTGTCAAAGCTCAATCTTTCTTGATTTCAAGAAAGAAAAAAAAGTGGCCACTTAAGACCTCATTTTGTTCCCCCATTTTCATGCACTTACCCCCTTGATCTCTTTATGGTCCCAACATATGTGAGGTTACTATATGAGCTATAGAATAAGTGGATGGAGAGGGAGATGGGTTGAAGAAATGTAGTCAAATGAAAGAAAAAGTGAAAGAGCTCATTTAGAAGAATATGTTCTTCAAATTGGTCTCTCTAAAATGTGTACTATTTTTTACTTATAAAGTGTATCACGTGCATTTATTGTATTAATTAGATAATTAGAAATCTTATTTTTTACAATAGGTTTAATGGTGGGATAAGCTAGTGGACTATTATCTTCATGAGGAGGGAATGTCTTGTGGATGATAAGGATGAATTCATGATGTGTGTTGTTTGTGTTACAATTGTAAAATTTTGGATAAGTCATTGATATTTTATTGAGAAAAAATATGGAGTGTCCAAATAGTTAGTCTCTCACTCTAAGATGGTGCCTAGATGAGTCAGTTCAAAGTCTACCAAGAACATTCATTTTACTATTGGATTCTATTTAAAGATCTAGCTCTCTTTCTAAAATCTCAACAATTGTGGGAGTTTGAAACAACATTCTCAACTCATTCAATGTAACTGATGCAAGAGCATCTTGGGTCTTGAGCAATCTTGCATCACCAAAAATATTTCATTCTTCCTATACCAGACTGATGTTTGTTTTGTCATTGATGTTGTTGTTGGTTTCATACCTTGCAAAGTTAATTTAGTGATATGGGCCTAATCTTAAGCACTCTCCTAAGCGCACATGTCCTAATTCATTTGGATCTAGAAGTTATCGCAATTCTCCTCAGGCATCAATTTTCTGCCAGTTTCGCTCATGAAACGTGTGGTATTTCATCTTGCATGGATTCATGTAGGGAAATTGGAGCTTGCATGGTTGGGAATCCATTCTTAGATCATGTGTGGACCTAAATACATCTTCACATCATGTTTTGTTGTTTCTAGCTTTAGTTTTGGTTTCTCCTCCTAAGTGGACCTATATTGTAATTAAATGCCTGACTGGCTGACTTGTGGCTTTGCTAGCTATATATTTGGAGCTTAGGTGTATTTTTAGGGAGAGTCAGATAGTGCGTAGAAGATAGTAAGTTGGTGGTAGTAGAAGTAGAAGAGAAGACAATATGTGAGCTTAGTCTCTGAATGTATAATTTTTATTGTATAAGGCCAAAACTCGGAAGGCCTCATAGTCGGGCATGTTGAAGGATTAATATAATTACACCAGTGTTGTGACCAGTTTCTTGTCTCATATCCATTTTGTTTTCACTAATTTCATGTGGTTTTCATATTTCTTCCATGTGTAACTCTTCGTAGGGCTTTTTTGTGGGTTTAAGCAGTCTCAATTAACCTTGACTCTACCTTTAGCCACCTTGCCCTTGCATCAAGTGGTATTAGAGCAAAGATATTTCTTGTGGATCAGATTATGGAGAACCTTATTGGATTGGTTGTAGGGTGGAAGATCTAAGGTCTGACCTATAACTTGCAGAAGGTTACAATCTTACTAGAACTTGATTGTCAAGATGGTTCAAGGTAGAGGAAATGATAATGCTATCATGGATATGTTGAGGCAGATTGCAACTAGGCTTGAAGCTGTAGAGACAGCCTAGAGAAGAGGTGCACATCTTGAAGATGTTAGTGATGAAGAAGAAGTAGCACCTAATCCTAAACCTGAAGTTGAACAAGATGAGGAAACATTTTTGAGAGTTTTGTCTAAGGTTAACTCCAGACCTACAGTTGAAGTTTCTTGCTATGATGGAAGACTTGAGACCGATGCACTTTTGGATTGGATCTCTGAGATGGATAAATACTTTGAGTATGAAGGTACTCCTGATAATAAGAAGGTTAAGATAGTTGTCACAAAGTTGAAAGGTCATGCATCTCTTTGGTGGGATCATTTACAAACTGAGAGACAGAAGAGAGGAAAAGAAAAGATCAAGACATGGATAAAAATTCTTGGAAAGATGAAGAAGAAGTTCCTTCCAGCTAACTACCAAGCTAGTCTGATGAGAAAAATGAAAAATTTGAGACAAAAGGACATGAGTGTGAAAGAATATACTGAGGAATTTTACAAATTGGATATCAAATCTGGACATGTGGATGATGAAGTTGAGAAAGTGGCTAGATATCTGAATGGCCTAAGGACATCTATTCAAGAGGATATTAGTTATGTGAAAATAGATAGTGTGGAAGAAGTACACCAATTTTATTTGAAGGTAGAAGATAGATTGACAAAGAGACATGAACAAAGATAGAGAGGAAGAGGTGGCAGATTTTAGAGAAGCAGAGGTAGATCTTATGGAGAAAGTAGCAGATCTGAAAATATAGTACAAGATAAAGGTTGGAAAGATGAACCTACCTATAGAATAGGTAATTACTCTAGAGGTAGCTATACTGGTTACTCTTGGAATAAAAATAGTGGGAAAAGAGAAGAGAAAACTTGGTTTAAAGGTACTTGTTACAAATGTGGTGAAGGACATAGAGCTTCAGAATGTACTAAATCTAGAAAGAAGACTAGGGGTAACAGAAAAAATAATTTTTCTTGTGAAGAAGTTGAGGAAATGTCTAATGAACCTGAACATGGTGAGAAATTGATGCTACGAAGGATCTTGTGTAATGAAGAAGCTAATGAGGAACCTGTTCTGAGGAAAAGTTTGTTTATGACTAGATGTAAGATTGCTAGCAAATGTTGCAAGGTAATCATTGATAGTGGAAGTTCTAATAATTTGGCATCCAAAGAGTTGGTTAAAAAATTATAGTTGCAGAGATTGAAACATCCTAAACTTGACCATATTTCTTGGATCTAGAAGGAGCATAAACTACTTGTAAGTGAACAATGCCTTGTTAAATTTAAAATTGGAAGTTATCATGATGAAGTCTTGTGTGATATTATGCATATGGATTGTTGTCATATTCTTTTGGGTAGACCTTGGCAATATGATAGGAAAGCTTTGCATGATGGTAGATTGAATCAATATACTATTTGGATGGATGGGAAGAAACAAGTATTATTTCCTTTAGTAGAGAAGTTTGATGAAGGTCACTGTACTATAATCAGAGTATTCTCGATTGATGGTAAAAAGTTTGCAAGAGAAATGAAAGAATAGAATATTTATTTTTCTTTAATTCCAAGGAAAACTGAGAAACAATATGAATTAGAACATGCATCTGAGGTTAAACCTTTTTTGACTAAATTTCATGACATCATTTCTGATAATGTAGCTGATGGATTTGATACTTGGAGCTAGTTTTCCTAATAAAAAACCACATAGGTTAACACCTGATGAAAAGACTGAGTTGAATAGACAAGTGCAAGAATTTCTTGAAAGAGGTTTGATTAGGGAAAGTTTGAGTCCTTGTGCAGTACATGTTGTGTTAGCACCAAAAAAGAATGGAGAATGGAGAATGTGTACTGATTCTAGAGCTATAAACAAGATAACCGTAAAGTATAGATTTCCTTTTCCTAGGATGGATGACATAATGGATAGTTTGACTGGAGTGAAGTATTTCACAAAGATTGATTTGAAGAGTAGATATCATTAGATTAGGATCAGAGAAAGGGATGAATGGAAAACTTCTTTTAAGACTAATGAAGGTTTGTATGAATGGTTGGTTATGCCTTTTGGTTTGACTAATGCACCTAGTACTTTCATGAGGCTGATGAATGAAGTTCTGAAAACTTTCTTGGGTAAGTTTGTGATTGTATATCTTGATGATAATTTGATATTCAGTAAGAGTAAGGAAGAACCTCTTGAACATATCAGACAAGTATTGCAGAGATAGAAGGAAGAAAATTTGTTGATTAATTTAAACAAAATGTTCATTTATGAAAGAAGAGATTGTGTACCTTGGTTTTCTAATTTCAACTGATGGATTGAAGATGGACCCTGAGAAAGTGAGAGCTATACTTGATTGGCCTACACCAGAGAATGTTGGGGAGGTAAGATGATTTCATGGATTGGCAAGTTTTTTATAGGAAGTTCATCAAAAACTTCAGTTCTATTTGTAATGCTTTGCCTGATTTTAGTAAAGTTTTTCAAGTTTAATGCGATGCTAGTGGAAGTGCAATTGGATCTATTTTGAGTCAAGAAGGAAGACCTGTAGCTTTCTTTACTGAGAATTTGAATGATGCTAAGATAAAATATTCAGTTTATGACTAGGAATTCTATGCTATTGTTCAAGCTTTGAAGAAATGGAGACATTATTTGATGCCTAAAGATTTTGTGTCGTATACTAACCATAAAGATTTGTAGTATTTGGGAAGTCAGAATAAGTTGAATCAGAGGCATATGAAGTTGGTTGAGTTCTTGCAGAATTTTTCCTTTTCATTGAAGCATAAGAGTGGACAATCAAACAAAGTTATTGATGTCTTGAGCTGAAGAATATTTTTGCTGATAGAGATGAGATTTGAGGTACTTGGTTTTGATGATTTGAAGTGTTTGTATGAAACTGACATTGATTTTGCAGAATGTTTGAAATCTTGTAAGGAACACACAGTGAGTGATAAGTGGACTAATTATTTCATTCAAGAAGACATGTTGTTTAGAGGAGTTCAGTTGTGCATACCTAGAGGATCTATGACGGATAACATAATAAAGGAGAAACATAGTGGTGGACTGGCTAGACATTTTGGGATTGATAAGACTGTGAATTTTATTTTGGAGAGATACTTTTGGCCACATATTTATAGAGATGTACAAAGAATGGTTAGAGGTTGCACAGTTTTCCAAACAACAAAGGGAACTATTCAGAATATGGGATTGTATACACCTTTTCTTGTACCTGATAGACCTTGGGAAGATGTGAGTATGGACTTTATTTTTGGATTGCCTAGAACTCAGAGAGGTAATGATTCTATTTTGGTAGTGGTTGACAGATTTTCTAAGATGGCTCATTTCATACCTTGTAAGAACACATTTGATGCATTACATGTAGTTGAATTATTTTTCAAGGAAGTGGTAAGATTTCATGGTTTTCCTAAGTCTATTATTTTAGATAGAGATACTAAGTTTATTGGTTACTTTTGGAGAACACTTTGGAAAAAGATGAATGCTGAATTGAAATTTAGTTCTACATTTCACCCATAGATAGATGAATAGACTGAAGTTGTGAACAGAAGTTTGGGAAATTTTTTGAGATGTTTAGTTGGAGATAAACCTACTAATTGGGATTTAGTTTTGGCACAAGTAGAGTTTGCATATAATAATTCTATGAATATAAGTACTAAGAGAAAACCATTTGATATTGTTACTAGATTTCATCCTAAGGGAACCAAAGAGGTGAGAGATTTAGCTACTGAGACTAGAAGAAGTGTTGAAGTTGAGGATTTTGTTGTATACATGAGAACCTTTCATGATAAAGTTAAAAAGAACTTGGAGGACAGTAATCTGAAATATAAAAAAAGAGAAGATAAGAGAAGGAGACATAAATATTTTGAAGTTGGAGATGAGGTTATGGTTCATTTGAAGAAGAATATATTTCCAATTGGTACCTACAACAAGCTTAAAGTGAAGAATTTTGTACCTTGTAAGATTTTGAAGAAGTTTGACAGTGGAAATGCTTATGAAGTGGAATTACTAGAGGACATGGATATATCACCTATATTCAACATTGCTGATATCTTTGAGTACTTTGAATTAAATGATGAGATTGAAGATGATCTGAATTATCCTAAGAAGAACACAGACAGCATTGAGAAGATCTTGAATAGTAGAGTGAGCAAGAGTACAAGAGGAAAAGACTACATGGAATACCTAGTTCAGTGGAAAGACAAGCCAGGTGAAGATAGTTCATGGATTACACAGGCTAAGTTGGATCTTTATGATTTAGGTCAAAATATGAGTAGTGCCTAATGTGGACATCAGTTCTTTTGTTACCCTAGGTGTCTAATGCAAGACCATCTTGGGTCTTGAGCAATCTTCCATCACCAAAAATATTTCATGTTTCCTGTACCAGTCAAATGTTTGTTTTGTCACTGATGTTGCTATTGGTTTCATGCCTTGTGAAGTTAATGTAGTAATATGGACCTAAAATTAAGCACTCTCCTAAGGGTGCATGTCCTAATTCATTTGCATCTGGAAGTTATCACAATTCTCCTTGAGCATCGGTTTTACACCAGTTTTGCTCATGAAACGTGTCGTATTTCATCTTGCATGGTTCCATGTGGGGGAATTTAATCTTGCACAGTTGGGAATCTATTCTTGGATTGTGTGTGGACCTAAATGCATCTTCACATCATTTTTTTTGTTTCTATCTTTAGTTTTGGTTTCTCCTCCTAAGTGGACCTATATTTTAATTAAATGTTTGACTAGCCAACTTGTGGCCTTGCTGGCTATATATTTGGAGCTTAGTTTAATGTTTAGGGAGAGTTAGATAGTGGCTAGAAGATAGTAAGTTGGTGGTAGTAGAAGTATAAGAGAAGACAATATGTGAGATGAGTCTCTGAATGCATAATTCTTATTGTATAAGGCCAAAACCCAGAAGGCCTCACACTCAGGCATGTTGAAGGATTAATATAATTACACCATTGTTGTGACCATTTTTTTTGTCTCATATCCATTATGTTTTCACTGATTTCATGTGGTTTTCATATTGCTTCCATGTGTAACTCTTCACAGGGCTTGTTTACGCGTTTAAGTAGTGACACAAGGTAGGGGCCAAGATGGGCCAATCAATGGCACACCCTAATGATCCAAGCCTGATCAACACATGTGGAAGCAAACAAACACAACAGTGAGAGAAAATGAAAAAACTTTCATATATTTCATCAAATAAAATCATACATGTTGGGCTATAAGGCCTTCCTAGTTAGGGCCAAATATTACAATGAATTACAGAAGTCCTCAAACATGCAAGGATCTGCCAACAAACTCTATACTTACTATCTTCTATCTTCTACCAAAACTACCTCCTAAACTACAACCAAACAACTACATTTATACAAGAGTCCACCGAACTGAGTCAGCCTTCAAATCCACAATCAATAGAAGGAACAGTCAAATCTAGGACCAAACACTTCCCAGTGATGGATTCCAACATTAAATCTGTGACCCAACATAAATGCACAAGTCAGCCACAACAAAAACTAAAACTAAACCCGTCGGTGAGCAAGGATAATCAAGCTGCAGACAAGCAACACTTTGCGCTAGTGAAACAACCAATCACCCAGGAGATAGCTGACCACACTTGGTAACCAAAGGAAACTGAACAACTACCAACCAACTCAGTCAAAGTAGGAACCGAATAACATAGACAAAATCCAAAAAAAAATTGGAGACACAGGATTGCCAAGGACCCAAGAGGCTCCTGCATCAGACACCTGGGGTTATTTTGAAATGATTCTCTGAATCATTTGGTAGGTCTGATCTGAGCTACATCCAACTCAAACTAAGAAATCCAAGAATTGTCTTCCATCAATCTATTCTTCCACTTTACCAGATATTCCATGTACTATTTTCCTCTTGTACTCTTGCCAACTCTTTCCTTCAAAATCTGTTCAACTTCTTCATTCTGCTTCTTAGGATATTTTGTTAGTACTGTCACTTCTTCATCAGGTTCATGATACTCATACAAATCAAAAATGTTGAAAATAGGTGATATGTCCATGTCATCAGGTAACTCAATCTCATATGCATTTCCACTGTCAAATTTCTTCAAAATCTTGCAAGGTCCAAACTTTTTCATCTTCAATTTCCCATATGTTCCAATAGGAATTCATCCTTTCTTCAAATGAACCATCACTTCATCACCAACATCAAAATTTTTATGTTTCCTTGATCTATCAACTCTGTCTTTGTATTTCTGATTACTGTCTTCCAGCTTTAACTTCACATCTACATGCAATGTCTTCATGTACTCAGCAAATTTTACTCCTTCAACACTTCTCTTATTCTCATCAACAATATCTCTCAAATCAAATATTCTTATCAATTGTGTGCCATTCACAATCTCAAATGGTGTCTTTCCAGTACTCGTATTCATTGAATTATTGTATTCAAATTATGCTTGTGCCAACACAGAATCCCAATTACTCGGTGTGTCTCCAACTAAGCATCTCAAAAGATTTCCCAAAATTTTCTTCACAACTTCAGTCTATCCATCGATTTGTGGGTGAAATGTAGAACTATATTTCAACTCAATGCCAAATTTCTTCTAAAGGGTTTTCCAAAAGTAACCAACCAATTTATTGTCTCAATCAAAGATAATACTCCTTGATAATCCATGCAATCTAACAATTTCCTTAAAGAAAAGATCTGCTACATGTACTGCAACTGATGTCTTTCTACAAGGTATAAAATGTGTCATCATAGAAAATCCATCTACCATATGAAGTATGAAATGCTTACCTCTTACTGTCTTCGGTAAGCCAATAACAAAGTCCATACTAATGTCAATCCAAGGTTTCTCAGGTACAACAATTTGTGTATACAATCCATTATTCTGGCTTACTCCTTTTGCAACTTGACAAACTCCACAACTTTTCACAAATTTTTGAACATCTTTATACAACTATGGCCAATAGTACTTCTCCTTGAGAAACTTCCATGTTTTATCAATACCAAAATATCTAGCCAAACCACTACATGTTTCTCCTTTATCAAATTAGTTCTCATTATTCCTCTCGGTATACACAACTGAATGCCTTTAAACAACATACCTTCCTAAATAAAATATTTATCCCATTTAGTATCTTTTTGATCTTGAATAGGTGCTCTGCACTTTCTCCATGGCTCAAAAAAATCAGGATCAAACTCATAAGAATCTCTCATCTCATCAAAACCGAGAACTTCAATTTTTATCTCGGTCATCAAGGATCTTCTTCTACTCTATGCATCAGCAACTTGGTTAGTGACTCCCCTCTTATCCTTTATCACAAATGTGTAACTCTACAAATACTCGACCCATTTCATATGTCTCTAATTCAACTTATTCTGAGTACCCAAATACTGTAAAGCCTTATGATCAGTATACAACAAAAATTCACTTGGTATCAAATAATGTCTCTATTTCTTCAGTGCTTGAACAATGGCATAGAATTATTGATCATACACAAAATATTTCCTTCTAGCATCATTCAACTTTTCACTAAAGAAAGCAACAAGTTTACCTTCTTGACTCAACACAGCTGCAATTGCACTTCCACTTGCATCACATTCTACTTGAAATACTTTACTAAAATTAGGTAATGCCAAAAGAGGTAATTCAAAAACCTTCTGCTTCAGAGTCTCCAAACTTCTATCAACTCCATGTATCCACTTGAATTCTCTTTTGTCTCCTCTCATAGTTTCAATCATAGCATTACAAATTGAACTAAAATTCCTTATGAACTTTCGGTAAAAATTTGCCAAACCATGAAATGATCTTACCTCACTAGCATTCACAAGAGGAAGCCAACTCAAAATAGCTTCAACCTTTTCAAGATCAATCTTCAAACCATCAGCTAAGATCACAAATCCCAAATACACAATCTCCTCTTTCATGAATGAACACTTTTTTAGATTTATTAGCAACTTTTCCTCTTTCAATCTCTAGAAAAATTGTCTAACATGAAACAAATGTTCTTCTCTAGTCTTACTGAATATCATAATGTCATCAAGATATACAATCACAAACTTACCCAAGAATTTCTTCAAAACTTCATTCATCAGCCTCATAAAAGTACTTCGTGCATTAGTTAAACCAAAGGGCATAACCAACCACTCATACAAACCTTATTTTTTCTTGAAAGTAGTCTTCCATTCATCACCTTCTTTGATTCTTATCTGATGATACCCACTTTTCAAATCAATTTTGGTGAAATACTTTTCTCTAGTCAAACTGTCCATTATGTCATCCATTCTTTGTATAGGAAATCTATACTTCACTATTATCTTATTGATTTCTCTGGAATCAATACACATTCTCCATTCTCCATTCTTTTTTGGTGCCAATATAGTAGGTACTACACAAGGACTCAAACTTTCTTTGATCAAACCTTTCTCCAACAACTCTTTAATCTATCGGTTCAATTCCTAATTCTCGATAGGTGTCAACTGATCAGGTGCCTTATTCAGTAAACTAGCTCTAGGGATTAGATCCATACAATGATCAATGCTTCTTTTCAGTGGAAAACCATCAGGTACATTATCAGAGATGATATCACTATACTCGGTGAGTAACTTATCAATCTACTCGGGGACATTATCCTCTATTTTCTAACTTGGTTTGTTAGGTATCACAACAAAACATACATCATTCTTCTTCAAAGAGTTAAAAAGCTTTCTTCCCTCCATCAAAAAAACTTTCATAGATGTGCAAACATTACTAACAGGTTCTTCCTTCAAAGGAAACAAGATTTGTTTCTTTCCATCAGCCATAATAGTATACTTATGCAATCTCCCATCATATATAACATGTCTATCATACTACCAAGGTCTACCTAAAAAAAAATGACAAAAATCCATAGGCATGATATCGCACAACACCTTATCATAGTACTTTCCAATCTTCAAATTCACATAACATTGTTCACTTACCAAGAGTGTATGCTCATCTTTGATCCATGAAATCTGATAGGGCTTTAGATGTACCAAGTTTTCCAACTGCAACTTTGTGACCATCTCCTCAGATGCCAGATTCTCTGAGCTACCACTGTCAATGATTACCTTCCAAACTTTATCAAAAACTCTACATCTAGTCTTGAACAAACATTTCCTTACTGGATCTTCCTTCTTTCTTTCATTCCATAGTGCTCTCCTTACCATCAAGTTATTTTCTTTCTCGGGTTCATTCGGTGACTCTTCTTGTACCAAAGCATTTCTACTGCTACCAGCCTTCTTACTTGCATGTGTACATTCAAAAGATCTATGTCCTTCTTCTCCACTATTGTAACAAGTTCCTCAAAAACTTCCTCTGCTATAACCACCTCAAAAGTTACTGCCTCTACCTCTAGATGAACTTTCACCTTTCCACTCGGTCTTGCCTTTGTCCAAATTTGTCTTTTCTGATTCAGATCTACCATTTTCACCATTGGATCTACCTCTTCCTCTAGGGAATCTACCACCTTGACCTCTTTGCCTTTGCTCATGTCTTTTGTTCAATTTCTCCTCGACCTTCAATGCAAATTGATAAGCCTCTTCAATGTTCTCCAACTTGACCATACTAATTTCCTCTTGGATGGAAACTCTCAAACCATTCAGATATCTACTAATTCTTTCCACATCATCTTCATCATGTCTAGATCTGATATCTAATCTATTGAATTTCTCAGTATTTTCCTTTACCAAGCTATCTTTCTGTCTCAAACTTTGCATTCATTGAACTAGGTTAATCTGATAATCACAAGGTAAGAACTTTCCTTTCAACTTATTCACCATTTTATTCCATACCTTTATTTTTTTGTTGCCTTTCCTCTTCCTATCCAGCTGCACATGTTCCCACCATAAGGATGCATGACTTTTCAACTTTGTGCTTGCAACCTTCACTTTCTTGTCTTCAAGTATGTTTTCATATTCAAAATAATTTTCCATCTCAGTGATCCAATCCACCAATTCATCAAAATATAGCTTTCCACCATACTTAGGAGGATTGAAATGTGGTGTAGACTTTAGACTTGTCAAAGCCTTCAAAAATCTTTCTTCACCTTGATCCATAACAGGTGCAGGTTTTGCATTCGCATGTTCTTCCTAAACTTCATCATCACTAACATCTTCAAGATGTCTACCTCTTCTTTGGGATATTTCAACAACTTCTAGCCTAGGATCAATTTGCCTTAGCATATATGCCAATCCTATATTTTCATCTTGCCTCCCACAAACCATCTTGACAACCCTATGCAATTGTAGGTCAGATCACAATCTGCTACCCCACAACAATTAACTACGGCTTCAAGAGGAACCTACAAACCTAGATTCACAGACCTAGATCAAGATCTCACCTTTCTCTGATACCACTTGATGCAAGGTAGGGGCCAAGAGGGGCCAATCAATGGCACACCCTAATGATCCAAGCCTGCTCAACACATGCGAAAGCAAACAAACACAACAGTGAGAGAGAGAATGCAGAAGCTTTCCTATATTTCATCAAATAGAATGATACATGTCGGGCTGTAAGGCCTTCCCAGTTATGGCAAGATATTACAATGAATTATAGAAGTCCACAAACATGCGAGGATCTGCCAACAAAATCTATTCTTACCATCTTCTATCTTCTACCAAAAATGCCTCCTAAACTACAACTAAACAACTACATTTATACAAGAGTCCACCAAACTAAGTCAGCCTTCAGATCCATAATCAATGAAAGGAACAGTCAGATCTGGGACCACACGCTTTCCAATGATGGATTCCAACATTAAATTTTTGACCCAACATAAATGCACAAGTTGGCCACAACAGAAACTAAAACTAAACCCGTCGGTGAGCAATGATAACCGAGCAGCAGACAAGCAATGTCGAGTGCTAGTGAAACAACCGACCACCTAGGAGATAACCAAACACACTCGGTAAGAAAAGGAAATTGACCAACTACCGACCAACTCAGTCAAAGCAGGAACTGAGAAACATAGACAAACTCCAAAATGTTTTTGGTGACACGGGATTGCCAAGGACCCAAGATGCTCCTACATCAAGCAGTCTCAATTAACCCTGATTCTTCCTTTAGCCACCTTTCCCTTGCATCAGTAACTCCCATCATTACTCCTCTCACTCCTAGATACATAGGCATGAAATTTTAATAATAATTAATTTGGGAAAATAAATTACTTTGATTCGCTAATTTGAGTATTACTATTTTTGGTTGCATTTGACCCATTAATGAATTATAAGTAAATTCAAAAATTCCCTAAGTTTTTTTCCATTTGTTTATAAAAAATTCAAGCAAGATGTTTGATTGTTTGTCTTGGTTGTAATGTTTAATATTAAAATATTTATTTCCATTTAATAGGTATAACTTTGATTAAATCCAAAAAATTTCTTACTCAAATGAAAAGGATCAAGTGATCCACTTTTGTTTTGGATTTCTTCTTTTTTTAGTGTATATGAATGCTAGTAGATTTTTTTTGTAATTATACTAACCTTAAATGTGTAATCACCTAAATTTGGGCTAATATAACCTAAAGCCCTATGTGCCCTGATTCGAGATAAAAATCCTAATTATATTAATTTGATTCCTGATTATTAACATAATTCATTAAGTTCGATAAAATCAATAAAATATCATAAGTCAAGCATTAATTATCAAGAATTGAGCAAAAGCCACTTTGATTACCTCTAAGCCTAATTAATTAAATCAAACATATATATTAAATGCATGGCTAGAGTAATTAATTAAAGGAAATGAATAAAAACACTCCAAAATAACATATCACCTCTCAAGGGGACAACAAAGACATCTTAAACCAATGAGAGCTCATCACATGGATCAAGCTTGGAGGAATCTCAACCACTCATCATGGATGCATCTCAACTGTCCAAATTCTCGAAGTTCTATAAAAGAAGAATTTTCAAATCTCAAACAAAGGTTGATAATTGTTAATTTGAATTTATACTTACATGTTGCTCATTTGATTTCCTAGCTAATTAGAAAACATCTCAATTTTCTTAATAGTTAATGAATCAATGGATTTTTTGAATGAATTTGATGTCTTAGCTTTATTTTTTACTTGAATATCTCATTCTAACATGCATTGTCACTATTTAGGATCTAATTCTGAGAGTAATATTAGGTTCTTTCCATACTTGTGTTAGTTAGAGTGCAATAATTTGATTTCAATCATTATGATTTTGATTGATTTTCATGTCCTAACAATTGATATAATGAGTTATTGAAGTGTTGTGTTGTAGGATAATAGGTACCACAAAATACACACACATTTTTGGCACCCACTGTGGGGCCAAACCCCGCATTTCTATCTTTTAAACTAATTTTTTTTATGTTCTTGATTACAGAAAATTGCATCCTAGAAATTGGATCATACTTGGGAAATAGGATCGCACCTAGGGTTTCTTGGATTGCATCCAGGATTTCTTGGATCGCATCTTGTAAGGTATCACCTTTAGTGAATTTTGCATTGCATATGAGGATATTTGATTTAAATTTGATTTTCTGACATCTAATGGGTGAATTTCATGATTTTTATGGATTTATAACAGTTTAACAATGGTCTACAGGTTAAATTGTCAAAGATATACACAAATTGAGACTACGAATGATTGTTTACAGGTTTCCTAAAAGGATCAACTAGACACTATACTTGCTTTTATAGGAATTTAATGCAATTTGGAATCAATTTGAAAATTAACGAGGGTATTATGCTCTTTTCCCTTTGGAAAAATTAGAAACTCAAAAGTTAGCTTGCAATTTGAAGTCAAATTGGGGTAATTTGATTAAATTTGCATGATGTGTCTTGGAGAAATAGTTTGAGATAGGAGATTGTGCTCTTCCCCTTCATGGAGAATCAAAAATATTGACCTTAAGCTATTGATCTATCTTTCCTTTTATTGCATACCTTTAGAGGGCCTACCGGTTGAGAAAAAAATCTCCCGGGAATGACCCAAGTGGGGACAAGTCTTAAGCCAACTCTTCCACCCCACTATAAAATTTGATGCTTCCTTGAGATAAAAATCTTGGAAGAAATAATTCATTTTGTCATTGGAACCCAGATTTGATCTTTTCCAATGACATGCTTGGATCTTGTGTAGAGCAGAGCCACTTGAATCTTTCTTGCGAGACTACACAGATTTGAGTACTCATAGGGCTATAGGTCTCAATCCTTCTTGTGGGAATATTGGAGATGGTTATGAACAAATGCCTTCATTAAGAACCTAAGTTAGATGCTACATGGTTTACCTTCGAAAGGTTGGTAATACTTTTGCAAGGAAAATAGTAATTTCCCCAAGAAATTCACCATATTGAGCCCTCTTCGACGTTACTACTCGGCTAATATGGCCTACAACATCCATTGCATTTTTTTGGACTTTCATATTCTGAGGAGTTATTGAATGTGTTCCTAAGTCAATGAACAAGTGTTTCCAATGTCTACCTAGTCTACGGAAGGATAGGTGTGTTTTCTCTACAAATGATTTCTTGATGTGTTTTAAATGCAAATCTTAGAAAAATCCCTTGAATGAAAAACCACAAGCATTCTTAGACACCTACAAGTCCCTAGAATCAGACAGAGAAGACAAAATTTCACAAACTTGATAAAACTTTGCATTAGACTAGTCATCAAAATGTCATATTTGGTATCTTGTGTCTCACCCTGTATCCCAGATTGCATCTGGTAAAAAGAGTGGCATACCCCATATTTCCTAGGTCGCATCTCGATTAGGGATCACACTTCATGTTTCCTATGTCGCATCTAAGGCCAAAAACTTATCAGTCATATCTAGAGGATCACATATGGGTTGAAAGCACTTATGTACCTATCACAACCTGGAGTTTTGCATTTTTGGATACCCTTTTTTGGCATTTACTCAGATTCTATTATCAAAATAAATGTACCTACAAACTTGAAAGAGTTATTATTGAGTGCATCTTGTCATCCTATTTCGTCTATCCCACATTATTCAAATTGTCAAGTTTCAAATCAAATCAAATCAAGGCATGCTAACCCCTTTTACACTAGAACTACCAAAAAAATTCAAATAAATCCACTTGCATTTGGTTCCCAACTCACTATCAGGGTACTCTAACCCTTTGACGTTGGATCCTAAGACATTTCAAACCCACTATTGAAACCTTTGACTCACAATTAGACACTTTCATACGTTCAGACCCACTTTCACATAAGACACTCAAAAATTCCTTAATCAAGCTTTCATGGTTAATACAAGACATAAGTCTTACAAATATGAAAGGAATCCATTTTTGAACAAAGTGCCACTAATAACATTTGAAATAGGAGAAAATTCATGAATCAATCCTTTATTTGGAACAACTCCTAGCACTACTCACACGGTAACCCCTAACACAAAAAACATGTCTACTCAAGGTGACTTTTGTTGGGATGGAAGACACGAAGAACAAGATAACCATGAAGAACAAAATAATGACTAAGATGATGATGAAGACCCTACAGAACTAGAATATCAAAGGTTTGTGAAAAGAAAAAGATTCAATAAAATCCTTGAAAGAACATTGGAAGAAAACAAGGAAAAATATTTCCTAGAACTTGCATCTCAAGGAGTGAAACTACTTAAAGACTATGACGTAAATCAGCTCAAACTAAAGGAGGATCTTAGTCCTATGTCCACTTTGACACAACAATTACATGCCATGCAAGAAGAAATCCAAGAGCTAATGAAAGAGAAGGACAAACCAACAAAATAATATTATTTGGAACACATTTGTCCTTTCTTCTTTGATAAGGGATTGAAGATGATACAATTTCCTCAGCATGTTACAATTCTAAAATATGAAAAATATACCAGAAATTCTGATCCTCAAGACCACGTGAGGGAATTTTGTGCATCAATCATGGAATTCATGCATGAACAAACCTACCTTATGAGGTTATTTCCACGAAGTTTAGCTGGACAAGTAATGGACTGGTTCTCAAAATTACCTACAAGAAAAAAAACTTTTGAAGAACTAGTTGAAAATTTTATCGAACAATACTCCTATTCCATCAAACACACTATGACTATGTTAGATTTATGCAATACCAAACAAAAAAGTGGAGAATCATTCTTGACTTTCTTGCAAAGATGGAGGAAGATATTCACATGATACACTAGATAAATACCTGAAAGTGAAAAAATGGACATTTTTATCAATAACTTGGTACACGAGATGAATTTTCTAATATAACTACAAGGTCCACCAAGTTTTGATAAAATGATAGATATTGCCATCAAGATTGAAGAGGTCTTGATCAAGAAGGGGGATATCACTATCAATAAAGAGAATAAAGACAAGTACTATCCCTTCAAAGACAAGTACAAATATGGAAATAAGAATAAGAATATGGTCAATGATGGAGTTGTGGATACGAGACCTTGACCCAAATAGGGGGGCATGATCTTAGGATAGCAAGAGTATGGACTTGATGCAAACTCCACAATACATATAAATTGAAATGATAAGTAGAGTAAACTTGGAAATGCTTGTAAATAATATTCAAATTAGATAAGATGAAATACATACCTCATAATAAAGCTGATATGGAAATACCTATTTTCTGGTGTTTTCAGTTTCAAGAAATTCTGCAACCGAATCTGGTCTGGAAACACAGAGATAGAGAAAACCTAGAAACTTTTTTCTTTCTAATAAATTTCAACCTTGACCCAAATACAAGGGCATGATCTTACCCAAGGGCACAATCTTACCCCTTTATGTTGACCTTGACCTACATTGCTCTGAAAGAAAACCTGTTCCCGGATCCCAGAAGTTTGTCGAAAAGGGTACTCAAATTTTCTCCGTAACTCCCAAAACAACAACTATAGATATCTAAAGATGGTTTTTTGGGGTGGCTATATATGGTTTTTCCTTATTCAAACCCCTATTTTGGTGATCTCCACCTCTACAAATAGCCGAATGTAATAGAATATGTGTGTGTATTGAATGTGCAATGCCAAGATCTAATCCTCTAGATTAAAAACCCTAGCATGAATTGTTATGAGAAAGAAATGCATAGATTTGAATATGATAAAAAAAAAATCATACGAAGCCTCCAAGGCTAAAGTACTCCTACCAAACTCACAATCTATAATTGTTACCCCATGATTGTATCTTTGAATGCTTGAATGTTAAAAATGGTGGATCAAGGAAGAAGGGATCTTTCTTTCTCCAAAGGAATGTCCATAATAGTTTGTCCACAAAAATGCTTGATATCAACAATATCTTGATCTTCTATATCATCCTCTTGCAATATTTCATCATCTCCTCATTATTTCTTTCTTGCTTGATGAATACTTGGTGTAAAATGAAGGCAAAAGAGAGTGCTTATATAGAGATTTCAAGGCAAGGCTCCTCAGGAAATGTAAGGACCAATAATTCAAATTTCACCTTGAATTATGGTCCAATCACAATAACCAACAAAGGAGGGAAAATAATTAAATGAATTTTAAATAAAAACCCTTCCACATTCAGATCTGGAGGCCTGACATTAATTTTGGGGCTCATGTGACCACAATTTGAAAAGGGGGACCAAAACCCAACAGGGGTCAAGGTTGACCTCAACCTTGACCTAGGTTAGGGTCTATCTCAGCCGTGCCCCAAAGGTTTAGGACCAATTAAATTTGAAAATAGGGAAGTCTTGGAGTCGGCTAGAGACTTGAAATGATGAGAAAATAGGGAAGAGTTCCAAAAAAGGGCATAGAGACCTAGAATGAATGTGATGAGGACTAGGAAGACCAATACCTAGATCCTACCTAGAAAATAGAGCTATAGAGAAGGGAAATCAAGGAGAATCCTTGGGATCCTAACCCTAATTTCACCTAGAAATGAAGAACCAAGTGCAAATGCATCCTAAATGCAAATTTATCATGAAAAATCTATTAAATGAGGGTGCTAAACCTATCAAGATGGAAGTGCTTCCATTTTAAGATGATACAATACCAAACCAAAATCAAAAGTTTTGAATCTTATGATGAGTCTCCAAGAAAGTAAGAGTTTGAATTCAATAGTGAAACCAACAGCTAACAAGACTTTCAATAAACCTAATACTCGAATAGAGCCTTGGTCAACAAGACCTAAGAGGAAATTTACACTATTGGGAGATACACTAGAAGTGGTCTTGAAGTCACTCTTCAACAATAAAATTATCACAATTCCTGACTCCAAACCTTGGGAACTAGAAGTAAAACCAAGGTGGTGGAATGATAATGACTACTACAATTTTTATTGCAATAAAGGACACAAGACTAACAATTGTATGAAATTGAGACATGTTATTCAAGATTTAATTGAAGAAGGAAAAGTTAAAGTGGATGGACATCATACCAATGATTATCATAAAGCATTCCAGAATCCATTTCCTAACTATGAAAAAGGATAACCTTCTAAGAGTAACAAGATCAATTATACATATACCAATAAAGATAATGTGATTCATATGGTAGAACCATGCAAACTGTCAATACATAAGATTACACTAAAAGTAGTGCAAAACCAAACTGAATCCTCTAATGTTTTAACAAGAAACCAAGATAAGCTCACTCTAAGAGGATCTTCAACATCAAACCTACCATCTACAACAACAACACCTAAACAACTAGCATTACCTCCAAAGTTTAATCTTGTAGACTAGTTGTAGTGCATGCTAGCTCAAATATCTATTCTAGAGTTGTTAATAATATCTCCTAGTCAAAGGGAGGTCCTTGATCAATCCTTTCTCAAAACTATTTTACCTAAGGACCTAGATGTGGATAGATTCCAGACTATGGTTGGTCACCTAAATTTCCCACATTATCTATCTTTCTCTGAGGAAGATGATAAATCATTAAACCAGCCATATAATCAACCATTGCATCTAGAGGTTCTTATTCATAAATATCATGTCAAGCATGTATTGATAGATAGAGGCACTGGTTTGAACATATGTACCTATAATTTGGTAAAACAAATGGGAGTTTTTGAGCATGCAATTGATCCTAGAATGAAGATAACAATCAAAGCTTATGATGAATAAGAAAGATCCTCCAAAGGATTGGTTGTCTTACCTATCAGATTAGGACTAGTGGAAAGAGATGTGATATATCAAGTCCTTGACTTACCACTTGCATATAACATTCTTCTTGGGAGGTCATGGATCCATCCAATGCAAGTTGTGCCTTCTACTTACCACGAGTGTATAAAGTTTCCTCACAATGGAGTGGAAGTGACTATTCCAGCTAACACAACATATCCTTGTAATAGTTTTAAACAAACATAAAGCATGGTTCCACACAATAAAGAAAGTTCCAATAAAGCAGAAACCTCCAAGAAAATCATTCTATGAAGCTTTTCTAAAAAGATCAACATCCCAAAAATAAGTATGGGTGAGTACAAGATAGATTCTATAATGTCCCTAATAGATCTCCCCATATCTCCTAGGTCTCAAGGATGGCCTTCACCTATATTTACACCTTCTAAGGGTATTTCCCTAACAATACATTAAGGAACAGGAATGATCAAAGCAAAGGTGTCCCTTGAAGAAAACAATGAAGAGAAATTTATCTTGCAATGACTATATAAAGATAATGAAGAAGATGGAAATATAAAGCATGTTGAGATAGCCATAAATAAATATGGAAAATCATATGAGATAATGAAGCAAATGGGTTACAAAGGAAAAGGACCATTGGGAAAAAGAAAACAAGGACTTTTGGAATTGATACAAATGGATTTCAGAAACCTGAAGAAAAAAATTAGATTAGGCTTCAAGAAAGAAACATCTCATCCTATAGTTGAAAATGGTCCTATATTTGATAGATCAAGAGACTCAAATGATGAAGAAAAAGTGGATGGACAACCTATTTCCTATGAGAGGTTGTTGCTCTTACAAGGAGACCCATTATCAGAAATTGGTACTAGTCTAGAACAAGAACTAGAATGAGGACCAACAGAAGAACCTGAAGGAGAACAAGAAAAAAGACTTCCCATTTTTGACACACCTCACTTTGATGAAGAACTAGAGATGACATTTCCACAAGAACCTGTGAAAGGATAAGAGAAAAATGCTAATGAAGAAGCTGAAATACCGATGACTATTCCCCACTTGTTGGGGGTTTTAGATTATAGTCAGGTAGACTCACATGAATATGAATGGGATATCCTTTCTAATGCTATGATGGATATAGAGCTAGATGTGATACATAAATATGCTCCTAGAGTCCTAATTGAAGAGGGAGATTTCTAATGTTAGGGCGCTAAAGTTAGACTTACATAACATTAACATCAACTCTAATAATAATGATAATGACTCTAATAATCCTAACATCTCTTTGGAAGCAAACCTAATGGAAAAAATCTTACAAGATGATGACATTGATAATAACATGATGTTGTCTCTCAAATCCAATGAACCTTTTTCCTTAATGCATCCTGAACTGATAGACTGGAATGAGCCTAAAACCACAAGCCTATTATCTTTTTAAAATGACTATTCTCTAGCCTATTATCTAAATGCTTTCTGAACCTTTCCCTTCTTCCACCAGTGTAAAGAGAGAAACCATGACTAAGGAGGATATCAAGTTTTAGTCTCAAAAATAAAAATAAAAAGAAGAAATCTGATGGTGAAAATGACCTAGTGGAAGTGTCAGATTCGAAAAGAGAAAAATAAAAACACGCATCTAATGGTGAAAACCTCCTAGAGGTGCCTCAAGATAGGATTCTTGATATCCTCCCAGATAATTTTGAGGAAAGATCCTCAGTGCCAATTAAACCAACATAACCCATCAATTTGGGAACAATAGAAGCTCCTCAACTGGTTCACATTGCTCAGTCATTGAGAGAAGATGAAAAGATCCAATTCACCAATTTCTTTAAAAAAAAGATCAATTTTTCTTGGTCTTACTTAGATATGCCTAGATTGGATATAGATTTGATAATGCATCACTTGTCCATTTCTCTTGGTGTGAAACCAGTAAAGCAAAAAATAAGGAAAATGAATCCACATATGGCATTTCTAGTCAAGGCAGAATTAGAAAAACTATTAAAAGTTGGAATCATAAGAGCCATTGATTATGTGGAATGCATTTCAAACATAGTCCCTATTTCAAAAGAAGATAAATCCATAAGATTTTTCACAAACTTTAGATATTTAAACAAGGCTTTCCCAAAGGATGACTTTCCACTTCCCAATATAGACATGATTGTAGATTTTAAGATAGGCTATGAGATGTACTCATTGATGCATGGATTTTCTGGATATAATCAAATTAAAATTTCTCTTAAAGATCAAGAAAAGATTGCATTCACATGTGCATGGGGAACATACTGTTGGAATGTCATGCCATTTGGTCTCAAAAATGCAGGTGCAACTTATCAAAAAGAAATGACCACAATATTTCATGACATGATGCATAGGAAGATGGAAGAATATGTAGATGATACACTGGTAAAATAAAAGATACAAACAACACATATAAAATATCTAAGGAAAATATTTGATAGAATGGAACTATTTCAATTAAGACGTAATCCCAAGAAATGTGCATTTAAGGTATCATCTGCAAAGCTACTAGGATTCATATTCTCAACAAAAGGAATCGAGGTGGATCCATCAAAAGTGAAGGCTATTCTTGAAATGAAACCATCTAGAAATATTAGTCAAATGAGGACACTCCAAGGAAAGCTACAATCCATAAGAAGGTTTATATCTCAGTTGGTGGATAAGGCACAACCTTTCACAAAGCTAATGTGCAAAGGAACAACATTCACTTGGGATGAGCAATGTGAAGACAATTTTGCACAAGTCAAGAAATATCTGATGAATCATCCAATCCTAATGGCTCCAATATATGGAAAACCTTTATTATTATACATATCAGCAATAGATGTGTCATTGGGAGTATTGCTTACACAAGAAGATGAGGCTAAAAAGGAGAGAGATATATACTATATCAGTAGAAATTTGGTCACATATGAGTTGAACTATTCCATGAATGAAAAGGCATGCTTAGAAGTGGTATTTTCATCCCAAAATCTTGAACATTACATGTTGGCACACAAGGTGAAGCTAGTGGCTAAGATAGATCCACTCAAATATCTGTTGAGTAAAGCAACATTGATAGGAAGACTAACAAAGTGGATCCTCATCCTAAGTGAATTTTACATTGAATATGTTGACAAAAAAGCCACTAAAGGACAAGTAATAATCGATCAACTTATAGAAACACCATTAACAAATGATGTTCCATTACATGTTGAATTTCTTGATGAATCTATTATGCACTTGACAGAACACCCATGGAAAATGTATTTTGATGGCTCCTTCACACAAAAAGGATCAAGAGTTGGGTACCTATTCATTACACCACAAGGATATAAAATTCTAAAAGCATGTAAGATGATCTTTCCATGCACAAATAATATAGAAGAGTATGAATCTCTAGTAAATGGATTGAAACTTGCTATAGAATGGAAACTCATTGAATTAATCATATATAGAGATTCATAGCTCATTATCAATCAGGTGAATGGTGACTATCAGAAAAAATATGATATGCTAATGCCTTACACAGAATGGTGGATGACTTGAAGAAATACTTTGTCTTCATCACATTTGAGAAAATTCCAAGACTAGAAAATAGAGTAGCAGATGCGATGGATACTTTGGCATCCATGTTACAACTTGAAGAACATCAATTTTGATATGACTTCTTGGTGGAAGAACTTGTTAGTAGTATTCTCAGTTCTCAAAATTTTCCATTAAAATTTTTTATTCCTTGAAGGTTTTCCTTGCTTTTAATGTTCAAAATCTCCTGCAAAATTTCCTCCCTAGAGCTTCAAATTTGATCAAAGTTTAAAAAAACACTAACTGCTAGGTCAAAATGTGCTTGAAAATCCAAAAAACCCTAAAAATACCTAGTCAAGTTCTAATTCACAGTCGCTCAATCTCCTTAAGTCATAGGAATATTCTCTTATTATAAGCGACTTAGCAGATACCTTTAGTTGGGAGGTCTCCAAATAGGTTGAAGTGCTTTATGAGATTCAGAGACTATAATGAAAAATGTTTCAAATCAACTATAGTCACTCAGTCTCTAGATCCAATGTACCCTTAGTCGGGAAATCTCCAGATAAAATGGTAAAATAGTAAATCTTCCAGTGACTATGAGATAACTATAGTAGTCAAGTCTCTAACTATCATAAAGCCATGTTATATCCTTTTAGTCACCAAATCTCTTGAGAAAGTCAAAGTCAAGGTAGCGATCTTGAGATTGCGTGACTACCGTTGATTATCTCCTTTTAAAGAAAAGATCTTACGGTTGTCTCTTAGTCACTTGAAAAATGTGATGTCACTCTAAAACTTCAGAGATTAAGTGACTATCGTTGGATCAAGATCATGTGGTCATCATTTAATCCTATATCTTTAAAATATCAAAGGTCTTATTTCAGATAAAGCACAACATCAGATCAAGATCTTGTGGCTCGCATGAAGTCCCTAGATGAAGTCAAGATTTGATTAAAATTTCAAAGATCAAGAGGTTGCCTTTAGTCGCTAGGTCTCCAGATAAGCTAATTCACATGATCTCCAGAAAAGTTTGAAAACTCAACAAATATTTGGTGATTAAGAGACTCTCTATAGTCTCTAAGTCTCTTAATGATTATGGTAAGAAAGTAAAGTTATAAGAGACTTAAAGGAGACCGTCAGATTAAGATCTAACGGTAGTCGCGTGGTCTCAAGATGGAATCAGTAAAAGCTAAATCTTTCAGTGGTAAGGAGATGAACTATAGTCATTGAGTCTCAAAATACAAATATTAAATTTTTAAGAGACTTAAAGGAGACCGTCAGATTAAGATCTAATAGTAAATAAATCGCTCAATAAAATCATGAAGAGCTAAAAAATTTAGCAACTATGATTCTTTCCTCAGTCGGCAAGTCTCGAGATAAGTTTTCAAAAAGGTAAAACATTCAGTGATTAAGAAAATTCTCTTTAGTCTCCTAATCTCTGAAACATAATAAAAAGTGCCAAGTCTTTCAGCGATTATGAGCTATGTAGTCGCTAGGTCACCAGAACTCAAAATTTGATTGTATGTCATTTTTTGGGCTCACGGCTAGTAAATTGAATCTAGAGTGTGCCAAGTAATGACCGAAGTGACATGAATTACAGAGCTTTGGTCTCAAAGGGATTGATGCATTCAATTCCTTAGAATAAATATACATAATCATTATTCATTTTCAATTCACCAAGCATTCAAGAGAACCAAAGCAAGATAATTGCGTGATTTTATGAGTTTTCAGTGTTTAGAGATTTCAAGAGTTCAGAAATTCAGGAAGGGCTTCTACCAGTTGATCAGTATGAGTCAGCTAGAAATGAGCAGAGTTTCTACTAGCAAGGGAGGAAAAGATAAAGGTGATATGAAATGAAAAGAAATCTATTCAGATGAATTCATCACCTTATTGCTTGGGTCCATGTAGAATAAAAAGGTTAGTGATGAATTTTTTACCAATAACCTAGCATTTTGTAGAGATGTAAAGACACATGATGTGTCTAGTATGTGTTTATTTTGATATTTCTATAAAAATTCTAAATCCCTGGTGCCAGTTTCAAACCCTTGGACCTTAGGGTTAGCTAGGTTAATTGTACCAGATATTTTCCTAGATATACACCTACTGTTAGAGTTAGAAAATAGATATGACCCTCTATCCAAGAAAATTAGAAAAGATGATGGCTCAGCCTTGGCGAACGTAATTATTAGGATTTGATAATAGAAATATAGAAGTGACAAGGTAGTTTGTAAGGCATTCTATTCAAACTGCATGTAGCTTGCAAGCCATTTTACTATATTCTATTTGAAATTTTCCTATGGATTTACATTCAAAATAACTATTTGCCCAAGGATTAGGCACTGGTTAAATGTTTGCCATGCAATTATCTTTCAATCATCAAACATAAAACATATCATTCCAACACATTCTATTACTAAGATCATACATATTTTCAAAGGAATGTATTTGAATAATATATTTTACATTACTGATTCCTTCAAGAGAGAATCAAAGAGGTTAGCCTTCCTTGAGTTAAAATTAGAAAAAGAAGAAGGATGAACATCCTTATGCCACTGTTAAATGTTATTACTTTCATAGTTTCCCTTGTCATACTCTGTATCAGGATATTCTCAATTGTTTGTAGAGTGATGTTTTATTGAAGTATTTTGAACTGTAGTGACATAACAGTGAGGAACCTAATCCACCATTTGAATTTTACTTGAAACATAGTAAACTATTTAGGCAATACCCGCCCGAGTCCTGTGGAGCTCGAAGAAGGAGGATCTTATCCAATCCTCATCAATTAGACTTTATCTTTACAAACTTGAGAGTTCATAATCTAAGAATCAAGCATACATATATACCAAGTTTGTTCCTAATACGAAAAAGCTCTAACCGAACTCCCATTTCCAGCCTATAACTCATCTGAATCCTAGATTGTTTTTGCCCTTGAAACTCAAGTTTTATCCAGATATGCATATATCTACTCTTACCTAAAAGACCAAACAATCCCTAAAATATATTCCAAAAATGAAAAGAGATTCCTTATAAGAGTAGCATCATGTTATATAATCATTTCTAATGACTTGTATAGACGTGGTCTAGATGGTAGGCTTCTTAGGTGTTTAGAAAATGAAGAGTCTAATTGTGCATTAAAGGAAGTTCATGAAGGTGTGTGTGGGTCACACTCAAATGGTTTTCCATTACCCAAGAAACTCTTAAGGGTTGGATATTACTGGCCCACAATGGAAAAAAGATGCTATCCATTTTTTGAAAACATGTAAGAAATGCCAGATTCACAACAACCCAATACATGCTCTAGCAAGGGAGCTAATTCCTTTTATAACACATTGGCTATTCCAGTAATGGGCCTTTGATCTAGTTGAAAAGATATACCCAAATTCATCAAATGGACACAAATACATTATTACTACAACTGAGTATTTCACAAAATGGTTGGAAGTTGTGTCACTGTCTAATGCAACTGGAAAACAAATTTCACTGTTTATCTTGAACTATATCATTTATCGGTATGAAATACCCTCATTCATTATGACTGACAATGGGGTTCAATTTAAAAACAAATACATGGAGGACATGTGTCTTCAATTTAAATTCACTCAACATTGTTCATCAATCTATTACCCTCAAGGTAACAAACAAGCTGAAGCATCAAACAAAACTATATTGAAAATCTTGCATCGGACAATGAGTAAATCACGAAGGGATTGGCATTTACAAGTAAATCCAGCATTGTGGGCCTACCTAAATAGTATCAAAATACCAACTGGCACAACTCCTTTTGCGCTAATTTAAGGATCATAGGCATTATTACCAATTGAGGTAGATATTCCATCACTCAGGATATCATTGAAACATCTAGTCAATGATGAGGACTATAGAATCTCTAGACTGCAAGAGCTAGAATTACTAGATGAATGCAGGAAATAGGAATTTGGCCATCTCAAAGTCTATTAAAAGAGAATGTCAAGAGGATACAACAAGAAGGTGAAACCAAGAATTTTTCAGGTAGGAGATCTAGTTCTGAGAGAGAATCCTAAGAATCAACAAAAATGAGAATAAAAGGGAAAATTTGAACCTGACTGGTTAGGTCCCTTTGTCATCATAGCATCATTTGGATTAGGATCCTATCAATTGGCTACACCTGAGGGAGATGTTTTACTAGATCCAATCAACACTCTACACCTGAAAAGGTTTTATGCTTGATATTCTTGAGATAGCACCTGTATAGTGAAAATAGTTCCTAAAAAAAGTACAAAAACAACAAATATTGATCGTGAAAAAATCATAAATAGTGGAAAAAGTCCTAAATAAATGACCATCTAAGTGAAAACCTGGTAAACAGGCACCTTGGTGAGTCCAAAACAAAAATAGAAAAAGAAAAAAGTACAAAAAAATTAGAAATGAGGAAAAGTGTCTTGGTGAAAACCTGGTAAATAGGCACCATGATAGCAAAAATAGAAAAGTATGGCTAAGTGGTGAAAACCTGGTAAATAGGTGATACTTGTAATCAATGCTCTATCTATTAAGACAACACTTAAATTCTTGGCCGATGTAAATTTCAGTTTGTATATATCTTTCAGTCACTTTCATGACAAGCCAAATCTTAAAAGCATACTATCAAAAAAAATTATCTTCCTAAGGATAGAATCTATCTACATTAAGGTCCTAGCTAAACTGTTTTCCTAGGGGGCAATGATCAAAGTCACGCATGTTGTAAAGTCACTTAGTTGATGTTAGGACTTTCTGCTAGGGTGTCACTTATCCCTACTCCGCAATATATGTTAAACTACGAAAATAAAGGTATTTCTCAATGCCACCAACAAATAGTATTTCTTAATACTAAAACCTAAAAAGTGTTCCTAAATACTATGTCATGATGATAAGGGTGTTTCTAAACACTAAACATTTGAGACACTTATTGATGAAATAAAAATCTATAATTGATAATAAATTTTATGTGTGTTTGCAAACTAACCAAAAGTGTTCCTAAACACTATAATCACAATTGTCTATTCATAAAGTAAAAACATTTATTATAATAAAGGAATAATGATTTTTTATTATTCTCAAATTTTTATTGTTATGTTTCCTTGAGTGACTCGATGATGGCTAAAATGGACTAGAGAAACAAGGACTACGGGCATAACATTTCTTTTTCTTCTATTTGTGGTGATAAATTCGATGATATAAGGTGATCATAGGAAATGGGTGTCTATGATAAGTGCCTCCATCATGATTGGAACACCATGTATACCTTGACCTGTCTCCTATGAAAGCTTTAGTGAGGTTTGATTTATTTTCTTACCTATTTTAAACTAAAATGAAAAACTACTTCCTAGTAAGGTGCATAATAAATCGAGATAATACCCAAGAATATGAATATAAAATGAAAGGTCATTGTAGGTATACATATACATTTTGTACCAGAATAGAAAAGGTTTATATCAACAAGACGTAACTGACAAAACATTCTAGCCAATATGCTTTAATGTTTAGGTTAACTTTCGACATGACGAATGAAAGGCAAGTATTCATATTTTCATGATTGCTAAATCTATCAATGAAAATTGTACTAACCTATGAGGTCTGGATTACAAATGCTCTATGATGATAATTGATCCACTTTGAATAAATAGTGACTGTACTAGGTGTCTTATTCTAGGTGAATTTTATTGTTAATTGTATTTGGATTCATTTTAGTAGCATTTCATTATTAATTTGCATTAGATGCATTTCATGTTTTTAGTTGCATTAAATTTCATTTTAATATTGTTGCATTCATTTTAAATTTCATCGGTATGAATGTGTGAATTCAATTAAATAAGAATCCATATAATTGAAAATTCTAAAAATATAACCATATTCCAAGTTTGACCGAGTACATTATATAATCGTAAAGAACTTAAATGAAATGACTGAGTATTTATCACTGATATCCATTCACATTCATAATCATGGTAGTATCATAAATACACCTGCATAATGTTGGAAATTTGGCTAAGTTGGTTACATGGATGTTGTCATTATGGCAACATATGATCTACATGAAGATCGCACAGGTCAAAGAGCTAGTATGTCAGAGCATACTGCAAATTGTCTAAGTATAAGATAGTGTGTTTTTACTAGTGAACCTGATGATAGTTTTGATTAGCAATGTTGATTGGAGTAAGATCAGTGCTTGCACACTTGAACATAGACTCTATGGTGACTATTGAAGACTCACCTCAGAGTGCAAGTTAGTACGACATGTACGGAAGAAGTCATGATAGTTTTACTAAAGATAGTGTTGAGCCGACATGACAAAATATGAAGACAAAATTGATAAAGAGTTAAGGGATTATTTTGTTTATCAAAATAATGACTTAACAATATAAAGGGATGACATCCTAGATGTTAAACCTTAGATAAAGATATTTTTAATATGATAGCCAACTGGAAAGTTATTAATCTTAATAACTTGTATAAAGATATGTAAAGATGTAATTGTAAAAGGTGATGTAACAAATGTATGTAATAGCGATAGTGAAAGAGCAACGAAGAGATATTGATGCAAGAAGTATAAGGTTGTGTACCTTGACCTTTTTTTGTAATCATTAAATATTGTATATTACTTGTTTGGGCAGTGGACTCATCTGGTAATCACATTTTGTACTGCCAACTCCTAACAGGGTTGAGGCTTCTAACAAGGCCTATAGTCCCTTAATCAGGACTGAGACACTATATGCATGTAATAGACTCCTAACATGGTTAACATCCTCAACAAGATAATTTTGATTAGTGGATCTTTGTGGGTACCATCCCCAACGGGGTTTTCCCTTGGCCAGGGTTTCCTCGAGAACAAATAATGTGCTATGAGTTCTTTAGTTTTATTGCTATCCATGTTGTTTAGCTTCTTATGTTATGCATGTGTTAAGATAATTTGTTATATCCATAATTGGGAAAAAGTAAAAGTTTGTAGAATACTAATTCACTCCCCCCTCTCAGTATTCCCTATTTATAACAATTGGTATTAGAGCTTAGTTACTCAGAAGAGAATCATTCAAGGAAAGCCTAGTAGCTTGAGTAAGATCTCTATGGATATGGATCAGCTATAGAAGAATCTTGAAGAAGCTCTTGAACAAATTGATATGAGTGAAGAAAGAGATACTCTGAAAGAAAAATATGATGATGCAAAGAACCTCATTGAGAAACTGAAAAAAAAATTGGAAGATCTAAAATCTGAAAAAGGAATCTGAAATTCACATTGAAGATTGTGATGACAACTTAGAAAAAAAAAATGAGATCCTTAAACATGAACTGAAGATAGCAAATCTGAAGCTAAGTCTAAAAGATGGAAATGGAAAGAACGAAGCAAATCTAAAATTTGAGAATGAAAATCTTAAGCTTGAAAATGAAGGGTTAAAATCTAAACTTGGTAAAGTAACATCTGAACTTGAGAAAGTCAATTTGTAGTATGATGAACTTGAGAAATACAATACAATTGTGAAAGGAGAACTGACTCAATCTAAGCAGCAACTTGAAAGACTATATTCAACTAGTGAGAAGATTGATGAACAAATATCTTATAAAAAACCATTCTATGATAAGACTGGTCTTGGATTCAACACTTTTAAAGAAAATAAAGAAAGCAAGGAACCAGATATGAAGATATCTGAAAGTATAGATGACAAGAATTCTGATGAGATTAACAAATCTGAAGATACATCTAAGGAAGAAGAACCACCTAAGCAAGAGAAATCAACTAAAGGTATGCAAAGAGAATTCAAAGGTATATGTTTTTCTTGTAATATTGTTGGTCATATGAAGAGAGATTGCATAGGTAACCAATTTAAACCTCTTAATGGTTATTGTTATAATTGTCATGGTTTTGGACATAGAGCTATTGAATGCAAAAAACCTAAATTTGTTGAGAATAACAATAGTAGTAGAATGTTTAGAAATACTAACCATGCAGATAAGAAACCTACTGAAGATATGAACAGAAGAAATGGAGTAGTATGTTATAGATGCAACAAGGTTGGACACATTGCTAGAAATTGCAGATCATAGATCAATCAGCCTGGACCAAGATATGGAAATAATGGAATAGTTTGTCAGATATGTAACAAGATTGGACATACAGCAAGGTTTTGTAGAATGAACTATAGAGTTTTCCCTACCAATCCTAATCCTAGAAGTTATGTAAGAAGAAATGAAGATGCAAGAAACAGTCAAAAAGGATGTTGTAGTAATTCAAATGAAGTGAAGTTTGTTAAAAGCACAGATCAAGGAGACATATTCAGCACTAAGGCAGTCAGAAAGGTGAAGTATTAAATGGTAAGAATGAATCTTTACTTGGCCCATCTCAAAGTACTTAATTCATGAAAATTATAGTAGAATAGGAACTTAGATTAGTGTAGAATTTGATATATGATGAATTGAGTCTTGCACAGTTAATGAAAGGTATAATATGATGTTCTAATACTATGGTTAAGAGTGCAAAGAAAAATATTATGTTTTGCAAGATCATGAGAAGTTTTATGTTTTGCAAGTTAACAGAATCAACTTTTTGGAAAGAAGTGGAAAAATAATTGAATGTGATGTCAGATCTAAGTGATATTGAATTGATAAAAGGTCACGAATGGTGTTATTTGATCATCAAAGAAAATAAAAGTGTTAAGGAGATCAAAGAGAAGTGATTGGAAGTGTTTTGCAAGGATTTGGTGAAGAATTTTGTGACGAATCTACGCAAGCCCTAAATCGCGAAATTGAGGTATTTTACTTGGTAGATCTTTAAAATCAGTTATGGAATTAGAGGAAATCATGGATATTTCTTTGATTCACAATGTCAGAGATAAGAATAGACTAAGATGAAAAGGGAACCAGTAGAACCCTTGGAAGATGATCCTAGGTTAGCTTTATCATCCGTACTAGACGGAGTTTTACATCTAGAGAATGTTAGAAGTTATCTGGGATGTAAACTAGAGACTATCAGTGATAGTGACTTCACAAAGGAATATCAAAAGATCTATAATCAGGACATGTCATTGAAAGTAGGGTTTGAGCATTTGAAAGATAATGAGATCATTAAGTATGCTTTGCAATATGAATTTGATAATGAAGAATGTACCAAGATAATCCGAAGCAGAATTCACAATGGAAAGTTTTGGTTAGATGATAGAGTGATAGATATCATAGCTGACTTAATTCATGAGGTAACTGGACTATCTAAAATTGGAGCCATTCCTTTAAATGAGAAAAACATGAGAAAAATAGTCATAGACAACACAAATTCACCCTACAATGGCAGAGGAATTGTAATTAATAAGATATAGCAAGATGATGTCAGATACTTGTGTAAGATCCTAACAACTAAATTTTGTGCTAACTCAAGAGAGGATGACATGGTAGCTAGAATGATATGTGCAACTTATTTGATGTGTGTGGATAAAGTGCAAGTTGATAGGTGTGATATTTTGAGGATACAGTTGTTTGAGAATTTGGAAAAGATAAAGAAGACTAAGTATTCACAGTTTAGATTCTCATCTTTAATCACTTATATGTTCTTTCATTTATTGAGAAGATTTCCATTCACCATTGGAAATGACTAGAATGATGGCCAAGCTAAAATGGAAAGGATTAACCAAGTGTATAGGAGGCATGTTATTGATAAAGTAAATGAAACTGCAATATTGGTAATTAAATCATTTCAAAATTTGATGTCTAGCAGATCAAGGATCCAATAGTCTCTTGTGGAGAAGTATAAAAATGAGATATGTTTCATGGTTGATACTGACTTTACTTACAATGAAGTAGTAGAAACTAGAATAGAGTTCATAGACCCTCTTGGCTATGAGATATCTGAGATTGAGATAGAAGAATATGTGAGTAGATTACTTAAGTGCAAGTTGGATACTCACTGTAATAGGTTTGGAACCTTTGAGGAGAACTTCAACTCCGCAAAGAACATCCTTGAAGAGAAATAGTCAAAGAAAAGAGTTGAGAGTACAATCAAGAAAATTCTAAAGATACAGGGATGACTGAACATGAGTTCTTGGTAGCCAAGAAAATAGCAGCAATAATTAGAGATATTCGACAAAAAGAAGATTTGTCTATTCTACCTCTATCATCAATTGCAGCATAGCAAGGGGAAACATTAGTTAAGGTGAAAGTGGAAGAAATAGAGAAGGATCAAGAAGTGAGAATATCCACTAGATCAACCTCCTCCACACCTAGCAAAAGAGTAAAAGAGATTGCTACTGGACTGGGTAAGAGGAAGAAGACATTGGTGCCACCAGTTCAAAGGAAAATTGTAGATATCAAAGATGATGAAAGCACTCTTGCTAAGAAGAAAACTTGGAAACCTAGAGTTGAGAAGGTTAATGAATAGATTATTCAAGATTGAGACTTTACAAAGATGAACAAATATTATGATCTCTATGATTATGCAAAAAGACTGAATCTAGAAAATGCAGTTGTGAAGCATACAATTTTATCTGATAAGAAATTTGATACAATTCAGGGTAAGATACCTAATGACTTGTACAAGAAACTTGTAAGCAAAAAGAAGAGAGCATCAGAAGAAGATATAGCTATTAGAGAAAATCTTGTAAGAAAACTTTGTGTTGTGAGAGATGAAGTACACTTCAATCAGATCATGAAGGATTTAGGCACCCATTTGAGAACCAAGAAGAGAACTATTTAGATTATGGGAGGTAGATATGAAGAAGTTAACATAGAAATAGAGCAAGAAAACATTAAGGTTATGTCAGAGAATGCTGGAGAATCATCAGTTGCAGCAAAATCTAAAGATCAAGCAGCAGAAGAAGAACAAGAGGATATTCCCTCTCCACCAGCCATAAATATTGAGGATGAAGTAATGAATGTAGAAGGAACTAAGATCACCTTGGATAGTAATGATAACTTATTCAAGAATCTAGAAAACATTGTTGACAATTCAGCTTTTGAAGAGTAGAATAGTATCAAAGGAGAAGAGAAGAAAATAGAAACCACAATTGTAGAACCTAAAGTGATAGAAAAACAAGTACATGTTCCCACTCAAGAAGAAATCAGTCTTACACCTGAGACTAGCAAGAAAACTTAGATTGGTTCTATGATTGAGAATTTGGGAAAGGAAGTAGATTATGATGATCAGATGGAATTGATCACATCTTTGAACAAAATCATCGGAAAGAACAAGAAAGTAAGGAGCCTTGAAGGATTCCTGAAGGAGCTTACTAAGAAATGACAAGGTATTATTACTACATAGATTGCAGAAGATGACCCTCTGGTAAGAGCAAAGGAAGTGATGAATACTTTTAATGATGAGTTTACAAATCTATCTGATATAGCAAAGATGAAAGCTTAAGCAGCTTATGAGGCCAAAACACTTTTGGACATTAGTCAAAATATCAGGAATGATATCAATAACCTTGATATCTGTATAAAGGACTTGAGAAAGAATTTGGAAAGAGGAAAATCCTTGTACATTCAGTGTACAAAATCAGAGAACTTGGTAGCAGAGGAAGTTTAGAAGATGAAAATGAAGGAAGCAGAAATTCAGAATGAGACAAACCTTCTTTCGAGCCCCAATGTGAAGGTATTTGATATTGAGCAGAAAATTTGAAAGATTTATGATGAAATGAGAGTTTTGCAGGATGAAAAGGACAAGAAGATGAAGAGATTCACTATTTTAAGAGAGCACATTTATATAAACTTGAGCACTATTGAAGGGCAACTGGAAGAATGTCTTTCGGCCAAGACATCTTTTCAGAAGTTTAGTTATGAGAATCTCCAAGCATGCGAGATTGCATCTTATGGATTGTGTGCACTACTCAGTGTGGTAGATTCAATTAATAAATCATGGGAGAAAGAGTTAGAGGCTATGAAGATCAATTTTGCAAATTGTGTTGCAAGCCTACCTGCTTTGCAATATTGAATTAAGGTATAACTTTTTGTGAACATAGTTTTTGTAACCCTCCTTACTTTTTTTGTCATTGTTGTCAAAGAGGAAGAGATATATAGCAAAAAATTGATAAGGATACATACTCTTAGGGGGAATATAGTATATAGAGAGGATTCATGAAGTCATAAGGATAGTATATATATATATATATTTTGTATTATGGCCACAATTTTGAATTTTTGGAGTCTAAGACTTAGCCAATTTTCTCATATGTTGCCACCAATGACAAAGGTGGATTGTTGGCAATTTGGCTAAGTTGGTTCCATAGATGTTTTCATTATGGAAACATATGATGTACATGAAGATCACATAGGTCAGAGAGCTAGTATGTCAGAGTGCAATGCAAATTTCCTAAGTATGAGACAGTGTGTTTTTACCAGTGAACCTGATGATAGTTTTGATTGGCAATGTTGATTAGAGTAAGTTCAGTGCTTGCACAGTTGAACATAGACTCTATGGTGACTATTGAAGATTCACCTCAAAGTGCAAGTCAGTATGGCATGTATGGAAGAAGTTATGATAGTTTTACTAAAGACTATTGAGTCGACACGACAAAATATGAAGACAAAATTGATAAAGAGTTAAGGGATTATTTTGTTTATCAAAATAATGACTTAAAAATATAAAGGGATGACATCCTATATTTTAAACCTTGGATAAACATATTTTTAATATGATAGCCGACTGGGAAGTTATTAATCTTAATAACTTGTATAAAGATATGTAAAGATGTAATTGTAAAAAGTGATGTAACGAATGTATGTAATAGCGATAGTGAAAGACTAGTGAAGAGATATTGATGCAAGTAGTATAAGGTTATGTACCTTGACCTACTTTTTTAATCAATAAATATTGTATATTACTTGTTTGGTAAATGGGCTCATCTGGTAATCACATTTTGTACTACCAACTCCTAACAGGTTTGAGGCTTCTAACAAGGCCTATAGTCCCTTAATCAGGACTGAGACACTATATGCATGCAATAGACTCCTAACAGGGTCAACATCCTCAACAAGATACTTTTGATTAGTGGATCTTTGTGGGTACTGTTAGCTCTTTTTCATGTAGAATCGCCAATACAGTTTTCAAACTTGACTCTCGGGTTCTCAATTCTGGATTCTCACAGGGAAAAGGCTAATTGATAAGGACCACATCCTTCTTCTACTTCGGGCTCCACAGACCCAGGAGGGTGTACCTATGTTTAGACTTAATGCTCCATGATGATATATTAATGGAAGCAAACATTTATTTGCAGAAAAATGGCAAGTGTGACAAGGATAAACTCCTTCTTCTTTTCGAGCTTTGAACTCAGGAAGGTTAACCCCTTTTAGATCTACTTCTTGAAAGGATCACAACAATAGTTTATATCCTTGATATAAACTTTATCTTCTCAGTCACTCAAAATATACACGAAAGTAAATTATTATTTGAAAATTGTTGAGGGTGAGATCTCTGCAAATTGAGGATAGACCAGTGCCTTATCTTCGGGTATAGAGTCAAACAGTGAAATATATACTTACAGAAATCTTCTAAATGAAACACAAACAAATCCCAGATGAAGTGCCTTACAATTCATCTTCTCTTAAACATGTTTGATCATCAAATTCTTGCTAAATTCCTAAGCTCTCAGAAATTAACCTAAAGACATTACCATTTCCTTGAAAGGAGCTAGAGATTAAAATCACAGATACCTTGTAAATGGTATATCAAAACTACCTTATAGATTTAATACACAAAAGCCATATAATTCAAACAAGAAGATAATTGAAATCATGCAAGGGAATTCTTTTATATTCCAATAAAATCTCACTGCATTAATACACTTCAAAATCTGATAAAATATTCTAAGATTTCAACAATGGCATTAAGCCTCTACAGTATATTTCTCAACCTCCTTTTAATGAACAAAAGACTTACTATTTATAACATAGCCATCTTGGAATCCTCAAAAGGATGCAACAAGCTTGGGATGGCTAGAAAAGATCCTATATTAGAGACAACATTACAAACTGACAAACAAATTGTAACAACACATTACAAAGATCTTTTTTCAAACAAATCCACAGGTGACATCTTTGTCCAAAGATATTTCAGAGCAGTTGCTGAATTCGCTGCATGAATGATGACCGCCATCTGGCTAATTTACATCATCCTTTTTTTGAAGCTTTCTCTCCCTCATTTACCGGATCAGATGCCATCTGCAACTCTATTCCTCCTCTTCCTTAATAAGTTGGACAACTGGCCTCTTTTTCTTCTTTACTGTTAGCTTCTCCCAAGCCGCTACTTCATCATCTGCTGGCCAGTTGTAAGTCTGCAATTCTTGTAACAAGCTGACTTGCTTGTCCCACATGGAATCAATTACATTCTTGGCTTCTGCCACAAATCGTATGCAATCATTTTCAATTTTAAATAAACTATCAATGATGTTATTACACCTTTCAAAATCCAGAGTATTGTCATTATTAAGGAAAACATCTTGTGTAATCACCAACTGATCCATTGACAGCTTCCATTCTTCCAACTTGATCAGGTTTCCATTGTCATCACATACTGCAGGAAAATACTTGCTATAATGTTTATCAAACATTAACAACTTAACCCTCACCTGGTTAGACTTACCTTTAAAAAACTTTGAAACAGCATTGATTAAGCCAATCTTCTCAAAAATTTATGTAAGTACTTCAGGGATCTCAGGCTTATGCTCTTGTAAGCTATCAAGTTTATCAAACAACAAATTTCTTCCAGACCAAACACTATGAAGTGGCTCCAAAGTAGCCAATGATTCATTTATCTTTCTATTTGTCTGGAGTAATTGGCTGACTGACTGATAAACTGTATCCATTTTCTCTATTATTTTATCTCACCTGTATTGTGTAATCTTTGACATGGTGTCCAAAGATGCCTCTATCCTTACCTTATCTGAATCTTCATTAGGTCCCTCAGGTACTTCTTCATCAATTTGAATTGGGACCTCAATCTGCATAGGGGGAACAACAACCACCTTCGAAGCTTCCTCTAACTTAACTCTGATCTCTGCCAATTCATCTTCCAGCTGCTTGATCTTCATCATCTTTAAATCTCTATCCTTGGCTACCAGGTTTGCACTTTCAAACAACTTTGAGTACCTTTCAGATAATTGAATTATTTTTGCCTCATTCAGGTTAGCCCAATGAGTCACTACCTTAGAAACTTCAAGGTTTGTTGTATTCTGCACAGTCCAAATAATCTGATTCCCTTCCATTTTATCTTCAATACTCAATAGGGATGGCTTTTGAGTCCTAGGGGCCATGGACCACATTGCAACAGCTTGAGATTTAGGGTCATAGCCACTTCCTCTTATCATATCACCAATGTGAACCTCATATGACAGGCTGCCCGGCGGTTGCTTTCTTATTTGATCTATGATGAAAGCAGAGGTCAGATCCCATCCTAGAGTCAATAGCATTCCACTTGACTTGACCAATTGTCTAGCCTCATCTGCAATTATAGGATCAAGGCTAGGATCATAGGAATTTAATGCTCTCAAAGTCTCTTTGCTTGGCTCCATACCTTCAGGCAGAAGTTTCCTCACTTCTTGCTGCTTATTCCAAACAAGAAAACTCTTGAATTCATTAGTTTTAATAAATTGGTCATCACTCAAAAATTCCTCCTGGTAGACCTCTCTGATATCCCTTTCTGACCACAAGGACTATTCCTTATCTGCTTCATCAGAGGCCACCTTCTTTCCTTCTCTTATTGTCTTTCTCAATTGGTGATGGTAAACCCTGTCACCTAGCACTAGAGCAGATGCTCTATCAATTGTTCTCCTCTGTTTTTCCTGCCTTGAAGGCTCTCCCACCTCAAGCCTCTGTCTCTTCAAGGGTGGCTCTGGAATATCCCCTATTTCTGGTTGGTCTTCAAAAGGCCTAACACTTTGTACATCTTCCATTTGTGGCGGGTTGTCTCCTTCCTGTGATTCATCAGAAAACTCCTCTTGATCAGAAGATGAATACTCTTTTGTTTTCTTTGGTTGACTCTGGTCAATCAACTTCTCCAACTGATTTGATAGAGTGTCATGCATCTCTATCATCCTGTCAATTCTTTTTAAATATGGAAGGTCAGGGAAGAAACCCTCAAAAGGAAGTTGGGCTGCCTTTACTTGTTTTGACAAGTCTATTAAATCAAAGTACCTATTCCATCTCCTCTTGACCTCATCATCATCAATGATATTTCTGACTACATCTTCCTCGTCCAAGCCTTCATGTTCTCTATTCACACCAATGTTTGGGATATACAGCATCCTGGCAATTTTGATAAAGCCCTCAGGATCTACATGCCTACAAGCACCAGTAGCCATTTTGAACTGATTTAACCATGCAGTAATCTGAGGAAATGCCCTCTTTCCTACCAGGAAGTCACCTATCTTGAATTGCTTAGGTGTGAATGTACCCTTCCTGTGAGGGACTAGAATTTCCCTATCTGTCCACATTAACTGCCACACAAATTCCAAACAAGCAACCCTTGGAGGCACATACTTTGGTAACAGATGTGGGGGCTGGGGGCAACCATAGACTCTCAAAATTGTAGCATTCTCCCCTAAGTAAAAATCACCCCAATTGTGATCTCCCTCCCAATTGTTTACAAACTGCACTGGTCGTAGGAGCCTGAGGACCCTTGGGGATATCCTTGTAGTGTTGATCCCTAACATCCTTATGAGAGGATACACAATGAAATTCTGAAAGAGACAAAAATTCCCCTCATTGGAAGTAGAATTCCACATCCTCACCCATAATTGCACTGGATTATACTGGCCTTCAAAGTTTAACCTTGGCTTTAGCATGTTCGAATCAAAACTACTAACATTGAAGAACAAAATTAAATGCATTAGCAAATAATAATGCATGAACTTAATTGGGCTCTTATTGTCCTTGACAGAAATCAGACCCTCATGCATTCTATCAATGATGTACTGGATATAATCATAGTCAGTGTTAACCAGAGAATTCTGGATGTCCAGGATAATCATCAAAAGGTCAGCTGGTAAAAACTCTGCATCTCCATCAATTCCCAAAACCCTACACAACCCATAACAAGTTTGTTTCATGTAATGCTGAAGGGACTTAAATTGGTAAGGGGCATTCATGTGAGCAGGGAGGGGAGCTATATACTTATCCTGTTTCGGGATATGCTTCGTTATTTGGTCCTGTAGCAACAAATTGCTAGGAAGTTAAACCAAAAACATCTAAAAAGGCCCTATAGTGGAATCGATCTGCTTAAGGCAATCACCAAATGGGATCGTGAATCAAGAGTTGCCTCCCAGCGTTCCAAAAGGAACCAGCGTTTCAAAACAATGCAAGACTCCCAACAATGAAACAAGCAATGCATTTCAATATAACATCCAATGCATTTTCTTTTTGGCAAAGGAGGACTTGCGTATTACCATTAAAGGTTCACGCAAAGGGCAAGGTGATTCACAAAACCTGTGCACAATGGAGGCACCCACGCATGATATGAAGGAGATTTTGGTATTAATATTGCAATGAGCATTAGCGAAAGGAGGTGGATCTTCATCAAACATGGTTTCATAAACAAAGGGAGATAGTCATCATTGGCACCGGAGAGGGCAGAGAGGAGGTCAATAAAACTGAGGGTTACTGCAGCGGAGAATCCAATTGAATAGGGATTCAGTGAGACCGGTTTCCCACTAGCTGGGAGCTCAATTCTAGACGTTAACCCAAATGCAGGCCTATCAAAAGCAAGCACTTTAGACCCGATCAACCTAGCCAGAGGTTTTAGCCCTTGATTCCATGAGAAGATAGAGGCTCCAAACCCGTGCAATAAAATTGAAAGAATCCCAATTGAATTACCAATGTCACTCTATATACCATTCACACCATTGTCAAAATTTGAAGCAGCCGCCATTGATAAAGAAATTGGAGCCTTGCGTTATAAGAACCTGCCACACAACTAGTTAATTGGTGTAAGTTAAAAGAGAGCAGCGAGTCAATGAATAGGCAGCGTCAAAATAAAAGGAGGACCTGTGTTTAAATGCTGCCATTTGCAAAAAGGGAAAGACAAGCACAACGCATATAACAAAAAGACCAGTATGAAGAGGGCCGCTATTTGTTAGGAAAAGGCAACTATTAGCGTCTGTGAAAAAGGGGGGACCCTGCATAAATATGGAGCAAGGTGTAGTATTTCAATGCCAAAATAAAAGAAATAGTGGCGTGACTACCATTGGTAATAAATGTAGCTATACCAATGTGGAGGGAAGCACAAAGCTTTGTATAACTTTGCACCCAGTCTAAGTTTCCATGCATTGAAATTGGGTAGTCGGCATCAAATTACCTTTCTTTTTTAATACATGATGGGAATTATGAATGCTAGCACATTAAAGAAAGATGCCTGTGTAATGCTGGATGTCGACAACTAGAGAGGGCAGGCTCGTGAAATAAGATACGTTGCTTGTGTATTGACAAAAGCTCCAGCATGATGGAGACCCACACAATGAGCAATTGCCCTGTGAAAATCTTAACAGGCTGTCACAAACTTGATGAATTTGTGGGAGATTCACGCAAATTGTATTAGAGCAAATCCTTGTGCAAAGTGAATTGATTGAAGGGTTTCACATTGGTCTAATGGTGGAATTTCTCACGCAGTGAACAAATGACTTGTGCACAAGACATGGAGCCCATGTGAGTACATAGTTTGGTGCTTATTGGTTCGGATGTGCCTTAACAGAGATATCCCACATGCAGTAGACAACGGGTTTCTATAACGTTTATATGTGCAAGCGCTTAGATGTATTGTAAAGTGAAGAGTCTGGAGGCTCTCCTAGCGGGTCTACTAGCTGGAAGTATGTGGGCCCGCATCCCCACTTCAATTTTGACGTGTCACACAAGTCAAAGAAGGCTCTTCATCACCAATTCGCCAAATGAGAGTGCAATGTGGAGAAATATCTCGCGATTCAGCGTAACGCATGGTCGCCAAATAAAAGGGTAAAGGCCAAATTTATTCAGCGATTGTGCGACCCGCGTAGTCGCAGAATGGAATGAGGTAAGTGAAAGATTATTCAGCGATTTGGCGATTACGTGTATTCGCAGAATAAAAAGGGTAAGAGATAAAACATTCTACAATTTAGCGGTGGTGACTCAACGGTTATGAGGTGGTAGGCCGACCAATCCAGGCTTGCCATGTGGCATGTGGGTCCCAGTAGGGGCATCAAGAAATAATATTTTATTATTTTCTTGTGCATTCATGGCTTCAAAAAGTCAAAATTATAAACAATTTTTATATAGTCTGAACTATATGAATACATCCAAATATCAAAGTTGCAGACATGTGAGACCAAATTAGTAGCTAGGGGCTTTATTTTTCGCCTAAATATCAAGTGTTATATACCGCCGGAAAGGTGAGAAGACGAGGATTCCATTTCTGAGGTCAGATTTGATGCAGGTCCTATTGGTTACGAGATATTTCTAGTTGAACATTTCAGGGGGGCCAGGAAGATATTTTCAAAATATCTTATTTTTGTATCCGGTGACTCATGAGCCTGTTGGAGGGGATGAAAATAGGTGTTCTTAGGAGGACAGAGCAGAGGGTCATTTAGTTCAGAGCATTGATTCATCAGCAGTAGTTCAGTGTTTGACAAGTGTCACTTTGTAATGCTTCCTGAATTTCCTCTTTGCCTTCTTATTCCCATTTCTGGTATTTTGTAGAGGTTCCAACTTTTTTGCACGGGCTTGGCTCTGCAAGTGTTTGAGTTCCAAGAATGCAATTTCTGGTTGAAGTTTAGTGTCTACTTTTTCTTAGTTAGCTGTTATCTGAATGTATTGACATTTTGAAGTTTAATGAAAATACATTGAAGCCCTTTCTAGTGTTTGTTGATGTCTCTGTGTGTTATTTTAGATTTCTTGTGTGTCAAATTTGTAAGGCAAGTTCAACACACTAATCTGTAAGGCAGGTTGTGAGGGTATCACTAAGCTTCTTTCAAGAAGAGTGTCAGTCTCAGTGGTGTTTTCTGAGAAAGAAAAATGGCATATGGATTTGATGTCCAGGTGTGAGAAAGAGATAGTGGTTTGCAAGGCATTCCATTTGGTTTTACTTGTATTTGATTTGAAAATCTCTATGGATGTGTGTTTGTTTGACTCCTAGCCCAATGGATTAGGCACTGGTCTTTTTCCAGAATTGCATCCAAAATGAATCTTTAAATCAATCAACCATTTCCCTTTCTATTTTAGTGTATGGAATGATAGATCAAGTATGATGGGCTGGAAGCCATCCCTTGATTCACTCAGAGTAGTGAATCCCTTCACAGGATGTTAGTGTCCTGTCTAATCCATGTTTATACCTACCTATGATGTGTAGAGAAATTATCATTCAAGGTAGACATTCGTAGGTATACCCGCCTGGGTCTGTGGAGCCCAAAGTGAAGAAGGATTCAAATCCTTGTCGTATTAGCATTTCTCTTGATTGGACAAAGAGCATAAAAGGGAGAGAGCACTTTGGTGTTCTAGTTGTTTCTCCTGCAAGAAAAATAGCTAACAAGTACCATCCCCATCGAGGTTTTCCCTTGGCCAGGGTTTCCTCAAGAACAAATAATGTGTTGAGTTCTTTAGTTTTATTGCTATGCATGTTGTTCAGCTTCTTATGTTATGCATGTTTTAAGATAATCTGTTATATCCATAATTGGGCAAAAGTAAAAGTTTGTAGAATACTAATTCACCCCCCCTCTTAGTATTCCCTATTTCTAACACATAATGCATCCATAATCATCCATACATAAATAAAAGTGAGATGTCCATACATCGCATTGCATTACATCTCATACATCCATGTGCATGCATAAAAAATAAAAACTACATACATTATCATAAAGGATCGCATAAAATTTGCATTCATACATCCATAAAGTGTGGAAAACACAAAAATGTATGTGTATATATCAATGAAATAATATCATGGTGTCACTATATCATCGTCATCTAATCTAACCATGACCAAGTATCAACATGAGATCAATATCCAAGGCATGAGACATATATCAAACATTACAACACATGTGTAGAAATCAGAACACATTAGATATGAGCAACAAAAATCAGATAAAGAATCAATACATCCTAACTCATTAGTATATTAGCAGCATCATAGTATCAATAAATTAGAGCATAAAGAGTATTAGAGTATCAACAAGACAAAGCATCAGTGTATTAGTATCAAGAGTCCAAAGGAAAATCATAATGTACATCGATCAAGAAAGGTACATAATACAAGATTTATCAGTGAGGTACAATATAATATCTGTGATACAAAAATATGAACAATGTACAAAAGTATCACATCTGGCTAGCGCCATCATCCTCATGTGGAGGATGAGGAGGAGGCACGTCTGCTCTTCCTAGAATGGGTGGAGGCATGGCAACCTTTGACTATTGAGAAATGGTAGAATACAATGGCACTCTTTGAGTAGCAAGAATGATAGCACAGTACAATGCAAAATAATAAGTGGCCCTATGTCCCTAGTGGGTGGTCGTATGTGCAAATTTGTCCCTCTCATCTCTAAGGACTACTAAGTGTTAGTCCCTATCACCTCAAAGATCTACCAATTGTGTATCTCTCTCAACAAGACATGCTCTAAATGTGACTACCTCCAAATGTAGTGTGGCCCTATCCTTCTCACGTAGTGAAAATGGGTCACCATGACCATCTACTGATCTCCTCCATGACTCCCCCTATTGTTTCTCTCTTTTGGTAATCATGTTTCTCCCTATACAAAAGTGGTCATGTATCTCTCTAGGGTGCATGCATGGACTCTCAGCCTCCTCTTCTGCCTCTATTGGCTGACATCTCCACCTAGTGTTTGTTATCTACCACTACCATCAACCCCTCCTCCCCCTCCATCTCTTCATCTTCCATGGGGACCATCTATGCCTTTTTTCCTCCCTCTATCCCTACCCCTACCTATGTCACCACCTCTAGCTACTCGGCCACAACCACCACCCTCATCAGTGGGATCATAATCAAGCATGTCCTCAAGGCAAGGAGTGATCTCATCAGGGAAAGTGAAACTATGATATGGATGTTGTGAATAATGGGCATGATACCCATTAGTGATATCACCATCCGTCACCTTTGGCAAGTATTCCCATGACATGAGAACCATCTATGACATCTCATGTAGGGTTATCTCATAAATAAGGAAAGACCCCACTATGCCTCCTCATCTATAATCCAGGTGTAGACTATTGTCTCCTGCAACATGCCTTGTACCTGCCCAAACTATCTCAAAACTCTACCCACTAGAAAATGCTCAACAATATACTGAGTCATGCCTATCAAATACTAGGGATGGAAGAAAAAAGGCATCTCGAGGACATCAGAGCACCACTCCTCACAATCTAGATATGGTCACCATACGACCTGTGTAACATCATCGAGTACTCTCCGCCACTAATCTAACTTGCCTTGATGGGGCTGCTATAACATACCAGAATGCATATATATATATATATATATATATATATATGGTAACTCGGTATCTCTCTTCCTATCTACTATGGGCCATGTGACTGGGATGTGCTCCTATGCCTAGATTGGAAGTAATAATATCCTGACAGTCATAGTTTGAGAGTTTTGATAAACTATCTCATGGAGCTCTCTATACATATGTGCCAAAATGTAGCTCCCCCATGTGAATCTATGAGGTGACTGGATCATCTCCTCTATAACTTGAGACCACCTGCACATGAAGCCATGATGTCAGTGGTCAGGCATCACCAAACCTCCAATCAATCCTGCCAAGTATACAAGAAGCCCCTCATAGTTGGACACCATGTGGTCCAAATTGAGGTATCTCTTGGAAATGGTATCATTGTGAAAAAGATGTTGAGTGAAAAATATGTCAAGCATCTTCCATCGCCATAGTGGCTCCAGCCTCATACTCGACGCGTGAACCCATCACAAGAACATACAACATCTGCTAGATGTCCTCTCGAGTCACTGTCATCTCTCTAGTCGGCAGGTGAAAGGTGTTATGCTCTGAATGCCACCTCTCAGCAAGTGTAGTCAATAGCCCTAGATTCACCTGAATGTCAAATAAATCAGCTAAGCTCCACAATCCTCACCAAGCTATAACACGCATCTCTGCAGGTGTGAGATTCTCATGTAAGTCTAAGACCTGTATAGGTTGAGGAGAGTGAAAGGATACAACACTAATTGTTCCTGCATAATAGAAAAAAGGGGCACTATGTCAGCATTAGACATGAAAAATTGAGAGAAAAATGCCTAAAAGGTTTAAACAGACAAGTAAAATTGGCTCAAAAGTCTAAACAAACCATATGCAGTCTTGGATCCCGCATGCGATTCGGGAAACCCAAGATGTGACACCCTAACTACATGTGATCCAAGAAATTCAGGATGTGATTCAGGAAATCTGAGATGTGATCCGGGATCTAAATGTGGCCATGTTCTTATGAGATGCAAAAATCTGGTTCAAAGACCTTGAATTTGGACAAAATTAATCAGATATGACCCGACAAGGTGCGATTTGGGAAATATGGGATGCGATCCAGAATTTGGTGAAAAACTGAATGTGACACGGGTTTGACCGGGTGCGATCCCACATATGGGATGCGATCCTAAACTCTTTTGGCTATAAACAACATAAAAAAAAGTAGGAAATTGATTTTTCAAAGTTGAATGGAAGAGTTATAGGGTACTCACAGGTGCTGCATAGTGATCTGGTCAGTCGTGGTGTTGGGAAATCTTGAATTTGTGATGCTCAGCTGGGAACACTATTTCATCTCTCAGAGCTCAAAAATAAGAATGGTAAAAACTAAAAATGAATAGTAAAATGACCCTTTAGAACCTATTTAAGCCTCTCAAGGACCCCGGTGACCTAGGGCACATTCATGACAAGATATCACAGAACCTTCATATCGGGAATGAAATCAAAATGGGTCATCTATATCACTTAAATGTAGTAAAAATAAAGTTACAGAGAAAAGTCAACCTTCAAAATGTAGAAGTCAACTATGGTCAAATTGTAGTCAAACATGGGCAAAATGAGCAGAGATGATACCATAAACATGGTAAATCAATTGAGTAATGATTATCACTCAAATCCATGGCCAACAAAAGTCAATGTTTGGTCAAACGCAAGTTATGAAAGCTACACAAAGCGTAATTAATGCACAAAAATCTTGTTAGAAGCTATGAAAAGTGAATTTCTCACTCATGGATCAAATTTTCAAACCAAAATATTGGTTAATCATCAGTCAAACTTGGTCAACTATCATATTTTCTTGGTCAAACAGTGTTCCTTCAACACTAAAATCAATCCTAATTAATTTTTAACGCTTTTTAAATGATTTGCGCTTGATCCAGATCTATTTCAAACGTCGTAATCTTTCCTAAATGCTTGAAAACACTAATTTTATCTGAATTTATTCTAATTTCGGTCCTGAGGGAGCATAATCATACTAAAATTCAAATTTTCCAATCAAATTCTTGAACACTAGGGGCACCACAGTTATCTTCAATCAAGTTGATATTGTTAAATCTTTATGACATTAATCAATTTCATTGCTTCAAATCAAATTGGTTATTTATCATCATATTCAGTTACTGCAAATCAAATTTAACTGAAATTATTGTCTAAATATCTTATCAATTCTCGTCCAATCTAGTTCGAGATCGGTATAGTCAATTCTTATTCAATCAAGTTCATAATTGATGACTTTCAAATCATGTAGGATTTTGTTCGATCAAGTTCAAAGTTCTCAAATTTAGAGTAGTTCTATTTACAACTCTCTAAATATTTTAGAGTGGATTTACTACCCTCTAGATCTCCTCAAAATCAGAGTGGTCCTCACTGCTCTCTAAATCACTTGAGTGCAAAGTGGTTCTCACTACTCTCTAAATCTCCTAAATCAGATTTTCTTTGAATCCCTATGTTGTTCGCAAAGCAATTCAAAGAGGGGCAAATGTAATCACCTAAAATTGGGCTAGAGTTCTTGAATTCAGAGTAGTTCTATTTACCGCTCTCTAAATCTTTCAGAGTGGATTTACTGCTCTCTAAATCTACTCAAAATCAGAGTGGTCATCACTACTCTCTAAATCACTTGAGTTCAGAGTGGTTCTCACTACTCTCTAAATCTCCTAAATCATATTTTCTTTGAATCCTTGTGTTGTTCACAAAGCAATTCAAAGAGGGGCAAATGTACTCACCTAAAATTTGGCTAATAGAACCTAAGGCCCTATATGCCCTAATTTAGGATAAAATTCCTAATTATGTTAATTTGATTCTTGATTATTAACATAATTCATTAATTTCGATAAAGTCAATAAAATATCATAATTCAAGCATTAATTATCAAGAATTGAGCAAAAAACACTTTGATTACCTCTAAGCCTAATTAATTAAATCAAACCTATTAAATGCATGGCTAGAGTAATTAATTAAAGAAAATGAATAAAAAACACTCCAAAATGACATGTCACCTCTTAAGGGGACAATAAAGACATCTTAAACCAATGAGATCTCATCACATGGATCAAGCTTGGAGACATCTCAACCACTCCTCATGGATGCATCTCAACCATCCAAATTCTCAAAGTTCTATAAAAGAAGAATTTTCAAATCTCAAACAAGGTTGATAATTGTTAATTTGAATTCATACTTACATGATGCTCATTTGATTTCCTAGCTAATTAGAATTTTCTTAACAATTAATGAATCAATGGATTTCTTGAATGAATTTGATGTCTTAGCTTCATTTTTTACTTGAATATCTCATTCTAACATGCATTGTCACTATTTAGGATCTAATTTTGAGAGTAATCTTAGGTTCTTTCCATACTTGTGTTAGTTAGAAAGCAATAATTCGATTTCAATTGTTATGATTTTGATTTCTTTTCATGTGCTAACAATTGATATAATGAGTTATTGAAGTGTTGTGTTGCAGGATAATAGGTAGCACAAAATACACACACACAAAATGAATATTAAAAGAAACTATTTTTTTAATATTTTTGTGTCTATCTAGTTGAATTCACAAAAGAAATATTTTTATTATTAGACAATAGGAACACAATCTAAAATCAACAAGACAAAAAAAAAAAAATTTGGAGCAAAAAGGTATAGCCTTATATATATATTTATACTATAAAAAGTAGATTACAAAATAACATATGAATATGGCTCCCAAATAGCCAGATATGTACCAAATATTACAACCCAAGACCTATATGGTGATATTTTCAAGATTACATTTGTATGCATTTACAAAATAACACATAACACTGTAATTATGCCCCTTGAAATATGTCATAGGAAAAAACCTTGAAACCCATATGCGAGTCACAATAAACCATCAAATCTCAAAACCCTTCATTCTTCCATATCCAACCCCTATGAGTTGCAATCACCGTGAACATCCTGGGACCAAGGAGCTAGGGTTGGAGTGTTGTAGAGAGGAACTCGCATTATCAAGAATGTCCACCTCAAGATCATTTTATTAACACTGTGAGTGATGAGGCCGCTACACTGGAGTAGGTAGGAAGGGAGGAGGAATGTCTGGAAGGTGGTCAGGATTTGCATGGTCAATAAGCACCAATATAGCCTCCACCTTCACTTCAATTCTCTCTGCAAGCTCAATGCCAACCTCATGGAAATGTTGTTGCATTGTAATTATGAGAGCCCTAATGTTCTACAACTCCAATGTATACTTTATGGAATTGAATACCAAGATGAACGCACACCCCTTGAGAAGAAAATAGCGGTAAATGCATGCTCATAAAAGAAGAAACAACCAAGAAAAGTGGATGAATGAATAACAGGGGCTGAGCAAAATAAAATGCTCATCACATACGTAGCTCTCTTAAAAACTAAGGATTCATCAATGAGTTATATGACATATAACACGTCATTATGAAATGTAAAGGTCACTTGCATACCTTCCCAACCTACAATCAAAGAGATCTCATTAGTGAAATAACCACTTGTCCTCACAATTGAGCATGACGTCCTCCACTCACCAGCGTTGTCCATATCACATGTTTGATGCCACAAGGTGAAAATGGAAGTGGATATTTGGTTGTTGTAACCACATGAATAAGATTACACATGATACCAATTTAATGTGCCCCAAATATAATCATCCTTTAACCATAATGCCCCTATCAGAGCACTAATATATGTGCTTAATTAGTGGGTCCATTGAGAAGAGAAGTTGGATAATTTTTAACAAAGAAATTTAAACCACCAAATGGAAAGGAAGAACATAAAGATTGGAGTTTATGTGCATTGAGCCCATGATATTTCTTTAGTTACTAATTCATCCAGTTATGTAAATTGGAAGAGTTGATCAAGATGTTCAACAATGGATACCTCATTCTTATTACACCCCATATTCACTAGGTTATTTGAAACCCCATTATCTTACTAGTGTGTATATGAGATATAAAACATAACAAACTTCTCAAGTAGTTCCCAAACATTCTAAATAACGTACCTAATTTTCCAATTCTAAGATTTACATTCTTTGCAACCATTCACTATTAAAAGAGAGTCATTCCATGTGTATGTTTTTTATACCTAGATTATTACAAGAGCTGGGCCCTATAACTATGCTAGTGATTTTGAAACACTATTAGTTTTGAAAGGTAAAAAAATGATTTGGTAGCTACAATAAGACCTAAAGAGTCTCTAATACACATACCTACTCTAGAAACTCTCGGTTTGCCCCTAGATGCACCATAAAAGTTAGGCTTGAAGAAGGGAGGCAAAAGAGGTAGACATCTAACTGAGGCCCTATCAATTTTGGTTGTGGGAGGAACCTTAAGTGAACCTTTGAATGGTTAAGCTATCCCTTTCCATTATCTTAGGGTAGAATCATCCCATTAAGAAAAGAGGGAAGAGCGATTCTTAGGATCTTGTACAAAGGAATTCTTTGATTTATAGACTGACTTTTCTATTTTTAGTTGCCTTTTTTTTAAGGGGCCCAAATTAACTTGTCTTTCTCTCTGGATAGGAAGACCACTCTATCCTTCAGTATATCTTTTAGAAGCCTCTTCTAATCCAAAGTTATCTACGATGTAGAGAATTCTCTCCAAAAAGCTTTTTCTGGCATCAATTACATAGAACAAACATAATCAATTAGTCTAATCCCCCAATTTTGGATGAAGAGAAGCATAGATTCTTGAAACTCCAAGATGTTTCTTAGGGGTGGATAGCCACTCCTGGAATCTTTCCAAACATAACTTCTTATCCATTGTGCACTTCCCAAGATATATAAGAAGTAACTATATCTCAAGTGAGGAAGCCATAAAATTTCACATGGTTGAACCTGATGGAGGATTTTGAATGGTAAAAATTCTTGAAGGATTACTTGAGTCCAAATATTTGGCTTACATAAGTTTACACCAATTAGCTTCTTCCTTAGCATACATATTTTGTACTAATTTCCCACAAAAATCTATGTTCCTCTTTGAAATATCATGCGGACCAACCCTTCCTAACCTTTCATCCATAGACATATTTTGAAGGGAAATAAGGGGAACCTTCTTTGATGCATCCATGTTTCCCTACCAAAGAAATTTGTGGATTACTTCATCAATTTGATTTGTTATTGATTTAGGGGCTTTTAGAATAGTAATGAAATAATTAGGAATAGCTTCAAGTATTGTTAGAAAGATGTGACCAGAGAATGATAGCCACCTTGTCTTCCAAGAGGAAACCTTGGATTTCAATCTATCTATAACATTAGACCAAAATGTGGATTTGTTACAACCCATAAAAAAGGGTATGCCCGAATAAGAACATGGAAGTTCAACAGTTTGAAAGTCTAATGTGTGAACAATTTTCCTTTCAATGGTTGGCTTAGAATTAAAAACATAAACCTTTGATTTGTGTTTATTAACCACTTGTCCTGAGACTGAGGAATACAATTGTAGAATTGCCTTAATATTATTTTCTTCTTGAATAGTAGCCTTACTAAAAAAGAGTGTATCATCCACAAATAATGAAAATGTAACAACAATATTAGTCTAATTTATTTGGATGCCCTTCCATAGGCCCCATGTGTGCCTTAATTCAATGGTCCTACTCAAAGATTCTTCCCTAAAAAAAAAGAGGAATAGAGAGAGTGGGTCCCCATTCTTGACACCCTCAGTAGTCTAAAAGAATCCTATTGGTAACCATTAATGATGACTAAAAATTTTGCACCTCTAAGACATGGCATTATCCATTTGCACCACTTATCACAAAATCCAATTTTTTTAAGGACCTTGATAAGAAAACTCCATCTAACTTTATCATATGCCTTCATCATTTCAAGATTGACAAAAAAAAGATGATAAATAGTGTTCTTGAAAAAATAGACTGCTTTCATGAGCCACTAAATCCCCTTCTAGAGTCTACCTACTAGGGGAAAATCCCTCTTGTTCTGTACAGACAAGTATGGGGATGAACTATTGTGACTGAAGGTAAATAGCCTTAGTGAATATTTTATAAACTATATTACATACAGAAATAGGTTTAAATTCTACAAATAATTTGGGCAGATTTTTTTTGGAACTAAAGCAATATTTATCACATTAAAATTACACAAAACTACCCCATATTTTCTTGACTCTTCCATATCCAAAAGAAGATCAAATCCTAGACCATCCCATATCTCTTGAAAGAAAATTATTGTAAATCCATTTGGTCCCAAATCCTTAACCAGGGGAAAAGAGAAGACCATATTTCTAAGTTATTCTAATTTGAATGGTCTCATTAAGGAAGTGTTATCTTCCTGAGTAATGATAATAGAAATTGATGCTAGAAGGGCTTGTTGATCCTGGTTATCAAGATGGAAATGGCATTGAACTAGGACAAGTAAATTTGAGAATAATTTCACACCTTCCTCATGAATCTATTTTTTATTGGTGATAACTCTCTTTCTAAGAGAATCTTTAATACAGAGGACTTCATGAGAAATTATTTTTGACTAGGCTAAGGCATGAAAGAATTTGGTATTATGATCTCCTTCTATCACCCATAACTCCCAAGATTTTATTGTCAATAAATTTATTCCCTTTTTCCTAATTCCTCCCAAGTTTTTTGTAGCTCTTTCTAATTAGTGAAGGTTGTTGAATCTAAACCATTTTGTATGATATGCTCATGAATGTGGGCTAATTCATTAGCAACATCCTTCTTTTACACAAAAATATTTTTGAAAACACTTGCATTCAAGTTGCAGATTTGAGCCTTAACATACTATAATTTCTTATAGAATTGAAACATACATGATCCTTTCTCAAATGAAGTACTTGCCCACCATTGACGAAGAATATGCATGAAATGTAGATGGAAAAACCACATTTTTTCAATCTTAAAGGATGGTTTTATCACTACCATCTTTAATTGGCTACAGATTTGGAGATAAATAGCATTGTGGTCTAAAGAAATCAATGGTAGCACTTGCAATGACAAATGAAGTGGAGACACAAACTAGTTGTGAGAAACTAGAAACCTGTCTAGTCTTTCAGAAATCTAGAGAAAGTTAGCCCTCCTATTTGTTCAAGTAAATTTTTCTTTCTCTGGAAGAATGACATGAAAATCATTTTCTTCTATGGATAAGTTGAAGTCATCCATAGTTTTTTGTGGATGAAATATCCCACCTTTATTTCCTTCCAAGGATACTATAGCATTGAATTCTCCTACAAGTATAGATTTATCATTACCCATCCCATGCATATCCTCCATCAATACTTCCTACATTTTGAGCTTATATGTTGATGAAGGGTGCTCCCCTTAATACCACAAACACATAACAAAAACAGAGAAACAACAACAATTTGCAAGAACAAAAAATGGGCTTCTTATTATCTCGACAAATGTGGAATTACAAATTTCAGAATTACAATATGCAAAGCCACATGGGCATTTTCCTTTACAATATTATGTAGGACAAAGCCTCGAATCATTACCTAGATCTACTGCACAGAATTGTCCTAGACAACACTACGGACCTTTCTTATATAGGCAATTTCCACCGCCTGAGAAGGTTCCAGAAATTTATCCCTTAAGGCCGACTATCCTAACAGTTCTTTTCTTTTCTTTTCTTTTTACACAGGGTCGGCTCCAAAGAATTACAAAATATGTTTTTAGGTAGCCCAACTTCCGGAAGCTAGAACTTTCTAACCAGAGCTCCATTTGTCTATTGTAACCACTTTTCAAAAATGGCAGGATCTGATCTACAGTGATTAATTAGCGCAAGCTCTAGTCAGCTAGGGGTCGATCATGATCCGGAGCCTCTAAGGCCTTCAAAATTGACCTAAAAGATTTTGTACCCTAAAAACCTCAATAACTTTACCAATACAGATGATGTGGCAATGAAACTCAACTGGTAGGCTGATATGACTAAGATGAACCTCCAACTGTGAAATCAAAACATTCTGAGATCATATGACCAACTTACTAAAAATAGTAAGTTTCCATAAATAGCACCTCTGCACAAGATAGCCCTTATTGAAAAGAAACCAAAAATATTTTTGGGTGATGCAAGATTTCTCTTACACCTAGGATGCTCCTGCATCAGACACTCGGGGTAATTTGAGAACTGACCCTGTCATGACTCAGGTGCGAAGAGGAAAACCAAGATGGTTAACCTCCTCCTTTGTCAGCCATGATGAATCTTCAGTAGGTTGTCCTTTCCATTTGACCAGATATTCTTCATATGTCATGTTCCTTGTGCTTCTACCAACATGACTGTCTAGTATATCTTCAATCTCCTTGGTAGTTGAAGTAGTTGCTGGAATACTCCACTGTGCTTATGTGATCTCATCTTCAACACCCCCTTCATGCTACTCTATCAAATCTGAAATGTTAAATACTAGTGAAATATTTAGCTCAGTAGGAAACTCGACCTCTTAGGCATTTCCTGAATCATGCTTCTTCAGTATCTTACATGGCCCAAACTTCTTCATTTTCAGCTTGTTATATGTACCAACCGAAAATCTCTCCTTCCACAAATGAACCATGACTTCATCCCTAACCTGAAATTCCTTATGCCTTCTTGTCTGATCTTCCTTAGCCTTATACTATGCATTCATATTGGTAATGTGCTTCCTCACCTCCTCATGGATGTTCTTCAAGTGTTCTGCAAAATCCTCAGCTTCAGTGCTACTTATTTCTCCTTTATCTATCTTCCTCAACTCAGATGCATTTTTGGGACTACTTCTATATACAATCTAGAATGGTGATTTACCAGTGCTCCTATAGATAGAATTATTGTATGCAAATTCCACCTATGGTAAAATCAAATCCCATCATGTTGGCTTATCTCCAACCAAACATCTCATCAAATTCCCCAAACTCCTATTCACCACCTTTGTCTGTCCATCAGTCTATGGATGATGTGATGAACTAAACTTTAAATCTTTCTTTAACTTCTTCCACAATGTGTGCCAAAAATATCCAATGAACTTAGTATCTCTATCTGAAACTATACTCTTTGGCAAACCATGTAGTCTCACCACTTCTTTGAAAAACAATTCTGCCACATGAACTGCATCATTAGTCTTCTTGAAGGGAATGAAATGTGTCATCTTCAAAAATCTATCAACTACCACAAAAATTGAATCATGTCCCTGATGAGTCCTTGGTAAACCAAGAAAAAATTCCATACTGATATCCTCCCAAGGCTTATCTGGTACAAGTAATGGCTGATACAACCTTGTATTCTACTTTACTCCCTTTTCCATCTGACATACTCTACAACTTTGTAAAAACTTCTTGACATCTTGCTGCAACTATGGCCAATAATAATTCTCACTAACCAAAGCAAGGGTTTTATCATGACCAAAATATCCAGCCAATCCTCCGCTATGCTTCTCCTTGATGAGATTCTCCATCATAGAACTTCATGGAGTGCACAACTGACTCCCTCTAAATAGCATATCATCCTGAATGATGAAATCTAACCACTTTGTTCTGCCTAGAGTAACAGATTCTTTACAAGCTTTCCAAGCTTCTCCAAAATCAGGATCCTCAGGATACAAATTCTTGAGTTCCTTGAACCCAACTACCTCAATATGCATCTTTGTCAGCAATAGTTTCCTTCTACTAAGTGCATTTGCAACCCTGTTAGACTTTCCACTCCTATGTTTCAAAACAAATGTATAACTTTGCAAAAACTCAACCCATTTCAAATGCCTTTGATTCAAATTTCCTTGACTATTCAAATATTGCAAAGCTTGATGATCAGTATACAAAACAAACTCCTTAGGAAGCAAATCGTGTCTCAACTTCTTCAATGCTTGAACTATACACTATTAGATTTGACCTCATTTTTCTAACAAAATTTTTGACTATCAATTAAAAAGGTTTAGGTTGGTTGGATTATAGAAGGAAAACTTCCTTTCTTTTTCAATCCATGCTTGTGTTAGTTGAAATTTTGACCAATACCATGTAGGTCAAAATTTCAATCACCACGAGCATAACTTTAAAAAGAAAAAATATTTTGTATCTCATTTCATTGTTTGGTTTTCACTTGGAGCGCGTGAAGGAGTTGGAGCATGCGATTGTTTGAACTATTATTTGGTGAGAGTTTTAGGAGAACCGCCTACCTGTGAGGGTTGCCACTATGATTTGGTGTAAAAGGAGGACCACCTTCTTGTGAGGGTTGCCACTGTGATTTGGTGTAAAAGGAGGACCACCTGTAAGGGTTTTCTTACTCTACATTTGTATGGAATTTTCTTATCGGTTACCTACTTAGGGCCCGTGAGCAATGTGCCAGGGCATCATGTATTGGGTATTTGCTAGGTTGTTTATATATCATTCCTTGTTAATTTGTGAAGTGAGTGGATAGATTGAACATCTCTTCAAGTTTAACCTTCAATGCATCCATGGTTTTGAAGCTCATTTGTTAGTTCTGCAAACATTTTATTGAAACTTTTGTGATGTGCCCGCAAGATACTAAACTCTCTGTCAGACCGGCCCAAAAACTCCTCATTCAGCTTTGTCATGGAGAGTGTACCTTTACTTGCAATTTCTCCATTGGTCTCCAATGATAGTGGGTGAGAAGCAAGCCAAGGAAATGAATTTTAGTAACCCAAGTGCTCAAATTTGGGGGAATTAGCTATGCTACTTCAAGATTGATGCCCTAGTTAGATATATGATATGTGTTTAACCGGCAAAGAAATAAAATGCTTCCAGAAGCATCCTAGGAATAATCTGGATATATCCTAAATCGAGACTATTTTTAAACCAGAACTCATAAACAAAAACATGACCCTCAATTTTTGATGCCTCAAACACCCATCTCTTACACTATTCAATCCTTTAAGGAACCCGATACATTCCACTATGAAACTCTTTCAACCAAAACCAATATCATTCACTATTATTTTATTCACAAAAGATATCAAAAATCGATAGCAGGAATATATATAAACTCAATTAATAATGAGTTCTTGAAAACTATTTTTTTTAAACCATTGTAGACATCAATGCTTTCTTGGCTTACCAAACGGTTTCAAAACATTTCTCTATCAACAAAATCAATTACTATCCTCCCCTGTGGGACTGTCATAAAGAGACTAATAACCCAAAAACCATTCCTTATGAGACTATCATGAAACAAAATAGATCATTTATATTTCTTTGCACAATAACAATAAAGAGAAGCTGATTCATTATCATTTTTATGTTCTTCGTAACAAAGATAAAAAACCGCCAATAGGGAATACATAAAGCTTAATTAAAATACATTTCATTCATACTCAATGCAGACAAAACATTCATGGCTCTCTGGCTAAAGGCCAGAGAGCCTGATACTTTTCCACAATTATTACTCTCTTGCATGTTCTATTGTCTATTGACTCTCTCTAACTATCCTCCTCTCTATTACATAGTGTAGACTATTTAAGACCATATTGGATCGTTACAAAATGGTTTGTCTTCCATGACCAGTCATATTCCTATTTGGAATTTTTCTTACAAATATCCCATATTCTCTTTGTCGAATCATTATAATGTAATTTAACAAATATACCATGGTTCTAACACTTTAATGAATATATCCTTTCTTGACATGACTTAAATGATGTGAAATTAAAAGGTGGAGGTGGTGCCCCTACACCACATTCCATGTGTTACAGTGGTTAGAGGTCATGGAATGACCATATTCAATTGGAAACTCACAAAATTGTCAAAGGAATGGCTGAAACTACTCTGTTAGTCAGAATTAATTGAGTAAAAATACAAATACATACCTCACAAATGCATAGATGTGGTCTAGGATTAATATCTAACTATTCCAAATGCATTTAAATGTAAGACAATGACAAAATGAATCTAAAATCACTCTAAGAACTCAAGGAAATTGCATTTGAAAGAAGTTTATTTATTAAAAACTCAGTATAGTCCGTACACCAGGCCTCTTCTGTCATACAATGAAACTTTGGCATATTTGATGGACTCCTAGAAACTACCCCAACCAATCCCAATCAGTTGGATGGATTATTTTTCACTAAAACATAACAAAATCTAATTCCCTCCATTTTCTAATAACCGTTGCATTTCAAATTTTTGAATTTGCAACATTACAAATTTGGAGTTTTTGAAACTTTTAAAGATAATGAAGCCTTAAGACTTTGAAATGTGACCCAAATGAACTTATTAAGAATTATTAAAATCAAATCTAAACTATTATAAACTTGTAACACAAAATACCATCCTAGGCTCTTATTTTGGTCCTAAGGCCTATTAGGCCTTTTAAGACTTATTACATATTTTCCATTTGCATTGCATGGAATGACCTTATAGGCCATTATAGGTGCCAATACATTCCAATTGTTGTCTTTAGATGTCATTAAGTGCATGGTTGTCATTATGGACTCCTGGTAGTCTTTGGATGTTCTAGGTGCCCCTGCACCATGTTCACCACCTTTGAAAGGATTCTTGTCCCAAGAATCAGTCCTGGCATTGGATGTTTGAGTCTGAACCAAAAATTTAAAAAAAACATCAGCCAACTTGAGATATGAAAACATGTCAAAATTCATTACAAAAATTCATATTACATCTCATTAAATAATGTTGAAGTCAGATTGGGCAATAAAGTAAAAATATTACACCTTCCAAACATGCACAAAACTATTCAAAAATCCAATGAAATGTAACACCATATCCTAGCAATCATTTGAATCCATATCAACCATAAAAATATTTTTTTGTCAACAATATAGTCAAACTGTACCCTCACAGGTAGTGACTGGCAGATTTCAAATGAATTTACATTTTCATTGCTTGAACATAGTTTACATTCACTGTTATGATCTGGAATCGATCATTAACTTGGTCCATTCCCAATACTCATTAACTTAGTTTACATTCACTGTTATGATCTCTATAATCTAGAACAATGGAGTTTTTAATTTCTAGTTTCTAGAGGGTATTTATTTTGATGTTATGTAAATTTCATTTAAAAATTAATAATATCAATACAAGTATAAGTATTGTTAAGTGGATTTGTATTCTCAATTCAATTCGTACAAGAATATGATGTACTTTATGTACTATTAAATTTTTGACAAACTTTCACATATTAACTTTTGAAGTAGAACTAAAGGCAATGCATTGTTGTTAACTTGTTACTAATAAAAAATTTATTGGCAAATCAGAAATTAGTTATTGTTCATGTTGTAAAAGTAAACTATTTTAACTAAAGTATACATGTGGTTTTTACGGGAAGAGGTTGAACAAACTATAATCTTGAACAAACTAAGCCGAATATGTAAACATTTTCTACACTGTCTCTTTTCTCTATGATTGATTATAAATATCATGGTGTTTTATGGCACTTTCATTAATTGTATCATGGTTGTGCTCTACTATTGTACTTAACCTTTAACATATCTCCAATGATTACAATCACTTGCACATGCTTGTACCTTGTGGTTGTTCCATCTTCTTATTGTGATTATTGTCGATTTAAGGCATGATATGTCAATGTCTTCTTATTGTATTTATTCTATTAGGACTTCAAACTGAGTGAGATTTCCTTTTCACATGATCATAGAATTCAAAATTGCCTCTATAGAAGAAATTGTTCATTTATAGTAGAAAGATGTGTTTTTCCCTAAGATCTCATCATAATGGCCATATTCAATAACTCTATAACATGATGGTTGTTCCTTTTAAGAGAGATGGTTGTTCCATTGTTCTACAAACTACACTTTGTTGTCCTTTTGACATGATAGCATTATATGTAAGAAACTTTGAGGTTCTCTTACCTTTTGTATGTCATGGCTTCACCTCTATGTAGCTAAATCTCACTCTAAAAATGATCTTCTTTTAGGAAACAATGAAAATCCTCTATGGGTTCATACTTATTGTGACTTCCCATGGCATACTATCATTTCTTATACACTATATTTTTCCAATTCTTTTAAATTGTCACTGTCTTTGAAAATTAATGCCATATGTTGCTTACATTTGATTCAATTTCCATATTAATTACTCTCTTCAGTTGTATTAGGAACTTTTTCCTTAAGCATGTGTGATGCAAACCTAGATATAGATGCGCATTAATGCATTAATGCTCAATTGAATGCCTTAATGCAGCTCCCAGAGAAAGGCCATCTGGAAGCTTTAGAGGAAATAATTTGTACTAGGTATGGAATCACCTCCACTAAAATGCCAAATTCTGATGTGTTATTATCTTCAATTGCAAGTTTTTTTTGCAAAAATATATTGTATATCTTTACAGAATAGACAATGTGACTGTACAACTCCATAATATATTCTCTATAATCTCTAATTACAAACTAAAGTGTAAATTGAAGTAAAGTCTTCCTTGGATAAAATTCCAACCCTTGTCTACTAATTACAATACTTACCTTTATAGTTCACATGACTTCCCTAGGGATTTGTTAGAACTAAAATAAATTTGTTATATGCTAGTTGGCCAACTATGCCTAGTCAGCCAACTAGGAGACATGTCTTTCGAGAGGTAAAGACTCATATAAATGAAAGATGAAACACTTCATCCAATGAAAAAAAAAATTTCAACACAAACATCTGTGAATTATATCCAGATAGTAGCAGACTATATATAGGCAGCAATGAATTAGATGTAATTGCTTCAACTTCACATTCTTGATTTACTTCAACATCAAGAATAATATCCATAGATTTAGTAGTCTAGTGAGGAGATTTGTGTAACTCCCAAAGAACTTATCCTTTTGAATATTCTGTGGTCTAGTGAGCATGATTTGTGTGTATTTGTAAATCTTGTATAATCTTATAATATTTTATTTTTTATTATTATATACAAGATACTACTAATGTTTGTATGTTTACATTTTGTATATTTATAGCATGTGAAGAAATTCCACACCTGGCAATATGAACCCAGAATAAAATAACAAGAAACTTGCTAGATTGTGGTCTCAGTTCCAAAGAAAAGATGTTGAAAAATGTTATTGTCCTTGCAAAAAGTGTAAGGGCTTAAAGAATCAAAGAATTCTAATCAAAACATCCCATAGTCATTGTAGGCAATATGGTCACATTGAAGGGGGGCATGATTTTCATTGATTGGTGAATGTGGATTTCCAATTGGAGGAACATGGAGCTGTGAATATCCAAGCCGACGATAATGCTCCCATGGAAGAAGATGATCCTGTGGTAGAGAACACAATTGAAGATGATGGTATTGGCGTAGCTGATAATGTGCCAGAGGACATGATTGAAGAAGATGGTATTGGCGTAGCTAATCAAGATGATCATGATGATGGTACTAGCACATTTGAGAATGATGATGAAGATGGTCTTGATATAGCTATAATTGAGAAGCATACGAGCCCCTATACCAAGGCTCCCAAACAACACTTTTCTCTGCTATAGTGTTGTTGGTGAACTTCAAGGTTATGAATGGTTTATCCAATGTAGCAATGTCATGTATGCTAAGGTATGCCATTTTTGTCATCTTCAATGTTAGCATACCATTACGATTCATTATATTAACAATTCATATTTGTTGTTGTAGGTTGATAGGTGAGTTTTTCTTACCACCATCAAACATTTTGTCGCGTTCGTATAGAGAATTATCTACCATTATGAATCAAATTGGAATGTAGTATCAGACAATACATGCATGTCCCAATGATCACATTCTATATCATAAACAAGATGAATTTGTAACAGAATGCCCTGTTTGTCATACTAGTAGATATTGGTTAGATCAAATAACAAAAAAGGTGTCTCACAAGAGTCTTGGGTATATTCCTCTTATTCCATGTCTTCAATGATTATTCAAGTGCACTAGCTTGGCACAATTTATGGACTACCATGCACACAATAAAAGTCAAGATGACATTATGCAAATGCCTATGGATGGTTTTGCATTTAAAGACATTGAAACAACATGGCCACACTTTAAAGAAGATCCTTGTAATCTCAAGATTTCAGTGGCAATAGATGATGTCAATCCATTTGGAGATATGAGATCTACTTACTCAGTGTGGCCTATTTTTGTTATTAACAATAACATTTCTCCTTGGATGTCCATAAAGAGGGAGCACATAATGTTGTCAAGGATTGTACCAAGTATTTTTTCATTTAATAGTTATGTAAATTAATTTATAAATACTACATCAAGATGGTCATAATAATAATGTAATGTTTTTGTTCATTCAACTAGGTAAGTACCAAGTTAAAGATATGAACATGTATATTGAGCCCCTTATTGACAAGTTGTTGATTTTATGGAATGGGATCACTATGTATGACATCTCTAGACCAATAGGACAAAGAAAATTTCAATTCCATGCAATGCTTGTATGGACAATACATGATGCCCCTAGGCTAACTCATTTTTGCGGTATGTTATGTATTCATGTTAAGGTCACATATTTTTGGTATGTTATAGTGCGTACACATTATTGTTGTATGTTTAAGTTGTGCATGATAATTGTACATGATCCAATTGTACAATATCTTTTAGGTCTTCAGACAAAGGGTAAATTTGCATGTCCAATTTGTGGTCCAAAGATGAAATCTCGTCATTCAAGAAGTTTAGGAAAGCAAGTGTTCGATGAGTTTAGGTACTTTCTCCACAATAATCATAAGTATCAAACTATCAAAAAACATCTTTTTAATAGGAAAGAAGAGATGATATCAAGGCCATAAAGAATGACACCTCATCTATGGAAGTTGGAATACAATAGACTAAATCGTCGAGGTAATATCATTCCATCTGATGATTTTTGTTTGAAATTTAGATTTTGATATTCTCTTTTATTTACTAATGATGTTATTGATGCTTGTGAAGGTTGTCAAGGTATCAATGACCAACTTCCTAGAGGAATAAAAAGTTATCCTAGGCAATTTAGTAGGTTGTTGTACTATGAAGATCTCCCAATCATGCATTTTTTTGATGCTATGCATATTGGAAAGAATGTAACAAAGACACTATGGAAAATATCAGATGGAAGGCGTGATAAATAAAAAATGGTCAAAATTTATAATGACATTCATGAATCCAATCATGCACTAAAAAATTTTATTGAATCAAATAGCAATGGAGACCGCATAAATACGAGTGCCCTTCCTTGGTTATTAACTGAGCAGCAAAGTGATGCATTAAAAGAAGTCATAAAAAATAAAATTTCCAATAGGATTTTCTGTAAATATAAGCAGTCTTGTATCAAAGAAAGGTGATTTTGGGCCAGGGTTGAAAACACATGATTGGCATACCTTCGTCAAGGTAAGTCATGTTCTCTATTTACAATATATTTGTAAAATTGCATATACTTTTAATTATATTATTTTACAATATATTGAAAATATCATTTTTTAATCATTGTAGTATGTCCTACCTCTATCCCTCCCAGACTAGTTTGACAATGGTGTTAAATAAGTTATATACGATCTTGGAGAATTCATGAGGTTAGAAGTGTTATTATATTTATTACTTGCTTTACTTTTTATGTAATTTATTATATTTTTTAATCTAAAATCTTGTTTATATGTTATTGCGAGTTGAATCTCTTTTAGGTTGTTATCATCTAAAGAAATTGATAAAAAAAGATATAAAATATTGGAAGAGAAAAATTTCTCACCTTATGTGTGAAATGAAAAAGTGTCTACCTCCAACTTTTTTCAATGCTCAAGAACACTACCTCATACATCTAGTTGAGGATATTGAATTGTGTGGACCTATACCAACTAGGTCAATGTGGATGGTTGAGAGACACTTTAAATTTATGAAGGGCTTGGTTCAACAAAGAGCACATCCTGAGGGTTCTATGGTGGAGGGATATATGGTATACCAGACCATGGTGTATATTAGTGAATATCTTCCCAAGTTTGCTACAAATATCCATGTAGATCACATTTGGGATCCCAACTCTATTAATAAATTTGAAGGGGAGTACTTGATGGGGAAAGGTAGATTGAAGAAAGTGAGAGGTAATCATACGATGTTATTGTAGTTTATTAATTCTTATAGATCTTCAATATAAGTTGTTTCTAAGCGGTCTATTTATTTTCTTTACAGTTGGTCATGAGTGGGATGCACTACATTTGTATATTGCAAACAATCTTAATTGGATGATAGTATGGATTCAACAATCTCAAGAAAATGGTCGCTCATTAACATGGGATGGTGTTGCATCATTGGTTAAAGAAGCTCATCGTAATGGAGATCCCAATGTTACGCCAATGGTACTTGATCTAGCATATGGTTTAAGAGGTAGAAAGGTGTGTATAAGTTTACTAACCATGGCCCATAAGTTTAATATCAACTCACAGATCGATGCAAATAATCTTGACATGTTTGAATAATTGCAAATCAAACACCACAAAGCTATGTACTACCATGGCCGTAAATTTTGCATTAAAAAGTTAGACGACATGAAGAAAACTTGTGATTCTGAGATAACTACAGTCTTTGAGGTCACTAATATTTCATCTAGAAATGACATACATCCTCAACAATCAAAAAATTGATACTATGGCATTTTGGATGATATACTTGAGTGCGACTTTAATTCATTCAAATTAGTTCCATTTGTCATCAAATGGTAAAATCTACGGATGAATCAAAATGATCCTGATAGGACTGTTATTGAACATGCTAGTGGATTTACAATTATTAATACAAGGTCATTTGAGCCAGTTGGAGATGAGCCCTATGTTCTTCCAAACCAATGTGACCAAGTGTTTTACTTTTCCATTCCACATAAACTGGGTTGGTCATTTTTTGTTAGACATGATCCAAGAGGAAGCCTGGTACAGTATAATGTGATGGAAGAAGAAGATACTGAAGAATCAGAAGATGAAGTAAATGATGATCACAGATGACTATTACACAATGAAGAAGAAGAAGAAGAAGAAAATGATGATGATTATGATGATGTTGATGATGGTCATGATGATGATAGTCAAGATGATGGTGATGATGATGATGATGATGATGATGATGATGATGATGATGATGATGATGATGATGATGGTGATGATGGTGATGATGATGATGATGATAGTCATGATGATGACATGGATGAGGAGGATGATCAATAACATGATCAATGAAATGTATGTCAAGGTATGATCAATGCCATGTATGAGGTATTGATTTATTCATAGAAATTTGAATTAATTTATTATGTCTTGAACTGTATAGTCATGGAGTATATTTTGCATCATGTAAATTTTGTCTTCTATTTAATTTGTAGCTTACATATCATGTAATTTTTGGCTAACTTAAGATAAATGATTTACATATGTAGGAAATTTAACACCTTTGACATGGATCGATGGGTATAATTTATTATTTGGTTTCCTTCTCTTTAGTCAGAAAAATATATAGATCCTACTATGTCTCACATTTGATGGATTTCAGGTATCACCAAATAGGTATTTGTTTGATCTATCTTCCTCAAGTGATGAAAATGCGGGAATAGAAGACAAAAGTGAGACATCTAGTAGGTCTAAAATAGGGAGATCAACTAGAGGTCAAAAGATTAGAAGAAAATTTGATTAAAGAATGAAATTTTTCCTTGCTGAAGGGGGGTCATGTTCTTATGATAATGATACCAAAGGTGACATGAAGGTTCCCTTAAGGTACACACATCTTTAAAAAGAATGGGTACCCAAGGAACTACCTCCAGTTAATACTAATTTTTCTGTTAACAAAAGGATATATTACATAGCTCCATCTTCATTACATGGTTTGGGATTATTTTCCATGGATGGCATAAAGGTCAGTTATAATCAAGTTGTTGAATTGATGGAGTATGTAGGAGCTTGTTACAATTACAATAATTGGATGCGGATTGTGCAATATGAAAAAAGTATGTGTAGGTATGCATTGTCAACAAATTATATACAATGCAAAGAAAATGATCAAACTAAAAGGCTCGCTATGTATTGATTGAAGGCCAAAAGAAATAGGAAATATTTTAGGTTTTATAAATAGTTCTTGACTCGTGTCAACTAATAAGCGGCTGAATTGTATATTCAAGGTACACGAGGGAAATCATGTATTTGTCTGTGCAATAAAATTAATAAGTGCAAGGGAAGAGCTTCTAATAGATTATAATTTGAATCATGTAGATTCAAAACAAATCCCTATCATGGGACTGGTAAGTATAACATTTAAACCAATTGCCTCCAATTAATATTGACTCCAATCGCTTCTGATTTCTAAGAATTACTAATCTTTGTCACAGGGCGACATGGATATTCCACCTCAAGATACAGGTGGGGATGTTCCTCACAGTACACCTTCTTCAGAAAAGGTAAACCTTAATTAGTGTAATTCTAAAAATTATATAGAAACAAATGTCATATTATTATGTCCTCTTCTTTATGGCTTTGGATTTATTTTGATAGAATTTTACTGATATTGATGTCACAACTTGATACTTATTGACAAAGAAAAGAAAAAGAGACAACAGATCTTTTGCGATCTGAAGTTGAGGCGTCATTTAGAGATGATGTAGAATCTAAACCTAACCATGTATATATGGCTATTTAAATAAAAACTAAATATGGTAATGAAATTCTTAACGTTGTAATGGAAGCAAACGAAATTGAGGAGTCAAAGGAACTCGAAGAAGAATTGACACATAGAGTCAAATCTATTAGTGTAAGCAGTAATTAATCTTAAGCAATAATTAAAGTTCAACATATGTTTATATTTTATACTATCTTATGGATCATGATCTAAAATATGATGTGTTCTTCTTACAGGATTTTTGACATGTGTGAAATGTCATCAACATGGTGAGGGTTGTAGCTCCACACCGCCTTCATGTAAATAATCCTTAAACCTTTAACCATTTATTTAACCTTTGTATGCATTATTGACTCAACTTATGTTTGGGATGCCTCTAGTACCCCATTTAATCTTTATCCATTGCAAATGTCTTTGCTAACAATGTATTCTTCAGCTCATGATGAAGTGTAGACGCCTCCTTCGATTAACATTCCGCATTCGACAGCTGCATTGTCTGCAATAAGGTGCTTGTAGACATCTTCGTCTATACCATCTACAACTAGTAAAACCTTATTATTCTATATTTTGTTATGTGCTAGTCATGCATTAATTATTTTTCTTGTGTGAATTTTATACACTATATGCACCTATTTTGTGCACTAATAGATACACCTACACCTGGTACAAGAACAGATCAGACTAGTACTAGTGAAGATCAACCATTTCCCGGTTCATCTCGTGTTACTAGTACTGGTTTGTTTACGGGGACATTGTTGATGAACAAGAACAATATGGTACCGTTAAAAGTACCAAAGCTTCTAGGTGCTTTAAAATTGTTATTATTTACAGTGTAATTGTAGTTTACTTATACATAACTTGTTTTGGACTGATAATCCGATGGTATTTTTGTAGGAAATGATGTTTTTTTATGATCATCTTTTTGAAATGACATTGAAGCTATTTGGGCCCACCATACGTAAAAGGTACGTAGCTTCATAATATTAGTACAATATTTTTCTTATCTTCCATTTATTATACTATATTAAAGTTATGATATCTAACAATTTTGTTTTTTCAAAAAAGGTGGAAAGAACAGGATGTTGGCTTAAAAAATCAGCTCATTAAATCTTTAGAGGACCTCTTTGGAAATGAAACTTTTGACAAAGCCATGATTCTTAAAAAAGAATGGTAACATTTAAAGACTGTGAGGGACCAATATAGAAGGGCTTTAAAGGATAACCCAAATTACGAGCATCCTCATATGATTCACCGATGGAGTGGAATGAAATAATGGAAGATGCAAAAGACAAAAGAATAAAGGGTAGTGGAATTCAACTAGAAGACAGAAAAAGAAGATATGTCGTGATAGTATTAAGTACAATATAATCATGCACTAATTAGTGATCTTTGTAAATATATAATCTAACATGTTTCAAACTTTTCATAGACTACAAGACACATCAAAAGCCACACAAGCGAGATTAACAAAGGTTGGCCAACACAAACTTGGCTCTGGTGGCTATATGAAACTTCACTCTTGACTTGTAAGTAGCAACATTGAAATTTTATATCAAATTTTTATATATAAGGTTGCAAAAAATTTTGTTTAATCAAATCATACATGTAAAAGTGATGATATTAAACAAAAAATATAGGGCATGGAATTCAATGTAAAGCCCACGGATGAAGACAAGAGAATAGCCTTGAAGGAAGGCTATGTAGTCATGGATGCATGCCTATGCCAAGAATCCCAAAGCCATAACGAAGCATCTACTACACCAGATGAGACATAGGTAAATTGGTCAAATGAAAAGTAAATAAAATTGAATAGTTAATTTCAAACATAAATTGACTATTTCATGATAACAATGTGCATGACATTTCACTACAGCCTTCAAATCCTACCACAAAACCTGAGTATGATGAAGGCCATGATGTGCATCATAGTTTTGGAGGTATTAATTTTCTATTAGAAATAAATTACATAATTATTAATAGAATTTAACATCTTTAATTGCCATTGGTCCTGCAACCTTTTTTTGAATATTTTAGAGCATATTGACCACGTTGAGGTGGCGGAAGATCAAAATGTTATTGTACATGATGATGTGGCATTGTCAGGTAAAGAAAAATGCATGTTATGTTCTACTGGTTAATGAAATACATGTAACAGTAAAAAAAAGTATGCAAATTTAACCCATTTACTTATTATTGCAGCAGACCCCCCTTTAGTGCAACATCATCATCCTCCTTGAGACATGAGGAAGCATCATAATTTGAGAACACAACCACAAGAGGAGGAAGATAATATTGATGCTCCTATCATCCTTTACCTAAATAAGAAATCTAATAAAAACCCCAAAAAGAAATGATTTCTTAAAAATGCTCTTTGATAAAACTTGTTTGATTAACTTTGTTGGATAATGAAAGAACATTGTTTTAAGTAATTATCTATGAATGTTGTGTATTAATATCGAATTATATGTCATTTTAATGAATATTGTTATGTGTTAATGAATTCTTGATTAGTGTTGTGTATTAATGAATGTTATATCATATTAATGAATGTTATGTGATTGTAACGTGATTGAATGTTATAGTTCATAAATGGATGAATGAAATGTGTAATTAGATGTTAATGGGTAATTTAGATTGATTGTAATGCCCTGCCAAGGAACCTAGAATAAAAGAATGCATACAAATCTAAAGAGACTAATCCAGATATGCTCAAACACAAAATTTTACTAGATGAAATAACAGAACACACACACAACAAGAATTCAAAATCTTACCTTGAATCTAATGCCAGAAACTATACTGAAACCCCTGCTGAAGGTCTGAGAATGAGATTTCTCCCAAATTTCAATCTTGTCTACAGATCTGAAAACTATGATGAAAGCAAGAACCAGATCCAGATGCACAATCCAAGCCAAAACAACAAGCAACCACAACAATCCACAAATTTCCCAAAATTCCAAGCACAAAAACTCTCCCAAAAATCTTCTTCAAAACTTGTCTCCAAAACCTATCCCCCCCCAATGAATGCAATAATTTTCCTAATAGGAATTCAATTCCCAAATTCATGCAATCCCTAAAGACAACTCAAAAGCTAACTCAGAGTTCAACTCCAAATCAGAAATGACTCATAAGACAACTCCTAATCCAACTCTAACTCCAAAATTGAAAGTAATTATTAATTAATTAATTAAAATATCTTTTAAATGCATAGCACAACTTGACATTTGAAAACTAGTTGTTAACTTTTGACAACAACTCACTTTTTAATTATGCATATGTTAATAATTTAAAACACATATTAAATAAATAAAATACTTAATGCATCCTAAAATATGCAATTAAATATTTAATTTATTTAATAATACTCACAAACATAATAAAACTTAATTATTAATAAAATAATCAATTAAATCCAAATAATCAATTATTTGATTTAAATTTCATCAAAATAAACTTAGGACATAATCAATATTAATTTCCAAATACATAAATAATCAACTTTAATTTAATTTCCTCAATTAATCATAAGAGCATATTTAATCATAAAATTCAACTATGCACCTAACATTGATAATCACATAAAATAATCTATATAAACATAAATCAACTATAATCAATAAATGAATAATCACATAAAAATCACCCACATAACCACAAATCAACTTAAGCCAAACGAGGTAAAATCAAACAAAACCAAAACCAAGCAACACCAGAAAGGGATCCACGAACTTTTCCAACCTGACAAATTCGGATAGGGTAGTCAACAGATACTTATCCAACAACTAAGATAAATGGGTTTGGGTTAGGGTCTTGGACCTGTGTTATCTCCCCTCTCTTACCATTTGAGATATTATGATAGGGCATGCTCATCCTGACAATTCAGGGAAGATGATGCTCAGTACCTACAAACCTGCATACAACACCTGCATGTACAAACATATATAAATATATAACAGACAATGGTGGGGATCGGCCGATCATGTGGATCTTGCAAGCAAGTAACTATGACTCCATCCCTCAATGACATCAAGCACGTCAAATAGAAATGTAAAACAATCACATTAACCATACACATGCCAGTATGGGGTCAGTAAAATCATATGCATCAATGATTTCCTAACGAATAATCTATCTTCCTAAAGTAATCATAACATTAATAAAATTAGACTAGGGGTGAGGTACTACATCCACCCCCCCTAGGATTAGGTTTACTCCTGGAAGCCTACAAATAGATGAGGATATATTTCCCCCCAAACACAAAGCATTTACTAGAAACAAAACATAACATCTAAAATCAAACCATAAGGTAAGAACATGATATGTAGTCTTTAAGAACAATATAATACCTAGTTTAGGAACAAACTGAAAATCACATTGATCAATCATTAATTTATAATACAAAATGGATCTAAACCTTTATTCATTCATCATCATAGAAAATGTCTAGGATCAATTGCATAAAGAACACACATTCATATCTATAACCAATAATAAGTCAAGAAGTTCATGAAAAATGTTCTAGTTAATGCAACACCTATGCAAACATATAGAATACACATCGATCCTAATCTCACACAAAATAGCATAGTACCATCTCCACAATGTCCTCCCTTATACATACTATCAAGGGTTCATGATGAACATGATAGAAACAACACTTATCACATAACAGGGCCAACAATATCAAACATTCAAAATAGCCACCATAAAGTTCCAAAAAGACAAACCTAAGCAGGGAAATTCTAAGCTCAACATTAAATCATAAAAGTACCATGGTAATTCAATAGTAAGTCAAGTGTGACTAGTGTCGCAAAATAGATAGCGAAAAGAGAGTTAGGTGACTAATCCAATCATAAGAAAGTTCAAAATTTCAATACGAACCCATTCACAACACGAACAATTCATAAATCAACCATAAATGAATCATCAATCAAAACACATCCACATAACAAGGTGACTAGTAGTAGCCACACTCTAGGGAGTAATCACTTCATGACATCCCAAGGTATTTCACCCTAGATGCATTAGAGAAGGTAACCATATGTAATAAACAGTTCAAAACACCTATGACAATCACTAGACAAAGTGATATCTCAAGGACATTAAAGAGATAGCAAAGAATAAATATTTAGATGTAGTTTAATGGTTATCAATACATAAAAGAGTTATATGTCTATGTTTGGTTTCAAGTTTAACAGTTTAGACATCTAATGGGCACACAACTTCCCAGAGTTTCCAGTGTAGAACCCAATGCTCTGATACCAAGTGTAATGCCCCACCAGGGAACCCAGAATCAAAGAATACATACAAATCTAAAGAGACTAATCTAGATATACTCAAACACATAATTTTACCAGATGAAATAACAGAACACACACACAACAAGAATTCCAGATCCTACCTTGAATCCAATGCCAGAAACTGTACTGAAACCCCTCTTGAAGGTCTGAGAATGAGATTTCTCCCAAATTTCAATCTTGTCTCAAGATTTGAAAACTATGATGAAAGCAGGAACTAGATCCAGATGCACAATCCAAGCCAAAACAACAAGCAACCACAACAATCCACAAATTCCCCAAAATTCTAAGCACAAAAACTCTCCCAAAAATCTTCTTCAAAACTTGTCTCCAAAACCTGTCCCCCCCAATGAATGCAATAATTTTCCTAATAGGAATTCAATTCCCAAATTCATGCAATCTCTAAAGACAACTCAAAAGCTAACTCAAAGTTCAACTCCAAATCAGAAATGACTCATAAGACAACTCCTAATCCAACTCTAACTCCAAAATTGAAAGTAATTATTAATTAATTAATTAAAATATCCTTTAAATGCACAACACAACTTGACATTTGAAAACTAGTTGTTCACTTTTGACAACAACTCACTTTTCAATTATGCATATGTTAATAATTTAAAACACATATTAAATAAATAAAATATTTAATGCATCCTAAAATATGCAATTAAATATTTAATTTATTTAATAATACTCACAAACATAATAAAACTCAATTATTAATAAAATAATCAATTATTTGATTTAAATTTCATCAAAATAAACTTAGGACATAATCAATATTAATTTCCAAATACACAAATAATCAACTTTAATTTAATTTCCTCAATTAATCATAAGATTTAATCATAAAATTCAACTATGCACCTAACATTGATAATCACATAAAATAATCTATATAAACATAAATCAACTATAATCAATAAATGAATAATCACATAAAAATCACCCACATAACCACAAATCAACTGAAGTCAAACGAGATAAAATCAAACAAAACCAAAACCAAGCAACACCAGAAAGGGATCCATGAACTTTGCCAACCTGACAAATTCGGATAGGGTAGTCAACAGATACTTATCCAACAACTAGGATAAATGGGTTTGGGTTAGGGTCTTGGACCTATGTTATGTGCCCTCTATTACCATTTGAGATATTGCGATAGGGCATGCTCATCCTAACAATTCAAGGAAGACAATGCCCAGTACCTGTGAACCTACATACAACACCCACATGTACAAACATATATAAATATATAACAGACAATGGTAGGGATTGGCCGATCGTGTGGATCTCGCAAGCAACTACGACTCCGTCCCTCAACCACATCAAGCATGTCAAACAGAAATGTAAAATAATCACATTAACCATACACATGCCAGTATGGGGTCAGTAAAATCATATGCATCAATGATTTCCTAACGAATAATCTATCTTCCTAAAGTAATCATAACATTAATAAAATCGGACTAGGGGAGAGGTACTACATTGATGTTAGGGGGAGGGGGGGTGATGCCAGATGAGCTTCCACCTTCACATGGTTGGCCTTGTTAAGTAGAGAATATTAAAGTATTCTCAAAACCAAGTGAATCTCAAACTAACACACCTTCATTATTTAATCAATTTCATTCGTTCTAGGTCTTTTTTCATAAGTGCATTTTGAATGTGTCATTGTCAGACAACTATCAAATAAAAAACTAGAAGGGCCAATAGTCAACCTCTCATTGTCATTGTCTGGCATGATTCAGCTTCATTTTGTGTAAGTATTCTCGTATTGAATGCATCAACCTCTCTTGGCCTAATGTGGATTATTTCATTGGTTTGTGTTTTTTAGTAGGTGAAGTGTTAAATCAGATATCAGTTGGATCTATAAGTAGCATAGATATTCTATATTTAATAGCCTAATACACCCACGTGAATAAATTTACTTGTTGTTCCCTTAGGATTTACTTAAGAAAATAGTCCTTATGTGCTCAAAAATTAGTTGTTTTAGTGCTGCAATTGTAGATGATTGTATGCATGAATTCAATGACAAGAACTAAACATTTAAGTTGTATGATAATGCTTTTCATCCTTATATGGCAAGCAAATGAATCCAAGAAGGAAGCTTTCAAGAAATATTTGGAGTTAAGCGGCGTGCTTGATACCGTCACAAAAGGTCTACGATAGTTCTTCTTATATGATGAAATGCTGAATCTAGAAAATTAATTTGTGAATTTGCATCTATTTTTGAGATAATATATTAATATTGGCAGTTCCTCTTATATGATGAAATGCTGATTTTAGAAAATTAGTTTGTGAATTTGCATCCATTATTTTTGGATTCCTAAATGTTATGTTTTCCTTGTGAGGATTCAATTTAATTTGATTTGTATTATCATATAATATCTCTACTCTTATAAACTACCTTGTTTCCATGTATGATTTACAGTTATTCCTTCCAGTGTTCCAAAGATGAATCTGGATGATATCTTTGAGAAAAAGAATGAGGTTGCTAAAGTTGTTGAAGAACTTGAAAAGGTTGATATATACATATCAGTTTCATTCATTTATTGATGTGTATTGTCAATTGATTACTGTAAAATATCTCTTAAATATCAAATAAGATGAAATTTGAATGCAATATGATTCAATCGTTCATTTCTATGCTTACAGGCTATGTCAAACTATGGATATGAGATAGTTCAAACACTTATTGTGGATATAGAGGCTGATGTGCATGTCAAGAAAGCAATGAATGAAATAAATGCAGGCAAGACTTTTACATCCAATACTAAATGTCCTTTTTACCATGATATTGTTGGAGATTGCTAGCATATACTTTTTCATTTTGTGAATGGGTTGATGGTATTCATTTATTTAAGAAAACCCAACTCATTATCATGAACTTTGTTCATATTTTTGTTCTATATCTATTTAGTTTATTTACCCAAAATTTCTCTCAATTTCACCATCATTCATTTCATTGTTTTATATCAGCTGCAAGAATGAGGGTGGCAACACAAGAAAAAGAAGAGGCGGAGAAAATTTTACAAATTATGAGAGCAGAAGCTTTCCTTATTTTATTTGTCAATATGCATCAACACTTCCTTTTATGTTCTATATGTATATTTTATAGATTTGTATATGTATAATTTTAAAAGTTGTATGTAATATACATTGGGAGATAATATATTGATATTGGCAGTTCTTATACGATGAAATGCTAAATCTAGAAAATTAATTTGTGAATTTGCATCTATTTGTGAGATAATATATTAATATTGGTAGTAATAGTGCAAAGGAAAGAGGACATGACAAATTGAAATAATAAGATACAATTGGATGGAATTTGAATCAAAAAATGTAAAATTCTAACACACTAGTTCAAATAAAACCATTAAAAAATCCATAACCAAATCTAGTTTGCAAAAGCTAGCACAATTGAAACTCACCTTCTCAATGTTTTCTCTAGTAGCATACTTACAAGCCTACTAACAAATCTCTGTAATATCGGCTCCACTGAATCCTTGGGTATAACGAGCCAGTGCCATTAGGTCCACATCCTTTGATATGGGTGATTTTCTCAAACAAGACTTGAAAATTTGATAAGGTGAGGATTCATCAGGTAATGGAATATAAATCAACTGGTCAAGTCGGCCAGGCCTTAGCAATGCAGGATTGATGATATCAGGTCTATTTGTAGCACCAATAATGAAAACAATTTTCTTGGTTGTCATACCATCCATCTCCATTAACAATTGGTTAAGGACTTTGTCTGCGGCACCACCAGCATCCACAACACTACTTCAACGCTGCAAACATGCAAACTAGTTATGCATCACCAGTCAGAGAGCCTATCTCAAATAGTTCAAACAAAATTCCTACTCAAATATATTCACCATCCTCAACTTGAACTTCACTCATAAAAAATAAACACATCTGTGTAGCAATAGAATCAAGCTCATCAAAAAATAGGACGTAAGGAGTTGATCCTCTAGCTTTATCAAAAATTTCCCTCACATTAGCCTCGCTCTCTCCAAACCACATTATTAAAAATTCAGGGGCCTTCACACTGATGAAATTGGCCTGACATTTGTTAGCAATGGCTTTAGCAAATGGATTGCTAGATCCCAAAGCAGTCTAGAAGTGCTCATTACTAACGGCCATGGAGTTTAGAATCTCAGCATCTATTGTTTCATCTTCTAAGTCTATAACATCCATCTTTTCCCTAATGCACTGAAGTGCAACCTTGGTACACAAAGTAGCAAGATCTACTCCAACATATCCATGGGTATCCTTAGCAATCTTTTCAAGATCAACCTGTAGCAAGAAAACTAAAGATAAATAGATACTCCATCAAGAAACATAAAGATTAATAAATGATTTCAAAATCCAAGAACTGTTTAACATTAGATATAGAAGTACAAAAAATAAGGCCCCAATATATGTACATCATCGAAGAGCTTCATATTCTTTGTATGGATGCAAAGCACTTCCAACCTGCCCACTTCATCTAGAACCCCAATATCAATCTCCCTGTTGAACCTTCCAAACCTTCTGAGTTCTAGATCAATACTATTTGGTTGGTTAGTTGCTTCCATAACAATAACATGGGCACATGATTTAAGTCCATCCATAAGTGTAAGAAGTTGAGAAAAAATTCTCCTCTCAACTTCACCGTGAGTTTTTTCCCTCTTGGGAGCTATAGAATCAATTTCATCAATAAATATAATGGATGGGGCATTCTTCTCAACCTCCTCAAAAGCCTTCTGGAGATTGCTTTCACTTTCTCCAGCCAACTTTGACATGATCTCAGGTCCATTGATACAGAAAAAGAAGGCACCAGTTTCATTTTCCACTACATTAGCAATTAAAGTTTTCCTAGAACCAGGAGGCCCATAGAGCAGAATACCCTTTGGGAGCTTCACACCAATAGATTTGAAGAGTTCTAGGCATCTAAGAGGAAGCTCTACCAATTCATGGATCACCAGTCAGATCCTATCTCTCAAATAGTTCAAACAAAATGAAAAAACCCACAGTTTCACATAGAGTAAAGCATAAGGATTGCTAGAGCCCAAAGTAGTCTGGAAAACAGAATGAGCAGGGACCCGCTAGCAACAAGTAGCATAATGAGTGTGGACACCTGAAGATAAATATCTAGACTAATCACCGATCAGGATGTCATTGGTGATTAGTCTGGATATTTATCTTCAAGTTTTTTTTAAACACTATGCGTTTCATCACAATTTTGACCCACCCGCGTCGAAACTCTGGCATAAAATTGAACTTTTTGTGTCAAAATGTGGCATCGCAGGTTTGGCATCCTGGTTGGAGCCGCTAAATATTTTGACCAATTGTGGTCAAAATATGACCATCGTGAGTTTGGCATCCTAGTCAGAGTGACCAAAGTTTTTGACCAATATTAATTTATATTGGTCGAAAGATCGACCAATATATGAACACATGCCAATGTTATTTTCGGCCTAGATTGCCCTCTTTTTTGACCAATATGGGAGACGATCATTCAACGGTTTTAGGTATGGCTTGATAGTTCAACATAGATAATAGCAACAAACTATTTGGTCGACTATTCGACCGTGTTGGGTAGAAACTTTGACCAATATTGCATCAAAAAATGGTGCAAAATGTAATAGTGATAGCATAAAATTCCTAATCATAAACATAATACTTTCTCTTGGCATCATTTAACTTCTCACTAAAATAAGCAACAGGTTTACCTTCTTGACTCAAAACAACTCCTATTGCAGTACCACTAGCATCACAGTCTACTTGAAACACCTTATTAAGATCTGGAAGTGCTAAAATGGGTTGTTCTGTAACTTTCTATTTCAACAGCTTAAAACTCTTATGTATCCCAGTTGTCCACTTAAACTCTTTTCTATCCCCTCTCATTGTTTCATTCAAGGGTCTACAAATACTGCTAAAAATCCTGATAAAATTTTTGTAAAAGCTAGCCAAACCATGAAAAGATCTTACCTCTGTAGCACTCCTTGGAGTGGGCCATTCAAGAATAGCCTACACTTTCTCTAGGTCCATTTTTAGACCTTCTAGTGAAACTACAAATCCCAAATACACTAACTCCTTCACAAAACTACACTACTTCAAATTAATCAACAATTTCTCTTCTCTTAACTTCTCAAACACCATATGACTATGCATCATATGCTCCTCCAATGTCCTACTAAAGATCAAAATATCATCTAGGTAGACAATGACAAAGTTACCCAGAAATTCTTTTAGAACCTCGTTCATGAGCCGTATGAAAGTGCTCAGTGCATTGGTTAGCCCAAAAGGCATGACTAACCACTCATAAAGTCATTCCTTTGTCTTGAAATTAGTCTTCCTTTCATCTCCTTCTCTAATTCAAATCTGATGATATCCACTCTTCAGATCTATCTTTTAAAAATACACAACTCCACTCAAACAGTCCATAATATCATCCATTCATGGCAATGGAAACTTGTACTTGATTGTGATCTTGTTTATTGCTCTAGAATCTATACACATCCTCCATTCTCCATTCTTTTTTGATGCTAATACTATTGGTACAGCACATGGACTCGGGCTCTCCTGAATCAACCCCTTCTATAACAACTCATGTACTTGTCCATTCAACTCTTCACTTTCTACTAGTGTTATTCTGTGTGCTACCTTATTTGGCAAGCTGGCTCTTGGAATCAATTCCATTTGATGACTGATCTTCCTTACCGATGGTAATCCATCAGGTACATTATTAGATACAATATACTGAAACTCATTCAACAAATCTACAACTTCTATAGGTACATCTTCTACTTACTCTTTACCAACTTTTTGAATTAAAGAAAAATACACATGCTCATGCCTCATACCCTCTAGGAATTTTCTTCCATCAAAAAAACTTATTCTTGCATTACCATATACCTTTTCTTATGTCTCCTTCAATGGCTTTATCTTATGTCACACTCCATCCTTTGTCAGGGATTAGGTATTCACATGACCATCATGTATATCATGCCTATCAAGCTGCCATGGTCTATCCAACAATATATGACATGCATCTATAGGTATGATATCACATAGTACCTCATCATGGTATCCACCAATCTTGAAATTTACTAGGCAGTGTTCATTAACCATGACCTTGTGGTCATCCTGCACCCAAGCAATCTGATATGGATGTGGGTGTTTCTGTCTCTTGAGCTTAAACTTTGTGACCATCTCTTCTGACACCAAATTATCAGTACTACCACTATCAATAATCACATCACAACACTTATCTTCACACTTGCACCTGGTGCAAAATAGGCTCCTCCTTTGCTCAAGTTCATTCTCACCACTCAGGAAGACTCTTCTATTAATTAGCGTTTCTCCTCTTTTAGCATCTTCAGAATGTGATGATCTGGCATCTTCATCTACATGTACAACTCTAGCATAGCCTTTAGTTCTCCCATCTATCCTTCATTGGTGTTGAGGACATTCATATGCCCTATGACCTTCTTGTCCAAAGTGAAAGCATGTTCCATGGAAGCCTCCTCTTCCTGAACATTGTCCTCTTCCTCTTTCATCTCTATTATTCTGATCATGGAAATGATTGGAATTTTTTCCTCTCTGATTTTGACTGCTACTAGCCTCATCCTTCTTTTTTAGATCTTTATTTCGACCTCCATATGACCCTCCACCAGATATTCCACCACGAGCTCTTCTATTTTGTCTACTCTCAAACTTCTTGTTCAGCTTTTCCTCTACTTTTAGGGAAAACTAGTATGCCTCTTCAATATTGTTCATCTGAACCAGATTCAACTCCTCTTGAATGCTCCTTCTCAACCATTTAAGGTAATGGGAAACTATCTCCTTATCAGCTTCTACATGGCCTATTCTGATGAGGATTCAATAGAACTCCTCTGTATACTCCTGAACATATCTTCCTTCTTGCTTCAAACTTTGCATTTTCTTCAGTAGGTCAAGCTCATAATCAATAGGAATGAACTGTCACTTCAATTTATCCACCATCTGATCGCATCTTGTGATTTTATTCTTTCCTCTTATATTTCACTCTAATTGAATCTCTTACCACCAGATCTTTGCATGACCCTTCAGTCTGGCCTTCGCAAACTTGACCCGATTAGGATCCTCGATGTCTTCATACTCAAAATATTCTTCTAATTCATTAATCCAGTCAATCAACTCTTCTGAGTTAAGATTTTTTGAAAATGCAGGAACCTCAATCTTAGGTCTTTTCCCAATCTTGGATATGGCCCAAAAAAGTCTTTCTTCCTCCTGGCTCATAATTTCTCCTTCTCCTTCTTGATCATAATTTCCTTCTTCAGCTTCATCCTCACTTTCATCTCTAACATTAAGATTCATTCCTCTGTGAATCTCTTCTTGCAATGCTCACACTTGTCTCTGAAGTGCTCTAACCTCAGGTGTCACACCACCAGCTCTTCCACTACGTTCCCTTCATGGAGGCATTTTCACACTACTCGTTGAAACCCTAACCATGGTCCTAGTGCAAACTACCTCATAGTCAGTGATCTATCTACACACTCAAGAACTCTTGCTCTGATACCACTTGATGAAGGGTGCTCCCCTTAATACCACAAACACATAATAGAAATAGAGAAACAACAACAATTTGCAAGAATAGAAAACGGGCATCTTATTATCTCCAAAAATGTGGAATTACAAATTTTAGAATTACAATATGCAAAGCCACATGGGCATTTTCCTTTAAAATATTCTGTAGGAAAAAGCCTCGAATCATTACCCAGATCTACTACCCAGAACTATCCTAGACAACACTACAGACCTTTCTTATAAAGGCAATTTCCATCGCCTGAGAAGGTTCCAGAAATTTACCCCTTAAGGCTGACTATCCTAAGAATTATTTTCTTTTCTTTTCTTTTTACATAGGGTCGGCTCCAAAGAATTACAAAATATGTTTTTAGGTAGCCCAACTTTCAAATGCCATAACTTTCTAACCGTAGCTTTTTTTCTCTATTGTAACCACTTTTTGGAAATGGTAGGACCTGATCTATAGTGCCTGACTCGCGGAAGCTCTAGTCAATCAAGGATTGATCACGATCTGGAGCCTCTAAGGCCTTCAAAATTGAACTAAAAGATTTTGTACCCTAAAAACCTTAATAACTTCACCAATACAGATGATGTGGCAATGAAACTCAACTGGTAGGCTGATATGACTAAGATGAACCTCCAACTGTGAAATCAAAACATTCTGAGATCATATGACCAAATTACTAAAAATACTAAGTTTCCATAAATAGCAACTCTAGACAAGATAACCCTTATTGAAAAGAAACCAGAAATATTTTTAGTTGATGCAAGATTGCTCCTACACCTAGGATGCTCCTGCATCATATTTCATCGAGGTAGGACCATATACATTGAAGAGAGAGAATGAGAGGTCAAAATTCTACACTATCAAATGTTGTCAGTTAATTTCACTATTACACACTTCAATATTCACTATTTTTTTTATTCTATAATGTAATCAAAGCTCTTGAGGCCCTCTATGATGTAACATTTGTTGACTTCCTGATGCAGGAGCATCTTAGGTCCTTGGCAATCTTGTGTCACCAAAAAGATATTTGAAGTTTGTCTGTGTTGCTCGGTTCCCGCTTTGACTAAGTTGGTCGGTAGTTGGTCAGTTTCCTTTGGTTACTAAAGATGGTCAGTTATCTCCTCGGCGGTCGTTTGTTTCACTGGCTCGGCGATGCTTGTCTATTGCTCGATCATCCTTGCTTACCGAGTAGTTTATTTTGAGTTTCTTTGAGGCCGACTTGTGCATTGATTATGGGTCGCAAATTTATTTTGTGTGCTTTCGCGTGTTGTTGAGTAGGCTGGATCATTAGGGTGTGCCATTGTTTGGCCCCTCTTGACCTTTTCCTTGCATCACTTCCATCTACTCCATTTCATTACCATTGACTCATAGGTTTGTTGTGATATTTTCGTTTCTTGAAATAGTATGATATCTACCCCACAAGCATATAGATGTTGCTTGATTTGGGGATGTTTGTGTAGTGCGTCCCCATAGTTTATTTTTTAGTTATCTTTTCCAAACTCTTTTAGGCCACTTTTATGTGTGCATTAATTATTTCAATGATATTTGGATTATTAATTTGATTAAATATGAACCTTTGGATTATATGTTATATCATGTTATTTCAAATAGATGAATATGGTTATTTTCATCAATTTAAATGTTAATGATGATGTATATGTTATGGTTATATTTTGATGATAATTTATATGTTAGGATGTTATTTACATTTATGGTGATACTAACCCCATGCTTTCATGTGTGATTTATATTTCTATTTGATGTGCTTGATGTAGTTGAGGGACAGAGTCATTGTTACTTTCTTGTGAGATCCACATGATAGATCGATCCCTGATATTGTCTGTTATATATCTATACATATATGTACATTCTTTTCTTTTATGCAAGATTTTAGGTATCGGGCATCGACTTCCCTGACTTGTCAAGATGAGCGTTCCCTATCGCAATATCTCAAATGGTAAGAGGGGAGATAACACACAGGTCCAAACCCCAACCCAAGCCAATATTATCCTCAAATTAAGGGACAAATTTATGCTTGAGTTCCCTATCTGAATGTGTCAAGATGATGTGAATTCATGAACCCTTCCTTGGTGTTTTCTTGATATGGAGTTAGTTGATTTTTCAAATTTTGGGAGTCCAATGTATTTTCTTGTGTGAATTATTTGATTTAAATAATTAAATTAGGAGTAATTATGGTATTGGAATAAGTTATATTTTAAGATGTGGAAATATTTGATATAGAGAGCATTTAATTTTTAAGGTTGATTAAATACCTTTGTAAATTAAATGATTATGTAAGATATAAAATATGATTCACCAATGTGTAAGGTATGTAAATATGTAATGCAAACTTAATAAGACAGGAATACTTATCTTGAAAAGAGACTGATTCAGAAATCACTATTTTCTGATGTCTATGTTCAGTTTCAGGAGATTCTGCAACCTAATCCGGCCTGAAAATGCAAAGACAGAGAAAACCTAGAAAAATTATGTATTTCAGAGAAAGGTCGACCTTGACCTCAGGATCGAGGTAAGATCTTACCCCGGGGTACAAGCTTGACCCCCACTAAAATTCATCCTTGACCTGGAATAGCTCCGACAGAAATTTTGTTCATGGATCTCAAAAGTTCATCGAAAAGGGTATCTAGATCTGCACTGATATTCGCCATCATGCACCTGCACCTACAAGAAAAATGGTTTTTTTGTTGGGATGAGGGGTTTGCCTTAGTCAAACCCCAGTTTGGAATCAACCTTAATAATGAAATTGAAATAGAGAATGCTAGCAAGTAGTAGAAGTAGATATAACAACAAAGCTATGATATTCAATAGACATGCAAAATGTAATCAAGTATGTTAATATGAAAGCTTGGACTCAACACTAAAAACAATAAATGTAAATCAAAACCTCCATTATTGTATGCTTGGAATCCACCTTGAGGGAAGAATTAATGAATCTTGAAGATGAACAAAGGATCTTGAAGGAAGATCACACCACCATGATGGATAGATCTAGGGTTTGAATGATGAATCTTGAATGCTTGAACCAAATCCCTTCAAAGGATTGAATGCTTGAATCCTTGATCTTCAATGGAGAACTTGAATGCTTGAATGGATGATAATGACTTGATCATGAAAAGTAGATGTCATAAAGTTGCTTGGTGAAAATGAGAGGAGGAAGGCTTCCTTTTATACTAGTCTAGGGCACAAACTTCTAGAGAGGCCAACATAGGAGAATTAAATTCCAATTAAGCCTTAACCCCTAAAAATGGACCTAGATTAAATACAATTTAAGAGTTTACCATTCCAAAATCTGAAACAGCTGACCCAGAAGCAGGAAAACAAATCTTTCTGAAACCCAACACCCGAAAATCATGGAATCTTGAAATTTGGACCTTGGGTCAAGGTCCAGGTCAACTTTGGCCTAGGTCAAAGTCAAGGTTGACCTTGACCTAGAAGGTCAACCTTGACCCTGAAGTCAAAGATCTCAAGATCTCAGTCCAGAATTCTATAAAAGTGCAGAAAGAGGGTGGAAAAAGGGGCAGAGTGAGGAGAAAAGCCAGATTCAAGCTAGGCACCTACACGAGGTGTTTGACATGACCCCACACTACCTACTTGGAGGGATAAACTAATCTTAAATGGAAGTGCTTCCATTTTCTGATGATACATTTAGCCCCCACTTTAGCAAGAGTGTGGATTCAATGCAAACTCTTGGTAAAGGAGAAGAAAGAAGAAATCCAAGTGGATTCACAACAAAATAGAATAACACTTAGCTAAGGACACAAGCCCCCAGGCTAAGGATTCTAACTCATCATACACACACGAGGGTGTGAAAACAAATAGAAAAACTAAAAAACACAAAAAGGGGTTAGTACTAAAACAAACCCAAATCAACTAGTAGAGGAAACCCTTCTAAGAAATGCTTCCTATACTAATATCATATTCTGAAATCTATCATAAAAGCATAAATGGTTACATAAGAAACACAAGAGCAACACTATAAATAACAATAGCTTCATGATCTAGTCCTACTAGCATGAGATCAAAAAGAGAGGAAAGATAAAGTGATTACCTCACCCAATAATATGTCCACCTTATCGTGAATCACCAAGGAGAGAGAGCCAAACAGGTGGCCAAACCTGATAGTTCACCCATAAACTGCACCTTGAAATTGTAATGTGTCTTCGAATGGCTTTTTGAATGGCTTCTGGAATACCCATAGATCCACCTTCTTGTATCACCATGGAATATAAAATGCATGTCTCCTCAAGATTTAGCAACTTATGTGTGTTACCTTTGAAAAATTTAGCATATTTGAAAATTGCAAAATGTGTGTCTCTTCAGGATTTAGCAACTTATGTGCATTACCTTCAGAGGATTTAGCATATTGAAAATTTGAAAAATATGTGTCTCTTCAGGATTTAGCAACTTATGTGTGTTACCTTAAGAGGATTTAGCATATAAATGAAAAACTATAGTACAAGGGAGACCCTATATATGCCCCCCTCCTTATCGTGGTTGTCTACTAGACATGATAAGGAAGAGAATGAGGATACCTACTTCACAACGTAAGGAGATATCATGTTTAACAACAATGTGCACTATATTCTTAGCAAAGGGTATTGACCCCTACATCCAAGATGATAGATAATCGTGAAAAGGATATATCATTCATGGAAAATTATCCTCAAAGAAAGAGATCTTATCAACAAGACCCCCACCATAGAGGAGTGCTTTTAGATAAAATATCATCTTTCAAAGAGAAACAAAGATTCAATCATCCAACCTCCTGTAATCAAGAGGAAGAGGAATCTTTAAAAAAAGGAATCAAACTCTAACCCTACAGCCAGGGCAAGAATTTATAAAGAACATAATTTGTAGAATAAAGAAGAGGTGATGACCTAGGACAATAACCTCTCACATAAAAGGATATCCATAGCCAAACCCTCAGTCAGTATAATGAAATAATGTTGCAAAATAAATAAATTCCACTAAGCTAAGGAAATCAAATCCCTAGACAAAGAGAAAGGAGGAAGAACCTTGCCCCCTAGGGATGAAAGCAAGGGATACCTTTGCAAAAAAGATATCTTGAATATAGAATAAAATTTATGGATGATTATAAACATAATGCAAAAACCATAGAGAAAAAGGGAAGAAAGAATACCAATTAAGCCCAGGATAAAATATATGCCAAGATTCTAATGGATCCTATAAGAATGGATTAAATGCCTCTTGCCCCTTAGTCTTGAGACAAGAGGATAAAAGATCTATATTATGGAAGATTCAAGGGGATGCTCCCTATCAAAGTTATGAAGGAATTGTAAAACTGCACAGGAGTGAGATATCATTCCTAAAGAAACTCTTTCCCTAACATATAACTTGAAATGCACACAATCAGCAAGTAAATGTGTATTACTATAATGAAAAGGACATTTTTCTAGTTAGATAGAGCATCTTTCGGCATAGGTCTAAATATTTCTTTCTTGGAATTCATCAACTCAACATACACCTTCTTAGCTACATCTTGAGGAGTATCAGGGTAATCTAATTTAGGTGTAGGGATAAGAACATGAAGAGGAGGACGATGATCAAAATCAACTACCTTGAATTGAGATTGTGAACAATCAACACCATGCATATCTTGTTTAGGGGGTATATGAACTAGATATTTAATATGATGCTCATTAACACCAAGCCCTAAACCTTTATAACCTTGTTTAGTCATCATATTGAATCTTGTAGTGTACATATCATGTGAGGATTCTAAAGGAGGTTATTGTTTATCATGTTCATGAGTAAAGGTTGTATAAGGTGGAATAAAAGGTTTAGAAGAATTTTCTTTACCCTTTCCTTTAATATCATCATGAATCGGAGGAGAAGGTAAATCAAATAACTCTTGCACATCTGCATCCTAAACTATAGCTTGAATCCCATCATAAGTATGGGAACATCTAGGATTAGTAGATGGATAATTAGGCCTATTAGGAATTAGATTAGGAATAGGAAGGTTAGGAATTAAATTAGGGATGATAGGATTAGGATTAGGAAGATTAGGAGATGGTGTATCATCTACCCAATTTTTCACACAATCCAAAAGAGTAATAAGCCTGCCACACAAATATTTAATGAAATTTTTGAAAGTAAGAAGACTAGTATCTGTCAATTTCACAAAAGCATAGGCAAGTGAAAGATGAAGGGCCACCAACATAATGAAGTGAATGATACTCTCATAAAATCATAAGTTTGATAAAGAGATACTAAGAGGAGAACAATAAAGAAAATAAGCACACACCAAAGCATCTTAAAAATCTTCATAGTAAATGAAATGCAAGAAATATTTTTGTATTTTGTTGAATATATGGATTTTTTTATTTTTTTGAATTTAAAATGCAAGAGCATAAAAGAAATATAATCTTAAGGAAAGAAATCAAAGCATCTAACACCAAAAAGAAAGATTTGTCTATCACGGGTTCACCAAAATGTAAGATATAAAATATGATTCACCAATGTGTAAGGTATGGAAATATGTAATGAAAACTTAATAAGATAGGAATACTTATCTTGAAAAGAGACTAATTTGGAAATCACTATTTTTGATGTCTGTGTTCAATTTCGGGAGATTCTACAACTTGATCCGGCCTGGAAATGCAGAGACAAAGAAAACCCAGAAAAATTTTGTCTTTCAGACCAAGGTCGACCTTGACCTCAGGATTGGGGTAAGATCTTACCTCGGAGTACAATCTTGACCCCCACTAAAAGTCATCCTTGACCTGGAACAGCTCTGATGGAAATTCTATTTGCGGATCTCAGAATTTTGCCAAAAAGGGTATCCAAATCTGCACTGATATTCGCAGTCCCGTACCTACACCTGCAAGAAAAATGGTTTTATTGTTGGGATGAGGGGTTTTCCTTAGTCAAACCCTAGTTTGGAATCAACCTTAATAATGAAATTGAAATAGAGAATGCTAGAAAGTAGTAGAAGTAAATCTAACAACGAAGCTATGATATTCAATAGATATGCAAACTGTAATCAAGTATGTTCCTATGAAAGCTTGGACTCAACACTAAACACCATAAATGTAAATCAAAACCTCCATGATTGTATGCTTGGAATCCACCTTGAGGGAATAATGAATGAATCTTGAAGATGAACAAAGGATCTTGAAGGAAGATCACACCACCATGATGGATAGATCTAGGGTTTGAATGATGAATCTTGAATGCTTGAACCAAATCCCTTCAAAGGCTTGAATGCTTGAATCCTTGATCTTCAATGGAGAACTTGAATGCTTGAATGGATGATAACAGCTTGATCATGAAAAGTGGATGTCATGAAGTTTCTCGGTGAAAATGAGAGGAGGAAGGCTTCCTTTTATACTATTCTAGGGCACAAACTTCTAGAAAGGCTGACATAAGAGAGTTAAATTACAATTAGGCCTTAACCCCTAGAAATGGACCTAGATTAAATACAATTTAAGATTTTATCATTCCTAAATCCAAAACAACTGACCCAAAAGTGAGAAAACAAATCTTTTTGAAACCTGACACCTGGAAATCATGGAATCTTGAAATTTGGACCTTGAGTCAAGGTCGAGGTTGACCTTAACCTAGGTCAGAGTTGAGGTTGACTTTGACCTAGGTCAGAGTCAAGGTCGACCTTCACCTAGAAGGTTAACCTTGACCCTGAAGTCAAAGATCTCAAGATCTTAGTCCAGAATGCCAGAAAAGTGCAAAAAGAGAGTGGAAAAAGAGGCAGAGTGAGGAGAAAAGCCAAATTTAAGCCAAGGACCTACCCGAGGCACTTGACATGACCCCACACTACCTACTCGGAGGGCTAAACTAGTCTTAAATGGAAGTGCTTCCATTTTTCAACGATACAAATTGAATCTAAAAGTTTAAATTTGGAATTAAAGAGTTTAATTAATTATTAAATCCTAGTATAAATTAAATGGCCTAGTTGATTTATTTAATATTTTTGATTTATTAGTTTGCATAGTTAACTATGTGCTAAAGTATTTATTGAGTAATTAGATAATTATATGCAATTTAAGTTGCACTTTTGGTTTAAGCAAAATTGAAATTATGATTAAAGTTAAAAGTTGAGTTCGAGTTTGATTTTAAAAGTGCATTATTTATTGAGTTATTTTATCATGAAACTAGAGAGTGAGAGTTGAGTTCTGCTTTTGAGTTTGCATGTTTTGGAAACCCTAGGAGGGATACGTTTCCTTTATGTAGAGATTTTGGGTATTATTTTCATTAAGTCTATCAGGTTTTGGAGGAGCTCTGGAAGAGTTGTTAGATTTTTGGAGAAATCTTATTTTGGTGGGCATTGTTTCATGATTGTTTTGGAGGCTTGGATTTTGAAGGTTGCCTTGGTATCTTCTTGACTTCAGATTTTCAGACATTGGTTAAGGTAGGGTTTGAAACCCTCATTTTTTTTGGATATTTTCTTTTGAAAAAGATTGTATTCTTTGCAGATTTTGTTTTGAAAAGGTTGTATACTTCATGTTTGAGATTGTGTGTGATTATTTTGAAATTGGCTTCTGTGATAATGTTGGGTATGTTGTGAAAATTGGATTAAATCGATGTTAGATTGATTTGGAATTTTGTTTGGGGGTTTTGAAAACCCTAGAATAAAATGTTGCTAAAAGATTGAATTGGAAAAAAAATTGCATGTGGAATCAAAATTATTAGATGTTAGCTTTGCCTAGAAACCTAGTTTCTATTAAAGAAAATTGATTTGTAATTATTATGTTTTGCATATTTTAATATTTGAGGGTTTGGATTAAATATATTATTTAATTTAAAATAAATAAATATATATTTTAGATTTATGCATGTCCCAGAATTAATTTATGGTGTATTGATTTTTTGATAAAAAAATACATATTGTTTTTATTAAAATAAAAATTGGTTGAGGAGATGTTTTTTTATAGAAAAGAATTTAAATGAAAAAATAAATAGGGGAGGCGGACCTAACCTGACGCCCCCTCTGCACCACTTGGAAGCCATGTGGGGCCATGCGCAGCCACCAAGAGGACTAACGCATGGCTCCCTATGGACTGCCATGCACATTCCCTAGGGACTATCACTACAGCCTATTGTGACCTGTCGTGAGCAATCCAAAGGGACTGTCACAGTAGCCCAAAGGACTACCCTGCAAAGTCCTTGGGACTGCAACGACAGATCGTGGGTGCCCCCTATGTGTGTTTAATTCACTTTTTTATAAATAAAAATTTATTTATTAGTTTGTTTTTATTAAATTTAAATAATATTTATATTTAAATTTATTTATTTTTAATTTAGATTAATTTAATATTACTTTGATTTAATTTTTAATTAGATTATTTTATACTTGATTTACTTTATTTTTAAATTAGTTTGTTTATTTTCTAATTGATAATATTAGTTTATATTATTAATTGAGATTTAAGTTTCATTATATTTTTATTTAATTATTTTCTTTTGATATTGAGAGATGCCTTAATGTAGGGACATGAATTGTTCATGAGATTTTAATCATTATTGGACAATTTATTTTAATATTTTTATTGGGGATTTTGAGTTAAATTTTTGGGAATGGATACAATTGGCTCAAGATGTGTAATTATGTGATGTTTTATAGCCTAATTTTGTTTACTCAATTATTATTATTTAAATGGTTTATATGGTGGCTTGGAGAATGGTCTTGTGGTATTATGATTTTGAGGTATTGTGATTAGTGCATGTCCCTTAGGAGTTAGTGAAACCATTTTGAGGGCTTTATTGTTATCTTTCATTGTTATTCAGTTTGTGAACCTAGGTAGGTTAACTAAGTGTATAGGTGGGAAGTGGCTTGTAATTGGCGTTGGGGCTCACAAGTGGCTACTAGGATAACCTATTTCAAGTGGCTTAACAAGTGATAATTAAATGACATTGAGAGTTTAAAATGAATTAATAAGATATTGTGTGCCTCACCCATGTATGAGTTTCTGATTGAATTTGACTAGGATGGGAGTGGAAGATGCTTTCTGCCTACGTGGACTGGATATAGCATAGTTGGTAACTCATCTACATGAGAGGTCACTGATACCACATAGAGTCACTAGGGCATTAGGGTCTTGAGAGACTACCAGGATAACCTTAGAGTTGGCTCATGTGATGACACTTCCCTTTATGCATCTTAGGTTTCCTACATGTGTTGGTTGCTTCTAGAAGAGTATGTTTTACTTTGTTATCCTATTGTACCCTTGAGTTAGGAAAACTTTCAAGATCTCTTCCTTAGATTTTTTATGTGTATTGTTGATGTTTGTTATCCAAGTGGGGTATGTTGTTATCTCCTCAGCACAGTGGGAGTGGACCATTTAAGTTCCACGAGGTCAAGTGGTAGTGATTCTTTTACCATTTGATATTTTTGGCGTTCATGTACCAATGTTGGATGATCCCTGTGGTAGTTGTTCCTTCTTGTTCTTCATTTTGGGAGATGTATTATTATCTTTCTTTTATGTGTTCCTTGTATCATTGTACCAATTATTCTAGAGATATCATGTTGCACTTTATTTTGGTTATTGTTTTACATACCCTACGACATGTGCAGTGGATGTGGATTATTATGAATACCTTATTGTACCAATTGTATTTATGTTATCTTTTATATGATGTTGTATATATCATGAATTTGTATACATGATATTTGTAATTATATCTAATCTAAAGTAATTAATGAATATTTACATAATCTACATCAAGGAACCCTTGACGTTTGTAATCAATGTTCAGATGTATTTATATGTGAGTTGTAAATTATATTGTATTGCTTCCACATTGTTAAACATTGTTGTTGTTGTTTTTAAAAACTTTTTTAAAAATTACTCTGTAAACTTAGTTGCATGTTTAGGTTAATTTCTCTTGGGTTCCCTGGTAGGGCATTACAGTTTGTCAGAGGTATTTATGTCTTTGACATTCTAGGATAGGATTTTTATTTTTCTTGAGAAGAGTAGAGATCCCTCCTCGTCCTTTTTCTAATAGAAAATCTATCATCTAATTTTTTTTATACTCATGCTTCTATCTCATCCTTCAACTTATCACCCTTTGGTTTCCTTCCTCTCTTAGCTGGTGTACTTTCCTTCTCAAACTAGCATGATGGAGATTGAGAAACAGACAATGTATGTGATATATCCTCCTATGGGAGCATTAAGTGTGTCTCATGATGCAATAAGTGTGTTTCTTGTTTTTTTTACAAACAAGTATAATTAAATAAAAATGAAAAGAAGATAATTGAATTCAAACAAAAAATGACCAACCCAATCTTGTATATTATTTTTTAACGAAAATAATGCTATATAAATTACAAAATATTGAGAGTAATTATTTTTATTAAAATAAATAATATTATGAAGGGTTCTAACCCTTATAGAATCACATCCTGAAAGTGTCAAAGATAACAACAAGGCATTAATAGAGGTGTTGGCATTTACAATTATAGGTAATTAATGATACACTAACCCCAAAGTTTGTGTCTTTTCTCAAAAAAACATCTTAAAGAATAGAACAATAGGTCATAAATGGCCACTTACATCATAGAGGCTAATAATAGCACATAGTCACAGGGCTACTAAAGAACAAGAGATGGTTATCACACAACCCCAAAGGGTGGGGGAAAGCATACAAGGGGGTTTTGAGAGGCTCCCAAAACCTTCATATTAGAACTTAAAATGGTGTCCAAGACCATCTATTAATAAACATATATATCACTCCAATACAAGTTCAACCCCCCATCTATAGAATTGTTTTCTACCTCAATAGGAAAGGATTCCACGTCAATAGGAGTAGAGAAGGGGGTGACTAATCAAATAGAGAACCACCCATCCATATCACATCTAGAACACCACCAAAGAGATAAGACCACATAAAGTTACCATAAAACTTCATTGCAAATAAATTTTCCCCTTTCCACCCTCAAAATTTACAAAAAAAAACCATAACAAAAAAAAACTAAAGGTTAGAATGATCCCTTGAAAACTATTAGCAAATGCCTCACTACCAGAAATGATGTAGGAGCATTCTGGATTCTTGGAAATCTTTCATCAACCAAAATTATTTTATTTCCTATTCTTTAGTTGTCAGTCTCTGAGCTTCTTTCAGTGTTCCTTTAGTTTGGATCAATTTTCATTGTGCACCTCATGGAGTATTTGTGGCATCATTTTTTACGTCACTTAGTTTTGCACCTTGATTGGCTTCTTCATTCTTGAGATATCTTGGATTCTTCATGGGACTTCATTGTTCTTCATGTTTCATGGCCAATCTATCTTTTCCAATCTCATGAACAATTCTCAAAATCAGAAAATCTTTGTGACTCATATCTTGATATTCCCTAACTTGTGGCTAAAATTCTTGTTGGTTCACAAATTATATTGCATAATGTGGTGAGAGATTCTTATGATTTAGGTCCTGACCTATAATTTTTTTGGCAAAATGGTCAGCACTCCCCTCAAGATTTGTGACATGGATTAACTACCTCATGTGTCTTCTATAAGTCTAGTGGTTATATCGGACATTAAAAGGTCGATCTTTTGGTGCAATGGCAACTACTACTTGTAACAAGTGGTATCAAAGCTTGGTCACAGGTTCGAATCTCCTCAGGTAACTCTGAGGGGGAGATTGTTGGCAAAATGGTCAACACTCCCCTTGGGATTCATGACATGGATTAACTACCTCTTGTGTCTTCTATAAGTCTAGTGGTTGTATCGGGCATTAAAAGGTCGATCTTTTGGTGCAATGGAAACTACTAGTAATAAATTTAGTGTGTTTTCCTATTCTTGGAGAATGTAATCTTTCTTGGGCTGACTTGATTCTTGAGAATGCTTTATAAGATATTTTCATTGATACTTAGGGAGATTCTAGTTAGGAATTCTTCAGGAAGAAGGTAGTCCAATGGCAGTTAGAAATAGATAGTATAAAAAGATACCCTCTTAAAGGTTATAAAATAGGCATGTATTCCTGTAATGTAAGACTGAATGTTGCAAATTCATTGTATTTGATTTCATGATAATTAAAGGTTGGTCTTGCATTTTCCTCTCATTTTTCTTGATTATTCTATTATGTAACTCATGTTTCAAGGATTGGACTAATTTCTTTGAGGTCCCTCTTATCCTTGGATGCATAATTTTGTGTCAGAGCGAGGTTGTGTTCCATGTGGAAGTGATATCTATTTTTATGATCTCGCAAAGTCCTAAATCAATTTTTTGTGTGGTGGTAGAGTGATGATCTTGTGTGTGTGAAAATTGTACCTGATCTGTAGACACAACACTTCAGTAAAACATTAGAGGTTAGCAAAAATCAAAATCGTGCAAAATTGAAATATAATCTAACCAAGCGATTTAACGCCTTCTAGTAGGTGCGAGATTAATGTTCTCAGATTGTTATCGAGATCAGTGACCTAGACGACACCTAAACGAAGGATTTGAATGCAATTGATATAAAATATGAATGCAATTAATCTATTTTTTTGGTATTTTCTATGCAATGATATGAAAAAATGATATGAATCTATGCTAGAATAAAATTGATCTATGAATATGAAAAGTAAGCTAACAATGATATGAAAATGAATCTAAATGAATGTAAAAACAAGATTGATCTCACAAAGGTGTCGATTTGCAAGAGATTTTCCCAATTCCAATTCTCTAGCGTGATTGTGCAAATTTGTGGATGAATTATGAAGAGCTGAGCCTTAATTTTTATAGAAATCCAGGACTTTGGAGGTGCATGGAAGAAAGCCATAAATCACTCAAATAACTCAGCTTCATTTTTAGTTATTTTTAAATAAAGATAATTAAGTCACAAAAATCATGCAAAAGCACAGTTCAACTCAAATTAGAAGTTTAGATCAACTTTAAAACTCAAAAAGATGTTGAGTTTCAAAAAGCTAACAACTTGCATTGATTTGCCAATTTGAGTTTAACTGGTCCTTGAATGTGCACATGGATAATTATGATTTAATAAATAAATAAAGTGATTTATGCTCAACTTAACTGATTTTTGAAATAAAATAATTAATTTATGGGTTAATTAACTATTTTATCAAACTTTTATTAAAAACCATATTATTAAATAATGACAACTTGCTTTAATCAATTAAATAAGAATTTAATCAATTATTCATAAGATATTAGATTAATTATCAAAATTAAATAATACAATTAATAATAGATAGAATTAAATTTAATTACACAATTAAGTCACAAGATATTAAATCTAATTAATTAAATATGAAAATATTCAATTAATCAAACTTAGGATAAATGTGATTTATCGCCAAATAATCATTAAATTAAAGATAATTAAGATAATTAGGAATATTGCTAGGAATATTCCCCGATGCAGAATTTAAGATAATCAATTAGGATTCGATGATGTTTAGATGTGCCTTAGATTAGAACTTCGATGTCAATTTCGTTCGATTTGTAGATGTAGGAGGTTAATGAACTTATAGCCCATTTTTGGGGTATTACATTTTGCCCCTCTTTGAATTACTGTGTGAAGTGCAGTGGTTCAAAGATAGTTTGTGTATAATAAAGATATGAAACTGATTTGAAATTGATAATTGATATGAGACAGAAGCTGATTGATATTGATTTGATATGGAGATAATAGGTCCTGAATGACCAAAGATAATGTTCACTATAACAACAAATGAACCTATGATTGTGAAAAAGTGTCAAAATGCCTGATTCCAAACCTTAGGATTGCAAAGAAGTGAGTGACCGGTTCTAGACTCGATTGTCTTAGCAGAACTAGCAGGTATCACATCCAAATCCTTTAGTTGCCGAAGAACCAAGGAAAGATCACTATGATCCGATGGTTGCAAAAACTGATATAGTTTACAAGATTAGGAGAATACCGGATTGATATGGATCTTGATGAATCTAATATGCCCCAAGTGATGATAGATTTTCCCTGAGCGATGAGGTCTTTTTGATGAATCAGTAACTAGACGTGATTGTTTGTCTTGATCACTGATGAAAGATATTGATAGAAATTGATTTACAGACTTGAATGATGTGCAATACCATGCCCCCTTCGAGATTAAAATTGAAATCTGACAAGAAAAGTCAGCGTTGAGAGTTCAGAAGCATGTTAATTGATTGGAAAAGTGGTTATACACGTTTGAGAATGCGTTCTACATCGTTTGGAGGTCCAAAAGACCAAGTTTGACTAGGTTTGACCATGAGTTGACCATGGTTGACCAAGTTAAAATTTTGATAGTTTGATGTAAGATAATCAGTTAAGTTGAATACTAGATTTCTGTGATGATCGAAGGTTGAATATGCAAGTAGTAGACCGTCCTGGGCCCAAAATTTTAAATCGTGATTTTGACATAATAAACGATCCTAGATTTTGATTTTGATCCCGAAAATGGATTCAGAATGTCAAAATTAGCCAGCGGTGCAATTTTCATGAAAAATGGAGCACTCTTGAAAATTATGTCAAATGCTATATAAAGGCTTGAAGGGTCATTTTCAATTCATTTCAACCATTTGACTTTGGAAATTGTGCGGAGCCCTATAAGCAAGAAAATGGTAGAACAGTGAGATCTGAAGGTTCCTGTGAGTTCGCATCGATTTCAGCGTAGTCAGAGATACCAGAGACCTCGACAGTATGGACATCCGGTAGGTGGACCTCTGTTCCCCTCTGAAAATGCAAATTTTTCATGTTCCTAGCATTTTTTAATATTTTTCGTATGCATTTTGCTTTTTTAATTTTTGCATGTTTGAAAACTTGTACGAGTCTCAACCCAAACTCGTACGATACTTCATTTGAATTTACATTGTTGTTTCAAGTATACCCAAGTGTCGTATGAGAGGGACCCTTATGTCGTACGACATTTCACCAGGTCCCTCGAAACTCGTATGATCCCGGGCGTAGTGTCGTATGACCATGGAGTGTCATTTGGTATATTGTGGAGTGTCGTATGACATTTGACGCCAGTCTGGACTGTCGTATGAAAAATAGAGTGTAGAAAATTGACTTTTAGGGCCAAATTTTGACTTTTCTGATGCCTGATGCTGATATCTGACTGGTTGACCTACCTTCTAAAGTACTTGACTGTCCAATTTCTATACTATTAGCCTGTTATTGAACCCAATTTATGATAGAATGCCCTATTTTTGTATGATATAGGTGACATATCCAAATGTACATGTCCGACATTCATACCTGGCTACCCAGAGATTATGTGTTGCACTTCCAAACCTGATGAGGGTTCATCTTGTTGCCTGTGGATTCAAGTATTTGATTCATTTACCCGACATTAGGGTAAATCATGGCCTTTTGACTGCCTTGATTGAGAGATTCCATTTGGAGACACAGACATTTCATTTACCTACTGGAGAGATGACTGTGACTCCAAAGGACATCTATAGGATACTGCGCATTCCATTTCATAGCAGTCGGCATCTTGAGTATGTGAGTTCTAGTCAGGGTGGTCTTCATGCCTTTAGGTGGTTGTTTGGAGATGATACATAGTTGACGGGGTCCATTTCCTAGGAGACCCTTGTATAGAGATATGGTCAGATGCACCATTTAGAGTGCATTATTGTTGGTATGATTGGGGAGCTCATCATGCCAGGCCGTCAGCAGAATGGCTTTTTGATGGGATGGGCTCCGATGGTAGCACTTCTTATGGCTACGCCCACAGAGCTTGCCTGGCGTCAGTGCCTCTTAGCACATATGTTTTCAGAGATGCATGAGATCATTTATCAGGATTGCAAGAGCTTTGCTTCAGGAGCTCTTGTATTACAAATATGGGCCTGGGAGCATATCCCAGTATTGAGACCTATTTTTCAGACACAGCGGCAGCTACAAGAGCCAGTGATATATGCATATGCTGGTTATGTCACACAGGTCCGGATGGGTCATACTGAGTACTTTCGGTGATGTCTAGATGACATGTCTTTTGTTCATTGGAGGCCATATTTGCAGATAGAGGTCTGGCCCACTGCGAGGGAGCAGTATAGTTTTCTTTTTCAGAGTCGAGTGCTTATTGGCCACTCCCCCACTGTTCTGGAGAGATTTTTGATTAGTAGAGTGTGGTGTCAGTATGGATGCAGATAGGATACCCCATGAGAGTACACTACATATGCTCACATTGTGCGTGAGATCGGGCTCGGATGGACACTGAGGCTTCCCTATTCCTTATGTACAGAGGAGTACAGTGCCATTATAGGCAGAGATTGGGACTACTAGCCACAAGTTGTTGATGCAGGAGTGATAGACGGATACATTGCATGGCTTACAGATCATCCCATCCACAAATTTTTAGATCCCACAGAGTTGATACCCTCCATGGAGGAGGCGATGGATGTTACAGGTGCCCCTATGGTACAGGGCCCGAGACCACAGGCACTTCATCCTACACCACCCAAACAAAGAGCGACAGCTCCATTGCAGAGATCATCTGGGCATATGAGGCCTCCTCATCCTTCTACTTCTCCCATAGGTACATCCACATGGTCACATAGATGATCCAGGGGTGAGAGGGGTACTTTGGGCAGTATCAGTGCAATAGATGAGGTGTTGGTAGGTGAGCAGTTTGCAGGTGGTGATGCAGATCCCACATAGGTAGACACCAATTTTGATTTGGGTGTAGAGGTTAGATGTTGTAAGGTGCGTAGATCAGATACCACTAGATAGCAGCCAGAGCAGCCAGCACAGGATACAGAGATGCCAGTAGCTACAACAGAGCCTACTATTCCTCTCACTTCTTTAGAGATGATTAGACAACTCAGAGCTTAGGTCTAGGATATGAAGGTACAAAGTGCCAGATGGGAGGAGAGGTTTTGGGAGGCAGACAAGTAGTGCATGGAACTTCATGTAGAGCTTCGCTCAAAGGTTTGGAGACTACAGACAGAGGTGACTCATCAGACCTCATGGGCCTCCTATTATGTGTCTGCATATTATGTTGTTGTTCCTGCTGAGCAGAGAGTACCTACATACTCTGAGTACATGGTAGCCTTAGAGGGAGCTAGGGCACCGAGGGTAGAGGTCATACCAGATGCACCACCACCTCCTCCACCAGATACCGAGGAGCATCCTGAGAGTTGATTCTTGTGGTCATGTATTGATTTATTCTATTCTTTTTTATTACTGATATACCATTCTGATTCTGATAGCTTTCTGGAGCTCATTCTTTTGTACATTGTGCCAGTAGTGCACCCCTGACACATTTCAAGATTTTTGATATATATGAGATCGATATTTTGATTATGACTTCATTTTTACTTGTCATGATGTGGATTTATGATGATATCATGCTATGCTTATGCTATGATTAGTGTAGAATGTATGTATGGATCGATGCAATGCAATGATTTCTTTCATATGTATGGATGTTATGAAAATGTAATTGATTATGAAAAGATGTATGTATGATTTATGCTTATGCAATGAATGTAATGTAATGTAACAAATGATAATGATATGAGATATAAATGCAGCAATACACATGATATGTTTTTGCAGGTTGATGAAGACAAGTACTTAGTCTTATGTCAAAAGGATGTTTAACCCTGGAGGGTTACTGCTTGCGGTGTGATGAAGAGACCTTCGAGTGAGACTCAGCTCACGTTAGATGTGAAGAATTGATATGAAGAATTGTTTAAGCTTTGAAGTGTTTCCAAACAATTGTGAGATATGCAAAATGCAAAGAGACATGCAAAATGAAATGCAACTTAAGACCTAGGACCTAGTCACTGATCATGTGTTGATTTGTTATCATCATTGAACTTTTAGGTAATCGGATAAATCAATACAATGCCCACTAGCTATGAAACCATAGACATATGAATATCAATTTGTATGCACAAGAATCAATACAACACCCACTGGTCAACAACCATGAATATATGAATATTGATTGTGTTTTTAGAATGTCAGATTAGATATAAGCACCAAGGCACAAATGCCAAGATGACCTGAATACCTTGTCCATTGTGATATAGCAATTTGTAGAAGCATCAAAACATGAATGTCATGATGACCTGAATATGCCTTGCATTACAAACACATCAAACAGCTAAGAGATTATTCTAAATCCAATGTGAATTACCCGTAGTGACCCTTTATCGTTCACATCCTTAGGTAAGATCGCATTTCATAGTAGGAGAAAGAACTCACTCAAAAAGATGATAGTTAGATCAAACTTCCTTGAATTTTCTAGGTATCAATGGTTGAGGTATGCATGGCCATCCAATTCAAGATAGAGGCTCTTACAGTCGGACACCATTTCAATCCAGAATTTCCAAAGATGTTAGATTTTCACATACAAGCAGATGACAAAGAAAAGATTATGCCCCTAGTCATCACTCTCTAAACCCTATAAAGGACATCATCGAAGAGCTTGAAGGCACACAATATGCAAAAATCTCAATGTGAATCAGTAAGCATACAAGGAGATAAAAGCATGTAAAAAAAAAACATAGATTATTTTCAGTTTGATGTTTGATTGTTGTTGCGTTGTTGTAGATGCAAAATCCTTTCTGGAGACAAGACTGACTGACTGACTCACATGAAGCTTCAAAAGGACTCTGACTGTATATGACACATCTTAGATACACCAAAGACCATAGGATATGACATTGATTGCCCCCAAGTGTTAAGCATTGATAGGGTACAGACGATTGAGTTGATTGGTGTACAGACCGACTTATTGAAAACTGGAAATGTAAAAACAAATCGGGAGATATGTACAAACTAAAGCAAAATTGAAAGCTGGGAAAGACCAAGATTGTGCTGATAGATGGAGCATTTTGAAACAAGTGGCACCCATTTGCTGGGTTTTCACCATCTTGGCAGAAATTCTATTTTTGCTACCAAGGCGCCTGTTTCCAGGTTTTCACCAAGGCACTTTTTCTTTTTCTTTTTCTTTTTTTTTTTTCTTTTTTTTTTCAATTTTTTTGTACTTTTGATATTTTTTTATTTTTTTTGTGAATCATCAAGGCGCCTATTGCTAGGTTTTCACCAAGATGTTCATTTTTTTTAAGACTTTTTTTTATTTTTATAATTTTTTCAAGACATTTTACCATAGACTGAATGCCTTAGGCATAGAATTTCTTCAGATGGAGAACGTTGATTGGTTCTCGGAGCTATTCTCCTTTAGTCATTAAGAGTTGATAGGTGCCAGAGCCAAAAGTAGCAGTGATGACAAAGGGACCCAACCAGTTGGGTTTGAACTTCCCCTTGCGTTCTTGATGGGATTGATTTTTAGGATTTTCTCTCAAGACTAGATCGCCAACCTGAAATTCTCGATGTCTGACTTTCTTGTTGTAGCCTCTAAACATTCTCTTCTGATATACTCTGAGATGATCATACGCTGCTTGTCTGCGCTCATCTAGTAGTTCCAGTTCTTGTAACCTAGACACTCTGTAGTCATCATCAGTTACTATACCATGCATTCTAATTCTGAGTGATGGGATTTCAACCTCAATAGGCAATACCGCTTCAGACCCATAAACTAAAGTGAAAGGTGTAGCCCCAGTAGGTGTTCTGATACTTGTTCTGTAGGCCCATAGAGCTGGATTAATCATGAGATGCCAGTCTCTACCAGTTTTGCTTACTGTTATGTGCAAGATCTTTAATAGATTTTTGTTAGAAGCCTCTGCTTGGCCATTCCCTTGTGGATAGTAGATAGAAGACCAATGTTGTGTGATCTTGAATTTGGCACATAGATCATCTAGGTCTTTATTCCTGAATTTCCCACTGTTATCTATAATTATGGAATGAGGTATCCCATATCTGCATATGATATAGTTCAATATGAACATAGATATATGTTTCCCTGTTGCTTGTGTCAAAGGGACCACCTCTACCCATTTTGTAAAATAATCTGTGGCTATGATTATATGGGTATGTCCATTAGAAGAATGAGGATGAATCATTCTGATAAGATCAAATGCCCATTGATGGAAAGGCCATTGTGTTGTAAATGGGATTAGATCCCTCCCTGGAGCATGAATTAGGTTTCCATGTACTTGACACTTTTGACAATTTTTAGCAAATTTGATAGCCTCTTTCTCCATTTCAGGCCAATAGTACCCAGCCCTAATAAGTTTTCAAGCTAGTGTCAAATCGTTTGAGTGTGACCCACAAATACCATCATGGACTTCCTCTAACACATGTTGAGACTCTTCCCATTCTAAACATCTAAGTAGCGTACCATCTAGACCTCATTTGTATAGATCATGACCAATGATGACATATCGGGAGGCATTACGGATAAGGTATCTCTTTTCATGGCGGTTGAAGGTATCAGGGATGATTTGGCCTTGGAGATAGGAAAATAGGTTTTTATATCAGGATGAATCATGACCTACAATAGTGTAGATCATGTGGGTTTCGGGGGAGTCATATGCAGGATAAGATAGTGCTTCCACTAGGAACTCGTAGCGTAGCTCATGTTCAGGCTACTGTAATAAAGTAGATAGTGTTGCCATTGCATCGGTAGCCTTGTTCTCCATTCTAGGAATTTTCTCAAATGTGATAGATATGAAATATTTCTTAAGATCATCTACCATTCTCTTGTAAGGAATGAGCTTTTCATCTTTAGTTTGGTACACATCATTGACTTGATGAATAACAAGTTGAGAGTCTCCATGAATGTGTAGCTCTGTTACTCTCGATTCAATCGCTAGTTTCATACCATTCAAAAGGGCTTCATATTCCGCAATATTGTTCATACAAGGCAACTTTAGTTTGAATGCTTTTGGGATGGAGTATCCTTGAGGAGTTATGAACAATATGCCTACTCCAGATCCATTCTATGTATAGGAGCCATCAAAGAACAATTTCCATTCTCTAGAAGATAGGTGCATAATAGAGGAGTTTGGAAATTCCATTTGCATTGGTGTGTCATCAAACATGGGTGCATCCGCTAGTTGATCAGCAAGAACTTGACCTTTTATAGCTTTTCTTTCAACATATTCAATGTCAAATTTGCTTAGAAGCATGACCCATTTAGCCAGTCTACTTGTGAGGGCAGCCTTGCTTAGTAGGTATTTTAGTGGATCAATTTTTGCTACTAGATGCATGGTATGAGCTAACATATAGTGTCTCAGTTTTTGTGATGTAAAGATCACAGCGAGACAAGCTTTCTCAATCATAGAATAGTTCTTTTCATACGCCACCAATGTTTGGCTTATATAATAAATGGCTCTTTCCTTTTTCTCTTCATCATGTTGCACTAGCAATGCCCCCAGTGATGTGGCTGTTGCGGAGACATATAAGATCAATGGCTTCCCATGAATAGGAGGCATCAAGATAGGTGGATTTGATAGATACCTCTTGATATGGTTAAATTTGTTCTCACATTCTTCATTCCATGCAAAGGTCACACCTTTATGTAATGTTTTTGTAAAAGGCTGTGATATGTCCGCTAGCTGTGATATGAATCTTCTGATAGATTGAACTCTTCCTTGCAACGTCCTCATTTGACTGATATTCATGGGAGGTTGCATCTCTATTATAGCCTTGACTTTAGCCGGATCAACTTCAATGCCCTTCTTTGAAACTATGTATCCTAAGAGCTTTCCAGAAGTGACACCAAAAGCACACTTCTTAGGATTTAGTCGAAGACTAAACTTTTCCATTCTGTCTAGGATCATGCTCAAGTCCTTTAGATGTTTAGTTCTGATCATAGATTTTGCTAAAGTATCATCAACATAATCTTCCATAGTTTGATGCATCATGTCATGGAAAATAGATGTCATTGCTCTTTGATATGTAGCTCTAGCATTTTTAAGCCCAAATGGCATGACATTCCAGCAGAAGGTGCCCCGTGCACATGTGAAAGCAGTTTTCTCTTGGTCCTCTGGAGCAATTTTTATTTGGTTATATCCAAAGAAATCATCCATTAAGGAATACATCTCGAAACCCATAGTCATGTCCACTATCATATCAATGTTAGGTAGTGGAAAATCATCCTTAGGGCATGCTCTATTCACATCTCAAAAGTCTGTGCACACATTGATTGAGCCATCTGGTTTAGAAATAGGTACAATATTAGAGGTCCACTCTACATAGTCAATAACTTGAATGAATCCGGCATTTAGGAGCTTCTCTAATTCATCTTTTACCAAGAGTGCAACGTGAGGATGCATCTTTCTCAATTTTTGCTTGACAGGTTTGACATTTGGAGCAATAGATAAATGATGCATTATAAGATTAGGATCCAATCCTGGCATATCTGAATATTTCCATGCAAAGTTGATCTTCTTCTCTATGAGGAATGTTGTAAATTTTTGTTTCTCTTCTTCTGATAATGATTGTGCTATATGTACCAATTGTGGTTCCTCTGTTGTACCCAAATTGATGGATTGAGTGGGCTCAATTAGAACTAGAGATATGTCCTGTAAATGACTCGGAAGGACATCAAATATCTCATCCTTAGGCACCTCAAAGAGGTTTTCACCTTTTGATACATCTTTTATTTTTACTTTTGTAGGTTCTGAGACCGCCACAAAGTGGTTTTCACCCTCAGAACTCTTTTTCTTTTTCTTTTTACTCTTGTTTTTCTGACTAAGATATTTAATGTCTAACTCGGTCATGCTGACGCTCGGTTCACTAATGGAAGTACTCATAGGCTCAACTGCATTGAGGTAGCAAGCAAAGGCATAGTCATTCGGAAAGGTATAAATACCATGGCTCGGATTTGTGGAGGTTTGATCAATAAGTTCTGGATATTTGATAGTCAAAGTAGGGAAAGATTGGGAGATAGTGTTTATGGATATGGATCTGTCATCATTGGTCCTAACCTAATGCTCAAGTTCAAAGGTGATACTACAACTTAAGACATCCAATTCATGAATAGGATCAATGTCATCGTGGGAGTCCAATTTAGCCATAGGTGGATCAGACTCGATAGGTTCATCATTTCGCTCTAGACTTACGTTGGTTTGAGGTGCATATTGGTGAATAACATCAACATGTTTCTCTATGATAAGCTCATCTGGTTCTAGGATGACTCCCCATTCATAGTCATTAGATTCATTTTCTGATTCAGGATCTCTAGGAAATCTTAGAACATGAGTAAAGTCAGGGTGAATACCCCAAGAAGGCTTACCCTCAGATTCTAATTTGTATTCTTACTCATGAGAATCTGTCTTAGAATCACTACCACTTCCCTCTTCTTGATTGTTTTTGAGATTAGCTGGTTCTTGTGTTGCAACTATATCTTGATTGATAGTAGGTTCTTGTGTTTCTACTACATTAATGCTTTTGATAGGATCATCTTTATCAGTAAGAAGGTCTTTGATCTCTTTAGGAAATTTTTCATAGGGGATGAGTTCTGAACTATCTGAATCACTATCTGATGGTTTTGTTTCTTCTTTCTTAAGAAGAGGTTCCCCTGGTGCGATCTGCTCTATGACATGAGAGAAATTACCTTTGAGGTGATAGGGTTTCTTCTTAAATCCTAAGCCAAATTTGTTTTTATTTTCTCTACCAGTATGTGGGAGAGGTACCTCAAGACCTTTTCCTCTGATTCCTAGAGGTCCTTTACCTGAATATCCCATCTTAGCTATTAATTTATCTCCTGGACCATATGACTTGGAAGGGAGTTTGGAGACTGCAGAGTCACCAGTTTGAACAACTTGAGATTCAGGTTCATCTTTGTATAGCCATGATAGCACAGCCTCATCCTCTTCAAATTCTTGCTTGGATACTTGTTCTGCTACAAAATTATTTTTATATGCTTCAAGAGGTTCTTTAGAGTCTGGTTTGGATTGTTTCAAAGATTTCCCATAAGACTTAGGTGAGATAGGGAGAGATGTCAAAGATAAGACTGGCTTGATAGTATATTCTCCCATACTATTTTCTTTGATATTAACCTCTTTTGCAAGATCTTCCATTTTAGATGTGGATGCTTCTTTAGTTGGTTCAATGGAAGATTCTCTGTTATTAGGTACAAGCTTATTTGCACTTTCCTTCAAGGTGTTGCAAGTTGTATTCAGATCTGCGGGGATAGTAACCTCTACTCCTTCATAAGGAAATTTCAAGCATTGATGGTATGTAGAAGGAATAGCTTGCATTTCATGTATCCACGGTCTCCCTAGAAGGATGTTGTAGGCCAAAGGTAGATCAAGCACCTGACAGATGGTATCTTTGATAACTGGACCCACTCTGATAGGTAAGACAATGGTGCCTTTAGAAGATCTTTCTTGTTCATCATAGGCCTTGATAGTTATTTTCTTTCTAGGATCAATAGCCAATTCTGAAAATCCCAATTGTGTGATCAAGTTGTAAGAACAAATGTTTAGGCCAACGCCCCCATCTATCAACACACGTTTGACTCTACAGTTCTAGATCAAGACTTCTATATGCAAAGGCTGATTATGTGGGTGACTCAAGGATTTTTCATCTTCCTCTGAAAAAGAGATATATTGTGGAGATGTAAGATGTCCAACCATAGTCTAGAACCTATCTAAATCAAGGTCATCAGGAACATTGGAACTGAGCAAAGCTTTATCAAGAATGGCTCTATGAGCTGGAGATATTTGAAGCAACTCAAACATGGAGATTTTCGCATTAGTGTGCTAGAGTTGTTGAACAATGCTATAAGATGTAGGCCTTGTCTCCTTTGGATTGGAAGATTTGGAAGCAGCCTTCTATTTAGAAGCAGATGAAAGATTGAAGGGCACCTTAGGGACATTTGATGAATCTGAGATTTGTCCTTTCAGATGCATTGCAGCCCGTGATCGAGTAACTATGTTATGTGAGGAATGATCTCTATCTCTTCATGCAATTGTGATGACATTGCAACTTTCAGAGAGACATGGTTCAACCATATTGATGACATCATTATTTCCAGGGTAGGCATAGTTGACTTTTGCCCCCATATTAGGCTGAGAAGTTGAAACTTCTTGACCATGTTTCAAAAATGGTTCTGTGAATGATGTATGATCATTATTGCTCATGGGATTGTCAATTGTGATGTCTCCACTATCGATCAGATCTTGAATGGTATGCTTCAAGTGATAGCAACTACTAGTTTTGTGACCTTTACTCCAATGGAAATCACAAAATTCATTTTCCTTCCACCATATCAATTTGGGGTCCTGAGCATTCGGTCGGATTGGTGGTAAAGAGATGATGTTATCAGCCAGTAGAGTTTTCATAGCTGATTCTAAAGACTCTCCTAGAGGAGTAAATTTTTTATGTTTATCCCATTTTTTGAATTCTGGCTTCCTTTGAGATGGTGGAGAAGACTTTTTCTCTGAAGCTTTAATGGCTTGAGTGCCAAGAGTGAGATTGTAGGCTAGTGCCTTTGATGGGGCACAGATAGTGTCAACAATGCCATCTGTGATGATGCCTTTGTTCTTGTTCCAATTTTTGTTCATCTTTAGAACTGGATCCAGATTTGCACTTGTCTTTTTGAAGTGTGATTTCTCCTTTTTTTACAAGCACTTTTTTAATTTTGATAGCATTATCCACCATCTTATCAAAAGATGTATGATCTTGCATTTGTAGAGGATAATTGATTTCTGGAACAAGGTTGTTGATGAAGATTTCCAATTTTTCTATTTCTAGAATAGATCTGGCATATAGAGAGAACTTCTTCCTCCATCTCTTAAGAAATGTTAGGAATGGTTCCCCTGGATATTGCTTGAGATTACAGATATCGATCATGGTGACCGGGTGCTGAATATTGTAGGAGTATTGTTGATAAAACAATTTGATCAACTCCTCAAAAGTTTTGATAGTAGAAGGCAGTCTAGAGAACCAATGGATGGTTGCTCCCCCTAGAGATCGAGGGAAGAGACACATCAGATAGGTCGGTTCATGCATGAACTCCATTGATTGTGTACAAAATTCTCTGACATGATCTTGAGGATTGGAGTGTCCATCATACTTGTCATACTTTGGCATCTCCACTCTTTTTGGAAATGGTGGCATATACAAGTCTTTGTCAAATGGAAAAGGGCATAGAGCTTCCATGGAGAACTCTTTGGGTTCCTTTTCTTTTTCAAGGCTATTAAATTTGACTTGTAAAGCATGTATCTGTTTCATCATAGCTATGAGTGGATTCTCTTCCTCATGTGTAATGATGTATTCAACATTAAAGTTGGGAGGAAGTTTAGCTCCTTGATGAGCTAGTTGTAAAAAGTATGCTTCTCTATCTTCTTTTAAGAAATGCTTCATCATTCATTTGAAGTTATCATCATTTTGATATTGAGCAATTTCTTCAAGTGTGGGTTCCTGATCTACCCCATGTTGAGATTGAGCTCTTTGAGAGCTAAAATTTTTCCCTGCTTGATGTGTGTGTGAAAATTGTACCTAATCTGTAGACACAACACTCAGTAAAACATTAGAGGTTAGCTAAAATCAAAATCGTGCAAAATTGAAAGCTATCTAACCAAGCAATTTACTGCCTTCTAGTAGGTGCGAGATTAATGTTCTCAGATTATTATCGAGATCAGTGACCTAGACGACACCTAAATGAAGGATTTGAATGCAAAAGATGGATATGAAATTGAATGCAATTAATCTATTTTTTTGATATTTTCTATGCAATAAGAATGATTAATATGATATGAATCTATGCTAGATGAATTTGATATGCTATAAATGCTATTGAAAATTGATATGCAATGCTAATCTAACAATGATATACAATATGAATGCAAAAATAAGATTGATCTCACAAAGATGTCGATTCGCAAGAGCTTTGATTCTTCAATTCCAATTCTCCAGCGTGATTGTGCAAAATATGAGATGATTTGTGAAGAGCTGAAGCCTTTAATTTATAGAAATCCAGGTCTTTGGAGGTGCATGGATAAAAGCCATAAATCACTCAAATTAACTCATCTTGATTTTTGAGTTATCTGATCATGAAAGATAGTTAATTATCAAAATCATGCAAAAACAGCTTTTTAACTCTAATTAGAGTTTAGATCAGCTTTTTGAACTCCAAAAGGATGTTGAGTTCCAAAAAGTCAATAACTTGCATTGATTTTCTGATTTGGAGTTTAACTGTTTCTTTTGAATATGCATAATAATTAAGAATTAAATAAATAAATAAAGTGATTTATCCTCAACTCAACTGATTTTTGAAATAAAATAATTAATTTATGGGTTAATTAACTATTTTACCAAACTTTTATTAAAAATTATATTATTAAATAATGACAACATGCTTTAATTAATTAAATAAGAATTTAATCAATTAAAGATAGGAATTTTGATTTATTGTCAAAATTAAATAATACAATTAATAATAGATAGAATTAAATTTAATTACACAATTAAGTGGCAAATATTAAATCTAATTAATTAAATATGAAAATATTCAATTAATCAAACTTAGGATAAATGTGATTTATCGCCAAATAATCATTAAATTAAAGATAATTAAGATAATTAGGAATATTACTAGGAATATTCCCCAATGCAGAATTTAAGATAATCAATTATGATTCGATGATGTTAGATGTGCCTTAGGTTAGGACTTTGATGTCGATTTTGTTCGATTTGTCGATGTAGGAGATTAATGAACTTATAGCCCATTTTTGGGGTATTACATTTTGCCCCTCTTTGAATTACTGTGCGAAGCACAGTGGTTCAAAGATAGTCTGTGTTTGATAGAGATATGAAACTGATTCAAAAGATAAACCGATCTCAAGATAGAAATTGATTGAAAGATATTGAGATAGGAGTTGATTGATATTGAATTGATATGGAGATAATAGGTCCTGAATGACCAAAGATAATGTTCACTGTAGCAGCAAATGAACCTATGATTGCGAAAAAGTGTCAAAACACCTGATTCTGAACCTTAGGATTGATAAGAAGTGAGTGACCCATTCTAGACTCGATTGTCTTAGCAGAACTAGCAGGTATCACATCCGAATCCTTCAATTGCCGAAGAACCAAGGAAAGAACACTATGATCTGATGGTTGCAAAAACTAATACAGTTTACAAGATTAGAAGAATACCAGATTGATATGGATCGATGAATCTGATATGCCCCAAGTGATGATAGATTTGCCCCAAGCGATGAGGACTTTTGATGAATCAGCGACTAGATGTGATTGTTGTCTTGATCACTGATGAAAGATATTGATAGATTTGATCGATAGAATTTGATTTACAAACTTTGAATGATGTGCAATACCATGCCCCCTTCGGGATTAAAATTGAAATCTGACAAGAAAAAGTCAGCGTTGATAGTTTAGAAGCATGTTAATTGATTTGAGAAGTGGTTAAACACATTCAAGAACACATTCTGCATCATTGGAAGGTCCCAAAAGACCAAGTTTGACTAGGTTTGACCATGAGTTGACCATGGTTGACCAAGTTGAAATTTTGATAGTTTGATGTTAGATAATCAGTTAAGTTGAATACTAGATTTCTGTGATGATTGAAGGTTGATTATGCAAGCAATTAATAATATGAATGATCTCAGATTTGAATTTTGATCCTGAAAAAGGATTCTACTTGCTATTTCATTGGAGGAACCTTCGTGTGAGATGCAGTTCTTGTTAGACTTGAAGATGCAATTTGAAGAATCATTTAAGCATTGAAGTTCATTTAATCATTGTGAGATCATGCAACATGCAAAATGAAATGAGACATGCAAAATGAAATGCAACCTAAGACAGAGGACCTAGTCACTGATCATATGTCGATTTGTTATCATCATTGAACTTTTAGGTAACCGGATAAATCAATACAATGCCTACTAGCTACGAAACCATAGACATATGAATATTGATTTGTAACGCTCAAGAACCAATACAACATCCCCTGGCTAGGCAACCATGGACATATGAATATTGGTTTTATTTTCGGAATGTCAGATTAGATATAAGCATCAAAGCATAAACGCTAGGATGACCTGAATATCATGTCCATTTTGATATAGCAATTTGTACAAGAATCAAAACATAAACGTTGTGATGACCTGAGTACGCCTTGCATTACAAACACATCAAACAGTCAAGAGATCATTCTAAATCCAATGTGAATTACCCGTAGTGACCCTTTATCATTCACATCCTTAGGCAAGATCGCATTTCACAGTAGGAGAAAGAACTTACTCAAAAGACAATAGTGAGATCAAACTTCCTTGAATTTTCTGGGTATCAATGGTCGAGGTACGCATGGCCATCCAATTCGAGATAGAGGCTCTTACAGTCAGACACCATTTCAATCCAGAAGTTCCAAAGATGTTAGATTTTCACATACAAGCAAAAGACAAAGAAAAGATTATGCCCCCAGTCATCACTCTCTAAATCTTATAAAAGACATCATCGAAGAGCTCGAAGGGACACAATATGCAAAAATCTCAATGCGAATCAGTAAGCATACAAGGAGATAAAAGCATGTAAAAAGCATAGATTGTTTTCAGTTTGAGTTTGATGTTTGATTGCGTTGTTATAGATGCAAAATCCTTTCTGGAGACGAGACTGACTGACTGACTCAACTAGAAGCTTCAAAGGACTCTGACTAGATAGAAAATGTCTAAGATACATTGGAGGCCATAGGATATGACATTGATTGCCCCCAAATGTGAACATTGATAGGATACAGACGCTTGAGCTGATTGGTGTACAGACCGACTTATTGAAAACTGTAAATGCAGAAACAAATCGGGAGATATGTACAAACTAAAGCAAGACTGAAAGCTGGGAAAGACCAAGATTGTGGTGATAGATGGAGCATTTTGGAACAAGTGGCGCCTGTTTGCCAGGTTTTCACCATCTTGGTAGGGATTCTATTTTTGCTACCAAGGCGCCTGTTTCCAGGTTTTCACCAAGGCACTTTTTCTTCTTTTTTTCATTTTTTTGTATTTTTCATTTTTTCAATTTTTTTGTGAATCATCAAGGCGCCTATTGCTAGGTTTTCACCAAGATGTTCATTTTTTCAGGACTTTTTCTGATTTTTAAGATTTTTTTCAAGACTTTTTCCAAGCACTGAATGCCTTAGGCGTAGAATTTCTTCAGATGGAGAACGTTGATTGGTTCTCGGAGCTGTTCTCCTTCAGTTGTTGAGAGTTGATAGGCACCAGAGCCAAAAGTAGCAATGATAACAAAGGGACCCAACCAATTGGGTTTGAACTTCCCCTTGCGTTCTCGATGTGATTGATTTTTAGGATTTTCTCTCAACACTAGATCACCAATCTGAAATTCTCTGTGTCTGACTTTCTTGTTGTAGCCTCTAGACATTCTCTTTTGATATACTCTGAGATGATCATACGCTGCTTGTCTGCGCTCATCTAGTAGTTCAAGTTATTGTAACCTCGACACTCTGTAGTCTTCATCAGTGACAAGTCCATGCATTTTGATCCTGAGTGATGGGATTTCAACCTCAATAGGGAGTACCGCTTCAGACCCATAAACTAAAGTGAAAGGTGTAGCCCCTGTAGGCATTCTGATACTAGTTCTATAGGCCCAGAGAGCTGGATTGATCATCAGATGCCAGTCTCTTCTTGTTTTATTCACTGTTCTGTGCAAGATCTTCAGGAGATTTTTGTTTGAAGCCTCAGCTTGTCCGTTCCCTTGAGGATAGTAGATAGATGACCAATGTTGAGTAATTTTGAACCTGGCACATAAGTCATCTAGATCCTTGTTTTTGAATTATCCCCCGTTATCTGTGATTATAGAGTGAGGGATCCCATATCTGCAAATGATGTAGTTCAGGATGAACATAGAGATTTGTTTCCCCGTTGCTTGTGTTAGAGGAACTGCTTCTACCCATTTTGTAAAATAATCTGTAGCTGTAATTATATGGGTATGTCCATTAGAAGAGTGTGGATGGATAGCACCTATGAGATCAAATGCCCATTGTTGAAAAGGCCATTGTGTAGTAAAGGGAATTAGATCTCTCCCTGGAGCATGAATCAAGTTGCCATGTACTTGACACTGTTGACAGTTTTTAGCAAATTTAATAGCTTCTTTTTCCATTTCAGGCCAATAATACCCAGCCCTAATAAGTTTTCGAGCTAACGTTAAACCGTTCGAGTGTGACCCACATATACCCTTGTGGACTTCCTCTAATGCACGTTGAGACTCTTCTCATTCTAAACATCTAAGCAGTGTACCATCTAGACCTCGTTTGTACAGATCATTACCAATGATGACATATCAGGATGCGAATCGGATAAGGTTTCATTTCTCAAAACGGTTAAAGGACTCAGGGATGATTTGGTCGTGGAGATAGGAGAATAGATTTTTGTAGCGAGATGAGTCATAACCTACAACAGTGCAGATCATGCGGGTTTCAGGGGAGTCATATGCAGGATAGGATAGGGCTTCCACCAGGAACTCATAGCGTAGTTCATGTTCGGGCTGCTGTAAAAGAGGAGATAATGTCGCCATTGCATCAGCAGCCTTATTCTCCGTTCTGGGTATTTGCTCAAATGTGATAGAGATGAAGTATTTCTTTAAATCATCTACCATTCTCTTGTAAGGAATGAGCTTTTCATCTTTGGTTTGGTATACATCATTGACTTGGTGGATAACCAGTTGTGAGTCCCCATGGATGTGCATCTTTGTAACTCTCCACTGTATTGCCATTTTCATACCATTGAGAAGTGCCTCATATTCAGCAATATTGTTTGTGCAAGGAAACTTTAATCTGAATGCTTTGGGTATCGAGTATCCTTGAGGAGTGATGAACAATATGCCTGCTCTAGATCCATTCTATGTGTAGGAGCCATCAAAGAATAATCGCCATGCTCTAGAAGAGAGGTGCATGATAGAAGAATCGGGAAATTCCATTTGCATGGGTGTATCATCAAACAGTGGTACTTCAGCTAATTGATCAGCAATGACCTATCCTTTGATATCTTTTCTTTCAACATATGCAATGTCAAATTCGCTCAAGAGCATGACCCATTTAGCTAGTCTACCTGTGAGGGCAGCCTTGCTTAGGAGATATTTCAGTGGATCAATTTTAGCTACCAAATGAGTGGTATGAGCTAACATGTAGTGTCTCAATTTCTGTGATGCAAAGATCATAGCGAGACATGCCTTCTCTATCATTGAGTAGTTCTTCTCATAGGCCACTAAAGTTCGGCTGATATAGTAGATGGCTCTTTCTTTCTTGTTCTCATCATGCTATGCTAGCAATGCCCCCAGTGATGAATCTGTTGCGGAGACATATAATATTAATGGCTTCCCATGAATAGGAGGCATCAATATAGGCAGATTTGAAAGATACTTCTTGATATGTTTAAAGTTGTTCTCGCATTCTTCATTCCATGCAAAGGTCACACCTTTATGTAATGTTTTTGTAAAAGGCTGTGATATATCCGCTAGCTGTGATATGAATCTTCTGATAGATTGAACTCTACCTTGCAACATCCTCATTTGACTGATATTTGTGGGAGGTTGCATCTCTATTATAGCCTTGACCTTAGCTGGATCAACTTCAATGCCTTTCTTGGAGACAATGTATCCTAGGAGCTTTCCAGAAGTGACTCCAAAAGCACACTTTTTAGGATTTAGTCGAAAACTAAATTTTTCCATTCTATCGAGGATCATGCTCAAGTCTGTTAGATGTTTAGTTCTAATCATGGATTTTGCCAAGGTATCATCTACGTAATCCTCCATTGTTCTATGCATCATATCATGAAAAATAGATGTCATTGCTCTTTGATATGTAGCTCCAGCATTTTTGAGTCCAAATGGCATAACATTCCAACAGAAAGTTCCCCACGCACATGTGAAAGCTATTTTCTCTTGATCTTCTGGAGCAATTTTGATTTGGTTGTACCCAGAAAAGCCATCCATTAAGGAATACATTTCATAGCCCGCAGTCATGTCCACTATCATATCAATGTTAGGCAGTGGAAAATCATCCTTAGGGCATGCTCTGTTCACATCCCTAAAGTTCGTGCACACTCTGATGGAACCATCTGGTTTGGAAATAGGTACAATGTTGGAAATCCACTCAGCGTAGTCTATGACACGGATGAATCCAGCTTTTAGGAGTTTTTCTAGTTCTGCTTTGACTAAGAGTGCAACATGAGGATGCATCTTTCTCAATTTTTGTTTGATTGGTTTTACTCCGGGAGCAATGGATAGATGGTGCATAATGAGATTGGGATCCAATCCTGGCATATCTGAATATTTCCATGCAAAGTTGATCTTTTTCTCTGATAAGAAGGTAGTGAAGTTCTATTTCTCTTCATCTGATAAAGATTGTGCTACATGTACCAATTGTGGTTCCTCTGTTGTACCCAAATTGATGGATTGAGTTGGCTCAATTAGAACTGGAGATCTATCCTGTAAATGACTTGGAAGGACATCAAATATCTCATCCTTAGGCACCTCAAAGAGGTTTTCACCTTCAGATACATCTTTTCTTTTTACTTTTGTCAGTTCTGAGACTGCCACAAAGTGGTTTTCACCCTCAGAACTCTTTTTCTTTTTCTTTTTACTCTTGTTTTTCTAACTAAGATATTTGATGTCCGACTCGATCATGCTGACGCTCGGTTCACTGATGGAAGTACTCATAGGCTCAACTGCATTGAGGTAGCAGGCAAGGGCATAGTCATTTGGGAAGGTATACATACCATGGTTTGGGTTTGTGGAAGTTTGGTCAATAAGATCAGGGTGTTGGATAGTCAAAGCGGGAAAGGCTTGGGATATGGTGTTCACGGATGTGGATATGTCATCAATGGTCCTAACCCCACGCTCAAGTTCAAAGGTGATATTACAGCTCAAAATGTTCAATTCGTGAATAGGCTCAACGTCATCATGGGAGTCCTCTTCAGCCATAGGTGGATCAGACACATTAAGTTCATTATTTCACTCTAGACTTACATTGGGTTGAGAGACATATTGGTGAATAACATCAATAGATTTCTCTGTTATAAGCTCATCTTCTTCTGGAATGGCACCCCATTCATAATCATTTGACTCATCTTCTGATTCAGAATCTCTAGGAAATCTTAGAAAGTGCATGAAATCAGGATGAATACCCCAAGAAGGATTACCCTCAGTCTCTGACTTGAATTCATATTCATGGGAATTAGTGTCAGAATAACTACCCCCTACTTCTTGATCAGTTTGATTGCCTTTGAGATTGGCTGGTTCTTGTGGTACAACCATCTCTTGCGCTACAGTAGGTTCTTGTGTTTCTACTACATTAATTCTTCTGATAGGATCATCTGTATCATCAAGAAGATCTTTGATCTCTTTAGGCAATTTTTCATAGGGGATAAGCTTAGAGCTATCTGAATCATCATCAGAGGGTTCTGTTTCTTCTTTCTTAAGAAGGGGTTCTCCTGGTGCAATTTGTTCTATGACATGAGAACAACCACCTCTGAGATGATAGGGTTTCTTTTTAAACCCTATGCCACCAGTATCTTTTTTGGCTCGACCAATATGTGAAATGGGGGTCACAAGACCCTTTCCCCTAATTCCTAGAGGTCCTTGACCGGAATATCCCATCTTGGCTATCAATTTGTTTCCTGGACCATATGAACTAGCAGGGATTGTAGGTGCTATAGATTCACTAGGTTGAACAATTTTAGATTCAGAATCCTCTTTATATAGCCATGCCAGCACAACTTCATCCTCTTCAAATTCTTGTTTGGATACTTTCATTGCTTCTTTTTCTTGTATTGAACATTCAAGTTACTTCCAAAAGACTTGGTATTTGTGGAAGAGGGAGGATATGACTAGTTTAGATGGGTGGGTGGATGAAAAGGATTCAAGGGTATGCATCTATGTTGATCTTGAGGAAAGATGGGAGATGGAGGTATGTAAGGACCCAAGATGGATGGTGAATCAGGAGAGTTAGGAGGGGAAAGTGAAGGGACATAAGGACCCAAGATGGAAGGAAGGCATGAAGCCCTTAGTAGTGGTGGAAGAGGTCCAAGGATGGAAGTGGAAGATGCAAAAGGATAATCAATAAGTTCATCAGCATCTACATGACAACCAAGGATATCAACATCTTTAGAGTGAGCATTAGAATTTTCAATAGAATCATGGACATCTTGAATATGAGCACCTTCTTTGATAGGATTGTTCAAAGCTTGCAAAGACTTAGGAAGAGTAGAAAGTGGAAGTGAACATGGAGTGGTAGAACAAGAAGATGGAAGACTTTGATCTTGACAAGGATCTTTGGATAGCACAAGCGCATAATTTTTCTCTTGATTTTCAATAGGCTTAACATTGGAAGGAACACCATTTTTACCAACCTTAATGGAAGTATCATCTTTGGAAAATGCAATTGTAGTAAGGTTATTTTGATTGCCAATAAGCTCAACAGTGTAAGTAGTAGCTTGATCTTGCTTAGGAGAAGACTTAAGACATGATGGAATGCATGAAAAAGGGTGTATAGGATCAAAAGAACCATGAAGCGGATAAGAGACATCGAAAAAAGGAGTGGATGACATGGAGGGTTCTTGATCTTGATCTTTCTTTATGTTCTTTTCTTTATCATTTTTAGAGTCCTCTTGACATGGAGCCACTTCTAAGGACAAGGAAGCATGTTGGGATTGTATGGATGACTTTGGAAGAGATGGTGGAGGACTAGCTGAAGTAGGGATTATAGCATATGAAGGCTTAGGCTCTTTAGATTTATCATTATTGAAAGTCTTTGCAGCCAAGTGAAGGTTAGCTTGAGTTTCTTTAAGAGGTAGCCCTGGGGGATAACTATAGGGAACCACATGAAAAGTATCAGGGCTTGTGTCAGATGAAGGTTCTGTGAAAGATTTGAAAGACTCGGAAGCTTTATGAAATGTATGGGTATTGGAGGAAGTAGGGGATGGAAGGGAACCATCACAAGACAAAGGTCCAAAATTAACATGATCTTGCTTGAGAGTGTAATCTTTATTTTCAGTCTGAGAGTTCTTAGAGGAGAGATCCTTATAGTATGCATGTTTATAATCAGCATGGTAAACTTTCTCTTCCTCAAGTGAAATAGATGGATCATCTAGGTATTGTGCATAGAAATCATCAAAGTCTCTTTCATAATCAGAATCATATGGATCACCCTCATGATCTATCCAATGTGATGGCCCATTTGTAGTAAGCAAGAATGGATGATGAGGAGGACTCTTAGGAACAGAGGTGTCATAGGTATCATTACATTATCTGTCATCATAGTCATCATAGTCTTTAAAGCTAGATGTGTCACTCTCCGTGGAAGAGGTATCATATTGCTCAATTTTTTTCCAGGGGCATGGTGACATGTACAAGTCTTTATCAAATGGAAAAGAGTATAGAGATTCCATGGAGAACTTTTTAGATTCCTTCTCTTTCTCAAGTTTGTCAAGTTGGACTTGCATAGCTTGCAGCTGCTTCATCATAGCGGTGATTAGAGCTTCTTCCTCTTATGTACTAATTCTTTGAGACATGTGTACTGATTCTCAATAGCTATTGCTCTATTCCTGACACAATGATATTTTTGACAGATTTTGGAACTAGGCTAGAAACATTGGATATCTTGCAATTTGACAATTTCTGACAACTCTCTCAAATTTTTCCAAACGACACTCTGCAGACTCGTATGACACTGGGTAGTCTATGAAATGATAGTTGCTAAACTCGTACGACAGTTGGGTAATACTGAAATGACACTTGATAAAACTCGTACGACTTTTGACTTCCTGAAATGACTTTTGACTCTAGAAAAGATTTTACGTCAATTTTTGCAAAATGTAAGGTCTTCAATTTTGGATTGTTTGCAAATTGTATTGTCCAAATTTTGAAGGTTATACCAAATTTGATCATTTTTAATAGCCAAGTAGAAAAACAAGCACGCAGAATAGCAAGCCAGTGATTCCAAGCACGTCTAAAAGCAATGAACAAGGGAAAAAGCAACCTTGCGCATGAACAATCAAGTGACCAAATTGTGCTAATCCTTGAGAGTACTAATTGTGTATGTTCTAAAAAGTTTTGCAATAACACACATATACCTGAAAGTGAAAAATTGGCCTCTCTAGGGTTTTTAGTAATGGTTTGACTCTGCAACTTTTATGATTCAAAGGGGTGAACTCCAATCCTGGCGCACCAGGGTTTTGACACAGTCTGAGAACTTAATCTTCAAGAGCTGCTAGGGAGATCTGACAACCCAACAATGAACCATACCCGTGGAGATTTCTTCCACAAGGACATTTATATAGCGGCTGTCACTACCACGGTGAAAATGGCTATGACCGCTTGAGGTTCTGTCAACATAGTTTGCCCTGTGAAGGGATTGTCCGCTACGGTTAACCCTCTCTAAAGATGACTCACAGATTTATACCACAAGGGGACTTGGCTCCAGATTCAAGGTTTTGACACCTCTTCACTTTTAACCCAAACAAAAGAAGCAGATTAATCTGACACGCTAAGACAAAGTTTTGTTCCACCAAGGTCTGTGATATCAACTCCACGTGATCTATCAATCTCTCCGGGGAGAGAATGTATCAATCAATAAGAGAAGACACACTAACCAATTTTGATTCACCAAAGCTCGTGATATCAACCCTACGTGATCTATCAACCTCTCCGGAGAGAGAATGTGTCGATCAATAAGAGAAGATGCACTAACCAAGTTGAATGTGAAACGCACTAAGTATCCTCCCTACCTACAAGGATTCTGTCGTCAAGAAAGATTTCTCTAGGAATCCAATCTCTCAAGAATCACGAATAGTGTTCATAGGGCCTAATTACTATGTGAGCATAGATATATTCCCGAAAGTAAATCTACCAAAAGTACCCAAAAAGTAGAAAGAGGAACACTTAACGCTTAAAGCGAATATGAGATGAGTCCACAAGGTGGAACACTTAACGCTTAAAGCGAATATGAGATGAGTCCACAAGGTGGAACACTTAACACCTCACACAAGCTGAAAACGAGTCCCCAACTTAGAAAACAAGTGAGTTCCTAAAAGCACAAAAGGGTTGCCAAGTGGAACATTTAACGCTTCTGTCCTGTTGACCCCTCCCCTTTATGGCGCTGAGATTGCAACCACGAGGCGGAAATGAGGGGCCGGCGGATTAGCGAGTCCAATAACCCAAGATAGCAATCAAGATCAATCACAAGTATTCTAAGACTACTTAATGAATCCTTAAGGGATCACAACCTAGTATCAAATTATGCAAGTGTGTAGAATAAAAGCATGAGAAGACGCACACAAGCTAGACACATAAGAGATTTATTTTAAGCCCAAATCAAAATGTTATTAGATGAAGGAGAATACATGGTGATCCTCGCAATGCGCTTAGTAGATTTTACCTGATTTTTAGCAATTCTTGCGCTTTTCCCAATCAAACCAGCAGAGAGCAATCAAAAATAGAGAATTTCATTTGTCAAAATTAGCAGTTAGCCGAAATATAAAAATCAAATCTGATACTCTGCTCTGAAAAATGAAATGACAGTCAAAAACTGGTATGGAAACTCGTACGACAGTGGGTATGCTCTCAGACGACAGTCCAGAAACTCGTACGACACTGGGTATGCTACCATACGACAGATTAGCTCTCAAATGACAGTGGGTATGTAATGAAACGAGTCACGATTTGATAGACTGTCGTACGACAGTGGGTCCAGTATCATATGACAGTGGGTATGCTCCCATACGACATTTGTTAGAAACTCGTACGACAGATGTACGGACAAAAATTAAAAATCATAGTTTTGCACAGATCCCGAGGATAAAAAGACAGAAATTGATAGAATTGAATTGGAAACCCATTTCAGGGCCCCACGGTGGGCGCCAGAAATGTGTGTGTGAAAATTGTACCTATTCTGTAGACACAACACTCAGTAAAACATTAGAGGTTAGCTAAAATCAAAATCGTACAAAATTGAAAGCTATCTAACCAAGCGATTTACTGCCTTCTAGTAGGTGCGAGATTAATGTTCTCAGATTATTATCGAGATCAGTGACCTAGACGACACCTAAATGAAGGATTTGAATGCAAAAGATGGATATGAAATTGAATGCAATTAATCTATTTTTTTGATATTTTCTATGCAATAAGAATGATTAATATGATATGAATCTATGCTAGATGAATTTGATATGCTATAAATGCTATTGAAAATTGATATGCAATGCTAATCTAACAATGATATACAATATGAATGCAAAAATAAGATTGATCTCATAAAGATGTCGATTCGCAAGAGCTTTGATTCTTCAATTCCAATTCTCCAGCGTGATTGTGCAAAATATGAGATGATTTGTGAAGAGCTGAAGCTTTTAATTTATAGAAATCCAGGGCTTTGGAGGTGCATGGATAAAAGCCATAAATCACTCAAATTAACTCATCTTGATTTTTGAGTTATCTGATCATGAAAGATAGTTAATTCTCAAAATCATGCAAAAACAGCTTTTTAACTCAAATTAGAGTTTAGATCAGCTTTTTGAACTCCAAAAGGATGTTGAGTTCCAAAAAGTCAATAACTTGCATTGATTTTCTGATTTGGAGTTTAACTGTTTCTTTTGAATATGCATAATAATTAAGAATTAAATAAATAAATAAAGTGATTTATCCTCAACTCAACTGATTTTTGAAATAAAATAATTAATTTATGGGTTAATTAACTATTTTACCAAACTTTTATTAAAAATTATATTATTAAATAATGACAACATGCTTTAATTAATTAATTAAATAAGAATTTAATCAATTAAAGATAGGAATTTTGATTTATTGTCAAAATTAAATAATACAATTAATAATAGATAGAATTAAATTTAATTACACAATTAAGTGGCAAATATTAAATCTAATTAATTAAATATGAAAATATTCAATTAATCAAACTTAGGATAAATGTGATTTATCGCCAAATAATCATTAAATTAAAGATAATTAAGATAATTAAGAATATTACTAGGAATATTCCCCGATGCAGAATTTAAGATAATCAATTATGATTCGATGATGTTAGATGTGCCTTAGGTTAGGACTTTGATGTCGATTTTGTTCGATTTGTCGATGTAGGAGATTAATGAACTTATAGCCCATTTTTGGGGTATTACACTTGAGACATGGTAGGAATTTGTGGACTCCCTAGATTAGATTGATGAGGGGTGTGCTGAGTACCTCCGTGAGTTGATGGAGGGGGTATGTAACTAGATTTCAATCGATAGTTGCCAAGACTGTCATCCTTGTAAAGACTAGAATTGATGAGTTGCTTAAGAGTTGGAGTTTGGAGAGTGGTGATAGATTTCTTGTGAGAGGAAGCTCTAGTCTCCACCATTCACCTCAAGTGAAACAAAAGAATAAGATCCAGATAACCGAAGAATGAATTGAATCAAGATGATCAGATGACACAACCTTGTCAAGGTTTGATTGATTTGAAGATTTGATTAGATGCGAATGAAGGATACTATGCCTTGGATGTATGGGTAGGTTCCCAAAAGATAGCAGACAAGATATCACAACACTTAGTCATTTTGATGATTGATTGAAGATTGATAGTTATGAAAAGGTTTTGACATAGGATGATAAGGACTCAAATCGATTAAACAGAAGGTTGAATCAGATTCAAAAGGCCACTTTAGGAAAATGATTGGATTCTTCATAGCTATTGCTTTGTTCCTGACATAGTGATTCGTTCGATAGATTCTAGAAATAGGCTGAAAAAGCTAAATATCTGGCAATTTTGACAATTTTTTGACAACTTTCAAAAATTTCCCAAATGACACTCTGCAGACTCATACGACAGTGGGTATACTGTGAAACGACAGTTGCAAAACTCATACAACAATTGCAAGCAAGATTTTGACTCTTAGAATTTTTTGGCATCAAAACTCGTACGACACTGGGTGGGTTATCATACAATAGTTGGGTATCAATGAAATGACAGTTGAAAATCTCATATGACAATTGGGTAGCAATGAAACGACAGTTGACAATATCATACGACAATTGCAAGATTTTGACTTTGAGAATTTGCTGGCATGGAAACTCGTACGACACTGGGTACCCAATCATACGACAGATGGGTTGTAATGAAATGACACTTGATGGAAACTCGTATGACTTTTTGACCTCCTGAGATGACTTTTGACTCCAAAAAAGGATTTTACTTTAGATTTTGCAAATTTTGAGTTTTCAGATTTGAATTGTTTGCAAATTTCAATGTCCAGATTTGAGGATTGTAACAGATTTGTCTGTTTTCAATAACTAGATAGATAAACAAGCATGCAAAATAGCAAGCAAGTGATTTCAAGCATATCTGAAAATAATGAACAAGGGAAAAAGCAACCTTGCGCATGAACAATCAAGTGACTTATTCATTCTAATCCTCAGAAGTGCTAATTGTGTATGTTCCAAAGATGTTTTGCAATAATGCACATATACCCTATAAAATGAAAATTTGGTCTCGCTAGGGTTTTTAGTAATGGTTTGACTCTGCAACTTTTATGATCCAAAGGGGTGAACTCCAATCCTAGCGCACCAGGGTTTTGACATAGTCCGAGAACTTAATCTTCAGGAGCTGCTAGGATTTCTTCCACAAGGACATTTATATAGCGGCTGTCACTACCATGGAAAAAATGGTTATTACCGCTTGAGGTTCTGTCAATGCAGTTTTCCCTGTGAAGGGATTGTTCGCTATGGTTAACCCTCTCTAAAGATGACTCACAATAGTATACCACAAGGGGACTTGGCTCCAGATCCAAGGTTTTTGATACCTTTTCACTTTTAACCCAAACAAAGCAAGCAGATTAATCAGACATGCTAAGACAAAGTTTGTCTCACCAAGGTCTATGATATCAACCCCACATGATCTATCAACCCCTCTGGAGAGAGAATGTATCAATTAATAAGGGAAGACGCACTAACCAATTTTGATTCACCAAAGTTCATGATGTCAACCCCACGTGATCTATCAACCTCTCCTGGGAGAGAATGTATCGATCAATAAGAGAAGACGCACTAACCAAGTTGAATGTGAAACGCACTAAGTATCCTCCCTACCTACAAGGATTCTATCATCAAGAAGGATTTTGCTGGGAATCCAATCTCTCAAGAATCATGAATAGTGTTCAGAGGGCCTAATTACTATGTGAGCACAGATGTATGTTTCCAAAAGCAAATCTACCAAAAGTATCCAAGAAGCAGAAAGAGGAACACTTAACGCTTAAAGTGAATATGAGATGAGTCCACAAGGTGGAACACTTAACACCTCACACAAGCTAAAAAAAAGTCCCCAACTTAGAAAGCAAGTGAGTTCCTAAAAGCACAAAAGGGTTGCCAAGTGGAACACTTAACGCTTCTATCCTTTTGACCCCTCCCCTTTATGGCGTTGAGATTGCAACCACGGGGCAGAATGAGGGGCCGGTGAATTAGCGAGTCCAATAACCCAAGATAGCAATAAAGATCAATCACAAGTATCTGAGACTACTTAATGAATCCTTAAGGGATCACAACCTAGTATCAATTATGCAAGTGTGTAAAACAAAAGCATGAAAAGAATCACCCAAGCTAGACACACGAGAGATTTATTTTAAGCCGCAAATTGAAATATTATCAGCACAAGTGGAATACCTAAGATCCTCGCAATGCGCTTAGTAGATGTTTACCTAATTTTGAGCGATTCTTGCACTTTTTCCAATCAAAACCAGCAGAAATCAATCAGAAATAGTAAATTTCAATTGTTAGGGTTAGTTGTCAGTCAAAATCCAAAAATCAAATATGACAAACTGCCTGCAAAAATGAAATGACAATTGAAATCTGGTACCAAAACTCGTACGACAGTGGGTCTGTTACCAAATGACAGTTGAAACTTGATGCTGAAACTTGTACGACACTAGGTCTATTACCAGACGACAGTCTAGAAACTCGTACGACACTGGGTGTCTGATGAAATGACAATCCAACCTCCAAATGACAGTGGGTGCCTGATGAAATGACACTCGATCAACTATCGTACGATAGTGGGTTCAAAATTGTACAACTTTTGTCAGAAACTTAGACGAAGATTGTACAAACAAAAAATAAAAATCATATTTTTGCACAGAAACCGAGGAGAAAAAGACAAAAATTGATAGAATTGAATTGGAAACCCATTTCAGGGCCCCACGGTGGGTGCCAAAAATGTGTGTGTGAAAATTGTACCTGATCTGTAGACACAACACTTCAGTAAAACATTAGAGGTTAGCAAAAATCAAAATTGTGCAAAATTGAAATCTAATCTAACCAAGTGATTTACTGCCTTCTAGTAGGTGCGAGATTAATGTTCTCAGATTGTTATCGAGATCAGTGACCTAGACAACACCTAAACGAAGGATTTGAATGCAATTGATATGAAATATGAATGCAATTAATCTATTTTTTTGGTATTTTCTATGCAATGATATGAAAAACTGATATGAATCTATGCTAGAATGAAATTGATCTATGAATATGCAAAGTAAACTAACAATGATATGAAAATGAATCTAAATGAATGTAAAAACAAGATTGATCTCACAAAGGTGTCGATTCGCAAGAGCTTTAATTTTCCCAATTCCAATTCTCCAACATGATTGTGCAAATTTGTGGATGAATTATGAAGAGCTGAGCCTTAATTTTTATAGAAATCCAGGACTTTGGAGGTGCATGGAAGAAAGCCATAAATCACTCAAATAACTCAGCTTCATTTTTTATTTATTTTTAAATAAAGATAATTAAGTCACAAAAATCATGCAAAAGCACAGTTCAACTCGAATTAGAAGTTTAGATCAACTTTAAAACTCAAAAAGATGTTGAGTTTCAAAAAGCTAACAACTTGCGTTGATGTTCAAATTTGAGTTTAACTGGTCCTTGAATGTGCACATGGATAATTATGATTTAATAAATAAATAAAGTGATTTATGCTCAACTTAACTGATTTTTGAAATAAAATAATTAATTTATGGGTTAATTAACTATTTTATCAAACTTTTATTAAAATCTATATTATTAAATAATGACAACTTGCTTTAATCAATTAAATAAGAATTTAATCAATTATTCATAAGATATTAGATTTATTGTCAAAATTAAATAATACAATTAATAATAGATAGAATTAAATTTAATTACACAATTAAGTGGCAAGATATTAAATCTAATTAATTAAATATGAAAATATTCAATTAATCAAACTTAGGATAAATGTGATTTATCGCCAAATAATCATTAAATTAAAGATAATTAAGATAATTAGGAATATTGCTAGGAATATTCCCTGATGCAAAATTTAAGATAATCAATTAGGATTCGATGATGTTTAGATGTGCCTTTGATTAGGACTTCGATGTCAATTTCATTCGATTTGTAGATGTAGGAGGTTAATGAACTTATAGCCCATTTTTGGGGTATTACATTTTGCCCCTCTTTGAATTATTGTGTGAAGTGCAGTGGTTCAAAGATAGTCTTTGTATAATAAAGATATGAAACTGATTTGAAATTGATAATTGATATGAGACAGAAGCTGATTGATATTGATTTGATATGGAGATAATAGGTCCTGAATGACCAAAGATAATTTTCACTATAACAACAAATGAACCTATGATTGCGAAAAATTATCAAAACACCTAATTCCAAACCTTAGGATTGCAAAGAAGTGAGTGACCGGTTCTAGACTCGATTGTCTTAGCAGAACTAGCAGGTATCACATTCGAATCCTTCAATTGTCGAAGAACCAAGGAAAGAACACTATGATCCGATGGTTGCAAAAACTGATATAGTTTACAAGATTAGGAGAATACCAAATTGATATGGATCTTGATGAATCTAATATGCCCCAAGTGATGATAGATTTTCCCCGAGCGATGAGGTCTTTTTGATGAATCAGTAACTAGACGTGATTGTTTGTCTTGATCACTGATGAAAGATATTGATAGAAATTGATTTACAGACTTGAATGATGTGCAATACGAAATGTGTGTGTGAAAATTGTACCTGATCTGTAGACACAACACTTCAGCAAAACATTAGAGGTTAGCAAAAATCAAAATCATGCAAAATTGAAATCTAATCTAACCAAGCGATTTACTGCCTTCTAGTAGGTGTGAGATTAATGTTCTCAAATTGTTATCGAGATCAGTGACCTAGACGACACCTAAACGAAGGATTTGAATGCAATTGATATGAAATATGAATGCAATTAATCTATTTTTTTGGTATTTTCTATGCAATGATATGAAAAACTGATATGAATCTATGCTAGAATGAAATTGATCTATGAATATGCAAAGTAAGCTAACAATGATATGAAAATGAATCTAAATGAATGTAAAAATAGGATTGATCTCACAAAGGTGTCGATTTGCAAGAGCTTTGATTTTCCCAATTCCAATTCTCCAACGTGATTGTGCAAATTTGTGGATGAATTATGAAGAGCTGAGCCTTAATTTTTATAGAAATCCAGGACTTTGGAGGTGCATGGAAGAAAGCCATAAATCACTCAAATAACTCAGCTTCATTTTTGAGTTATTTTTAAATAAAGATAATTAAGTCACAAAAATCAAGCAAAAGAATAGTTCAACTCGAATTAGAAGTTTAGATCAACTTTAAAACTCAAAAAGATGTTGAGTTTCAAAAAGCTAACAACTTGCATTGATTTTCCAATTTGAGTTTTACTGGTCCTTGAATGTGCACATGGATAATTATGATTTAATAAAGAAATAAAGTGATTTATGCTCAACTTAATTGATTTTTGAAATAAAATAATTAATTTATGGGTTAATTAACTATTTTATCAAACTTTTATTAAAAACTATATTATTAAATAATGATAACTTGCTTTAATCAATTAAATAAGAATTTAATCAATTATTCATAAGATATTTAGATTTATTGTCAAAATTAAATAATACAATTAATAATAGATAGAATTAAATTTAATTACACAATTAAGTGGCAAGATATTAAATCTAATTAATTAAATATGAAAATATTCAGTTAATCAAACTTAGGATAAATGTGATTTATCACCAAATAATCATTAAATTAAAGATAATTAAGATAATTAGGAATGTTGCTAGGAATATTCCCTAATGCAGAATTTAATATAATCAATTAGGATTCGATGATGTTTAGATGTGCCTTAGATTAGGACTTCGATGTCAATTTCATTCAATTTGTAGATGTAGGAGGTTAATGAACTTATAGCCCTTTTTTGGGGTATTATAGATCTGACCCATAATTACAAAGGATTTATCTGAGATGGCTCACTGAGGACATTCTAGAGGTGGAGGAACGAGAGGTTCATATCTATCCATATTAGAAATGTTGATACAAATTATAGCTAGGTTGGAATTTGTGGAAATGGCCTGGTAAAGAGGTCAGCATATTGAGGATGTAAGTGATGAAGAAGAAGAAAGATTTGAAGAATCCACTAAAGAAGGTGAAGAGCAACCTTGATCAAGGAAATGATAGATTATTGAGATCACTAACTAGGGTTAATGCTAGACTACATTTCTATCCTCCTGATTATGATGTAAATTTGAATTCAAATGAATTACTCAAATGGATCACTGAGATGGATAAATACTTTGACTATGAAGGCATTGATGAAGCTAAGAAGGTAAAGTATGCATGCGAAAAGTTGAGAGGACATGCATCCTTATGATGGGAACATTTGTGGATCAATAGAAGAAGAAGAGGTAAGGATAAAATCAAATCATGGGATTGGATGGTAAACAAGTTGAAGGCCAAGTTATTTCTTGTTGATTATCAAGTAAGTTTTTTTAGGAAATTGCAAAACCTAAAGAAAAAGGATCTTAGTGTGAAAGAGTATACCAAATAATTTTATAGGCTAGATATTAGGTCTAGTCATAAATATGATGAGGTTGAGAGATTTTCTAGATAATTGAATGATTTGAGGGTCTCAATTCAAGATGAAATCAATTTGGTTAAATTGTAGAATATAGAAGAGTCTTACCAATATTCCCTAAAGGGAGAAGAAAAAATGAACAAAAGGAAAGAGGAAAAAAAAGAGGAAGAGGTGGAAGATTACAAAGGGGAAGAAATTTTGTAGGAGGAAGAAGATCTTATTCAAATTTAGGAAAAGGTAAAGTAGAGGTTAAGGAAGAAAGTTCATACCGAAGAGATGGCATAAGTTTCCATAGAGGAGGAGGACTGAGTAGTAGAGCTTTTAGAAGAGCTTGCTTTTAAGTGTGGAGGAGAAGGAAACTGAGCCTTTGAATATACCTTAGGAAATTCAAACAAGAGGATTGAAAGAAAGGGTAGATCTTCTTATGTAGAGGATGAATCTACTGAATCTTTGAATCAACTAGAGGATGGAGAAGCACTAATGGTGAGAAGAACCCTATGTCATGAGGATACAAATCAAGAGTAGTTGTTAAGAAAGAGTTTGTTCAATACTAGATGAAAAGTTGTAGGGAGATGTTGCAAAGTGATCATTAACAATGGAAATTCAAACAAATTATCTTCAGAGGACTTGGTAAACAAGTTGCAACTAAATATGTTGAAGCATGTGAAGCCTTATTAGATTTCATGGATAAAGGATAATAATAAGATATTGGTAAGTGAATAATGTTTGGTGAAAATGAAAATAGGATAGTATCAAGATGAAGTTATTTGTGATATTATGCATATGGATGTGTGTCACATATTGTTGGGTAGACCATGGAAGTATGATAGAAAAGCTTTACATTATGGTAGGAGGAATAGGTATACCATATTTGAAAATGGGAAAAGACAAGTATTGTTTCCTTTAGTTATGCTTTGATTCCTAAGAAGTTTGACTTGAAATAAAATGAGGAACAACCTAAGGAAATAAAATATTTGATCACTGAGTATAAAGACATAATATCATAAAATGTGCCTAATGGATTACCACCTATGAGGAGTATTAGCCATTGTATGGATCTGATTCCTAGAGTTAGTTCACCTAATAAAGAAGTACACCAGATGACACATGCAAAGAATGAAGAATTAAATAGACAAGTACAATATTTGTTAAGGGTCTAATTGAAGATAAAGTTTGAGTAATTTTGTGGTACCTATAGTATTAGCACCAAAGAAGAATGGGGAATGGAGGATGTGTACGGATTCTAGAGCTATTAAAATGATCATAGTAAAGTATAGGTTTCCTTTGCCTAGGATGGATGATATAATGGATTGTCTGAGTAGAGTGAAGTAATTCACAAAGATTGATTTGAAGAGTGGTTATCATCATATTAGAATTAGGGAAGGTGATTAATGGAAGACAATGTTTAAGAAAAAAGAAGGATTGTATGAATGGTTGGTGATGTCTTTTAGATTGACCAATGCACTGAGTAGTTCCCTGAGACTTATTGACGAGGTATTGAAGAAATTATCAGGTAATTTTTTAATTTTTTATCTTAGTGACATTATGATTTTTAGTAAAAGTATGGAGGATCATTTTTGCATCTAAGACAAGTGTTGCAGGGATTAAGGGAGGAGAAGTTGTTGATAAAAATCAAAGTGTTCTTTCATGAAAGAGGAAATAGTGTACTTGGGATTTGTGATCTCATTAGATGGGTTCAAGATGCATCTCAAGAAGGTTAAATAAATTATTGAGTGGCCTACACTTGAAGGTATTGAAGAGATATGATCATTTCATGGATTGGCTAGATTCTACCAAAAGTACACTAGGAATTTCAATTCAATTTGTAATCCTATGACTAAGAAAATGAGAGGGGATAGGAAGGAATTCAAGTGGACACATGGAGCACAAAAGAGTTTTAAATTGCTAAAATAAAAGATAAATGAATAACCTATGTTAGATTTTCCTGATTTTAATAATGTATTTCAAGTGGACTGTGATGCAAGTGGGGATGCAATAGAAGTATTGTTAAATAAAGAAGGTATACATATTGCTTATTTTAGTGAGAAGTTGAATAATGCCAAGAGAAGATATTTAGTTTTAGATCAGGAATTTTATGTCATAGTTCAAGGTCTGGATAAGTGGACATTACCTATTGTTGAAGGAGTTTGTGTTGTACACCAATCATCAAGCATTGTAGTATTTGAATAGTCAAGGTCATTTCAATTAGTGACATATGAGATGGGTTGACTTCTTGCAGAGCTACACATTTGTATTGAAGCATAAGAGTGTTAAGTCAAATAAGGTTGTCAATGCCTTGAGAAGAAGAAGGAATTTGCTAATAGAGATGAAAGTTATCATATTAGGATTTGATGAGCTGAAAACCTTATATGAGGGTAACACTTATCTTGCAAAAACTTGGAGATCTTATAGAGAATCTGTTGCAGCTAATCAAAGCAAGTGGTTGGATTATTTCATTGAAGAAGGTATGTTCTTCAGAGGATCTTGGCTATGTATTCTTAGGAGTTCAATGAAGGATAATTTGATTAAGGAAAAGCATTATGCAGGATTAGCTGGACATTTTGTTATTGACAAGACAATGGATTTGGTGAGTGAGAATTTTTTATGGCCTCAGATTCAAAAGGATGTTAGGAAATTTGTTCAGAGTTTTAGAGTTTTTCAAGTTGCTAAGGGAAGTATTCAAAACATTGGATAGTATACACCTTTGACAGTACATACTAGACCATGGGAAGATATTAGCATGGATTTAATACTTGGGTTACCGAGGACACAAAGGGGTAATGACTCAATATTTTTGGTTGGGGATAAATTTTCTAAGATGTCACATTTTATTCCTTGTAAGAAGACTATTGACGTAATGCATGTAGGAGATTTTTTTTTCAAATAAGTTGCAAGATTGTATGGGTTACCTAAGAGTATAATTTTTAACTGAGATACTAAGTTTGTTGGTTACTTTTGGATGACACTTTGGAGAAAGATGAATAATGAATTGAAGTTTAGTTCTACATTTCATCCACACATAGCTAGACAAACATAGGTAGTGAACAAGAATTTTTGGAATTTTTTAAGGTGTTTGGTTGGAGAAAGACCTAGTAACTATGATTTGGTTTTAGCATAAGCAGAGTTTGCATATAACAATTCAATGAATAGGAGTATAGGGAAGAAATCATTTGAGATAGTCATGGGAATGAATCCTACATGTGTGTCATAATTAAGGGATATCAATTGAGAGGTTAAGAGGAGTGTAGAAGGAGAATAATTTGTTGAGGTTATGAAATCATTGCATGATGAAGTTAAACAACATTTCGAGAAAATGAGCCAAAAATATAAGGAGAAGGAATATATGAAAAGGAGACATGAGGAGTTTGTAGTAGGAGATGAAGTGATGGTTTATTTGAAGAAGGGTAGATTTCAATTGGAACCTACAATAAGCTAAAGATGAGGAAGTTTGGACCATATAATATTTTAAGGATATTTGACTCAGTGAATGCATATGAAGTGGAGTTTCCAGGGGATATGGATATATTGACTATATGCAATGTCGCATATTTGTATGAGTATCATGAAACAAATCGTCATGAATCAATTAGGTTAGATGTTGAAAAAAAGTATCCTAATAAGCACTTAGATGAGGTAGAAAAGATTTTAGGTAGCATAATTGGAAGTATCAGAGGTAGACAGTATAAGGAGTATCTTATGAAGTGGAAAGATAGACTAGTTGAAGAATCTTCATGGATTTTCCAAGATGAGGTTGACCTTGTTGGTTTTCCTATAGCCCTAGGAAAGTGAGAGTCTTACTTTTATTATAACCCTAGGTGTCTAATGCAAGGGAATCTTGGGTTCTTGGAAATCTTACATCAACCAAAAAGATTTTATTTCTTATTCTTCAATTGTCAGTGTTTGAGTTTCTTTCAGTGTTCCTTTAGTTTCAATCATTTATTTTTGGACACCTCATGGAGTGTTTGTAGCATCATGTTTTACCTTCACTTACGTTTGTACCTTGATTGGCTTCTTTTCTCTTGAGATATCTTGGATTCTTGGTGGGACTTTATTGTTCTTCATATTTCATGGACAATCTATTTTTCTGATCTCATGAAGGATTTTTCTGATCGGTGAAGCTTTGTGACTCATATCTCAGTGTTCCTTGACCTATGGCTGACTTTCTTGTTGGTTCACACATTATATTATATCGTGTTGTGAGAGATTATTATGATTTAGGTCTTGACCTATAATGTAATATGTTTTCCTATTCTTGGAGAATGTAATCTTTCTCAAGATGACTTGATGCTTCTAAAGGCTTTATAAGTTGTTATAATTGATCCTTAGGGAGATTCCAATTGGGTATTTTTTAGGAAGAAGGTATTTTAGTGGTAGTTATCAATAGATAGTATAAAAAGATAGCCTCTTAAAGGTTCCAAAATAGGCTTTTATGCCTAGAATGTAAGACTGCATATTAGAAATTCATTCTATTTGATTTCATGATAATTGAAGGTTGATCTTGCATTTTCCTCTCTTGTTTCTTATTTCTTATGTTTTGTAACTCATACTGCAAGGATTGGACTGATTTATTTGAGGTCCCTCCTATCCTTGTCTACATTAAGAAAGATGACCATTTTCCATGCTAGCTAAATAGGATAGTCTAGAAAAGACAAAATGAAGACTAGTAGTGTTGACCACTATCACCACAACCTAACCTAAAAGGGAAAAAACCTAACAATAGAAACAAAATATGTCATCCACAAAAAAATAGTAAGAAAAAAATAGAACCTACAAAATGTGGTAGGCTCTAATACTTAACCATAGAGTACCATTATTGAAGACCAAAGTAACTCTCATAGACAGAGAGAAGAGAATACATTTATACTTCAAGAAGTTATCCTTTTTAATGGCTCAAAAGAAAGGACCATCACTTTATTTAGATCTCTTTCACTTATGACATGAAATATTAAACACCACCAACTGTAGGATCACAAAACCCTAATAGATTGAGGGATGAGCATACACTCAAGATATGGTATTTTATTAGCAAGATTCAACACCGTTCCTTATTTCTTAGCAAAGGAAAAGGGAATAATTCCCATAGACTAGGTAGGAGAAACAAAAATTCCAAATGAAGGATCAAATGCCCTTTTCAACTAGCAAGCATCTGATCACCAAAACCACACAAGCTCCATCCACCAAAGTCCAAGAACCATGGAAAATCTAAACTAGGGGGTATGGTCCACAATAAAAGGGGGGTGAGAAAACACCCCTTCCACCATAGCATCCACCATAAAATGGGAGGAGTATCAAAGAAATTGGGCACACTCCCTAACAACCAAAATTTTACCAGTATTCTTTGCAAGAGTTGACACTCCTTAAAACAACCAATGTAAGGAGAAGAGAATGTCTCATCCTAGTAGATACCCCAACACAAAGGTTAGCAACCCCCTTTCCCATAGTGGAAGCTCCCACTATGATTTTTCCCTTATCAACACCTAAGAATACACTTCTCTACATGAGGAGCAATCACCAAGAGGAAGTGAGTGATCTAACTATGTTGCAATTACAATAAAACAATCTAGGAAATAGGATCCACAACATGAAAAAGCCTCACAGTAAGTAAATCTTCTTCTATAGTAGGGACACAGGCTATATCAAGCCAAGCCAACATCAAATCTATAAAAACACTCATAGACATGGGAAATAGAGTGTTGTAGGTATGTGAATGAGCAACAAGACCCACAACATGAACAAGTTGTTAGGAATAGTCTGAAGAAATAACTGAGAGGGGGGGTGAATCAGTTATCTACAAGTTTCAATTCTTTACCCAATTAAGTATACTTAAACTTTAAGCATAAACACAATGAAATAACTCTTGAGCACAACACCAATATTTTGGTTATAGGGAAACCCAAATTGGTAAAACCCCCGGTGGGAATTAACACCCACTAATAAACTGCACTAGTGTATAATGATCCTTGTTAGAAGATCTTACAACCCTATTAGGAGTTGATCTTTACAATACAATAAGTATAGTGACTTGGTCAAAGGTTGGACTCTATTAGGATTCTTTTATGATTGACCATGTTAGGGGTGAGGACGCACTGTCTGAGAGCTCACTTCTCAAAGGGGTGAAGGCTGCAACCTTCAGAATAACAGATACACACTATATCTGGATCTTGGTGAACTACGAGGTAGACCTATTGTCTTGATTAGTTCCAATGAATAGCACACTCTATCTTCTTTGTCACATAGACCTCTTCTTGATGACACAATACTTCGCACTCTCTGCTCTGCTCTAATCCTCCATCTCCATGCCACTCTTCTAGCGATCACAAATGACCAGCTATAAGTATCTTTCCTCTTACTGATATAATCAAGTTGGATTCTTAGAACCACCTTGAAATAATATTAAAGAAAAAATAATAGTCTCTAATAACATCTCTATCAGCTCTACTAAGCACGCAACACAAACTGGGACCTCTCCAAATCAATAAGTGTAGACGCACGCTACACACTGTCGGCTCTACCAAATTAATTGATACTTTCTCCTCAAGCTGAATTACATCATGCACTCTTAAGAAAACATTCTTAACTCTTCTCTAATCACTAATACAAGCATGTATACCAAAATTATAGGTGCAACTCTTGTACTAATATAATCTTTGTCGGCTCTTCTCGATAAATACAAGAAACTACAACTAGTGAATAGCGACTGCATAACTTCACTTCTAGTGCACATCAAACTCTATGCCCATGATTGTAACAATACTAACATGTCTCCATCACACATCCAAACATGCAAGGCTCCATGATAACTATATGGAAAATCATTCACAGAACACTACTTGTAACTATGTCAAGAACATTGCTAACACAAGATGCTACAAAACTATTTGTACTAACAATTACCCTTTGCATCCATGATATCATTTTGATAACATGTCCATGCTACATATACTCAAAGCTTACTACATAATTCTTCCACTCATGCTACTTACCATATGTTGTCATCAATGACAAACATACAGTCAGCACTGGCTTGCTGGCAGATCTCCAACAACCTCCCCTTTGGCATTGATGGAAACATATGGAATGAAAAACACCACCAATCCAAATGAACAATTCTTTTATAACATTCTCCATTTCCTCATCAAAACTCCCCCAAGGATGAATCCTCGATCTGCTGCAATATTCTTCAATATTCTCCATTTCCTCAACTGAACTACTTACATGACTTAATACTTCTCCCCCTTGCTGCTATATATTACTCCTTAATTTTGTATGTACTCCCCCTTTAATAATGTTTTTCATGACTATATACTACTCCCCCTTTGACATCAATGGAAAATGGCCCCAAACATTTAAGCTCTGGTACTACTCCTGAAGTAGAGTAGACAACCATCCATCAGTCACTAAGGATTGATGCTCTCTCCACTTTCTCTAATTAGAATCAGGGAAGGGAATTACTCCCAGCTTCTCCCTGAGATAATCAAAAGTATCCTTTGATAAAGGCTTTGTGAATATATTTTCTAGCTGATCCTTTGTATTCACATAATCCAATTTGACTTCTTTCTTTACCACTTTCTCTCTTAGGACGTGGTACTTAATCTCTATGTTTTTTGTCTTTGCATGCATCACAGGATTTTTTGACATGTTAATAGTGCTAGTGTTATCACAATGAATAACAATAGGATAATCAATTTGAATTCCAAAATCCTTTATCATCTGCTTGATCCAAACAATTGTAGAACAATTCAAGGTTGTTGCAACATAATCTGCTTTTGTTGTTGACTGAGAAATACAATTCTACTTCTTGCTTGTCCAACTAACTAGTCTATCACCAAGAAATACTGCTCCTCCTGATGTACTCTTTCTATCATCCACGCATCCTACCCAATCTATGTCTGTATATACATGAAGCTCAACATTCTCTAAATTAGGATACCATAGACCATAATCTATAATTCCCTACAAATATTTGAATATTCTCTTTACTTCCATGAGGTGACTTTGTTTAGGCTCTGCTACAAATCTTCCAACTATGCCAACTACATTAGAAATATCAGGTCTAGCTTGAGTAAGATATATGAGTTTACCAATTATAGACTTGTACAATGTTATATCTACTATTGGAGAATTGTCTTCTTTTGTAATCTTGCATCCTTTTATCATAGGTGTACCCACTAGATTGCAATCATCCATCTTGAAATTCTTCAATATCTCTTTCACATACTTAGACTAATTAATAAAAATACCTTTCTTTTTCTGATGCACATTTAATCCCAAAAATTATTTGATAGGTCCAATCATGCTCATCTCAAACTCACTCTCCATCTCCTTAGCAAATTCTGCACTAAGTCTGTCATTACCCCCAAAGATAATGTTATCAACAAATATAGCTACAAGTAGTAAACCTTTAGATGTCTCTCTTATAAATAGATTACAATCTGTTGCTCCTTTCTTGAATCCAATTTTTGTTAGATATCCATCAAGTCTCTCATACCAAGCTCTAGGGGCTTGCTTAAGCCCATAAAAGGCTTTCTTCAATCTGCATACCATATCAGTCCTTTCTGATAAGGTGAATCCTTTTGGCTTCTCAATGTATACTTCTTCCTTTAACTCTCCATTCAAGAATGTTGACTTAACATCCATCTGATAAACTTTGAAGTTTTTGAATGTTTCATAAGCTAGAAACAACTTAATAGCTTCTAATCTACTCACAGGTGCAAATGTGTCTGATAATCAATACCTTCTCTTTGCACATATCCCTTCCATACTAACCTTGCTTTACTCCTTACTACTGTACCATCTTCATTCATCTTGTTTCTGAATATCCACTTGGTTCCAATCACATTCTTATCACTAGGTCTTGGGACCAATTCCCAAGTATCATTCTTAATAATCTGATCTAGTTCTTCTTTCATAGCATCATGCCAATATGAATCATTACATGCATCTTCAACACTTAAAGGTTCAATCTAAGATAGTAAACATACCGCTTCATTGCCTATTGAATTCTTTTCTTTTTATCTTGTTGTGACTTTGTCTCTCTGATCTCCAATGATGTCATCCTTAGAGTGATATCTAGATGTAAAATTTGGAACTTTAGGTGATACTGTCTGATCTTCCTTCTTAGTTTCTTCTTCACTTGTTTCTGGGTCATTGAATAATACATCAATACTGTCAAACATTTCTTCAACAACTATTTCACTAGTGGAAGGACTAGGTTCTTCTTCAATCATAGGTACATAATCATGATATCTTTCTTGAACCATAAACTTTTCATCAATCTTAACATGAGCACTTTCAATGATCTTCTTCAATCTCAAATTGAAACATCTAAAAGCTTTTATTTTAGTAGAGTAACCAAGGAAAATACCTTCATCACTTCTTGCATCAAACTTGCCTATTGCTTCATCCCTCTTGATGTAGCACTTGCTTCCAAAGATTTTGAAGTATTTTACTATGGGATATTACCAAACCATAGCTCATAAGGTGTCTTGTCTGCTCCAGGCCTCAATTGTATTCTATTGATGGTATAGACTTATGTATTGACCACATCTCTCCAATAGGTGTGTGCAACTTTTCCTTCAATCATGATGGTGCACATTGTATCAAGGATGATCCTATTCCTTCTCTCTGTAATCACATTCTATTGAGAGGTTCTAGGTGCACTCAATTGTCTCTTTATGCCATGTTCTTCGCAGTACTCATAGAATCTATCAGAGGTGAATTATCCTCCTCTATCTGATCTTAGACAATTTATCTTTAGTCCAGATTCATTCTCAACATTAGCTTTGAATATTTTGAACTTATCAAATGTTGAAATTTTGCTGATCAAGGTCTCTCTCTTGAAATTTTTTGTAAGCTGCATGGTCTCATCAAGGATGTTGATCTTGTTTTCATACTCTGTTGTAAGAGTAGTCATCAACTTATCCATAATGTCTTCCTCCAAGATCTCTCCACCATTGTTCCTGATTCCAGCAACTTCTTCATTGATCCTTTGGTTGTAAGATCTAATGTCTTCTTCAGGTAGCATCTCTAATGCATTGTATCTTATCTTCCATGTCTTTCTGCATGCATTCTTTGCTTGTGTATCTCCTTCAAACATGTCTTCTAGGTGCTTCCATATCTTGTAGGTTGTGTCTACTTTCTTTATCTCTGAAAAATCACTTAAAAATAAGGCACTGATAAGGGCTTCTTTGGCTATTACAGTCTAATGGAACAAATCTTTTTGCTTTCTAGTAGCATATTCCTTTGCAATATCTTCTAGAGAGGGGATCTTAACTTCTTTGATAGCCACTTCAAAAACTTTAAAAGAAATGCACTACAAATGTGTCACCATTTTGTTCTTCTAATCAAGATAGTTCTCTCCATCAAACTTAGGACTATCTTTTCTAAAGAATGCCATCTGATCAACCTCAAGTTGTTAAACTTTCTCTCTGAGGCACTTGGCTCTAATACCAATTGTTAGGAATAGTCCCAAGAGATAACTGAGAGGGGGGGGTGAATCAGTTATCTACAAGTTTCAATTCTTTATCCAATTAAGTATACTTAAACTTTAAGCATAAACACAATGAAAGAACTCTTGAACACAACACCAATATTTTGGTAATGGGGAAACCCAAATAGGTAAATACCTCAGTGGGAATTAACACCCACTAATAAACTGCACTAGTGTATAATGATCCTTGTTAGAAGATCTTACAACCTTGTTAGGAGTTGATCTTTACAATGCAATAAGTATAGTGACCTAGTCAAAGGTTGGACCCTATTAGGATTCTTTTATGATTGACCCTATTAGGGGTGAGGACACACTGTCCGAGAGCTCACTTCTCAAAGGGGTGAAGGCTGCAACCTTTAAAATAATAGATACACACTATATCTAGATCTTGGTGAACTGTGAGGTAGACCTGTTGTCTTGATCAGTTCCAATGAATAGCACACTCTATCTTCTCTATCACATAGACCTCTTCTTGATGATATAATACTTTGCACTCTCTACTCTACTCTAATCATTCATCTCCATGCCATACTTCTAACGATCACAAATGACCAGCTATAAGTATCTTTCCTCTAAATGATATAATCAAGTTAGCTTGTTAAAACCACCTTGAAATCATATTAGAGAAATAATAATACTCTCCAATAACATCTCTATCGGCTCTATGAAGCACACAACACAAACTAGGACCTGTCCAAATCAATAAGTGTAGACGCACGCTACACACCATCGGCTCTACCAAATTAACTGATACTTTCTCATCAAGTTGAATTACATCATGCACTCTTAACCAAACATTCTTAACTCTTATCTAATCACTAATGCAAGCATGCATGCCGAAATGATAGGTGCAACTCCTATACTAATATAACCTCTATCAGCTCTTCTGGATAAACATAGGAAACTGAAACTGGTGAATAGCGACTGCATAACTTCACTTCTACTACACATCAAACTCTACATCCATAATTTTAACAACACTAACATGTCTCCATCATACATCCAAATGCGTAAGGCTCCATGATAACTATATGGACAATCATTCATAGAACACTGCTTGTAACTCTGTCAGGAACACTACTGACACAAGCTACTACATAATTGTATGTACTAACAATTAACCTCTATGTTCATGATATCATGATGATAACATGTCCATGCTACATATACTCAAAGCTTATTGCATAATTCTTCCATGCATGCTACTTACCATATGTTGTCATCAATGACAAACATACAGTCAACACTGGTTTGCTAGTGCCAACAATAATAACTAGTTTCATTCAGTTCCAACTTTAGGTTATTACAAACAAAGGATTGCTTCACATCAAAATCATAGACTCATCCACTTGAATAGTTTAGGCATAAATCTATCACCAGTGTAGGGGTATCTGAACTCCCAAACCACCAAAAACACATAAATTTATATAGAGAAAGAGCCCCTCATAGTAATGATAAAGATCTAATGAACAAAGGGTTGTGTCACCCACCAAATGAAAACCAAAATGGAGCCACTGCAAAGGGTAGAAATGGCACAAAACAAAAATCCATATCTACTCATCATGAGTATCTTGACTTGTAGATGAAGCTAACATGAAGCCCCTACAACCATCTAGATAGTCATTATCCACACTATCATCTATAATAGATGAAATCTAAGCACCCACAATGACCAATGAAGCCCCATACACATAAAACTAACCAACACCCTTACATAGAGGAAAACATAGGACAAAACAAGCCACCACCAAAAAGTAGTGATGCAGTCAAGGCTGGTGGATCCAATTAAGGACTGACTGACCTTGCAACCAAACCAATATGCAGTGGAAATGCACAATAACAATAATAGATCTGAAAAAAAGTAGAATTCTTTATTCATCAAGTCACCAATTACATGCAATGTGTTGGGCTGTAAGGCCTTCTCAGTTATAGCTAGATACAAAGAAAATAACAATCTACAAGATCTCGCAAGATCCAAATATTTTCCACAACATCAACATTCAGCTAGCCTAGGTCTGCAACACACAACACCCTGGTAGGCACCTAGGAAATATCTAAACTTGTACTCAAACTTCCAAGCAATCTTCCTTCTCCTAAGCTCACAGGCTACTAACCTTTTGCCCAACAATCTGATGCCCTAAAAATCTACCCAAGCAACCTATAAATATTGATTCCCAGCCACAAGTCGAATGATGAAACAATAAACCCTTACAAATAAATATTAAATGCTAAAACATCAGTTGGCTCTCACATAGCCTTACAAAATAAATAAACTCTCAAAGATGGCCCCAATAGTCATCAAATCCACATAGAAGAATACAACATGCTAGATCTAGGTCCCCACATGTCCAACGATCAATCCATAACATGAGGAGTATGACCCAAATCAATAGAACCAATCAGCCAATCTGATCCATCCAAATAAACCCAGTCGGTAAGCAAGAACACCGAGCAATAGATAAATAACCAAGCACCAAACACCAACCATGCCAAGCATGACCGAGGAACGTAGTTATTGCCAAGCGCCAATGAACCAATGCCTTCAGTCACTAAGCGTTCTTCAGAGACCGAGCACTCCGGTAACCATAGAAACCAAGCAACCAGTCTCCCAAACCGAGCAAGTATTCCATCAAACCAAGATCAAAACTAACAACACAAACATATTTTTGGTTGATACAGGATTGCCAAGAATCCTAGGATGCTCCTGCATCAAACACCCCAAGTAAGAAAGATTTTCTCATAAGGAAATCAGGAACGCCTCAAGGGAATTAGAACAGGTATGTCAAATATGTTCTTCACCCACATCTCTTCTTCTCCTTCATCCCAAGTAGTCATCACTTCATTCACTGTCTCATGCAGAAAGTCCTTCTACCTTCCACTTTGTTTACCTCTCTGGTCGGTAATTGATAACAATTGACTTTGACCACTACCAATCACATCAATGCCTCGGTAAGGTTCATCCTCTCCAGACTCCTCAATCACCTCATTATCATCTGCATCTCTCTATGTCACAAATGTCACCATCTAATGTACCATCTCTTCCAGCAAGACCATCTATCTCTTAATCTCAACAAACTCTTTAGAGATATCATTCTCCTTCTCCTTCAAACTAGACTTAACAGGAATAGGTTCCTCAACCTTGTGCTCCTGAGGTTTTTCATAAGGACAACACCTGATAACTCCACATCCCTTAACCCATGTCTCCTGTAAAGGTATCAACTTATGCCAAGCTCCTTCATGCCTAACCACATAGGTATTAGCACGACCATCAAACAAAAAATTCCTATCAAACTGCCAGGGTCTACCGAGCAATAGATGACAAGCATCCATAGGCAATATATCACACAATATCTCATCCGAGTAAGATCCAATCTGAAACTTAACCAAGCATTTTTCTTCAACTCTAACCTTAGAAACATCTTGTATCCAACTAATTTGATAAGGATTAGGATGTTTCCTTCTTTCTAATTTCAACTTACTAACCATTTCATCTGAAAGAAAGTTCTCAGAACTGCCACCATCAACTATGACATTACATACCTTATCCTTGCACTTACATCTGGTTCTAAACAAATTGCTTCTTTGCACTAGTTCATGAACACATGTAGCTAATCTCCTAGTGATAAGTGTCTCACCTTTTTCTGCAACATTCACAATATCTTCTTCAGCAATTAGTGCAACCCTTTTCTTAGAACACTTCCAACTTCTATGACCATCTTCACCATAGTTATAACAAGTTCCGATGAACTCATTCTTCCACTTTCCTCTCTGTCCAGCATCCTTAGTAACTTGACCACTGCTAGATCCCACATCAGTCTTAGGATTCTCTATCACATTACTCTCAGCAACTACTTCACCAGTTTTACCACCTCGGTTCCTATTGTTATGTCTTCCTTCATACTTCTTATTCAGCTTTTCTTCAATCTTCAATGCCATCTAATAAGCATCACTGATTGTTTTCATCCACACAATAAGTAACTCTTCCTGAATACTAGGTCTCAAAAGATAGATATACCTAGCAACCTTTTCTTTATCAGCTTCAGAATGACCAGTCTTAATCAGGATTCTGTAAAACTCCTCGGTATACTCCTGTACCAATTTGTTAGTTTGCTTCAAAGCTTGCATCTTCTTAAACATTTCCAATTCATAATCCACCAGAATGAATTGTTTCTTCAACTTGTCAACCATTTAGTTCCACTTAGTGATCTTTTCTTTTCCTCTTCTACCTCTTTCCAACTAAACTTCTCTCCACCAAATATTTGCATGACCCTTCAAATTAGTCTTTGCAAATCTAACCCTATTAGGATCTTCTATTTCTTCATACTCAAAGTAATCATCTATCTCATTAATCCAATCAATCAATTCTTCTGGCCTGAGGCTTCCAGCAAATGCAGAAACTTCAATCTTAGGTCTTTTCCCAATCTTAGACATAGCTTTCAGAATTTGATTCTCCTCAGGATCTCTAGATTCTTTGACAGCTTCTTCAAAATGATCTTCCTTAGATTCATCATCACTATCCTCTTTCAAGGTAGGCTTCTTCTTTCTCAACTCCTCTTGCATATCTTGCACTTGTTTCTACAAGGCCCTAAAATCATCAATACTGAATTCTCCAGTAGCTTCCTCTTCCTCTGAGATCTCATGATTTCTCCTTGGAGGCATCTTCAAATCAAGATCTAGACACAAACACACAAGATCCACTCAGCTCCAACAAGAATAGACTTTACTCAAACAGGAACAAACTTTTCTCTGATACCACCTGATGCAGTCAAGGTTGGTGGATCCAATTAAGGATTGACCGACCTTGCAGCCAAACCAATATGCAGTGGAAATACACAATAACAATAACATATCTTAAACAAAGTAGAAGTTTTTATTCATCAAGTCACCGATTACATGCAATGTGTCAGGCTGTAAGGCCTTCCCAGTTATCGCCAAATACAAAGTAAATAATAGTCTACAAGATCTCGCCGGATCCAAATATTTTGCACAACATCAACATTCAGCTAGCCCAGGTCTACAACACACAGCACCCTGGTAGGCACCAAGGAAAGATCTAAACTTGTACTCAAACTTCCAAGCAATCTTCCTGCTCCTAAGCTCATAGGATACTAACCTTTCTCCCAACAATTTGATGCCCTAAACATCTACCCAAGCAACCTATAAATACTGATTCCTAGCCACAAGTTGACTGATGAAATAATAAACCCTTACAAAAAAATATTAAATGCTAAAACATCAGTCGGCTCTCACATAGCCTTACAAAATAAATAAACTCTCAAAGATGGCCCCAACAGTCATCAGATCTGCATAGAAGAATGCAACACACCATATCTAGGTCCCACATGTCTAACAGTCAATCCATAACACAAGGAGTGTGACCCAAATCAACGGAACCAGTTGGCCAAGATGATCCATCCAAATAAACCCAGTTGGTAAGCAAGAACACCGAGCAATAGAGAAATAACCAAGCACCAGACACCGACCATGCCAAGCATGACCAAGGAATGTAGTTATCACCGAGTGCTAGTGAATCAATGCCTTCAGTCACCAAGTGTTCTTCAGAGACCGAGCACCTTGGTAACCATAGAAACCGAGCAACCAGTCTCCCAAACTGAGCAAGTATTCGATCAAACCAAGATCAAAACTAACAATCTACCTTCAAAGACAAACATATTTTTGGTTGATACAAGATTGCCAAGAATCCTAGGATGCTCTTGCATCAAGTAGACCCCCTTAAACCACCAAAATCATCATCTTCCTCAATATCCTCCCCCTCTACAACTTTTGATTTTGAAAATCCTCCCCTGGTTCCTCTTCCTACTTAGAGCCATTTCATTATGAGTATTTGTTGATTTTATTTTAGATGTTTCATATTTTTTTAAATGAATGATAGTTGTTATTTTAACAATTTATTTATAAAAATAAAAATATTCTAAGAAATAAAAGCTACTCTAACCCTATCCAAACATAAAAGATGATGTTTTATATCTAGAAAAATATATATTAAAATTCAACTAATCTAAAACAACATAAACCATAAGAATTCATATGCTTAAGATATTAGTAGTTGAAGAATATTCTTCTTTTTGATATTTGAATACAAGCATGTTTTGAACTATTTTTATAAGTATTGATTTATTTTTCCAATTTTTTTCTTTTCTTCAAAATAATGTTTTACAGTTGAGATCCTTACAATGCTTGACTAAATAGAAAATGTTCAATATATAAGAATTGACATTGATAAAAATAAATGAGAGAGATATGATTGGTTAGCTCTTTCATTGAATTTAAATTGTCAATGTGGAAGATATAATTATGTTATGTGTTTAGTAACTACATATAATAATTTTTATATTAGATATATAGTATAATGCCATAGACCTATCCTTGATTGCTACTATGTGTCAAGACATGGCCATATACAATATAGTTTGGAAATGTTGCGACTTTCAGATGGTCACACTTTTTATCCTCTAATATTATGAGTTTATCTAACTTGTGCATCTATAAAGATATTTTCTTTTGAGACCAATATGGAACTAATAAGTATTTTTGAAGATTGTTTATAAGAGGGTTGAAGAAAAAATTTCCACATCTCAAAGCAAAACCCCTATTATTAAAATTGTCATAACATTTGAAAACACAAGTATACACTATAAAACACCTAAGTGTAGTACATATTGATGATGGATGCAATTCTTGAATGTTGTTACTTGATAATGCTCTTGATTTCACTTGTTCAATTCTCTTATTTTAAAGATAACATCCTAGACAGTCGATTCCAACATTTTGGTTTACAAGGTTAAGAGCAATGGTCCAATTCAATGAAAACCTTACTCACAACATGCAAGAAACATGATTGAGCTTAAAGGACACACTTGTCAATGTAATTCAATCCATAAATAGAATTAAACTCATAATCTAAGTAGAATTATCCAATTCAATGGTCCAATTCAATAAAAGTCTTACTCATGGCATGGAAGAAACATGATTCAGCTTAAAGAACACACTTACCAATGTGATTCAATCTAAATAGAATTAGACTCATAATCTACGTACAATTATTCACGTGATCTTTGATCAAAATCAATACACATCTACGATTTAAAATAAATCTCTATCCCTGAAATTAAAAACATCAAAGACTAATAAATAATCTAAATCTCATGAATTTATATATTATATCATAATTTTACAAAAAAAAATATAGATATACAACAAAGACAAAATGTACTATAAAATTCCTCTCCAATGATTCAACATATAAAAACAAATCAAGAAAGTGAACAAAAATATCAACATTTCTAGACCCAAAAAATGGTAATAAGAAAATCAATGGTTGCACTTGTGAGTACTTTCAGTGGAGCCTGCCATTAGCCATTAGCATTGTAAAGACATAATCTCATAAAATGTTTCTAATGGATTACCACCTATGAGGATTATCAGTCATTGTATGGATCTGATTCCTAGAGTTAGTTCACCTAATAAAGAAGTACACTAGATGACACATGCAAAGAATGAAGAATTAAATAGACAAGTACAATATTTGTTAAGGAAGGGTCTAATTGAAGATAAAGATTGAGTCATTTTGCAGTACCTATAGTATTAGCACCAAAGAAGAATGGGGAATGGAGGATGTGTACGGATTCTAGAGCTATTAAAATGATCATAGTAAAGTATAGGTTTCCTTTACCTAGGATGGATGATATAATGGATTGTCTGAGTAGAGTGAAGTAATTCACAAAGATTGATATGAAGAGTGGTTATCATCATATTAGAATTAGGGAAGGTGATTAATGGAAGAAAATGTTTAAGACAAAAGAAGGATTGTATGAATGGTTGGTGATGTCTTTTAGATTGACCAATGCATTGAGTAGTTTCTTGATACTTATGGATGAGGTATTGAAGAAATTATCGGGTAATTTTTTAATTTTTTATCTTAGTGACATTATGATTTTTAGTAAAAGTACGGAGGATCATTTTTGTATCTCAGACAAGTGTTGCAGGGATTAAGGGAGGAGAAGTTGTTGATAAAAATCAAAGTGTTCTTTCATGAAAGAGGAAATAGTGTACTTGGGATTTGTGATCTCAGTAGATGGCTTCAAGATGGATCTCAAGAAGGTTAAAGAAATTACTGATTGGCCTACACTTGAAAGTATTGAAGAGATATGATCATTTCTTGGATTGGCTAGTTTCTACCAAAAGTTCACTAGGAATTTCAATTCAATTTGTAATCCTATGACTAAGAAAATGAGAGGGGATAGGAAGGAATTCAAGTGGACACATGGAGCACAAAAGAGTTTTACATTGCTAAAATAAAAGATAACTGAATAACCTATGTTAGCTTTTCCCGATTTCAATAAGGTATTTCAAGTGGACTGTGATGCAAGTGGGGATGCAATAGAAGTATTGTTAAATAAAGAAGGTATACATATTTCTTATTTTAGTGAGAAGTTGAATAATGCCAAGAGAAGATATTTAGTTTTAGATCAGGAATGTTATGTCATAGTTTAAGGTCTAGATAAGTGGACATTACCTATTGTTGAAGGAGTTTTTGTTGTACACCAATCGTCAAGAATTGTAGTATTTGAATAGTCAAGGTAAATTAAATTAGTGACATATGAGATGGGTTGAATTCTTGCAGAGCTACACATTTGTATTGAAGCATAAGAGTGTTAAGTCAAATAAGGTTGTTGATGCCTTGAGAAGAAGAAGGAATTTTCTAATAGAGATGAAAGTTATCATATTAGGATTTGATGAGCTGAAAACCTTATATAAGGGTGACACTTAGCTTGCAAAAACTTGGAGATCTTACAGAGAACCTATTGTAGCTAATCAAAGAAAGTGGTTGGATTATTTCATTCAAGAAGGTATGTTCTTCAGAGGATCTTAGTTATGTATTCCTAGGAGTTCAATGAGGGATAATTTGATTAAGGAAAAGCATTGTGGTGGATTAGCTGGACATTTTGGTATTGACAAGACAATGGATTTGGTGAGTGAGAATTTTTTATGGCCTCAGATTCAAAAGGATGTTAGGAAATTTGTTCAGAGTTTTAGAGTTTTTCAAGTTGCTAAGGGAAGTATTCAAAACATTGGATTGTATACACCTTTGACAATACCTACTAGACCATGGGAAGATATTAGCATGGATTTAATACTTGGGTTACCGAGGACACAAAGGGGTAATGAATCAATATTTTTGGTTGCAGATAAATTTTCTAAGATGTCACATTTTATTCCTTGTAAGAAGACTATTGACATAGTGCATATAGGAGATTTGTTTTTCAAAGAAGTTGCAAGATTGCATGGGTTACCTAAGAGTATAGTTTCTAACTGAGATACTAAATTTGTTGGTTACTTTTGGATGACACATTGGAAAAAGATGAATAATGAATTAAAGTTTAGTTCTACATTTCATCCACAGATAGTTGGACAAACATAGGTAGTGAACAAGAATTTTTGGAATTTTTAAAGGTTTTTGGTTGGAGAAAGACCTGGTAACTAGGATTTGGTTTTAGCACAAGTAGATTTTTCATATAACAATTCAATGAATAGGAGTACAGGGAAGACATCATTTGAGATAGTCACAGGCATGAATCCTACATGTGTGTCATAATTAAGGGATATCAATTGGGAGGTTAAGAGGAGTGTAGAAGGAGAAGAATTTGTTGAGGTTATGAAATCATTGCATGATGAAGTTAAACAACATTTGGAGAAAATGAGCTAAAAATATAAGGAGAAGGAATATATAAAAAGGAGACATGAGGAGTTTGTAGTAGGATATGAAGTGATGGTTTATTTGAAGAAGGGTAGATTTCAATTGGAACCTACAATAAGCTAAAGATGAGGAAGTTTGGACCATATAATATTTTAAGAATATTTGACTCAGTGAATGCATATGAAGTGGAGTTGCCAAGGGATATGGATATATTGACTATATGCAATGTTGCATATTTGTATGAGAATCATCAATCTAATCTTCATGAATCAATTAGGTTAGATGTTGAGCAACATTATCCTAAGAAGCACTTAGATGAGGTAGAAAATATTTTAGATAGCATAATTGGAAGAAGTATTAGAGGTAGACAGTATAAGGAGTATCTTATGAAGTGGAAAGATAGACTACTTGAAGACTCTTCATGGATTTTCCAAGATGAGGTTGACCTTGTTGGTTTTCCTTTAGCCCTAGGAAAGTGAGAGTCTTACTTTTATTATAACTCTAGGTGTCTGATGCAAGGGAATCTTGGGTTCTTGTCAATCTTACATCAACCAAAAATATTTTATTTCCTATTCTTCAATTCTCAGTCTTTTATTTTCTTTTAGTGTTCCTTTAGTTTTGATCATTTATTTTTGGACACCTCGTGGAGTGTTTGTAGCATCATGTTTTACCTTCACTTACATGTGTACCTCGATTGGCTTCTTTTCTCTTGAGATATCTTGGATTATTGGTGGGACTTCATTCTTCTTCACATTTCACGGACAGTCTATTTTTCTGATCTCATGAAGGATTTTTCCGATTGGCGAAGCTTTGTGACTCATATCTCATTGTTCCTTGACCTATGGCCAACTTTATTGTTGGTTTTCATGTTATATCACATCGTATTGTGAGAGATTCTTATGATTTAGGTCTTGACCTATAATGTAATATGTTTTCCTATTCTTGGAGAATGTAATCTTTATCAAGATGACTTGATGCTTCTAAAGGCATTATAAGTTGTTATAATTGATCCTTAGGGAGATTATAGTTGGGTATTTTCTAGGAAGAAGATAGTTCAGTGGCAGTTAGCAATAGATAGTATAAAAAGATAGCCTCTTAAAGGTTCTGAAATAGGCTTGTATGCCTAGAATGTAAGACTGCACATTATAAATTCATTGTAATTGATTTCATGATAATTGAAGGTTGATCTTGCATTTTCCTCTCTTGTTTCTTATTTCTTATGTTTTGTAACTCGTACTACAAGGATTGGACTGATTTATTTGATGTCCCTCCTATCCTTGGCTACATCAAGAAAGATGACCATTTTCCATGCTAGCTAAATAGGATAGTCTAGAAAAGACAAAATGAAGACTAGTAGTGTTGACCACTATCACCATAACCTAACCTAAAAGGGAAAAAAACCTAACAATAGAAACAAAATATGTCATCCACAAAAAAATAGTAAGAAAAAAATAGAACCTACAAAATGTGGTAGGCTCTAAGACTTAACCATAGGGTACCATTATTGAAGACCAAAGTAACTCTCATAAACAGAGAGAAGAGAATACAATTATACTTCAAGAAGTTATCCTTTTTATTGGCTCAAAAGAAAGGCTCGTCACTCTATTTAGATCTCTTTCACTTATGACATGCAAGATTACACACCACCAACTATAGGAGCACAAAACCCCAATAGATTGAGGGATGAGCATACACTCAAGATATGGTATTTTAGTAGCAAGATTCAACACCATTCCTCATTTCTTAGCAAAGGAAAAGGGAAGAATATCCATAGACTAGGTAGGAGAAACAAAACATTCCAAATGAAGGACCAAATTCCCTTTTCAACTAGAAAGCATATGATCACCAAAACCACACAAACTCCATACACCAAAGTCCAAGAACCATGGAAAATCCAAACTAGAGGGTATGGTCCACAATAAAAGCGGGGTAAGAAAACACCCCTTCCACCCTAGCATCCACCATAAAATGGGAGGAGTAGCAAAGCAATTGGGCACCACTCCCTAACAACCAAAATTTTACTAGCATTCTTTGCAAGAGTTGACACTCCTTAAAACAACCAATGTAAGGAGAAGAGAATATCTCATCCTAGTAGATAGCCCAACACAAAATTCAGCAACCCAATTTTCCCATAGTGGAAGCTACAACTATGATTTTTCCCTTATCAACACCTAAGAATACACTTCTCTACATGAGGAGCAATCAACGAGAGGAAGTGAATGATCTAACTATGTTACAAGTACAATAAAACAATCTAGGAAATAGGATCCACAACATGAAAAAGCCTCACACCAAGTAAATCTTCTTCTATAGTAGGGATACAGGCTATATCGGGCCAAGCCAACATCAAATCCATAAAAACACTCATAGACATAGGACATAGAGTGTTGTAGGTATGCGAATGAGCAACAAGACCCACAACATGAACAAGTCTCATGCCAACAATAACAACTAGTTTCATTGGGTTCCGACTTTAGGTTATTACAAACAAAGGATTGCTTCACATCACAATCATAGACTCATCCACTTGACTATTTTAGGCATAAATCTATCACTAGTGTAGGGGTATCTGAATTCCCAAACCACCAAAACACATAAATTTATATAGAGAAAGGGCCCCTCATAGTAATGATAAAGATCTAATGAAGAAAGGATTGTGTCACCCACCAAACGAAAGCCAAAATGGAGCCATTGCAAAAGGTAGAAATCGCACAGAACCAAAATCCATATCTACTCATCATGAGTATGTTGACTTCTAGATGAAGCTAACCTAAAGCCCCCACAACAATCTAGATAGTCATTATCCACACTATCATCTATAATAGATGAAATCTAAGCACCCACAATGACAAATCAAGCCCCATACACACAAAACTAACCAACACCCTTACACAGAGGAAAACATAGGACAAAACAAGCCACCACCAAAAAGTAGACCCCCTTAAAACCACCAAGATCTTCATCTTCCTCAATATCCTCCCCCTCTGCAACTTTTGATTTTGAGAATCCTCCCCCGGTTCCTCTTCCTACTTAGAGCCGTTTCATTATGAGTATTTGTTGATTTTATTTTAGATGTTTCATAATTTTTAAAATGAATGATAGTTGCTATTTTAACAATTTATTTATAAAAATAAATATATTCTAAAAAATAAAAGCTACTCTAACCCCATCCAAACATAAAAGACGATGTTTTATATCTAGAGAAAAATATATTAAAATTCAACTAATCTAAAACAACATATACCATAAGAATTCATACGCTTAAGATATTAGTAGTTGAAGAATATTCTTCTTTTTTATATTTGAATACAAGCATGTTTTGAACTATTTTTATAAGTATTGATTTATTTTTCCAATTTTTTTCTTTTCTTTAAAATAATGTTTTATAGTTGAGATCCTTACAATGCTTGACTAAATAGAAAATTAGACAAAATAAATAAATGTTCAATATATAAGAATTGACATTGATAAAAATAAATAAGAGAGATATGATTGGTTAGCTCTTTCATTGAATTTAAATTATCAATGTGGAAGATATAGTTATGTTATGTGTTTAGTAACTACATATAATAATTTTTATATTAAATATCTAGTATAATGTCATAGACCTATCCTTGATTGCTACTATGTGTCAAGACATGGCCATATACAATATAGTTTGGAAATGTTGCGACTTTCAAATGGTCACACTTTTTATCCTCTAATATTGTGAGTTCATCTAACTTGTGCATCTATAAAGATATTTTCTTTTGAGACCAATATGGAACTAGTTAGTATTTTTGAAGATTGTTTATAAGAGGGTTGAAATAAAAAAATTCCATGTCTCAAAGAAAAACTCCTATTATTTAAATTGTCATAACATTTGAAGACACAACAAGTATACAATGTAAATCACCTAAGTGTAGTACATATTGATGATGGATGCAATTCTTGAATGATGTTACTTGATAATGCTCTTGATTTCACTTGTTCAATTAACTAATCTTTAAATGATGTGATTCTTATGTGACATCTAGTGTCCTAGGATTCATTTTAAAGATAACATCCTAAGCACTCGATTCCAACATTTTGATTTACAAGGTAAAGAGCAATGGTCCAATTCAGTGAAAGTCTTACTCACAACATGCAAGAAACATGATTGAGCTTAAAGACACACTTGTCAATGTAATTCAATCCATAAATAGAATTACACTCATAATCTAAGTAGATTTTTCCAATTCAATGGTCCAATTCAATGAAAGCCTTGCTCACAACATGCAAGAAACATGATTGAGCTTCAAGGATGCAATTGCCAATGTGATTCAATCTAGAAATATAATTACACTCACAATCTAAGTACAACTATTCACGTGATATTTGATCAAGAAGAATACACATCTATGATTTAGAATAAATCTCGATCCCTAAAACTAAAAACATCAAAGACTAATAGATAATCTAAATCTCATGAATTTATATATTATATCATAATTTTACAAAAAAAATCTAGATATACAACAAAGACAAAATGTACCATAAAATTCCTCTCCAATGATTTAACATATAAAAACAAATCAAAACAAATCAAGAAAGTGAACAAAAATATCAACATTTCTAGACCCAAAAAATGGTGATAAGAAAATGAATGGTTGCACTTGTGAGGACTCTCAGTGGAGCCTGCCATTTGCCATTAGCCATTAGCATTGTAAAGTAGGGTGGCCAAATAATTCAGAACTCCACATGGTGACAAAACCTGACAGTACTTTTCTGATCTATCAAAAATGGGAGTCACTCTGCAAGCATGAAAGTAAGTTTTTATAACAATTTAATTGGTCTAAATTAATGTATGGAACCCCCACTAAAATATATATATATACATTTTAGGAAAGCAAATGATTTAAGAGAACTGTGGACGCTGGGCTCAAGAATTGAAAAGCAAACTATTATTCAAATACAAATATACTTTGGGTATGCCAATCACCTTAGTTCAGAGTTAGGCACGCACACACATGTTGGGCACAAAGTTTTAGAAACGAAAAAGTTACTTCCAATAAATTTTATTTATTTATTCCTTTTTTATACCGTGGTGGGATTCTCATTCTCATAGTTGTTATTTGGCTGTCTGGTCCCCGAGGAGGCACTTTCAGCGGGCGCTTTGACGGCCCTGTGGCCGTACCTAGACTTCTTTTTGAGAAGAAAAAGGTGCATGACGGGGAATCTCGACCGTCAAATTTAGCGTAAGGAATATTATTCTTTTTATTTTTAATTAAGGAGAGGGGAAAGTGATGCTTATTGTTATTCTCTTGTATTTTAGTTGTATTTTAGTTGTAGTAAGGAAAAGTTTGTTGGCACTATTTCAATTTTTAAATATGATCAATAGAAAATTTTTAAAGTTGAGAGCACTATGTTTTAATAGTAATAAAGGAATGTTTGTTGACATTGTTTTGATTTTTAAATATGATCAATAGAAAACTCTCAAAGTTGAGAACAGTGTATTTTAGTTGTAATAAAGGAATGTTTGTTGGTACTGTTTCAATTTTTAAATATGATCAAAAGAAAACTCTGAAAGTTGAGAGCACTATATTTTAGTAGTAGTAAGGGAATGTGTGTTGGCATTGTTTCAATTTTTAAATATGACCAGTAGAAAATTCTCAAAGTTGAGAGCAGTATATTTTAGTAGTAGTAAGGGATTTGTTTGTTGGCATTGTTTCAATTTTTAAATATGACCAATAGAAAACCCTCAAAGTTGAGACCACTATATTTGTTGTCATTTTGTGCTTCTAACTTTGCATTCTTGTCTATCATGCTTACATTTTAATTAATTATAGTTTCTTATATTATTAGATTTTTTCTATGTAATCATTGTATCAATTTTTCATTTTTTTAATGGAATATCTTTCATTCACAAAGTAGTTTTAACTATATAATATGGGGGTACAAGCTTTAGATTAATTTTTTTCAAATAAGAGTCAAGGATTGAGGATCCTCAAGGCATAATCCTAACCTTATCCCTTATGTTGTTAGAGTATTCATATACACTTAAAGAAGAAGAAATCCAAAACAAAAGTGAATCACTTGATCCTTTTCATTTGATTAAGAACAATTTTGGACTTAGTCAAATTAATAACCATTCAATAAAAACAAACATTTTAATATTAAACATTGCAACCAAGACAAACAATCAAACATCTTGCTTGAAATTTTTAAAAACAAATGGAAAAAAATATAATGAATTTTTGAATACTTATAATTCATTAATGGGTCAAATCCAACCAAAAATAGTAAATGCTCAAATTAGTGAATCAAAGTAACTTCTTTTTCCCAACTTAATTATTATTGACATTTCATGCCTATGTATCTAGGAGTGAGAGGAGTAATGATAGAAGTTGCATTGAATGAGTTGGGAATGTTGTTGCAAACTCCCACAATTGTTGAGATTGTAGAGAAAGCTAGATCTTTAAATAGAATCCAATAGTAAAATGAAAGTTCTTGGTAGATTTTGAACTCACTCATCTAAGTAGCATCTTAGAGTGAGAAGCTAACTATTTGAACACTCCTTATTTTTTCTCAATAAAAACTCAATGACTTATCTAAAATTTTATAATTGTAACACAAACAACACATCGTGAATGCATCCTTACCATCCACAAGGCATTCCTTCCTCACGAAGACAAGAGTCCACTAGCTTGTCCCACCATTAAACTTATTGTAAAAAATAAGATTTATAATTATCTAATCAACACAAGAAATACATGTGATACCATTTATAAGTCACAAATAGTACATATTTTAGAGAGACCAATACTAGGAACATTTCCTTTCGAATGAGTTCTTTCAAAATATAAAAACAGAACAATTGGGTTTCACGATTTTGTAATTTTTGTTGGATGCACTACTAGTTTGAAAGGGGATACCAAGAGTTTTTTGTGGTAACTACAATACACATATTTTGTATATTTTGCGATGCATCAATTATATATTTTGTAATGCATCAATTACAAAATTTGAGACCTAAATTTTATGCAAGGTTTCAAACATAAAGGAGCTAGAACATTTTTTTCATCAATTTATATTTCTAAAGGGTTTCAAACATTTGGTATGCAAGTTTTGATTATTTTAAAATTTTAAATAGGAACATTGTTATGAAGATACTATTTTTTATAGAAGGTGTGTTTACTTCATTTCTCTAATTTGTATTAATTGTTAGTAATTTATTATAATTACTTTCATATATTAAAATGTCTTAATCAAATTAAAATTTTATTCTTTTGTATGAAAAGTTCACAAAAAAAAATACGATATCTAGGTAGACATCATAGTATGTGAGAACATATGAAAATAGGGAATCATAGAAATAGAGTAATATATGGTATATTCTTGTAGTCTTTGGTGCATACCTTAATTACTTTAACTCCTATTCAGAGAAAGTCAAAGGAGACGAAAGGTTTTGTTTGTCCAACTCTTGGTGATTTGGGTGTTTGGAGGATAGACTTGAGTCTGACGCATAATGTAGTGGCCAAACTACCCCACCATCAAGAATTGACCAATTTTAAAATGAGATATCAAAAAAAATTGGTAATTGCAAGATCATAATTTTGTAATTGTGCCAATTATATATTTTTATAATTGAAGCTTGTAGATAATTTTAAAGCACAAATTTGGGAAAAAGTATTATATTTGGAGAAATTTTAAAATACCAATGGGAAGCTTAGTAACAACAAGTCTATCCAAGTTAAAGGGTATGCCTATGTATTTAGAGGAGTTGGCCTAGTTTGTCCACACAATTTAAACATTCAAAAAAATTAAGGATATATAGATTATAAGTGTATTGTCATAAATCATATCCCTCTATAATTTCACACTCATTTGGGGCTCACATTGGTGGTTTTCCCTCATGCCCTTGATTAGTGACTGATTGTGCCCATTCCAAGGTCAAATCTAGAATCTTAGCATAATTTTATGCTCACTAACCTAATTTTAGGTCAAAATGATGGACCATGGCACTAGGTGACATAGAGCTCTTGGACTAGGCTCGTGCATACTCCAACTATTTTGGGCCCAATTTTGAGGATTACTTTGAGAATACGAAGAGCCCAAAACCATAAAATAATGTAGAAGAATTGAGTATAAATATTTATAGTGAAGTTATCCAAATTTTCAAGAGAGAAAACTATGAAATATTGGAGTGATGTAGAGAGCTCAAGGAGAAGAAAGAAAAATAATCATTATGAAAATGCATGACATTTTTAAAAAAAATTGATGTGTAAATAAAAATAATCATATTTGAAAAACAAAATTCTAAATCTAAACCATATAAAGTCAAAACCCTAGAGGATAGAAGATAATTTAAGTTCACCAGTTTATGTAAATAAAATAAATGCTTCCTACACAATACCTTAAATGAATTAGATAATTCCTAATGATAAGAAAATATCCTACAATAAAGAGATAAGACTAATATTGAGATATAAAAATATACCTATTAATAAACATTAAAATTAAAAGGAGGTTACAAAATTCAAATCTATGAACTTGTTGAGTATATTGTGATATATTAAAAATTATTATTTGTCTTTTATCCAATGCTTGGTATTCTATTAGATAACATTTTTCAAATTAAAAAAATGGGTAAGTGCACCAAGTTGTTGGTCAAATAAGTGGCCACATCCAAAAATAAATTCCATAACTCGTGTGGATTATTTGAATTTCAAAACACATAGGCTTGGCAAAACTGAGCCTTTGCCAAGCCTCGTTAAAGATTTTTTTTTTTTTAAATGTTCCTCATAACTTGTGCAGCTTATGAAAAGTTCTTCATAACTCGCATGAGTTATGAGGAACATATAGTTTTTAAAAAAACCCGCAGGCAATAGCATATTGAAACGCCAAAAATAGCGGAAAAACACTTTGTTGGTGCGAAAAAGAGCAGAATTCGAGCATGTTCCTTTTCCATTTAGATTTTTTTGGCATTTAGATCAATTTGTATCCATGCCACGTCATTGAATAGGTAAGGATTTCTTGTTCTTATTATTTTTGTCCCAATTTGAATTGAAGTAGGGTTTGTTTAGTTGATTTATTTATTTTTTAATTAATTTGATGTCAGCTTTTGAAAATAAACCCCGACCACAAAAGAGACAACAAAGACCTCTTCATACACAACCAACACAAGCAAACCCTAAAAAAATTGCACATGAGCAACAAGAAAAACCTCAAGGTTTTCTTGCAATCAAAATAGCCGTGGAGAACAATTGCAACAAGATTGTTTCCCATGTAGACATTGTCATTATTGCTACTCGTGATTCAATGCTTTTTGTAAGTCATTTGTTTACTGTGATGAAACATGCATCCTCAATTTTCAAGAGCATATCAGGAAAATATTTACTTCTTTTTTTTAAATTACTATATTTCTAATGTCCATATCTTTCTTAATACTATTAGATTGGCATAATTCATGTTGATATAATATGCAAGATTTTGAATTTGATTACATGCAAGATTTTGTATCTTCATTGAACCACACTTCATCTTTCATTTCCTTGAGCTCTCATTCATCTTGACAATAGATTGTTGGATATGATCCAAATATTGGTGATAAAAAATCTTGCACACAATCATATCTAAAAATTTGCAAACAATACTAGTAGTATAGAAATTATATATAATATTTTTGTTGGTACCTCATTTTGACTTTCTGGATGTAATTCTTTCAATAAATATAACATTGCTGAACTTTCCCCTTTCTGAGTTTGTTTATAGACATCTTTGAAGAAAATTTGAGATTTTTCAATTTCAAAAGTTAAGTCTTTGGACTTTATAAATTGTGGGTTTCACATTGGTTTAGTGGTGAAGGATCATTATATTCACATTAGTTTGAAATTACTACATTCGATTATATAAAATATAATTTTTATCATTGTTTCAAATCATATTCTATAATTTATTATCAAATTGTTTTCATAAAATATTCTATAATGATATTTTTAATTTGGTGCATTAGGTGCATTCATCATGTCAACTTGAATTGTTGCATTTTCATTAGGTGCATTATATGATGTACCTTCGCATAATCTCCTCATACGCTCCCTTTGTCTTTCCTTTGCTTCCTCTCATTATTCAACGGTTCCTCTCTTGTTCTTTCCCATTATTTCAATATTGATTGTCCTAAACATAACATCATAATGAACATACACAATCAAATACCAAAAAAATAGACCAAAAAAAAAGACAAATCAATCATTTCAAAGCATATGTGATAAAAAAAAAATGAAAACTTGACTACTACTATTGCAGAAAGACATGTGAAACAATAGTGGGCCCTTGGAAAAAGTTGCAATGTTAGTTTTTAGGTTGTTGAAAGTTATATGTATTCAAATTTCCTCATAACTCATATGGGTTTTGAGGACCTAAACATAACATACGTCCATATTTCCTCATAACCCATACAGGTTATGTAAGACTAAACTTATGGCTTTAGTTCTACATAACCTACACGAGCTATGTAGAACTAGGAATCAAAGAGGAGGTGGAGAGAGAGAGAGAGAGAGAGAGAGAGAGAGAGAGAGAGAGATTCATGTATACAGATATAGATCTATATAAATATATGTACATATATCTATATATATGCATATAAACATACATATACATATATTATATATCAGTATATACATAAGTGTTGTGTATGTTAAGTTTATAAGCATAAATTTTTATATCGTCATAACCCATGTGGGTTCCTGAGAACTAAAAATGATACTTTTAGTTCTACATAACCCACACGAGCTATGTAGAGCTTGGAGTTGTACTTTTTGTTTTGCATAACCTGTGCAGGTTAATTGACACATAGGAACCTGTACACATTATGAATTGGTAAGAGACTTGGAAAATGACCATAAGGCTTGCAAGCTCATTTTCCCTCCAGTTTTGCCCCTTTATACATTTTTTTTAATCTTTCAAGATGATTTCTTGACTTCGTCATCATTAGGTTTACAAATGATCAAGTGGGTATCTCTAAAATTACCACCATAATCTCACACGTATTCTCACCTTTCTAACCATATAAATTTTTTCTATATTTGGATAACATTAGGATAGTAAACTTTAATTTTCTTTACCAGTGTCTTGACAGTCCTCACAGACATATGTCTACCATTTTTTTAATAACTTTTAATCTACTTGTCCAAACTCAAAACAAATTACATATTACTATTCTACACTTTTTAAAAAGGGTTTGCATTTTTTATTATTTTGATGCAAGTTATGTCCAGTGCATGAATAGATACTAGATTTTTTAGGATGTGATCACTTCAAAAAAATATTTTAAAAAAACTACTCAACAAAAAATTACAAAAAAAATACACAACTTTTAGATCTCACTCTTACCTATCATCCTACCAAAGGGTTTTGCAAAATACTAAATCTAACTATATCTTTTGTGAAGCGCACGAAAACAACTATGTTGTGTTTTTCTGAAAAAATCAAGAATAATTTTTTGTGTGCAGTGGGTTTGACCCTCTTAACCTTATCCAGTTTTTAAAAAAATTAGTAGTTTAGAAACTAGATTCAAAATACTACAATTCTTATTCTTTACACATCTAATTTCAAGTGCATGAACCTCAAATTTCTCTTTGAAGTTCAGGTTTTCCTAATTTCAAAAAAAAGTGGCCACTTATTACCCCTTTTTGCACACCATCTTGGTGTGCTTACCCAAATTTATATTCTTTTTTTTGGATTCAAATATAAATGGGAGAACAGAGAGGAATTTTCATAGAAATATATAAAAGGGAAATCCCTTATTAAATTTAGAATTGATGTCAACTCATAAATTATCATATTTGAAAAATAAAATCATATATCAACATAAGAGAAAGCCAAAACCCTACGAGAATAATCTTGACTATTTAAGTTTAGAAAATTATCTATGAAAATAAATGCATCCTATATAAATATCTAAGAATAAATATAAATAACTCATAATTTATTAAATTAATCCTTGAATAGAAAGCTAATACTAATAATGCTACAAAAACATGTACTATAAAATGCACACTGAAATTAAAAAGGGAGATCAAGTAACTTAAGTCTACAAACTAGTGTAGATTGTATTGTGATAGATGAAACTCTATAAATTGTCTCATATTTAAAATGCTCAGTACTTGACCATGTGATACAAGTATCAAATTAGAAAATTTATTGTTATTTTTTTGGCTCAAATCTACATGGAAGAACAAAGATGACTCATCTTGAAAAGGTATACGACCAGAGTCTATGGTAAGTTTTAGAATTGATGCAAAATTTTAAAAAATGATTATATTTGAAATATAAAATCATAAGTCAAAACCATAAAAGAAAAAATTCTAGGCTCACCCATTTATATATAGAAAATAAGAGAGAGAGAGAGAGAGAGCAATTTTGATTATGTCATGATCTAGATGACACTTTTATGTTTGTCTTGTATGCAATGCTTCATACTCGACTAGATGACACCTATCAAACTAGGCAGTTCACTATTCTTCTGTTTGGTTGAAATCTATAAAATAAGTGGTATCCACTAACACCTTAAGAAGTTTTCTAGGCAATGATCTTCTACTTATGTTAACCTCTATCTCTATAATTTCATAGTATTAGAATAAAGAACAGAGACATGCCAATTAATCATGTAATATTCTTAGGGTATGTATATTGATGTCATGTTGAAGTTTCACTCTAAAGATAATCTAATGTGTAACAAACTCAAGCATTATATATTATGAATAGTCTAATAATAAATTTTGGCTTGTTCATTTATACAACATCAACTCGTGTACGTGTTAACATATTTTGTAGCTAAGTTGACAAGTGATGACTAGCATGAATAGAATCAACTTAGACTTAGATTCAAATTTGAAAGTTGTGGGTGATGTTTTAGCTATAGATTAGAGCTAAATCCATATCTATATTCATAACTTTGACTTTATAGAAACACAAATCAAGTCCAAGCTCTTCATATGTGTAAATATAAAATCAAGATTGATTAAAAAAAATTGCCAACTTTTACATGGAGATATATCAAATGAACATTAATTATTATATTTAGAATAATCTAATTAAAATAATAAAAACTAAAAAATATCCAACTAGATACTATGAGACCATATACATGTATGAACGGTTGGCATTCTCCTCTCAGTTATGAAGGTTTGGACTGATATTACCTTAGAAAAATTTCTTTGTAGTATAGCTTTCCTAAAGATTCACATATTTTTATATAGGTATATGTTTGGATATATATATATATATATATATATATATATATATATATATATATATATATATATATATATATATCCAAACTTCTACATTTGTGTAGTTGGGTAATATACATATATACATATATACATATATATGTATATGTATATGTATATGTATATGTATGTATGTAGATAGATATATTTATATTGCCTATTGTGGGTTTGGGCCTACGAAATTTGGATACTCTAGATAAAAAAGGGGTCGATTAATAGGGTCTTAATCATGAATAATTTATTGCATTTCAGTATTCTTACGACATTATAATCTAGGAAGGTGCCACTACTTATGTTTTTGGTATTTATTAGCATAGAAGGACACAAGGAGTATATAGTTTCTTAGCATCAAACAAACAAGAATGACCTACATACAAAATGGAAAACCATTAGAGAATTTGTAAGAAATTAAAATTGAGAGAGATGAATTAACTCACATATTAAGTAAATAATTGTTCAAATGAGTAATACGAATATGGTGTAACATGAATTTAATTGGTAGGAAACTAAGTAAGAAACTCATTAGATTTATGTTCATTAATGTGGGTATAATCGCATAAGGATTATGAAGGTGACAAGATTATGGGTCTATGGTTTCTATGAGTAGACACAAAATTATTAGACTAAATTTGAACAAGGATCAACACAGAGTTGTGTTATCTGTTTTATTTATAGTAATGTGATCCTCCTTGCTCTCATAAGACTTACACTTATGGGAGTAAGTAATAAAGGCAAGCTTCGCTTAAGATATTGATAAAATAGTAAATAAATTGATAGAGTACCATTGAAATAAATATATGTTTCGTTAGAACAACTAACATAATAGTAGAATGCAAAAGATGGGGTTATAATACGTGTGCAGGAACAAGGAATTGTTGAAGGAGAAGCAGGCCAAACTATGACAGAAGATTTATACCTATCAAGAAAGACAAGAGATTTCACTCTCTTATTGTACATTTAGTAGATGCTTCTAAGAGTAAACCCTTAGAAGACAAAACTGACTAAGTTGTATTACTATGAGTATTTGAATTGAAGGAATGCCTTCATATTCCTATTTATGTAATTTAATTATCTGGACTAATATTTCGAACTAGATTGGAGGTTTTCTTCTCCATTCTTTCCTATCAGTACTCGCATTGAACGGAGAAACATGTACTTGTATTTAAGATATAAAATAAAATCCTTTGACCTCGACCTCTTATTAATAAAGAAAAAAAGAAAAAATCTAAAAAATAATATAACATGAATTCATCCTTACAATAATACCACCTAAACTAAACATAAAACCTTATAAATTTTATATTGAAATTATTTAAAAATTATAAAATAAAAAATTATAAACAAAACTAAATATAAATTAAGAACACCTTTTGAATGAGAATCACTCCAAAAAAAATATTTTATAAAATATAGGAAGGCCTTAATTTTCTATCCTTTCTACTTCCAATTTGTTAAAGACCCCTTAAAAAAATGTTTAACATTATTTAACATGCTTATCTAAACATAAAACCTTATAAATTTTATAGACCCCTTAAAAAGGTTTGACATTATTTAACATGCTTATCAAACATAAAACCTTATAAATTTTATATTGAAAGTATTTAAAAATTCTAAAATAGAAAATTATAAATAAAACTAATTATAAATTAAGAACATCTTTTGAATGAAAATCACTCCAAAAGAAATATTAAAAATAAAAAATAAAAAATTATAGACCCTTTAAAAAATGTTTGACATTATTTGACATGTTTATCAAATATAAAACCTTATAAATTTTATATTGAAAGTATTTAAGAATTCTAAAATAAAAATTATAAACAAAACTAATTATAAATTAAGAACATCTTTTGAATGAGAATCACTCCAAAAGAAATATTAAAAATTAAAAATTAAAAATTAAAAATTATAATTCTAAAATTGAATCTCTTTTCCCGTCAGAGAAAGAGACGTATCATGTTCAAGATTCCAGACACATTTTGTATACTTTTTCTAATTTGCAGTTGTCTACACGTGAGTGGAGCTCCCAAATCCGAAACACGTGAGAAGAATATTAAATTCCCCCCATCTCTCACACAGATTTTAGTGACGACAAGCGAAACGAAAGTAAACGACAACATCAAACAGACGAGTACGATCGAAATATACGAAAAATAGTTAAAACAAATACGAGCAAAGCACAGTTAGGCTAAGGTTTCAAATAAAATGGACCACTGGAAACTGGTAAGTCTGTCAGTAAACCGAGACGGGAAAAAAAAAGATAGATAGATAATAGGAATAATACTTAATACTCGTAATAAGTTTTACATTGGATAATGAGAGAGAGAGAGATGTACAGAGAAGTGTTATAGTTGTAATATGGACAACAGATTGTTACTGGTTATCGTTAGGCGAAATATATCAACAGTGTGATCCCTGATCACTGCTCAACAGTGTGATCTCTGATCACTGCTCATCTTCCCTTATACCCACCCTAAAGTAACTTTCCCAGATTGTTGGACTTCATTTGCAATAATTTTGACTGTCAAATAATTTAATCCGCCCCTTCAAAATTAGTCACAGAAGAAATGACAAATTCAAGAAATGGCAATGCAGCGAGGCTCCCCAAATCTAGTCAACCACTGCCTCACCTGGCACCGCCGGAAACTCTCATTACAGAGAAATTTGGGTAAAGATTTCGATTCGAAATCGCCTGCCGGAGAATAGTGTTTGAGAGGCTGGTAGTAGAGCAGGTCGGGAGTGGTAATTAAGCTCTGGGAGGGCCTTTCCTGCACAAGATCTTGGAATCCAGAAGCAGAAGGTACTTTGGAGAAGGAATTCATTTCTTTGGAGCAGGTGAGGTTCGAACCTTGGACCTGCGCGTTCTTGGGCAACAGGCTCAACTTCACCTTTGCAGTGGAATTCATGTCGCGATTCAGGGGGAACTCTTTGTTTGGTGACGGATTCTGATATTCTGATCTCAGAATGTGTCGCCGTAAATTGGAGAGGTTGGAGAATGCAGAAGAGCTCTTGAATTGCTGCTGCTGGAGCTGCTTCTCCTCCACCTTGGAATTTTGAGCAGTGAATTCGTCATGCTTTGCTGGAGTACTCTTTTCTTCCTCCGGTGAAACCTCTTGTTGTTGTGTGCTGATGAAATGGAGCTGCAAACGGCCGTCTTCGCGACGCACGCGCAAATATTTTTGAGATGATTCGACCTGCACGGCTTTGAGAAGAAGCCTGCCGTCTTGCTTGTAAGATCGCATGTGGATGCAGGCGCCGTCGGTTCTGGCAATTGAAGAAAGAGGCGGAGGAAACGATCTTCTGGACTTGATCTCCTTTTCTTGCTCTGTTCCGCTCACATTGTCGGAAATCTTTAAATTTTCCTCCGGAATGCTCTCCTGCTCCTTTTCCAGCTCCTCTTCTTCTCCGAAAACAGAGCAATTGTCTTCGGAAGAAGCTGAGCTACAGTCGTCTGAGTCGCTGAAGGACGGATATGAGCAATCCGTGCCGCTCTCGCAGCCGAGAGATTCGGTGCAAAGGCGAAGGCTCTGGTCACTCAGCGTGCTTTTTCTCTTAGCCGGATGCACATACGGCCTGCAAGGCTCCCATTTTGAAGAATCGACCTTCATCTCATTGTTCACAGGCGCTATGAGAGCAAAAAATGAAGAATCCGAAGCTTGCTTCTTCTCGGACTGAATCAGGCTCCAGAGATCGCCGCAATTCTTGTCCGGGACATCGGCTTCTTTCTCTTCTACTTCTTCCTCCGTCATGGAAAATATATCTCCATCTTCTTCCTCACTCCGATCTTCCGACTCCGAGTCTGAAATTTCTTCGGACTCGGAGCAAGAATTGCGGGAAAGCTCTCTAAAGGAACAAGATTTCCGGAGCGAATTCTCCTGACACATCCAGCCTTGCGACAACATGTCAGCCGACAGAGTCCTCCGCAAAGACTGGCTGCTACTGGTGCTCTGCTTCGCCTCCACATCGACTTCGCTGAGAATCGAACCGATCCCTTTCAGCTCCGCGGAAGCGCCAAGGTAAGACTGGAAGCCCTTGCAAACGTTCTTCATTTTCTCAAAGCTTAGGACAAAATTGTAACTAATGACAACGAAATTCAAACAGGAAAAGGCTCAAGAACCAAAATTCTATGCGCGGATCTAAAATCCTACTCTCGAGCAAAAAACACAGCAAAGTGCTAAGCTCTGCTCAGCTGGACAAATTGCGAGCTGAAACTCAAGAAAGCGCGCAACAGGCAGCAGGATTCCGAGCTCAAACTCGAGAAAAACAGAAAATCTGCTCAGCTGGACAAATTGCGAGCTGAAACTCAAGAAAGCGCGCAACAGGCAGCCGGATTCCGAGCTCAAACTCGAGAAAAACAGAAAAATTGTGCTGAAAAACTGCAAATTGAACAGCACTGAAAAACAAAAAAACAAAAAACACCACAAGAACAGTGATGAACGGCACAATTTCGTCAGATTCCTGGGCAGTGGAGGGTGGAATTCAAGGCAAAGGCAAAGGCAAAGCCTGGTATTTTCTCATACGTTCGTTCCCCTTTGCTTGAATGGGAGAGTGAATGGCGATGAGAAGAACAAGTGAAGGGTGGGCTCAATTTGTAGGCGCGAAAAAAGGTCGGGACTTATGACATCCACTCAAAATCGAGAGCATAACGGCCGCTTTACCCCCTGACATCCACCATACAACAATTCACCCCAGTTTAAAAAAATAGGAAAACTGCAGGCAATTTGCTTTACAATTCAATTGGCTCTCACTTGCTATAGTGAACCATTTCGTCCCACCCTGTAAAAGCTACAGAAAGTGACTCCTGATATTTAACTATAAACAGATAAAGTAATCCCTGCTAAAACAACAGGCCTAGTGGGGGGCGGGTTAAAAAGTAAAAACACAGGCTACGGCTATTCCCTTTCTCAGACACGAGTACCAACTAGATGGTCTAAAAGCCCCAGAAGCTTACGAAATGAACCCTGAACGTCAATACTATGCCCCTGACGTGGACCGTGCCTTGCTGACGTGTAGTCTGACTCTGCACCCCAACAAACCCAATGGTCGGGAGTCGAGCGCGGGAATCTGATTGTGGGACGGTGTTCTTCCGTCTTTCAGCTTCATCACCCACCACACTCCTCCAGCGGCTTTCGAATTTTATTTTATTTTTTCTCTTTTTAAGGGTTGTCAAGGGTTTTTCTAATTAGTGGTGGGTTTGATATTTTGAGTAGTAAAGGTCAACCGACAATTTTTCTTTAAAACATTTTTTTATATTGTGCTATCATTAAGGTCTATGTTGCCGAGAATGCATAGAGTTTTTTTTTTTGGGTCTCCCTAAGCTTCACTTAGGGCCTTAGGGGTGTTAGAGCATGCATATTAGTTGCTTTAAGCACACTTGCATATGTTGCTTTAATCAATTATGCACATACTAGAGAATATCTTCATACATATTTTTATGCATAATTAAAACATATATTTGCACATTCGTGTTCTATTTTAAGTTTATTTAGTGAGTCTAAATTTAGCTCTATCTAATTTAGTTAGACTCTAGTTTGCTTGTTGTACATATCATGCACCTTTGGTTTGCATATATCATGTATATTATTATGCATAATTAAAACACATATTTGCACATTCATGCTCTATCTTAAGTTTATTTAGCGAGTCTAAATTTAGCTCTATCTAATTTAGTTAGACTCTAGTTTGCTTGTTGTACATATCACACACCTTTGGTTTGCATATATCATGCATATTATTATGCATAATTAAAACAAATATTTGCACATTCATGCTATATCTCAAGTTTACGTAGTGAGTCTAAATTTAGCTCAGTCTAATTTAGTTAGGCTCTAGTTTGCATGTTGTACATATCATGCACCTTTGGTTTGCATATATTAGCTTTAGTTTGCTAATTTTAGTTTGAGTTAGCTTTTTTTATTTTTATCACAATTGCTTTCAAGAAAAGCATTTGAACTCTTCATTGTAATTATCTTCCAAATTGTAATCCTTTTGCTTTTGAGGAATATAGCAATTATTCTCTTGCTACCCTTGTTTGTGGAAGATATTTTCATTTGTTGTTTGATCCTAGGTGCTTGTGTTGCAAATTTCAACATATTTCATACCCACACTTCTTGATTTAATGTCCAATTTTTTTGACAACACTACCAATAGTTGTGACTTTAAAGTTGTTATTTTTATGATGTCACATCAGTTGCACAAGTACCCTAGTAAAAAATTGAATGAATGTATGTACCCATAATTGAATGAATGTACCCTTGTAAAAAATAACCAATAATGTGATTTCACATCAGTTGCACAAGTATGGGTGTCCCTTTTGCACAATCATTTGTCTCACTTTTTTTAAGGGTTGTTTTGGACACCTTAGCAAAAGACATGCTGACTTGGCATCGTATTGGATGATGTGGCCCTAAAACCTTAGTTATAAGCAAAGGGACTTCCTAAGTGAGCTACTATAAAAAAATTTGACAGTGATTTAAAATTTCCACATAGAATTTTGAGAAGCATGAAGTTAAGGTGCTCAACTACGACACCGGTTACGGTACAAGATATTTGCACCGGCTGAAACCCGATGCCCGTCTTACACCACACTATCCTTTTTATAACCTACAATACACACAGTTATTGATAGATTACTACAGTACAAAATTTATTATGAATGATTATTTATTCATTTAAAATGACGTAAACATTTTTTAATATGTGAAGTAAGATAACAATTATGATCCATTGTTAAAGAGTTTAAGATTATATGAAAATTTATAGAATTTTTTTATAAAATTCAAATTATATTTTATGCTAAGTTATTAATTAAATATTTATTATAGTATTATAAAAATTATATGTTGAGATTTAATACATTTATTTTTATTAAATGAAGTTGACTATAACAGGATTTAAGCTTATGTGAAAACTTATAGAATTTTTTCTTTTAAAATTTTAAACCGAAATGATTATTATCGCATATAGTTAAAATGTATTTATTTAAATTGTTTAAAATATCTTAAAGATTTCATAACTTCAAACAACAATTCTAATGTTTTATTATATTTTATTATGTTAGTATAAATATTTATAATCAATATAGAGATATTAGTAACAAAAGGTGGAGTGTAATAATATGATCACATTAACAGAACTATTGAAAAGTCTACATAGAAAAATAAAATAAAATTAAAATGGATCTAAAATATATTTGAAAATAGCTTACAATGCTAATCAAGTAAAGGTCCTTAGTCAAAAATTTAAATAATTTATATTTTTTTATTTATTCTAAAAACTTGATCTATTACAAAGATATGATTTTCATGTGACTTTTTTTCCATTTTACAATCAAACTCGAGTATCTATCCTCAAGATAATCTAACACAATCAAAACTAAAAGAATTACTAATTTAATTTATTGTACTATTACTTCAAAAGAAAATCACTTGTAAATTCAAACTATTTTCTTTTACTATTACTTTTACATAAACTGAAATTCTTTTACAATCAACTTTATTTCTCAAATATATTATTTAATAAAAATAAATATATTAAATGTTAACATATAATTTATAATATTATATTAATAACTTAAATAATATAATTAAATTTAAATTAGTTTAAAATTTATTAAAAAATTCTATAAATTTTCACATAATCTTAAATTCTTTAACAATAGATCATAAGTGTTGTCTTACTTACTTGTACAAAAATGTTTATGTCATTTTAAATGAATAAAAAATCATTCATAATAAATTTTGTATAGCACTAATCTTTCAGTAACTATGTGTATTGTAGGTTAAAAAAAAGGACATCATGGTGATAAGATTGGCATTGGGTTTCGACCAGTGCAAATATGTTGCACCGTAGCTGGTGCCCTCAACTACTGGGTCCTCTCCCCTACTTACCCATGTCAAGTGAATGCTTTTGTTTGTTCTTTTTCTAGTTAAGTAAATTGTGTGTTCTCTATTCTTAGCTTTCGAGTATTACCTAGTTGATATATTAAGTTTGTTTCAAGTTTATGATTTTTTCCTTTGAGGAGATTTAAACTCAGTATCTTCAAGTGTAATTTGTATTTTTCTTTGTTTTTTTTTTAAATTGAGAACATCACAAATTTATTATGACATTTCTATTTTTTTATCACAAATTTATTATGCTATTTATGTTTTTTATTCATGAATGAGTCATAATAAGTCCAATTGTTATCCTCAATTTAAGTTGATGATGAGATCATATAAAGATTTTGAATATATTTATATTTTTTTGAGAAATAAAATTTTGAGTTTTTTCATTTATTCATAGAGCGGTTCAACTGTAAAATTATTTTTAAAAATTAGTTTTATTTATTATTTATGTAAAAGTAGTTTATTATAGTTTATTAAAAAATATTCATTTAATACAATTTATGGGGCAAGGGTCTATTGTCTTATAAAGGAATGAGTCAAACACAGAGAATGTTTCACACTAAAAAAATAGATAACAAGAGAATATACTTTGATAGAATTAAGAAAACTATATTGTTTGAGGCTAGACTAGAGGAAAGGTAATTAGTAGACTACAAAAACTGAAATTCTTTCAAGCTTCTTAATTAGAAGGAAGAAAACACATAAGTTAATGTGTGATGCCTCATCCCACTTCAAGTGAGGAGGATGCTCATAGTCTATTATGTTCTGGATTGAAATTGAATATTTTACCTCTTAATCATTTTTATCATTATTTTGATTTCTTTCTTCTTTTCTTACTAAGAACTTGATATATTTTGGGGTTGTCTTCCCTCGAGAAAATTGACAAGCATCTAAGACAACACTTGTATCATCTCCTTTCCATATACGACTTTGAAATATATTTATCTTTAATGGTAAAGGAAAAGAGATCTTTCTAGATGTACTCCCTTTTGAGTTCTTCAAAAAGATATGGTCTCACATAAAGTATTTCATAAAGGTTCATTTGAAATCCTAATTAATATGGTTTTATTAAGCTAATTCTCATGGGAAATAAAGAATACTCAATTTTTATATGGTGCACCATTACAATTTTTACATGGTTATAGTTAAGTCCATTTCCCTATACTTTAAACATATGGTTAAAAAAATTGTAAGGTTTACACATAGACATTTTTTAGGTACTAGAAGAATCATTGATAATCTCTTCCTAGCATGGTAAATGACTAAATAGGCCCGAAAAATTCCCCAATCTATACTAGACTTGAAAAGTCTGTCATTCAATATGTTGGCCCATTATTATCAAAATGGTGTGGTGACTTTGTGTTGGCACTTTCTTGGTTTCTCATGCCTTAAAGTTGTTTGTGAATACTTGTATTTTCCCAAATATCTCACCATATCCTTTCATGGACAATGATCTATCCACCAAGGCTATCGACTTATCCATTTCTCTATGTGTTTTCTACTAACAACCTTGGTTATATTCTTCTTTGGGAAAAACACTAAAATATTATCAAAAGGGTTATAATCCCTCATAACTCCTTTGTGATGAATTTCTATTGTATTGATGTAAATATTTTACTCAATAATTTTACAAATTATATGTTTTATGACCTTAAAGTGCTTGAGCTCCTATTACTACCTCTAGTTCTAATTTCACTGTGGATGGAATAGTTTTATAATAAATGAGTAACAACTCTATCACTTAGTGAATTCTCCTAGGATGGAAGCACACCAAGCTAGAAATCATTATATGCTATCGAATATAGTAACCTTTGGACTAGGGACCTCTATTGTACATACATGAAAATGGTTCTTAAAAAAATTCAAATAATATTGACCTCAAATATTAGTGGATCACTTTACAAACACTTTTTTTTTTTCTGTCTCTAGAGAATCAATGTTAATATGATATTTGAAATTATCTAGATAAATTATTAAATAGAAATAACCTTGTATCACTATCTTAAGTTATTATTATTTTTCACTAGGAGTTACCATTCAAATACTTGAACCCTTTTAAGATGGTCAACTTGTCGAATATTCTATAGATTCCAATCTAATCAATTAAGAAGCTTTTCTTAATTAATGCAATAGATCTAGAATTAAATCAACAAACAAGAGTGGTGCAGGGGTACCTATGCACAATATGTGGAAGAAAGAAGGCTCACAATTTTTCATGAGTAAAACATGGGTGTAATAAGGTCCTAGGGACCAATAGGGAATAATTTGTAGTGTTTTGGCCCCATTTGTAAGGCCATTGGCCCTGTTATGCATCTATAAGCCTACTTGGTCAAACTTGGTCAATGGGCCAACAAGAGTCTAGGGAAGGGTAGGATAGATCCTTTATGATGTTTTTAATCATGTTTTATCATTTAGAGGTATCCATGGGTTTTTTTTAGGCGTGGATGCACAAAGATGTCAAAATGTCATTTAACAACATTAACAACATGGGCAACTCGACCCCAAAAACCATATCTGGTTTGAATTTCATCTGGGGAAAATTTAGTTGGTTAATTTATGTTCATAAAAGCCTCTGATGGTCGAGACCATCAGTTGTTGAAGTTTTGGAGTTTGAATGCAAGAAATCCTATCTATTTTCCTATCTACTTTATTGTTTTTGCCTTTTGTATGGATACATCCGTAGGTGTAATGTGCATGGTTATGTAGATGAATGAATTAGCTTTACATTGCACTTGGTTTTGTGAATCTCCAATAATTTTACAGAGATATCCATTCTATTTACTGAAATTAATCACCAAAACCTCACCTACCTAGGGTTTTGAATTTAAATATTGTTGGTGTTCAAAAAACCTTATGCCAGTTAGGGCTACCAATATGCCTTGAGACTAATGTTAGGAGTGGTTAGTTCCAAGTATGGGAGCTCTGCAAGGAAACTAGACCAACTATAGGGACAAGACTACCCTCTACACTTCTGGCTCTTCAAAACCAAGGCAGGTACACCTAATCCAGATAAGACTCAGCTCACTACACACCTTATACTTTTGGATTCACATAGCAGATTATAGTAAAGGATTACTAAATACTAACCAGGTATTCATTGAATCAACTCCACTATGCAGGGTATTACTATCAACCAAACAACAGATTAAAACTTGAAAATGGTATTGATATATAAAGATGCAGGAAATAGCCAAAACCCCTCAAACATTGGACTCAACTGAATATACTAGCCCTTGATCAGTGTCATTATCCATTGGGCAACACTCAAAAATAAATATAGAACATGAACCAACTACTGTCAAAGACTCAAAGCCATAAATACAACTGTTCCAGCCCATCCACTACTTATAAGATCCTTCTGTAGACAACCAAACTGAATCTATGCCCTATCTGAAGTATATTTCACTTGACCCTAGATCAAGAACTAAAGAATAGAACACATACAAAGGTTACCCAATGCAATGGATCATAAAATCCAAAACTCATAAGACTGACACCAAGGAGAGACTTGAAAGCTTGAAACAATTGTATTAAGTATGATGAGTCATATACATGTCTATACCAGAAATGAGACTATCACTTCAATAACCTGCAAAAGATGCAAAGAAGTTCTATTCAGCCTCCTATAATGTGACAGAGTTTTACTGCTTCCCACTGGAACCAAACATAATGGAAACCCTGTTCTATCAAAAACTTGCAATATATACCACCAGTCATCTTGGAAACCCAAAATAGGTTGCAACAAGCTACGGATGATTGGGGTTAGGGTTACAACAGCTAAACCATAACAAAATTCCAAAAAACATGCTAGAGGGAAAACCAGCACCAATCTGTCAAAAATAAGGCATGATCCTCATGGCAAGAAAATCTTCAAATTTGTACCTAGGATCACAAATTCATCATGAAAATTAGTCTGACTAGACCATGAAAACATCTCAAGCCAACAAACTATCCTCCCCACACAGCAAAACATCCCTGCAAACACTCATGGCACCCTAGACCACACTGCAACAACAAGCGCCACCAAACCAATCAAATCTAGCCATGAAAGCATTGAATTCTGGTACCTCTTGTTGCTAGAAAACCCTCTGTAGATTTGAAATTGAAATCCAATGGTCACCCCCAAAAGTTTAAAATGTAGCCATAGATCTCTTCCTTTTCCTGGCACATCGGGCGGCCTATGTTTAAGTTCACAACAGTCGCGAACCCCTCAAAAAGTCAATAGCCAATCAAAAACTAGCACGTCAGCAACACAGGCACCGTGGACCCGCCCAACTCTACAACTGCGACACCAACATTGGTTGCGTGATTGCATAGCCAAAAACTAGGCTATGCGAACACGTGACAAGCCTCCATGTCAATGCCACCCTGTCACCCACCAGCCAATTGGGAATGCCCATGTCACCGAAAAACATTGGCCCCACTGACAAAATTTGGATCACCACCTCGCAGCCACTAGAACCCTGTCACCTCAGCATCTAGAGGACGCCACTTCACCACCCGCCATCAGGACCACAACACATGTGTCAATCGATTGCATGATCGCATGTCAGAAAACTCTGACACGCGATCATGCGACAACCAACCATAGGCCGCCACATAACCACTGGCGGGACCATCGCCGCAGAGGCCTTACCTTTAAACACATGAAGACCTAGGCCCACCATTACATGATTGTGTGACTAAGGCAAAGTAAACTACCAACTAGGTCGCCAGATGTTAAGGGCCTAACCGCCAAGAATCAGTGACCAAGAGATAACTGCGAGTCGCCAGATTGCGAAAAGAAAAACTTAACCGCCAGGCACCTGAACATCACTAAGAACTGGGGCCCACACAGATAGGTGGCAAGTGGTCGCATGATTACATGTCAGAAAAGTTTGACATGCGGCCATGTAACAACCAATCAGGAAGAGCCCGCAGACCTGGACCCACTTCACGCCCATACAAGAAAATCGAACAGCTGTCACAAAAGCGTAAAGGTTAAACATCATGCATCTTTACCATGCAAACATACGACAACCACCGATCTTGTCCGAACTTTAACCACACCGGATAATGGGAAGAACTGGTGACCCACCAACGATCGCACTCGCTAGCAAATAGGAAACTATGAGGTCGAAAACACACAGGGTTTTCAATGGAAAAGATAAAAAACACACAAGGTTTCGAACACCAAAAGATAAGCGCACAAAAGCTGGAAGGCACAAGGTTGAAAACAATGAGGGTTTTCACACAGACCGAAAACATTATGGATTTTCAAAAACACTGTGGGTTTTCAACACTTAGGCAGATTTTAAAATTTATTTCCTACAGACGTTAGAACTTGAATAACTTTCTGGATTTTGCAATTCAGCACGTGTGTTTTGGACTAGAGAAAGGTGACACAATAAACTACCAGGGGCTAAGGGCACACACCATGAAACACTATGGATTTTCAATGCAAGATGAAACTATGCAACAAGGTGGGATAACTTTAAAATTTGCAGGGAAAAGGCCATTTTCTCAGGATTTTGCATTGACAGGAAAATGGACCAACAATGGCTCTAGTTGGGGACATGTATCTCTTGTAGATACAATGAGGACCTCAGATCTCTGGGAAGAAGCAGACCACCCACTAGAAAAACACAGAGACCTCAAAAAACATAGGGAACAAATAGGAAAGGGAAACTATTCACAAAATGTACATTTTTTACAAAAAACTTGTAGCAACAAACAATAATCAGTTTTTGCCTCTGTCAAAAATATGATTCTCATTTATTCCTTCATGTGGCACATCAGGCATTCTATTTTCATTTGTTTCACCAGGTACGTCAGCATTTTTAACCAGCCTATCAGGTAAAACAAAATAACTATCTTCATAGTGCATGTAAAAAATTTTAGCACTCCCCTCTTCTTGCTCACTATGAAGAAAAGATTCAACATGCCAACGAACAGTACCATCAGATAAGAACTTGTTCTTCTCTACTGACTCATGTATGCTATCAACTGGAAATATAGAAGTCTCATAATCTGCTTACAGAAAGGCCTCATTCATATCTTGACTTTGCATTTCCATAGGTGTAACCGGTTGGACCTTGAATGAATAATCAGATTGATACCCACAGATGGAAAATGGGCATCCTAATTCAACTAAATCTGAGACCTCCACATGTTCTTCAAACAAAGGATTGATAACTCCATGCAATGCACTGAGTTGAACATCATGACAAAAAATGGGTTGATAATCATCATAGTCTTCATCATATAAAGTGTTAGTGAACACTTTAAACTCACTACCTATTTTAGGATTATTTAATAACCCATCACTTAAATATTCATGTTCAAACTCACTGACCTCACAATCCATTATCACTTCCTTATCTTCATATTCCTCACTAAAGGAGTGTTCACTTTCACCATTACTTTCTTCTTCCCATGATGCATCTGATTCATATGAGGATACATCAACATCACTGCCTTCATCATCCTCACCTGAATAACCATTGAAATCACATTCAGACATCTCTGAATGAATGGAGGATCCTGCACACCTTGATTTTGGTTCCTACTCACTACCACAATATGAAACACCTCTGACAAAACTTCATCAGAAGAAGTACCCTCAGCATTAGATATGGGTTTCTCTGAAATACAACTTGTATTCCCTTTTTGCTGATGATCCTTTTACAACTCATTCCATTCATCATCATCATCAAACTCCTCTAAGAACAACTACTTGAATTCTGTCAAAGAAGAGATGCATTTTGGGGGCAGATTTAGATACCAATTAGATGCAACCCCTTTGAGGGATCTCCCAAAAAACATCATGCTAACATCCTCATCAAGAATCTAATATTCTATAATAAATCTATAGAATGCTAGGACATGCTTCACTGCTGAATTAGACCGGCAATCAAAAATAGGAATTAGACCCAAAAGCTCACCAGGGAAAGAATGAGGGGACTTTGGAAGAACATAGCTCAAAGGTCTATCCAACTTGAGGAAACCAAGTAGCCTAGACTGGCTTTTCCTTTGATTTTCCATTTGATTTGAAACAAGATGAGAGCCACTCATCTTATTTCAGTCTTCCCTTTATACTAGCACTGAATACTTGATATGGAAACATTATAATCATAAATAGTTGGAAGTTTTGCAGCCAAAAACTTTGTTGACTGGGAAGACATGGTAGATCTAGAGCTCACCATGCAGCTCCATCAGGTTCTTTGATATGTAGAGTCGCCACCTCCTTGAAGAGGAAAATATTGCACTGATTTTGTATCTTCTTCCAATCAATACACAAAACTTCACAAGGTTCACTGCTTATTAGAAACTGCATTGATCAAACAGAGAAAAATCAGAGCCACCACTCACAACTAGGTGAGAAAATTTAGCAAATACTTGTTTTTTCATCTGACTCTTTCCAATGGCTCCCCAGCAGAGTCCCCATCTTGTTGGTGTTCAAAAATGCTTATGCCACTTAGGCCTGCCAATATGCCTTGAGACTAATGTTAGGAGTAGTTAGTTCCAAGTATGGGAGCTCTGCAAGGCAACTAGACCAACTATAGGGACAAGACTGCCCTCTACACTTCTAGCTCTACAAAACCAAGGCGGGTACACCTAATCCAGATAAGACTCAGCTCACTACACACCTTATACTTCTGGATTCACATAGCAAATTATAGTAAAAGATTACTAAATACTAACCAGGTATTCATTGAATCAACTCCACTATGCAGGGTATTACTATCAACCAAACAACAGATTAAAACTTGAAAATGGTATTGATATATAAAGATGTAGGAAATAGCTAAAACCCATCAAACATTGGACTCAACTGAATATACTAGCCCTTGATCAGTGTCATTATCCATTGGGCAGCACTCAAAAATAAATATAGAACATGAACCAACTACTATCAAAGACTCAAAGCCATAAATACAACTGTTCCAGCCCATCCACTACTTATAAGATCCTTCTGTAGACAACCAAATTGAATCTATACCCTATCTGAAGTATATTTCACTTGACCCTAGATCAAGAACTAAAGAATAGAACACATACAAAGGTTACCCAATGTAATGGATCAGAAAATCCAAAACTCATAAGACTGACACCAAGGAGAGACTTGAAAGCTTGAAACAATTGTATTAAGTATGATGAGTCATGTACATGTCTATACCATAAATGAGACTATCACTTCAATAACCTGCAAAAGATGCAAAGAAGTTCTATTCAGCCTCCTATAATGTGATAGAGTTTTACTGCTTCCCACTGGAACCAAACAAAATGGAACCCCTGTTCTATTAAAAACTTGCAATATATACCACCAGTCATCTTGGAAACCCAAAATAGGTTGCAACAAGCTACAGATGACTGGGGTTAGGATTACAATAGCTAAACCACAACAAAATTCCAAAAAACATGCTGGAGGGAAAACCAGCACCAATCTGTCAGAAATAAGGCATGATCCTCACGGCAAGAAAATCTTCAAATTTGTACCTAGGATCACAAATTCATCATGAAAATCAGTTTGACTAGACCATCAAAACATCTCGAGCCAACAAACTATCCTCCCCACATGGAAAAACATCCCCGCAAACACTCATGGCACCCTGGACCACACTGCAACAACAAGCGCCACCAAACCAATCAAATCTGGCCATGAAAGCATTGAATTTTGGTACCTCTTGTCGCTGGAAAACCCTCTGCAGATTTGAAATTAAAATCCAATGGTCACCCCCAAAAGTTTAAAATGCGGCCATAGATCTCTTCCTTTTCCCGGCACATCGGGCGGCCTATGTTTAAGTTCACAATAGTCGCAGGCCCCTCAAAAAGTCAATAGCCAATAAAAAACTAGCACGTCAGCAACATAGGCACCGTGGACCCACCCAACTCTGCAACCATGATGCCAGCAGTGGTCACATGATCGCATAGCCAAAAACTGGGCTATGCGAACATGCGACAAGCCTCCATGTCAATGCCACCCTGTCACCTGCCAACCAATCGGGAATGCCCATGTCACCGAAAACACCGGCCCCAATGACAAAATTTGGATCACCACCTCATAGCCACTAGAACCCTGCCACCTTAGCATCCGAAGGATGCCACTTCACCACCTGCCATCGGGACCACAGCACACGTATCAACCGGTCGCATGATCGCATGTCAGAAAACTCTAACATGCGATCATGTGACAGCCAACCATAGGTCACCACATAACCACCAGCGGGACCATCACTGCAGAGGCCTTACCTTTAAAAACATGAAGACTTGGGCCCACCATTACGCGATTGCGTGACTAAGGCAAAGTAAACCACTAGCTAGGTCGCCAGATGTTAAGGGCCTAACCGCCAAGAATCAACAACCAAGAGATAACCGTGAGTCGCTAGATCGCGGAAAGAGAAACTTAACCGCTAGGCAGCTGAACATCACTAAGAACTGGGACCCATGCGGATAGGTGGCAAGCGGTCGCATGATCGCATGTTAGAAAAGTTTGACATGCGGCCATGCGACAACCAATTAGGAAGAGCCCGCAGACCTGGACCCACTTCACGCCCATACAAGAAAATCGAATGGCTATTGCAAAAGTGTAAAGGTTAAACATCATACATCTTTACCATGCAAACATACAAAAACCACCGATCTTGTCTGAACTTTAACCACACTGGGCAATGGGAAGAATTGGTGACCCACCAACGATTGCACTCACCAACAAACAGGAAACTGTGAGGTCGAAAACACACAAGGTTTTTGACAGAAAAGATAAAAAACACACAAGGTTTCTGACACCAAAAGATAAGCACACAAAAGCTGGAAGGCACAAGGTTGAAAACAATGAGGGTTTTCACACAGACCGAAAACATCATGGATTTTCAAAAACACTATGGGTTTTCGACATTTAGGCAGATTTTAAAATTTATTTCCTACAGACGTTAGAACTTGAATAACTTTCTGGATTTTGTGATTCAGCACGTGTGTTTTGGACTGAAGCAAGGTGACACAATAAACTACTAGGGGCTAAGGGCACACACCATGAAACACTATGGATTTTCAATGCAAGATGAAACTATGCAACAAGGTGGGATAACTTCAAAATTTGCAGGGAAAAGGCCATTTTCTTAGGATTTTGCATTGACAAGAAAATGGATCAATAGATACCATTGGTAAAAATTTAGGACCAACAATGTACTATAGATCCATGGTGGTTTTGGATAGGAAGGTGATTACACCAAGGAGATATGGCCAATAAATAACCAGACATCCCCATGTGACTGGTTTTGGTTTAACTGTGAAAGTAATTATAAAGGACTTGGAGAGTGGATTAGACTTGAAGTGAAGGTGTATTTAGTGGTTTGATACATTTATAGAGGTGTTCCAATGACTATTTTAGAAGGATCAATCCAAAAGAGAAGGGTTTCTTTGTAAAAGTGGCCTAATTGGTCTATTAGGCCTAGGCTATCAGTCAATACCTTGGACTCTATCTTGAAGAATTGAGAACCTATTTTGACATATGTTGTGTAGTGGCCAAAAGGGTATTCCAAAATATAATTGTTTTTGTGGAATGTTTGGGAGGATTCTGATTTATGGATCAAAAACCCCTGAAGCAAGGCTAGTAGGGAACTAGGCCTCTACTAGGCATATTACCCTTAGAAATTTGGTGAGATATAATTAGTGGGTGTTTGGAATCAAGTTAGTGTCCTAATATTAGAATATGATGTTTTGAGAAGTCTAATATAGTCTCTTGAATATTGGAGTAAAGGTACCATGTGCACCTAGGGTTGAGCCTATTAGGCATAGTAGTTCTCATATGAACACTTGATGTGAGAAGTTGTATAAAAATGAAAGATTGGTTTAGGAATGTCAAAGTGACCCTAAGGAGTGGTTGGAAGTGGTGAAGTGTTCCCTAAAGAATGTTGGTCTTGGAAGCCTAGTTGTGGGTTTGTAAAAGGAATGAAGTGATGTGGGTGTGGTAAGATAATACATTGTTTTCCCACGACTTTGCATCATAGCGGTATCAGAGATATTTTTAGGTCACTTGGGATAGGTGATCTTGGTGTATTTGAGAAGAAGGAAGTGAGGGAGAGGCTAAAAAAATTCCTCCTAAGAACATGTCTCAAGAGGTAGTGAGGAAATTGTTTGAGGAGATGTTTGAAGACAAGGTGGGAGAGATTAAGAAGGCTAAAAGAAAGGAGGAGGAAAAATGTGACTCTGATGGAGAAGGAGGGGAAGGGAAAGAGTAAGTGATTCCAAGATAGGAAGTGGAGTTACTTGTAGATCATAGAGAATTTTTGGAGGCCTTCAAGTTTTTTAATCGGGATTCCTCAAATAGCAGGGGTGACATCCCTATGTTCAGTGGAAAAATGGATGCAGAAGAAGTCATAGATTGGATAGAGGAACTAAACAACTATTTTGAATACCAGGAGGTCCCTGAAGACTAGAGGGTTAAGTTTTCAAAGGAAAAATTGAAAGGGTTGACACTTACTTGGTGGAATTACCTACAACGTGAGAGGGTGAAGGAAGGTAGGAACATGATTACATCCTGGGATAGGATGAAGACTAAGATAAAGGAAAAATTCATGCCAATTGATTATGAAGTGAAAATATATAAAATATTACATAATTTGAAACAAAAGACCTTGATGTGAGTGCCTATATAGAGGAGTTTCATAGGATAAGTCTTAGAGCTAAACATCATGAGGAATAATCAAAGAAGGTTTCCAGATACCTTAATGGATTAAGGTTTAATATCTAGGATGAAATCAGTATTCTAGCCCCTAACACAATGAAAAATTGCTTCCAATTGGCACTAAGGGAAGAGAAGTTAAGAAGGAAGAGTGATCAAGGTAGAAGAGGGAGAGTAGGAAGAAACTTCAAAGGTAGGGAAGGTTTTGGTGGCAGAAAGTCAACAAAAAAATTCACAAGGGGAATCTAGCCAAGGTGAGCAATAAGGATGCACAAATTCCAAAGGGAGCTTCAAAGGGAGAAGACCAAATGATAGAGGAAGGTTTGGAAGACTAGGAAGAGGTAATGACACTTTATACAGGAGATGTTCATACTATGGAAAAGAAGGATATTTTGCAAAGAGGTTCCCTCAAAAGAACCATAACAATATCCAAGGAGGAGAAAGGAGGACATAATTGATCCAAGAGGAGGATTACTAAAGTGAAAACCTCCCATCCAAACTTGTTGATCTAGGGAAAGGAGAGAACCTAATGATGAGGAGGAATTTTTTAAAGGTACCTACTCCTCAAGAGTCTCCAAAAAGGAAGACCATGTTTAGAACCTCATGCAAGGCAGGTGGAAACATATGTAAGGTAATTGTGGATTCTGGTTCAACAGATAATTTAGTGTCATTAGAGATGGTTGAAAAATTAAAGTTGAAAAGAATTCCTCATCCTTTTCATTCTAAAGTTTCTTGGCTAACCAAAGGAAAATAAAGTTTAGTTGATGAACAAGCCTGGGTATATTTTCAAATAGGGGAATTTAAGGATAGGTTTCTCTTTGATATTTTTTCTATGGATTCTTTCCATTTGTTCCTTGGTCACCCATGGAATTGGAAAGATGATGTAAATTCTCAACATGATGGAAAAATAAATGTTTCTACAATAACCAAATATGGGATGAATTACACCATGAACCCCTTACCCAATAATGCAAGAGATAAACAACAGGAATCGAGAATCTTGTTAGTAGGGGAAAATGAAATGCTACAAGTATTGAGGGAGGAAAAGGTAGGGTTTTCTTTGGTAGCAAAGACAAAGGAGTAAAAATAGACTAGTGACAAGAAGAAGGGTATTCCTAAGGAGGGAATGGAGTTGTTGCAACAATATGAAGGAGTTATGGTGGAGGGTATGCCTAACTCTCTACCACCAATCAGGAACATTAGACATCATATTGACTTCATTCTTGGAGCCACATTACCAAAAAAAGAAGCATATAAAATGACTCCATCTGTGAATGAAGATTTTGCCAAAAAGTGTAGAAGATGCTTGATAAGGGGATAATTAGGAAGAGTCTCAATCCATGTGCAGTGCCAATAGTCCTTGCACCTAAGAAGGATGGTAAATAGAGACTATGTATAGACTCGAGGGATATCAATAAGATCACCATAAGATAACAATTTCCCATGCCAAGGATTAAGGACCTAATGAATTTCTTAGGAGGGGCTTGTTATTTCTCCAAAATAGACTTGAAAAGTGGATACCACCAAATAAGGATAAGGGAAGGTGATGGATGGAAGACAACCCTCAAGAACTATGAATGGCTATATGAATGGATGGTAATGCCTTTCAATTTGAGTAATACCCCCAAAACTTTCATGAGGCTAATTAATGAAGTTCTTAAACCTTTCATAAGAATATTTTTTGTGGTATATCTAGATAATATCCTCATTTTCAATAAAACCAAGGAGGAACATCTAAGACACTTAGATTTGGTGTTGAGGAAAATACATGAGGAGAAGTTACTCATCAATTTGGAAAAGTGTGAATTCATGAAACAAGAGTTAGTATATTTGGGGTTTGTAATCTCCAAAGGGAATCTTAAGATGGACCCATCTAAAGTTGAGGCCATTGTGAATTGGTCAACTCCTAGGACCATGGGGGAGGTTAAGAGTTTTCATGGTTTATTTACCTTCTATAGGAAGTTCATCAGGAACTTCTGTCAGATCTATGCACCTATATTGGAGACCATAAAGGGAGGGTAGAAGTGCAATTTTGTTTAGATAGAGGCTGTAGACAAGGATTTTAAAATATTGAAGGTAAAAGTTTCTCAACAACCTATTCTCATTCTTCTTGATTTTAATAAAATTTTACAATTGAATGTGATTCCAGTAATATGGCTATAGGGGCAGTTTTAAATCAAGAAGGAATGCCAGTTGCCTTATTTAGTGAAAAGATAAAAGAGGCCAAGAGGAGATACTCATGTCTTATGAATTAGAATTATATGCACTAATGCAATCCCTTAAAATGTGGAGGCATTACCTTCTACCAAAAGAATTCATTGTTTACACTAATAATCGGGCTTTAAGTTTCCTCAATAGCCAAGATAAGTTGATTAAAAGCATATGAAGTGGATAGAGTCTATACAAGCATATACCTTCATCATCAAACAAAAGAAAGGGAAAGTCGACAAAGGGGTAGATGCCTTGAGTAGGAGGGTAATGACAATGCAAGAAATATAGTTGCAAAGTGTAGGGATAGAGTCCATTAAGTCTATGTATGAGGATGATGAAGACTTTCATGAGATCTACAAGGTGTGTGTATATTTTTCTAACACATGTCATGTGGAATACTCTGAATAGCTAGTCGAGGAAGGCTTATTATTTAAGGGCAACCCGTTGTGTGTTCCAAGATGTTCAATCAGGGATAAAATCATAAAGGAGAAGCACTATGGGAGTTTGAGTGGCCACTTTGTCCTTGACAAGACTTTGGAAAAAGTTAGGAGATACTACTACTAGTCTAAGATGCAAATTGATTTAAGGAGATTTGTGGAATCTTGTGTGGTATACCAAAGGGATAAAGGAGTGACTACCAATGCATGATTGTATCAACCATTGCCTATTCCAAGCAGATAATGGGGAAATATAAGTATGGATTTTGTGATGGGGATACCAATGAAATATAAGGGTTGTGACAGTGTGTTTGTAGTAGTAGATAGGTTCAATAAGATGGCTCATTTTCTGCCATGCAAGAGCACCAATGATGCTCCCCATATTTCAAACATCTTCTTTAGAGAAGTGGTAAGCATTCATGGACTCCCTTCTAGTATTGTGTTAGATAGAGATGTAATGTCTATGTGTCATTTTTGGAGGACCCTATGGAAGAAATTGGGTACAAACCTAGCCTTTAGTTCTATCTACCATCCCCAAAAAGAAGGGAAAAATGAAGTGGTTAATAGGTCTCTTGGAAACCTATTGAGGTGTCTGACTAAATAATATGGTCAAGTGTGGGATGTAGTCCTCCCTCAACAAGAATTCACCTATAATGATTTAGTCAATAGGAGTATCGAGAAGAGCCATTTCTAAATAGTCTATGGGATGGATCCTAGAGGGATCTTGGAGCTTAGGGAAATATCTAGTGAAGGAAGAATCAGTGCCCAAGGAGAAAATTTTGTAGAAGCAATCAAAGGCATCCATGATCAGGTGAAGAACACACTTCAAATTCCATTAAGTATAAGGAACATGCCAAAAAGAAGAGGAGAGATGTATGGTTCCAGGTGGGAGATCTGGTGTGGGCACAATTGAAGAAGGAGAGGTTACCAAAAGGAAAATACACAAAAATCATGATGAAAAAATAGGTCCCTATAAAATTATTCAAAAGTTTTCTCCTAATGCTTATGAGATTGAATTACTCCCTGACATAGGTATCTCACTAATTTTCAATGTTGTAGATCTTATACCCTATAAAGGCAATGTTGTGGCAAGTGTTGAAATAGGTATACAAGAAGATGATGATGTAGAGTGGCTAAATGATCTTCCACCAAGCCAACCTATGCAACTTGAGCACATCTTGGATACCAAAGTTGTGAAGAAGACTAGAAGGAATAGCTAAAAGAAGTACCTTGTCAAGTGGAAGGTACTACCAGATGAAAAGGTAGTGTGGATGGATGAGAAAGACATAAATAATCAGGGCACTTGTTTGAAAGATCTCATCTTAAGTGGATCTTGAGATTCTTCTATTCAAGGAGTTTGGTGCAGAGGCACCTATGGACAATATGTGGAAGAAAGAAGGCTCATGGTGTATCATTAATAAAAAAATGGGTGTAATAAGGTCCTAAGGACCAATAGGGAACATTTTGTAGTGTTTTGGACCCTTTTGTAAGGCCATTGGCCCTGTTAGGCATCTATAAGCCTACTTGGTCAAACTTGGTCAATGGGTCAATAGGAGTCTATATAAGGGTAGGATGGGTCATTTATGATGTTTTGAATCATGCTTGATCATTCAGAGGTATCAACGGATTATTTTGAGGCCCAAATGCATAAAGATGTAAAATATTGTCAAAGATGTCAAAATATTGTTTAACAACATTGACAACATGGGAAACTTGACCCCAATGACCATATTTGGTTTGAATTTTGATTGGGGACAATTTTTTTGGTTAATATATGTTCATAAAAGCCTCTGATAGTTGAGAGCATCAACTATTAAAGTTTTGGAGTTTGAATGCAAGAAAACCCATCTATTTCCATGTCTACTTCATTATTTTTGCCTTCTATACAGATGCATACACAGGTGTAATGTGCATGATTATGTAGAGGAATGAATTAGTTTCATATTTCACTTGGCCTAGTGAATTTCCATTAAGTTTATAGAGAGACCCATTCTATTTACTGGAATCAGTCACCAAACCCTTGCCTACCTAGGGCTTTGAATTTAAATGTCAATATCTTGACTTTCCACCCTTGGAGATTTTTTCCCATTGGCAGAAAGTTAAGAACAACAATATAATATATATCCATGGTGGTTTTGGATAGGAAGGTGATTTCACCAAGGAGATATGGCCAATGAATAACCAAGCATCTGTATGTGACTAGTTTTGGTTTAAATGTGAAAGTGATTACAAAGGACTTGGAGAGTGGATTAGATCTGAACTGAAGGTGGATTTAGTGGTTTGATACATGTATAGAGGTGTTCCAATGACTTGTTTGGAAGGATCAATCCAAAAGAGAAGGGTTTCTTTGTAAAAGTGGCCTAATTGGTCTATTAGGCCTAGATGATCAATCAATACCTTAAACTTTGTCTTGAAGAATTGAGAACCTACTCTGACATATGTTGTGTAGTGGCCAAAAGGGTATTCCAAATTGCAATTTGTTTGGTGGGTTTTTTGGGAGGGTTCCGAGTTGTGGGTCAAAACCCCCTGAAGCAGGACTAGTATGAAATTAGGCCTCTAATAGGCATATTACCCTTGGAACCTTGGTGAGACCTAATTGGTGGGTCTTTGGTGTCAATTTAGTATCTTAATGTCAGAATAGGATGTTTTGAGGAGTCTAATCCATTCCCTTGAATATTTGAGTAAAGGTACCCTATGCACCTAAGGTTGAGCCTATTAGGCATAGTGGTTCTCATATGAACACTTGATGTGAGAAGTTGTATCAAGATGAAAGATTGGTTTAGGAATGTCAAAGTGACCCTAAGGAGTGGTTGGAAGTGGCGAAGTTTTCCCTAAAGCATGTTGGACTTGGAAGCCTAGTTGTGGGGTTGTAAAAGGAAGGGAGTGTTGTGGGTGTGGTCAGATAATCCACTGTTTCCCTATGGCTCTGCATCAAAGAGGTTACACAAGAATATTTAACCAATTACGTCGAAGCTCTCATCTCAAGCATACAACTTATGCCTCCCTGTAGAGTAAAAGGAAGGTTAATCAAGCAAACCTCAAAAAACATGTATAATATACATTAAACAATAGAAAATACTACTATTAATCCTAAAACAAAGAACTTTATATCAATAATTATAAATAAGTATCATTCTTTCCTTTATATTATTCTTGGCTATTAATGATTCCTTTTAATTGGTATTATATGTAAGTCTTCCTCAACTTTAATTAATATAAAAATAAATATTTAACATAATCCAGTTTTAATTCCACTTATTTCATAACTAACATAAGTAGCAAAATTATATGCTATTAAAAAAGATGTGTCATGGCTATGTATAACAAGTAGCTCCGATTAGAGATGATACAAGATTTGAATCTTCTATAGAATCTACTCCAAGAGATTAAGAATCTTTCTCAACAAATGAAGTAGTTCTAGAATCAAATAAATAAATAAGAGGTCCTACAAAAGAAAATTGAAATTGCATCAAAGCTTTCATCTCAAGCATACACCTCACGCCTTCCTCTAGAATAAAGACAAGATTAATTAGTCAAACCTTAAAATAGATGTTTGATATTTGTTAAACAATAGAAAATGTTACTATCAATCCTAAAACATAAAACTTTATCTCAATCATTAAAAATAACCATTATTCTTTCTTTTGCATTTTTCTTGACCACAAGTTATTCCTAATGTAGAACTTCTTCAACTTCAATTAATAAATGACTATATATATTTAACATAATCCAATTTGTATTCTACTTATTAGACAACTGGCAAAATTGTATACCATTAAAAAAGTTATGTAATGACCATGCATGGAGAGATGATAGATGATTCCATATAAAGTACTTGAAAGACACCATTTTCCAACTTTGTTCTTTAGAACATAATCAAGCAGAAAGACAAACTTGAATATTTTTGTGTAGACCAGCCCAAGAGAGGTAAAGTTTTCCAAAACAAAAATCATAGCAACAAATTCATAAAATAACCTATAACACAAAGATTCCCCAACAATGAAATGCATTGATTTGAGAGGGGCTTAAAAGCAAGGCTTAGTAGAGAAGAAAAACAACAATAAATAAAGTTAGGAAAGAGATTCTCTTATTGAAGGCGAGGTGAAGAAAAGAGTACACTAGACGCAACACACACACACTCAAAAGGTAAACTCAAATCGAGAAAGTCCATGTACAACTTTATAAACCCTATTTTTATAACTTTATTGCTTGCGGAGCAGATTGCATTCAGTTTTCACTGTCATACAACACATGATTGAGACTGGTTTCAAAGGGAGAAATAGAGTTTCCTTAGATAACGTCGTTGAGAATTCATTTGAGGAAAGAATATAGTCAGTCAATAAATTATAAATTTTAGGGCGGTCCATGTATAATTGGTCGGACGGCTGAAATGGGTGAGAACATATGTTGATGCTATGCTATGCTAGTGCATTCAAGTTATAAAGCATTTTGTATTGTATATCCTCTTTACCTTTTTCTTTTTTCTTTGAATGCTAAGAAAAGAATTGACAGCTTTTGACATGCTATGGTATATAACTCATTTCTATACACACTTAAAGATTGTATTCCTTGCTCAATGGGAAACTAACTGCCAACCACACTGCCCCTCTCCAATGCTGACACGTGGAAAGGAAGTGGGTTAGAGAATGATATGACACTTTAATTTCCTATGAGTAGAACTTAATATGTAAGGATGGGTAATGATAGTCTATGGGTTTTAGGTGGATAATTGGAATTGTGGTTTTGAGTAAATATCTTAGATACTTTTATTTAAAAAAAGTTAACGTGTATATATTTAAGCGAGGTTATAAAAGAGATTTTATTCGTATTATGAATACACAATATCAATATGATTGGAGGATATTAGTCTTGTAAGGTTATAGTGTTTGTAAACACAACGATCTAAAAAGAGTTTGGAGCGCCAAGTCACTGTCATGAATATCAACAACATTAATGCAAAGTTTCAAATATGTGAGTATAATGGATCAATGAGAAAATGGTGTTTGTGATCATAACGACTTCATGAATGTTTGATGTTTGATTTTTTAAAGAAGCTATCATTTATTATTTTGGTAATTGTTTTGTTTTGTTTTTACTTTTAAAAGTGTAGTAAATATTATATATTTAAGCAAATTAGGATAATTTATTCAAAAAATGTTAATGGGTATGTATTTAAGAGTTTTTCAAATTTTATTTATCATACATAATTTTGTCCAAGTTAAGTGAGACCATAAATGGGGAACATCATCCGTGGCATGAACCCATAATATTAATATAGCATGAACACACAATATTAATATTGAATAGTCTAAATTTGGGAGAACACTAGTCTAGCAAGGGTACAGAGCTTGCAAACATATTGATCCAACAAGGGTTTGGAGCACTAAGTCATTGACATGAACACCACCAACATCAACACAAAGTTTCAAATCTATGAGCACAATGGATCAATAAGGGAATAGTGCTTGTGATCACAATGAGTTAGTAAATGTTTAATCTTTCATTATTTTTTTACAAAGTTGTCATTTATAATTTTTTGTAATTGTTTTGTTTTGTTTTTACTTTGAAGAGTGTAGTAAATATTATATATTTAAGAAAATTAGTATAATCTATTCAAACAATCTTAATTGGTATGTATTTAAGAGCTTTTTAAATTTTATTTATCATATGAATAGATAAATAATAGTTGTAAATTTATTTTTGATCAATGATGTCAGAATTTTTAGCTCGGTTCGAGTCAAGTGAGATCCTAACCGGGGGACCTCATTCGTAACATTAACATATAATATTATTATGAATAGTCCAAATTTGGGAGGACATTAGTCGAGCAAGGGTGTAAAGATCATGAAACACATTGATCCAACAAGGGTTTTGAGAATTAAGTCATTGGCATGAACATTGACAACATCAATGCAAAGTTTCAAATCTATGAACATATTGGACACATGGGCTTCACTTAGTGAACTTGAGTCATATCACATTCATTTGTGGCATACTAAAGAATACCCCCATTTTCAAAAAATATTGTCCCAAACTCCTTTTTTTGTCACCCCCTCCAATAATACCCATCCAATACCCCACACACATATTTTATTATTTATTTCAAGAGTTATCTTATTTTTATATGCACATTTTAATTTTATTTTTGAGGAAGTCACCATTTATTATTTTGTTTTTTTGGTTTTGATTCTACGTCGACCATTGTTGTAAATATAATATATTCATATGTTATTGTAAGTGCTCAAAGTGGCACAAGTCAACATGATAGTCCAATGATGATTTGTAAATCTTAGTCAAGACCATCAAAGCATAAATTGTGTGCTTCTTTCAATAGTTTCATGCTCAATGACACATCCTTTATATTTTTAGCTCCTTGACCATCTTGTCCAATCTTTAAACTAAGACCCAAGTCTTTGTGCATGTTAACAAAAATTATTAGATCCTAAATTGAACCTTGGTGGCTACAAAAACAATGCCATGATTTAACTATTACATTGCACCATTAACAACTTAAAAGTACTTTATTTATTATACGTAGCATCCCTATGCAATTTCATGCTCACTTAGGCCTCATTTCAACATGTATGACCTCTCGTGCCCCATCATGTCCAAAGTTTCTTTCACTTGCTCAAAATCAAATATCATCATTGCATTCTAGACCTTAAGTCCTTGACTTTACTATTATCGGGAGGTCAAGCTTGCTAGGGGGACCTTGTCTAAGGACAGGGTTTCCTAGTGTGAACTTGACATTGGACAAGATTTCCCAAGGCAATCTTTCCCTAATTAAAGAGGCTCAAATTAAAATAATATAACAACTAGCTTGTGGGAGTGGGAAAACTTCTTTTGTGTCAGCCTTCTTCAAAATTATAAACCTGATTGCTAGGGGAGAGGTATAAAAGAAACTTTACCCCCTCTCATTGCATCATGCATCAACACAATCATCTCAATTAAGTGCTCAAGTATCAAGTACCCAAGGAGCTTCATCTCATCATATTCTTCACATCTAGCATTGTGGCAAGATTCAACAACCTTCATGCAAGCATGTGTTTATGATTGATTTCCTTTTAGGTCTTTTCAAGTCATGTTATTGCATTAAAAATTTTGATACAAAAAAACATTCAAAGAGCATTGCATCAACAAGGTATAAGGTTCAAATAATTTATTTTCAAATCTAGCCTCCTGCTACATTACACCACTCTTCCTTTTCAATTCAATTTTATAGTTAATTTTAAAGTTGAGGTTTGACCTAGGTAAACCTCCATCAACCCAACAATTTTCCTTCTTTTTGTGTACAAGTGATAGGCTACAAAGATATAGTTTTGGATTTAGATTGAGGAGAAAGAGACCTATAGATTCAAACTTTACACATTCAAAAACACAAGTTCAAGGCTACTCTGATCAACATCATCTTGAAAATTTCTGACAAAACTTTCAAGGAACCTTTTCAATAACTTTCTGATCCCAAATATTTCAATTATGTGCACATTTGGAGCTCCTGTAATACCCTCTCAGATGATTATACTTTGACTCTTTGATTTGGACATTTTGCATTATGATGGTTAGAACTATATGCTTGTTTAGATGATGATATGCTTATCAGATGTTTAGATACACTCATTTGTGATTATTGTTTAACGTTTATTGAAAATCATCTATCTTATATATGTTATGGAAAATAATAGAGCTAACCCAAGGATTTGGAATCTAACCAATTATTGTCTATGATGTCTCATGCTTTATGTATATATGACTGATGTTCTTTTTATGACTTAGAATGAAGTCGTAGTTACTCACTTAGTTGAGGTCCACACGATGTATCGATCCTAGTCATCTGTTTGCAAATACCTTATATATATATATATATATATATATATATATATATATATATATATATATATATATATATATATATATATATATATATATATATATATATATATATATATATATATATATATATATATATATATATATATATATGCACATGTATCTCTTCTCGGTGATGCATGCTTGCAGGTACCGAGCATCAACTCCACTTGGTCTCATAGGTTTGAGTGAGCTCTCAAAATCCTCGATTGTTGTTGTTGTTATGGAGATATCACCAAGGTTCCATGAGAATGAACTATACCTCTGACCCTTTTGTTAGGAATGAATGCTGAATATATCCTATAGGGGAGTATTTGAAGCCATTTTGTAGCAGTTATTGTTGCATTCATGACTGTGATTGTCATTGATGTCAACACAGTGATCTACTGAAGATTAGCAAAGAAGAAAATAGTGTTTGAGTTAGCACACTTGGGATATTGAAGATAAAGCTATGCGGAGTTGAGGACTTACTCTATGATGTTCTGTAAAATCATGGTTAAGAGTGCAGATAGAAATTTATTTATTCATGACAGTTATGAGGAAATCAATGGAAGCAGTATTCAGGTAGTCTTCCTAAGTAGTGGTTTGTGGAAATCATATGATATCTCCTAATAGGGATTGAATCTGATCATGCATAGTTATGAGGTAGTTGAAGACATGATTTTAGTGATTTGGACGTGAGTGCAAGATCTGAGCTTGCATGAGTGAAGAATTATCTTAATTGGAAGTCGATAATTTTGTATAATTTTTATGTAACGTGTGGAAACTTTTATTTTGTAATTTGTATGCCGACTCATTTATAATTACTTGAGTGTGGTATAAAGGAAGGAATGGTTTCCTTGTTGTAATATGAAATATGAAGTAGCAATTATGAATTGTATTTGAAAGTGAATTGTGAAAGTGTGCAATACTTGTTGGAAGAGGATATGTGAAGTATAGAGATCTGGTATTGAGATCTGAAGAAGTAGTTGGTGCGGTTTGACACAATCAAAGAAGGAGTATTGAATTGTTGAGATCAATAATCTTTTGGTATTATTCTATTGAGTAATACTAAGATCAGTTGGACAGTCTGTTCAGTGATCTTACACCTGAAGCTGTTTGGGCAGTGGGTCCTTCTGTCTTCCATAACTCCTAACAGAGTTAGAATATTTTAGAAGGGATTCAAAGTCTCCTAATAGGGACTCATATGTAATGAATGTATTTCATAAGACTCCTAACAAAGTCCATCCTCTCACAAGGAACTTTCATATTAGTGCATCTTTTGTGGGCATCATTCCCACCGGGGTTTACTCTTTGATCAAGAGGTTCCCTAGTCAACATATCTTGTGTCGTTGTGTTAATGTGCATGTATATCTTTCTATGGTTGTTGATTACATTTCTTACATGGTTAAAATCTATTGAAGTTAATAAAAGTTGTATTTATATGATAACTGATTCATTCCCCCCCTCTCAGTTATCTTGGTGGACTTTACTTTCTAACAATTGGTATCAGAGCGGCAGGTCCTTGAAGGAAAATTTTAACAGCTTAAGGAGATCCATGGTGAATCATTTCAGGAAAGAAAGACCTAAGTTTTATGGAGTAAATTTTGACAACTGGAAAGAAAAGATGAAGACACATTTACTTCGTTTAGGACCAGGTTATTGCTTAATCACAAAGAATCAAAAGACTGTCATTGATGAGGATAAGATTGAAGAATGTACTAATGAATAAAGAGATCTATTCACGTGTAACATACTTGCCAAAGAAGCACTCTTGTTAGCCCTTCCAGAAAGTGAGTACAGTCAAGTAAAATATCTAAAAACATCTCATGAAATTTGGTTAGCTTTACAATCTACATTTGAAGGTGATGAACATGCAAAGAAAGTCAGATTACATAATTGGATATGTGCATTTGAAGATATAAGAATGATGGAAGATGAATCTATTAGAAGCTATATTGGTAGAATGTCAGAGATTGTTGCAGGTATAAAATCTTGTGGAGGAACCAAGATAGAGAATGAAGTGATATGGAAAATTATGAGGACATTAACTCCTGCATTTAAGCAGACAATATAGATGATTGAACAAGTTATACCTTGTACTACGAACTTTACTAGAGAAACTCTTCTTGGAAGATTGGAAGTAGCAGAGATGAACCTGAGGCTATCAGGAGATTTACTTAGAATGGAGACAACATTCAGTGCTCTTAGTGTTTTCCCTACTTTGTCAAGAAGCATCAGTGTAAGCAGAGAATATGCTAGCAACAATAGATCTAGAAATGAAGAAGACAGAAAGATTGAAGAAGGTATTGCCTTGCTAGTGAAAAGAGAACTAGACAGTAAGAAATTTTTTAATCGTTGGACTTGTCAAGAATTTGGTCATTTTGCATCTAAATGTCCTAAGAGAGTTAAGAAGTATAGAAAGAACTTTAATCCTAGGAGATCTAAAGAATGTTACTATGAAAATGATCAAGAACTTGAAGCTATTTTGGAGAAATCCTTGAGTGAAAGTGATACTGAGAATGATGATATAGGATTTGTAGCAATTAAAGAAGAAAATCCTAAAACAGAAGTTAAGGAAGAAAAGGATTTAGTTTCTCACGTAGAAAAGAAAGTTGATTGGATTATAGATAGTGGTTGTTCACATCATATGACTGGAGATATGAAAAAATTCATAAAGTTTAACAATTATGATGGAGGAGTTGTTAGAGTTGGAAAAAATGCACCTTGTTTGATTAAAGGTATAGGATCTATTACTCTTGATGGAAAGACTAATATTGATGATGTTTACTTTGTGTATGGTTTGAAACATAATCTTTTGAGTGTTGGACAACTAGTTGATAAGGGATATCAAGTTTGGTTTACTAAGAAAACTTGTGTAATCAAAGACAAGGATGGAAATCTGATTGGTACTGGATCTAGAACCAGAGGTAATGTATTTCAATTAAATCCTACTGAGATGACATGCTTTTTTACTGAGATTGATGATAGTTGGTTATGGAACAAAAGGTTTTGTCATATAAAATTTGATAATATTGTGAAAGTGAGTGCTACACTTGCAGTAAGAGATTTGCCTAAAATTAAGAAGCCTACTAACATGATTTGCAAGGAATGTGTGATGGCTAAATAGAAGAGAAGCTCATTTCCTAGCAAGAAGTTTGCAACAGTAGAGAAATTGGAAATTGTTCATACAGATTTGAACAGTCCCACAAGGACTAGAGGATTCTATGGAGAAAGGTATTTTATGATTCTTGTTGATGATTTTACAAGAATGATGTGGATTGAATTTCTTAAAGAAAAGTCTGAAGCATTTGATAAGTTTAAGATCATTAAGAATAAAGTTGAGAAATAATTTGGAATGAAGATTAAATGTTTGAGATCAAATAAAGGTGGAGAATTTACTTCAAAAGAATTTAACATTTTTTGTGAAGTGAATGGTATTAAGAGACAGTTTTCAGCCCCTAGGACACCTGAAAAAAATGGTATTGCAGAAAGAAGAAACATATCAGTGACTGAAGCAACAAGAGCTATGTTATTTGAGAATGACTTGGTGAAGATATTTTGGAGAGAAGTAGTGAACACAACAGTGTATACAATGAACAGATTACAAATTAGAGTAGACACAAACAAGAAACCCTATGAACTATGGTTTGGACATGCACTATCAGTTAAGTATTTTAGAATTTTTGGAATAAAATGTTATATTAAGAGAGATGATGACATTGGAAAGTTTGATCCTAGAAGTGATGAAGGTATATTTCTTGGATATTCATTGAAGAGAAAATCTTATAGATGTTACAATAAAAGAACTAAGACTATTGTTGAGAGCGCAAATATTAAAGTTGATGAAAAGTTCAAAATTTAGGAAAGAATGTTTGATTATGAATCAAATGAAGGAACTCATCCTAGAACTAATCCAGAGACTACTGAATTATTCTATGAAACTAACAGTGATTTGTTGAATGAAAGCTATAGTGAAGAAATCATTGAAGAACCTATAGAAGAAATAAGAAGTGAGACAGTGACACCTTACAAGAATCTATCAAGGGATCATCTTGTTGAGAAGATTATTGGAAGCATAGACAGAGGAGTTTTGACATGAAATAAGGTACAAGAATAGTTGTGTTTGATTTCTCAAATTGAACCTAAATCTACTAGTGAAGCTTGTGAAGATGAACATTGGATCAAATATATGAAAGAAGAACTAGATCAGATTGAAAAGAACAAGACATGGGAATTGGTCCCTAGACCTAAAGATAAGAATGTTATAGAAACAAAATGGGTCTTTAGAAACAAGATGAATGAACAAGGAGAAGTAGTAAGGAACAAAGCAAGATTAGTATGTAAATGATACTTACAACAAGAAGGAATTGACTATGAAGAAAATTTTGCACCAATAGAAAGAATTGAAGTAGTAAGGATGTTTTTGGCTTATGCAGCTTACAAGAAATTCAAAGTTTATTAGATGGATGTGAAGTCAGCATTTCTGAATGGAGAATTGGAAGAAGTCTACATTGAGCAGCTTGAAGGTTTTCCTTTAACTCAAGAAGGAGATATGGTATGTAAACTGAAGAAAGCTTTATATGGACTGAAGCAAGCACCTAGAACTTGGTATGCAAGATTGGATAAGTATTTGATAAAGTTAGGATTTACAAAAGGAACAACTGATAGAAACCTATACACAAAGGAAAATGAAAATGGTTTGTTGGTTGTTGTTATTTTTGTTGATGATATTATCTTTGGAGGAGAAGATGAAGCCAATGATAAATTTGCAGATGAAATGAAGATTGAATTTGAAATGAGTATGATTGGTGAAATGAAATACTTTTTAGGATTGCAGATAACACAGAACAGTGATGGTATCTTTGTAAGTCAGACAAAGTACTTGAAAGATTTATTGAAGAGATTTGGAATGGAGAACTATAAACCAGTTGGAACACCTATGGTAACAGGACACAAGTTATCTAGCACATATGAGACTTCTGCAGTGGAACAAAAAAAGTACAGATCTATGATTGGAGGATTGCAATATTTGACTAATACAAGATCTGATATATCACATGCAGTTGGAATTGTAGCAAGATTTCAAGCTGAACCCAGAGAATCACATTATGTAGTAGTAAAGAGGATACTGAGATACTTAAGAGGCACAATTGAGTATGGATTGTGGTATGAAAAATCTAAAGATTTTACCCTATGTGCATATATAGATACTGATTGGGGAGGTAGTGTTGATGAAAAAAAGAGCACCAGTGGTAGAGCATTTTTCCTTGGAGGAAGATTAGTTTCTTGGCTAAGAAAGAAGTAGAATTTTATTTCACAGAGCACAACAGAAGCAGAGTATGTGGCAGCAACAAAAAATTGTAATCATATAATTTGGATGAAGCAAATGCTGAAGGATATTGGAATAAAATTTGTTGAGCCTATTGTTATACATTGTGATAACACCAGCACGGTTAGTGTGTGTGTATGCTAAACACCTTCATGAAATTAGGATATTTAACTATCAAATCAAAGTAAATGCAATACAAATTTAACTAAGAAATGAAACTAAAATTCATGACATCTCATGGTTCTCTAATCAGATGTGGTAAGTGAAGCTCTCAGCTCAATCTCCACTAGTGACACTTCTAAAATGAGAAAATATAATGCTACAATGCTTAATCTAGCTCACTAACTCTCAAATTGATACAAAGATAATTCAAATGCTCTTAAATGCTCTTGATTGCTATGAAATTGACTATAATGGTGATGCTTTGCAAATGAATTTCTAAGATGATTATTCCTCTCAAAATGCCTCTCATTTATAGTAAATTCCCAAGGGTAGGGGGTAGAGTGAATTAACCATGATTTGCCTTTGGTTGAGTCAAAAATTTTGCAATGTTCATAAATGGGGGGACAATTTAAATGTTTGTCTCAAAGCTTTGGACAAAAGGACAAAATTGAGTGGTTGAGATTCAAAGTTTGAAATGTGTGATTGAGATTTAATCCTTTTGAGTGATTTATGTCTCTTTGTCTCTCAATTCTCATTGGTTGCTCAAATATTTGTTGAAAGATATTAGGATTAATTAAATTCCATTAATTAATTAAATTAGCCATGTAAGGGAATAGGTTGATTTTGAGTTTTGATTTAAACAACTATACAATTAATTGATTAAAATCAATTATATAGTGTTTTTGACCCCTTTAAGCTTTGATTTAATTATTTAATGTCATTATTTGATTTTTCCTTTGATTTAATTGATTTTGTTCAATTTGATTTAATAAATGTCCATTTTTGTTTGATCCATTTTTTATGAATTAGTGCATTTTGATTAAGATTTTGCAATTTTGTGATTTAAAAGCACTTGTCCATTTTTAAGTGTCTACAAATGCCCCTCTTTGAATTGATGTGCGAAGAACATTGATTCAAAGATTCTTTAGTCCTGATTACTTTTAGGTCCTAATTTTCTTTGATTAACTGATGCACTGCTATACCATTGATATGATTGTTGTTTGATATGATATGCCTCTGATCTGATATGATAAACTGATATGTGCCACTGATAATGATTCAAAAATTTCAATGCCCCAGATTTCATTAATGTTTGATGCCAATTTGATACTCTGATGCCCCCTCAGAAATAAAACATATTGATTGCTTGATTTGAAAAATTTGATGATGATTTATTGATTGATCCAATATATTTTCATTTCTGAAAAACATTGATGATATGCCATGATTTCGTAATTTGCCCCAATTTGATTGATAGGTTAATATAGGTCAAAGTCAAAATTTCACCTCTTAATTAGGTCAAATTAGCTTGAATAGGTTGAAAAACCTTGATTTACTATTCATTTTCACTTTTAACTTTTGAGATTTTGCTCTGGTTCTGCTTTGATTTTCGCGATGGTTGTGCTTATCAAAGAGCATCTATTTGAGAAGAGTCATCGGTATCACAGACCACCTGACTATGGAGCTCCTGTGAGTCATTTCTAACTTCCTTTTTGCATTTATTGCTCATTTATAGCATTTATTGCATTTTTTCCATGTTCTTGCACTTTTGATTTTGCAAAATCATGCCTAGGAATAGTTAAATGCCGCGTAGTCTCTTTAAGTCACGTGTATGTGCTTTTTACTCACACCTCCGCGTAGTAAAGTGTCACCTAAGAATAGTAAAATCTCACTTGATAAAAGTGTTTTTCCACATAGAAATGGAATTTTCATGCCAATTTCCAATTAGTGTTCTGCTTAGGAAACCCTAGTTTTAAAATGATGCCTAGACTCCTTAAGATTTCGCCTAGCATTGTGAAGTGACGCGTAATCTATTTATTGTCACATGGTAAGAATAAAGCACCATGTGGTATATTTTTTGCACTGTGTAAGGTAAAATGTCACTTGGTAATGGGCAAATGACGCTTGCAAGTTTTTTTAAAAAATTTAATTTTTTTCAAGTTGATTTTCTGATTAAAAATTTGATGTCGTCGACTAATCGTTTGAATTCCAAGATAGGTTAGGTCTATTGTAGTTTAGAAAAACAATTGATTAGGATATTAGGATAGTGGTACCAATGAATGTTTGATTACGTTAATCTGATAGGATAGATCTGATAGGTAGGACTTGATTAATTAGTGTAAAAATTGATATTGATAGGTAGGATTGATGCTTCGTTCTTAGGATACAGAGACACGAAATAATGGTACTAGGTTTGATTACTTTGATTCTAATTTTTGATAGACTGATTGAATTAGGATAACTCATTGATATGGTACACTAATATGATTCCTTTGATTTGCAAACATGCACATTTCTGTAGGTTATATATACGAACCGTAGCATCTTGGGTGATTGATTTAGGTTAGGATTTGACTCCTGCAGAGTATCGAGTTATTGAGATGTGCAGCCTCAGCTTCCTCCTGGACATCCTATGGTTTCAGTTGAATCATGGTTTACTTACTACAGTGGCAGAGCGATGGCACTCTGACCACAACACATTTCACCTTCCTTTCGGAGAGATGACCATCACTCTGGAGGATGTATATAGATTGTTGCTCATTCCTTACCATGGTGAGATGGTTTATTATGATTCTATCTATGATAGCACAGTCTACAAATGAGTATTTGGAGACAACACTATTGATCATGATACTATCACTTTGGCTCAGTTTGCTTCTTTCCCCACATTGCTAGTGGTACTTGGTGCTTTGATCGGTGGTTTACTACTTCCTGACCATCGAGGTCATGGCTTCTCAGTTGGATGGGGTAGGATACTAGAGGATCTTCTTGCATAGCCTTAGTGCTTTGATTGGAGCTCATGTGTGTTGGCACAACTTTACCATGATTTACATGAGGTTGTTTACAAAGAGAGTGCTTCATTATCAGCAGGTGCGGTGATTTTGTAGTTATGGGTATGGGAGCATCTTCCTATCACTAGACAAGTTTCAGATCAGATTCGATAGCGTGGTTTTCCTTATACTTTTTTGTATAGCGACATGGTTGTCCAACATCATCTGGGAAAGACTAAGTATTGGCACTGATAGGTTGATGATTTTGATCAGGTTCAGTGGTGGCCATACATAGGATGTGAGCAATGGAGGGAGGACGATGATGAGCCCCCCTATAGGTTTTCTCCTTGATGGATGATCGACAGGTCTACTACTGTTATTGAGCATTTCTACTTTAGCTAGGTTTCTCCTTAGTATGATAGAGTACAAGATATGCCACAGGGCATGGTGTTATATGCTTGAGTTTAGGTAGAGAGATCCATGTGGGGTGCACAAATAGACTATTAGTTTATCTGTGATCAGATTGATGGTTTGGCATATTGTAGATGGGAGATGCTTGGAGGTGTTTCTAATGCTGGTATGTCCCATGAGTTTTAAGAGTGGTGGGCTTGGAATAGATTTCCTAGATTTATAGATCCAGCAGAGCCTATCCCAGGTTGTGATGAGAGATCTGAGGATGATGATGATGGTGGAGATGATGATGGGGATGGTGGGGGTGGTGGCAGGAGGAGATGTCAGAGGTGACAAGCATAGAGAGATCCTAGAGCTATGGCTAGTGGATGAGATGGACCATGGGTGAAAGGTGGGCATGCTAGGGATAGAGCGAGAGGACATGTTCGACAGGACCAGGTACCTAGAGTAGCAGTTAATAGGTGACAGAGACATAGAAATAGTAGAGGCAACAAAGATAGGTTCATGTAGAGGCTGCTAGATAGATTCCTAGTGTTATGGATCCTTTGGTTCAATTACAATGAGTTTCCTTAGCATAGCAGGATTAGGGTTAGGTACAACAGGATCAGGTTCTGGCATAGTAGGTGCCTCCACAAGTTCAATAGTCATAGGATATGGGCTAGAGTTCATAGGTTGCTCCTAGTATTGATAGTGTAGCATGGGAGGTGCAGTCACTGAGGATAGATGTATCTACTATTGTGGATAGATTGGATAAGGTAGCTACCTTGATGTAGCAGTTCATGATGATGATGGCACAGAGCCATAGCGTAGAGAGCACTTCTCAGGCTCATCCTTCACAGGATAGATAGGATGGTAGAGGTCCATATGGATCATGGGCTGGGGATGGATCAAGTACTACTATGGGTTCTTGATGATTTGATGATAGATCTACTCATTGTTGATGTCCCTTGTATCACGTTATTGATGTTGTTATTGATCGAACATTGATGTATCACTTTCGTGACATTGTATCTTGATATACTGATGTATTGGATCATTTGATGTTGATGGACACTTATATGATGTTATACTTCCTTGATTCTCTTGATGATTTTTGTTATGAGATTATCTTTATATGCAGCTATATGATGTTTATGATGCACTTACTTTTGATTATGCTATGGATGCAGTGTATCTCATTTATGATATAGATAGATGGATGCATTGATGTATGAATTTATGAGATGCCTTTTTTTTTTCTTTCTATTTTTCAATGTATGGATGCAAAGTATTTTATGGAATATGAATATGAATACCCCTATGTTTTTTTATTTTTTGATGTATGCAGTTTTATCCTTAAATTATATGTAAATGATGGATGAGTAGTGAATCCTTTTCTTTTCTCTTGCTTTTCTGATATATGGATAATGAATAATGATTAATGCATGAATGAAAAAGATAACCTCACTTTGATTTATATTCAAGGAAAAAGATGTTTGATTGAACCCCCCATTTCTTTAATGTTTTAACTTGCCAAGATTATTAATGTACCCCCTTGTCCTTGGAAAATAACCACAAATAAATGCAATTAATCTAACATGATAATGCAATTGATCTAACATGATAATGCAATGCAATGCAACTAAGTGTCACTAGCTTTTAGCAAAGAAATGCCATAGAGATAAATTTTCATCATTGAGCAATTTGGGACCAGAAAGAAAGTACAACCATCACTGACCACATCATGATGATATGAATACCACTTTTTATCACTTTTGGTAACCTCTTTGGAAACTAGTACAACCCTCACTAGTTGGATGACCAAACTATGGGAGTATGAATACCGGTTTCAATGGATTCAATGTTGCAAGTGGATTTTGGTATTAAGATATAGAAGATCCAAATAGCCAAGGTATCCATTTGTGTAAACAAGAAAAGGTCAATCCTTCATCTTATGTGATAGTCCTCGATGGTTCTTTGATGACCATGTCATTAGATGAATTCTCATAGGTTGATGAATCTTCCTTAAAATAGTCACTCAAAGGCAAGAAAATATCATGTCTCTATCATTGCCAATCTAGTTGAAACATCATCGATTAGCTAAAAAGATGTGATAAAATTCAATTCCATAAAGATTATCAAAAGAAAGCTTCAAGTGTTTTGCAATGTTTCATGATTTTCAAATAGAGTTTCCAAGTATTCTGATCTTTAAAGTGTTTGTCCATTTTTAATCCCGAATAATAAAGTCAATGAAGGCTCAAAGATCAAGTTGTAGGATCAAAATACTTGGGTGTGAACAATGATATCCATCAAAGGTTCAACAAAAATCTATCTCTTATGAAGCTTTGATAAATCTCTCTCTCTGAAGTGTGACCGAAAGTAGCACTATGGAATCCGTTCGGTACCAAATTTCCAATCCTCTTCTACCCCCAAGTGATAAATGTGATCATGTAACAAACTTAGGGCCATAGGAAATGCAATGATGCAATTGAAAGGATTTATTATGACTATGTACAAATGACGGATACAATGAGGTTTACAAGTGAGATGATGAAAATGCAATATGTACACATGCGACTTGAAGGAAAGACTTAAGGGAATAAAAGGTGCTTGATTGCCAAGTTTTCGCCTTTTGGGTTCTATTTCTTTTTTTCTTTTTTCAATTTTTTCAATTTTTTTGCTACCAAGGCACCTATTACTAGGTTTTCACCAAGGCACTTTTTTTCTTTTTTTCAAATGTTTTTGGTATTTTCAAGATCTCTTTGACTATGTACAATAATTATGATGCTCCTTATCTCATACTCTTTATACTCTTTCATCTACCTCATGTATAGAACCTCTTTAGATGGATGCTATTGATAGGTTCTTATAGCTCTTCTCCTTCACAATCTGCTAACTTATAAGTTCCCATTCCAAATGAAGAAACAATGATGAATGGACCAAGCTAGTTAGCCTCCCATTTTCCTTTCTTTTCTCCTTCAGCTTGATTCTTTGGGTTTTCTCTTAACACTAAATCTCCTACTTGAAAGACTCTTGGTTTGATATGCTTATTATAGTTCCTTGAGATTCTATTCTGATATACTTTCAAGTGTTCATAGGCTTGTGTTTGGTGTTCTTCTAAAAATTCTAATTGTTGAAGTCTAGCAAATCTATAATCCTCATTTGTTATTAGGCCTTGTAGTGATACTTGTAAAGATGGGATTTCAACCTCCAAAGGTAGAACAACTTCAGCTCCATAGACTACTAAAAATGGTTTAGCTCTCATAGGTGTCTGAATGCTAGTTCTATAGGCCCATAATGCCAGATTAATTTGTACATGCCAATCTCTTCCTGATTTATTTACCGATCTCTTCAAGATTTTGAGGATTTTCTTATTTGTAGCTTCAACTTGTCCATTTACTTGAGGATAATAAATGGATGAAGAGTGATGTGTGATATGAAATGTGCCGCAAAGTTCATCCACATCTTTGTTTTTGAATTGCTTTCCATTTTCTATGATTATGGCATGAGGGATACCATATCTGCAAATGATGTGGTTCAAGATGAACATGGAAATTTGTTTACCCATGGCCATGATCAAAGGAACCACTTCTACCCACTTAGTGAAATACTTTGTTACAGTGATGATGTACTTGTGCACATTGGAAGAAGGTAGATAGATGATGTCAATCAAGTCAAATCCCCATCAGTAGAATGGCCATGGTGTAACAAAGGGATGTAACTCTTGGGCTGGTGCATGTATCATGTTGCCATGGTATTGACATTTGCTGCATATTTTGACAAAGTGACAAGCATCTTTCTCTAAGGTTTTCTAGAAATACCCTATACAAAGGATCTTCTTGGCTAGGTTTAATCTACTTGAGTGCGACCCAAAAATTCCCTCATGAACCTCACGTAAAGCTAACTTAGATTCCTCTTCCTCTAGACATCTAAGTAATGTCCCGTCAAGACCCTTACGATACAATGTTTCAGAAAGGATTATGTAACGAGATGATTGGCGTATGAAATTTTATTTTTGGGCTCATGATTGGTCTAAAGGTAGCACTTGGTCTTTGAGATAGGTATATATAGGGTCGTACCAAGGTGAGTCATGTCTATGAAGTAAGACAACAATTTGGGTGTCGGGAAGGTCAAATGTTAGTTGTGCTAACTCTTCCACCAAGAATTTGTACTTCTCATTTTGATCTAGTTTTTGAAGTAAGGAAGCCAAGGTTTCCATTGCATCAGCTGCTCTATTCTTCTCTCTTAGAATTTGTTCAAAGGTTATCAAAGAAAAGTACTTTTTCCAAGCATCAATCATAGTCTTGTATGGCATTAGTTTTTCATCTTTGGTATTGTATTCATCATTGACTTGATTGATTATTAGTTGAGAATCTCCATATACTTGTAGCTCGGTGATGTTCCATTCTAAAGCTATCTTGATGCCAATGACTAAAGCCTCGTATTTTGCTATATTGTTTGTGCATGGGAACAAAAGCTTGTAGCACTTAGGAATAGTGTACCCTTATGGGGTAATCAATAATATACCAGCCCTAGAACATCATGTATATGAGCCATCAAAGTACAACTTCCATGTCTTTGCTTCTATGTTTACAATTGCTAAATCCAAAAATTCCACTTGAATGGTTTGTGTAGAAGTTAAAGGATTTTTAGCTAAGTGATCTGCTATCACTTGTCCTTTTATTTCCTTCCTATCCACATACTCAATGTCAAACTCACTTAATACCATGACCCATTTTGCTATCCTACCCGTTAAGGCAGTTTTGCTTAGCAAATACTTTAGAGGATCAATTTTTGCAATTAGTTTCACCTTGTGCATCAACATATAATGTCTCAACTTTTGGGATGCAAAGACAACTACTAAAAAATCTCTCTCCATGAATGTGTAGTTAAGTTCATATTTGATCAATTTTCTACTCAAATGGTAGATTTCTCTTTCTTTTCCTTTCTCATCTTCTTGTGCCAAAAGAACTCCTAGAGACCTTTTGATGGTGGATATGTACAATAGAAATGGTTTTCCCTTGATTGGTGGCATTAGGATAGGTGGATTTATTAGATAAGTCTTCAATAAAGTGAAGGCTTGATCACATTCTTCATCCCACATGGAAATAGTATCTTTGTGTAGCAACCTTGTGAATGAATGACATTTTTTGGCCAATTGAGAAATGAACCTTCTTATGGATTATATTTTGCCTTGGAGGGACCTCATTTGGCTTATGTTCTTTGGGATTTCCATCTCCATTATTGCTTGTACCTTTTCCAAATCCACTTCAATCCCTTTTTCTTAAACTATATAGCCTAACAATTTGCTGGATTGGACACCAAAGGCACATTTTTTTGGATTCAATTGCTCCAACCGGGTGAATATCTTTTTTAGAATTTGTAGGTGATCTTCTCTTTTGTGTGAATTTTCCAATATGTCATCCACATAATCTTCTATAAATGCATGCATCATATTGTGGAAGATAGTTGTCATTGCCCTTTGATATGTGGCTTCGACATTTTTAAGGCCGAAGGGCATGACATTCCAACAAAAGGTGCCCCAAGGGCATGTAAAGGCTATCTTCTCTTGATCTTTGGGTGCAATTTTTATCTGATTATATCCGCTAAAACCATCCATCAATGAGTACATGGAGTGACCCACTGTCAAGTCAACTATTGCATCAATGCTCGGAAGTGGGAAGTCATCCTTAGGACATGCAAGATTCAAGTCTCTAAAATCTGTGCATACACAAATGGATTTTTCATGCTTGGTGACCATCACAATATTAGATATCCATTCAACATAGGCTATTTATGTTATAAATCCCACCTTCAACAATTTTTCTAATTCTACCTTGACTAGGAGAGCTACATGTGGGTGCATCTTTCTCAACTTTTGCTTGACAGGCTTAACCCCTAGTTTAACATTCAAATGGTGCATAATGAAGTCGAGATCCAATCCGAGCATGTTGGCATAGGACCATGCAAAGTTCACTTGTTGTTCTTGGAAGAACTTGATAAAATCCTTTCTTTCTAAAGGTGTAAGTGATGCTACCAAGTGTATAAATTTTGGATCCAATTCTGTCCCAATGTTGACTTTTTCTATTGACTCTATGAGAATAGGTGACCTTTCTTCCTCATGTTCAGGTAGGCTATCCAATCTCTCTTCCTTTGGTGCCATAGTTGGGTTTTCACCATAGGAAACATCCTTTATCCTTACTTTTTTTGGTTCTAGTGCTACCACATAGTGGTTTTCATCACTAGAACTTTTCAAAATTTTTTTTTTTCATTTTTTTCTTTGGATTAAGAGATTGGACCCCCACTGCTTCCATCATGTTTAGTTCAAATTCATTGGTGAAAGAGGGCTCAACCGCATTAAGGTATTGGGCCATTGCTTGGTCATTTGAGAAATAGAGTAAGTCACTTGGCTCGGTTAGGTCCCAGCCAATAAGTTTGGGGTTTATCAAGGATAAGGTTTCATTTGGCAAAGTGTCATCAATTGGGTTTATTTACATGACTTCATTGGAGGGTTCATTCATTGTATCATTTAGATCTATAATGTGAGCTTCCTTGAGATGGTCCATGGAAGAAGGATCAAAGTCCTCTTCACTTGAGTCCTCAAGGACTTCTACGGGAAATAGCATGGGAAATAAAACCCGTAGATTAATCCTAACATTCGAATCCTCTTCCTCTAAGGGTTCCCAAAATTCCTCTATCCATGGTCAATTAATAGGTGCTTGTCCTATGTTGAGTTCTCTTATATTAGGCTCTTTATTAGCTTGAGTTTGTTGCTTTGGAACTTTAGCATAAGTATGTATGGTGACTACCTCTTTATCATGACATAGTTCTTCAGATAGAGTGTCCTACTAGAAATTTGTCTATACTAAAGAATATGACTTGATATAGTGTTTTAATTATGGAAAAAAACTCATATAGCAGTTTGGAGTCAGCACACTTAGTGTAAAGATCAGAATTCAATTAAGTGTTGAAGACTAGACATTGTACAGAGTTCCTACAGCTCAGAGCATCAGTGCACGTGTGTACGGATGAATTATGGCATGTGCCCTAGAAGTTAATTTTGTTAGACTATACTTATGCTTAGTCTATGAGCACATAAGTAGATATGCAAAGATGTGAAAGTTACAGTCAGTTGAAGTTGCACAACCACTGTATGCTAGAAGAGAATAGAGCATGGAGCTGACAGTTAGCATTTTGGTTTGCAATTATAATTTAATGTTGTAAAGGTCATGCACCCATTGTATTTAGGTTTTTGACATGTTTATATGTATAATTGTAAGCACGCTTAAGCCAATTCATTTGGAAGCATTGTTTGTAATTAGTTATAGGGCTGACCTAATTGTATAATTTGTATGAGCACATAAATATAAGGTGTGCCCATTGTATTTGATATGGAAGTTATAATAGAGTTGTGAGAAGCAGAGCAGAGGTATGCAAAGTCAGCATAAGATGTATTAGACCTTTGCTAGAGGTCAAAGCATCAGCACACCAAAGGAACTGATCTGACAAGCAGTGTCATAGTGAATAGTTCACCTGCAGATATAGTGTGTATCTGAATCAAAAGGTTGTAGCCTTCACCATTTGAGTAGTACACTCTAGGATAGTGAGTCCACTCCCCTAACAGGGATCATTGTAAAAGACTCCTAACAGGGTTTGGCCCTTAAAAAGGTCTACTGTACTTAAAGCATTGTAAAGCTACTCCTAACAGGGTAAAGGATCTTCTAACAAGGATCACAAAGCACTAGTGCAGAATATTAGTGGGTATCAAGTCCCACTGGGGTTTTTACCTATTTGGGTTTCCCCATAACCATATTGGTGTCATGTGTTGATTTCATGTTTCATATTTATGTGAATGTTTAATTTAGTACTTAAGCATTTAAGTTCAGCATAAAGGTTAAAGTAAAAAGTTAAATTACTGTGAACACTGATTCACCCCCCCCTCTCAGTGTTCCCATTCCTAACAATTGGTATCAAAGCTCTGGTCCTCAGAAAAGAAGTTTAACCACTTGAGGAGATCATGGACAAAGTAGATATGAAACATCTGAAGAAAAATCTTGAAGCCGCTCTTGAAGACCTGGACAATTCAGAAAAAGAAATTGAAGAACTAAAAGAAAAAGTTAGTGATTCTCAATTAGTTATCAAAAGACTAAGAAAGGATTTGAAAGGACACTCTAACAGTGAACTTGAAGAAAAAGTCAACAAGTTGAGTGAAGAAAATGCATCTTTATTAAGTTAGCTTGAAGAATTTGATGACAAACTGATGAACAATCAAGATGTCTACAAAGAAAAAGTCAAGGAGAAGCTTCAACTCAATGAAGAACTAAGGGAAGCTAACTTAGAAATCTTGGAGCTAAAGAATATCAAAGAGAGCTTGGAATCTGAATTGAAAAAGACAAATGATCATATTGAAAAATTACACACCAGTGCTAATTTGGTAGAATCTTAGTTGTATGCAAGAAGAATCAAATGAGACACTAGCTGCATTGGATACAATGAAGAAAAAAATCAGATTGAAAATATGTGAACAAGAAAGGATTCACAAAAGAACTCTACTGATGATGAGAAGACTAAAGATCAAACTAAAGACAATGGTGGTCCTCCTAAGAATGAGCGCAAGCAAGTAGAATGCACTTGTTTTGCATGTCACAAGCATGGACACATTGAAAGAAACTGTACAGAGGTAAGACCTTTTAATGGCTACTATTATTCATGTAATAGATTTGGTCATAGAGCTATGAATTGCTAGACTAGTAAGAAGAATAGGACTCAACAAATCAAAGAAATTAGAATCAGACAAATGTTAGAAGTTCTCAGAATGTTACATGTTAGATATGTAACTATAATGGTCACTCAACTAGAACATGTAGAATGGTGACTCATGTCAATGTGCTGAGGAATAATAGACCTCTAGTCATTTGTCACTCTTGTAACAAGGCTGGACATATCTCAAAGTTCTGTAGATCAAGGACGCAAGGTCAGGAATGCCCTAAAAAGATCGAAGAACCAATTTTGGATCCTGAAGAAGAAGTCAAGTTTATGAAAGCCTTAGAGGATGTGAGCTTGATTTGGTCAGAAGGAAAGAAGGAAAAAGCTAATGAGAATGTATTGGATGCATCCCCAGTGGACACACCCTCTACATCTACATGAATGGCCCTCAAGGTCATAGGGGGAACTAATTTAGCTCTAGACCCCTGCATGGCTAGTATACTCATCCTAAGAGTATGCACCTTTGGACTTAAGATTTTGGAGTGTATAGGAACCTTCGTGCAAGAGTGCACATGCTGATTGTTAGTGGAGCTCAAGTTTGAAATTTTGAAGTGACAACCTAGTTTATGTGACACACATTAATGACGGTTTTTTCACTTTAAAGTACATAGAAGTCATTTGATTGCTCATTACATTCAAATTCAGAGTGATAGGAGAGAAAAAAGAGCCTTGGAAGTTGTTGTGAAGTCTTGGAGATTGAATCTATCAGAGATTTGCTGTAGTTATCAGTGCATTTGATTAGTTGCAGTAACCCTAGTTCATTGCGCCGATTCGGAAGCCATCAGATCATATCTAAGTTCAGTTGGAAAGTGATTAACAAGTAAGTCATGGCCACTCCCATAGTTTTTGATTTGCTGAAAAGAAGAGATATATATTCAAGAGGCATCCATTTAAATCCACCCTAGATGATTTAGAGGGAGCTTTCTCCCACACGCCTATGGGTGTCATGCATGTGGAAGACATAAGGGCTTACATCTACTGTAAGAAAGAACATGTTGGACTAGATAGGTTAAGGGTGCACATGGACACCATGTTGAAACCTGAAAAAAATTTCATGGATGTATATGCCAAATGGAATGATCATCCTATTGTTGAGTATGCTACAACATATGAATTCTATGAGACAGAATGGATAAAGATCTTATTGAGAAGAATCCATGATGATCTCTTTTGGATTGGAGATGTTCTAGTAAGAATCAAAAGTGATCTGATACATGAGATGACATGCCTTTCTAAGAAAGGTGCCATCCTTCCAGTAGGAAAGGATGTCAGGAAAATGGTAGAACACGTATGTAAGTCAAGAAGCGATAGGCGCAGTATGACCATCGAGCCCATTGAGCAAGAAGACATCAAATTGATGTCAATGATACTGGGTTACATATTTCATCACACCAGCAGGGTGAATAATGTATCTGTGGGCACTATTCTAGTAGCCATCAGACTAGCAAAGGAAGATGGGGAATTCAAATTGTGTGAGATCTTGCGCGCATAGTTGATTGACAACATCAAAGCCATCAAGCATGACAAAACAAAGATATTCAAGTTTGGGTTCCTAATCATCTATATGTACCTTCATATAGTTGGAAGAGTTTTAGATTTGTATTTGGAAAATTCCATTCCAACAATGCCTCAGATATCCAACAAAGCATCCACAGAAATCACACTAAGAGATTACATTACTTTGGAATTAAAGACCTTTAAGGTCAAGATGCAGATGAGGTATAGGATTCCAGAAAGCATTGTAGAGAAATATAAGGATACAATATGCTTTATGGTGGAGACTGATACTACATGTATGGTGTGTGTGTGTGAGAATTTTGTACCTAGCTGTAGACACAACACTTTAGTAAAACATTAGAGGTTAGCAAAAACCAAAATATGCAAGTAATTGAAACTATGCTAACCAGGTGATTTACTGCCTTCTAGTAGGTGCGAGTATGATGTTCTCAGATTGGAATTGAGATCAATGACAATGCAACACCTAAATGAAGGATTTGAATTAAAAGAATTAAAAAACTATATGAATGTAGATTTAATCTATATTTTTGTATTTTGTATGCAATAAGAATGAGAAACTGTATGAATCTAAGCTAGAATGTATGAAATTGAGTTTGAATGCAGATTTAATCTAAGAAATGCTATGAATGCATATAAAAATCTATGATATGAAACTATGAATGCTCAAAACAATAAATGAAAATCTCCCAATAGCCTTGATTCGCAAAAGATTGATTCTTCAGTCACGAATTCGCTAGAGTGAGGATGCAATTTCAAGGTGTTGATTGTGAAGAGCTGAGCCTTGATTTTATAGAAATCCAGGGCTTGAGGATGCATTGATAAAAGCCATAAATCACTCTTGATAAACTCAGGTTGATTTTTGAGTTAACAAGAAATTAAGAATTTTTAATTTAGAAAATCAGGCAAAAGTAGTTTTTATCTCAAAATAGAGCTTTAGTTCTCTTTTTCAACTCATCATTAAATGTTGAGTTTTAGAAAGTTTACAAATTAAAATTAGCAATTGTTTTAAAGTTGACTATTTTTGTGACTGTGCATGATTTAATATGAATTAATTTAATAAATAAAGTGATTTATTTTCAACTTAACTGATTTTGAATTAAAATAATTGATTTATGGGTTAATCAATTATTAAATCAAACTTTATCCAATTAAATCATTAAATTTGGCAACTTTGATTTTAAATCAATTAAATAAATATCCAATTGATTGTTTGTAGGAATTTTGATTTATTGTCAAAATAAAAAGAATATTAATTAGGAATAAATGCAATTAAATCTAATTAAATAATTAAGTGGTAGAATTAAATTAATTAATTAAATATTCATCATATTCAATTAATCAACTTTAGGATAAATAATAACATTTATCACCAAATAATATTTAATTAAAGATAATTAGATAAATTAGGAATATTTAGGAAATATTCCTTGATGCAGAATTAAGATAAAATCAATTAGGATTTTGATGTGAAGATGTGGCTTAGGTTAGGACTTTTGTATCAATTTTATTTGATGTGTCGATATAGGAGGTTAATGAACCTATAGCCCATTTTTGGGGTATTACATTTTGCCCCTCTTTGAATTACTGTGTGAAGCATAGTGGTTCAAAGATAGTCTGTGTTTGATAAAGATGTATGAAACTGATTTGATTTGAAAATGAACCAATTTCGAGATAGAAACTGATTGAAAGATTGGAAAAAGATGTCAACCTAGGTCCAGGATGGCCAGGAATCAAGATCTGAGATTGATTTGAAAGATGAACCGATTCCAAGGTAGAAATCGATTGAAAGATTGGAAAAAGAGATACTGACCTAGGCCCAGGATGACCAAGAATCAAGATGATGCTAGCTATATCAACAATGAACTGGAGATTATGAAAAAGTGTCAAAAAGCTTGATTCTGAACCTTATGATTGCGAAGAAGTGAGTGACCGATTCCAGACCTGAATGTCCTTGTATGAATCATAATGGTATCACATCCTGAACCCATCAATTATGAAGAACCAAGGAAATAACACTAATGAACTGATGGTTACGAAAAGCAGATACAGTTTACAAGATAGATTTAGGATGCCAAATTGATATGGATCTTGATGAATCTGATATGCCTCAAGTGATAATAGATTTTCCCCAAGCAATGAGGACTTTAGATGAGTTAGCAATTAGATGTGGTTGTCTTGATTAGTAAAAGAAAGATTTGGTTAACAAAATTGAAGTTACAGACTTGAATGATGTGCAATACCATGCCCCCTTCGGGATAAAAATTGAAATCTGATAAGAAAAGTCAGTGTTATAGTTTAGAAGCATTTTAATTGATTTGAGAAGTGTTTATACACATTCAAGAACGTGGTCTGCATCATTTAGAGGTCCTGGAGACCAAGTTTGACTAGGTTAAACCATGCGTTGACCATAGTTGACCAAGTTGAAATTTTGATAGTTTGATGTAAGATAATCAATTAAGTTGAAAAATGGATTTCTATGAAGATTGAAGGTCGATTATGCAAGTAGTTAATAATATGAATGATCTTATATTTCAATTTTGATCCTGAAAAAAGGATTCTACTTGCTGTTTCATTGGAGGAACCTTCATACAATGTTCATTCCTTGTGTCATGTTTAGAATTTTTGGTTTTGAAGAATTGTTTAAGTGTTCAAGCAATTTGTGAGATCATGCAAAGTGCAAAATGAAATGCAGAATGAAATGAAAACCTAGGACCTAGGACCTAGTCACTGATCACGTGTCAATTTATTGTCATCATTGAACATTTTAGGTAACTGGATAAATCAATACAATTTCCACTAGTTAGGAAACTATAGACATATGAATATTGATTTGTATGCACAAGAATCAATACAACACCCACTGGTTAGGCAACCATGGACATATGAATATTGATTTTATTTTTGGAATGTCGGATTAGATATAAGCACCAAGGCATAAACACCAGGATGACCTGAATATCATGTCCATTTTGATATACCAATTTGTATAAGCATCAAAATATAAACATTGTGATGACCTAAATACGCCTTGCATTCAAACACATCAAACAGTCAAGAGATCATTCTAAATCTAGTGTGAATTACCTGTAGTGACCCTTTATTGTTCACATCCTTAGGAAAGATCACGTTTCACAGTAGGAGAAAGAACTCACTCAAAAAGATAATAGTTAGATCAAACTTCCTTGAATTTTCTAAGTATCAATGGTCGAGGTACTCATGGCCATCCAATTCAAGATAGAGGCTCTTACAGATGAACACCATTTCAATCCAGAATCTCCAAAGTTAGATTTTCACATACAAGCAGAAGACAAAGAAAAGATTATGCCCCCAGTCATCACTCTCTAAATCCTGTAAAGGACATCATTGAAGAGCTCAAAAGGACACAATATGAAAAAATCTCAATGCGAATCAGTAAGCATACAAGGAGATAAAAGCATGAAGAAGCATAGATTGTTTTCAATTTGTGTTTGATTGCGTTGTTGTAGATGCAAAATCCTTTCTGGAGAGGAGACTGATTGATTGACTCAGATGAAGCTTCAAAGGACTCTGACTAGATATGACTCATCTAAGATGTACTAGAGGCCATAGTATATGAAATTGATTTCCCCCAAGTGTTAATCATTGATAGGATACAAACACTTGAGCTGATTGGTGTACATACCAACTTTATTAAGAATAGAAATGCAGGAACAAACCGGGAGGTATGTACAAACTAAAGCAAGACTGAAAGCTGGACAAGACCAAGATTGTGCTGATAGATGGAGCATTTTAAAACAAGTGGCACCTGTTTGCCAAGTTTTCACCATCTTGGTAGAGATTCTATTTTTTTACCAAGGCGCCTATTTCTAGGTTTTCACCAAGGCACTTTTTCTTTTTCTCATTTTTTTGTATTTTTCATCTTTTCAATTTTTTTGTACTTTTCCATTTTTTGATTTTATTGCAAATCATCAAGGTGCCTATTGCTAGGTTTTCACCAAGATGTTCATTTTTTCAGGACTTTTTCAGATTTTTTAGATTTTTTTAGGACATTTTACCATAGACTGAATGCCTTAGGCATAGAATTTCTTCAGATGGAGAATGTTGATTGGTTCTCAGAGCTATTCTCCTTCAATCATTGAGAGTTGATAGGCTCCAGAGCCAAAAGTGGCAGTGATTACAAAGGGACCCAACTGGTTGGGTTCAAACTTCCCCTTGCCCTCTCTTTGTGATTGATTTTTAGGATTCTCTCTCAATACTAGATCGCCAACCTAAAATTCTCTGTGTCTGACTTTCTTGTTATAGCCTCTAGACATTATTTTCTGATATACTCTGAGATGGTCATATGCTTCTTGTTTGTGCTCATCTAGTAGTTCAAGTTCTTGCAACCTAGATACTCTGTAGTCATCATCAGTTACTAGACCATGCATTCTGATTCTTAGTGATGGGATTTCAACCTTAATAGGTAGTACTAATCAGTATGTAACAAGGATTCCCTCAGACATAATGGGCATTGAACTCCCAAGAAAGATCACATCATGTAGTCCCAATGTCTAGCAAGGTTGAGAACAAGAGGGATTGGCAAGTTGGTGGAAGAGATGGAAGACAAGAGAATGAAGGAGAATGAAGGGAATAAATCCTCAAGGGAAAACTCCTCAAGAATACCCAAGCTAGGGAAAGAAATGTCACATAAAGCACATTTAGACAAGCAATAAAAGGCCAGCATAGGATAAGTCATGAAAGTGTAATGCCAAAGAAGGAAAGGATATAGTCCAAAGGAGTAGACATGTCAAGAGGTTTCAAAGCATCGTGTTCTACTCTTTTTTTATTAGATCAAGACCAAAGGGGAAAAGGATAGCGAAAGGCTAGAATGAATGGAGGAAAATAAATATGAAGGCTAAATAGGAAGGGAATGAAAGCAAGATCATCGTAAGATAGCTCACAAGATAGCCAAATGTTCATGTATAGATCAACATTGTCAAGATCAAAGAGAGAAGATGGAATGGATGAAATATGTAGAACTATGCATGATGCCTGATTGCTAGGTTTTCATCATGGTACTTATCTGTGGTGCCATAGGGGAGTGGTTTTCACCATAGGATGAATTTATTTCTCTTTACTTTTGCTACCAAGGTGCCTGTTTCTAGGTTTTCACCAAGGCACATTTTCAAATTTTTTTTTTCATTTTTTTTTCATTTTTTTAGGAAGAAGGCAAGCTTTTTAGATAATGCTCCTTGAAAGGATAAACCATGATATGCCAAGGATTCAAAATTATATGCTAAAAGATGCTGATAGGGAAAAGAAGATAGAAGAGAAAAATGGAGGATAAGGTTTTATGTAAAGCAAGTGAGATTGGAAGATAGGAGGAATAGGCAAGTGAGGAAAAAGGATAGAAGGTAGAAGGATAATGAATGGAAGGATTGTGAAAGGGTAGATGGAAAGGAAGGCAAGATCAACATCAACACACACCTTGAAGGGTGACGAGAGGAAGGAGGAAATGTGAATGAAGGAATACGTGAAGGAATATGGTGAATGGATAGCAGAGGTTGTGGTTTAGGTGCATGGAATGGAAGAATGTTTTTGGAAGAAGATGAAGTGGAAGTCTTTGGAAGCTTGAATGTCAACTTCACTTGTTGCTCAAAATCAGACTTTTTCAAGAGATATTTTGGAGTCCATATAGCTGTAGGCTTTTCATTTCTTTTTGATGATTTAGAGAGAATATCTTCAATGATAGATTTTGGAACCCATACTTGTCTTGTAATTTTTTTCTTAGATATCTCTTTAGACTTTATGCTTCCATGTTGATTAGAGAGACATGGTGATATTCTTTTTTTGATGGATTATTGTATTGCTTATTTTTCTTGTATTGAACATTCTAGTTACTTCCAAAGAACTTGGGACTTGTGGAAGAAAAAGGAGGATATGACTGGTTTAGATGGGTGAGTGGATGAAAAGGATTCAAGGGTATGAATCTATGTTGATCTTAAGCAAAGGCAGGACATGGAGGGATGTAAGGACCCAAGATGGATGACAAATTGGGAGAGTTAGCAGGGGAAAGTGAAGGGACATAAGGGCCCAATGTGGAAGGAAGACGTGAAGCCCTTAGTATTGGTGGAGGAGGTCCAAGGATGGATGTGGAAGATATGAAAGGATAATCAATAAGTTCATCAACATCTATGTGACAACCAAGGACGTCAGCATCTTTAGAGTGAGCATTAGGATTTTCAATAGGATCATGGACATCTTGAATATGAGCACCTTCTTTGATAGGATTGTTCAGAGCTTGCAAAGACTTAGGAAGAGTATAGAGTGGAAGTGAACATGGAGTGGTAGAACAAGAAGATGGAAGATTTTGATCTTGACAAGGATCTTTGGATAGGATAAGCACATTATTTTTCTCTTGATTTTCAATAGGCTTAACATTGGAAGTAACAACAAAATTTTTACCAACCTTAATGGAAGTATCATCTTTGGAAAGTGCAAGTGGGGTAAGGTTATTTTGATTGTCAATAAGCTCAATAGTGTAAGTATTAGCGTGATCTTGCTTAGGAGAAGACTTAGGACATGGTGGAATGAATGAGAAAGGGTGCGCAGGATCAAAAGAACCATGAAATGGATAAGAGACATCATGAAAAGGATTGGATGACATGAAGGTTTCTTGATCTTAATATTTCTTTATGTTCTTTTCTTTATGATTTTTAGAGTCCTCTTGACATGGAGCCACTTCTAAGGACAAGGAAGCATGTTGGAATTGTATGGAAGACTTTGGAAGAGATAGTGGAGGACTAGCTGAAGTAGTAATTATAGCATATAAAGGCTTAGGCTCTTTAAGTTTAGCATTATTGAAAGTATTTGCAGCCAAGTGATGGTTAGCTTGAGTTTCTTTATGAGGTAGCCCTTGAGGATAACTATAGGAAATCACATGAAAAGTATTAGGACCTTTGGTGGATGGACTTGTGAAAGATTTGATAGGATCGGAAGCTTTAGGAAATGTATGGGTATTGGAGGAAGTAGGAGATGGAAGGGAACCATCACAAGACAAAGGTTCAACATTAACATGATCTTTCTTGAGAGTGTAATCTTTATTTTCAGCATGAGAGTTCTTAAAGGAGATATCCTTGTAGTTTGCATGTTTATAATCATCACAGTAAGCTTTCTCTTCCTCAATAGAAGTAGATGTATCATCTAGGTATTGTTCACAAAAATCATCAAAGTCTCTTTCAAAATTAGAATCATATGGATCACCATCATGATCTTTCCAATGTGATGTCCCATTTCCAGTAAGCATGAGCACACGATGAGGAGGACTCTTAGGAACAAAGGTGTCATAGGTATCATTATATTTTCCATCGTCATAGTCATCATAGTCTTCAAAGATGGGTGTGTCACTCTCCATGGAAGAGGTATCACAAGGGTTATGACGTTGCTCAACATAGTATGTCTTGAGACAAGGAGTAATACTCTTGGGAGAAGTAGATGAGGAATGAGATCATGGAGAAGAGGAAGGTGAAGACCCAGTGGAGGAAGAAGATTTGGAAGATGAGGAAGAATGAAAAGACTTAGAAGATGAAAGACATTTGGAAGAAGGAGATCGTGATAGGATCATGTGTATGATCCTAGCAAAGGAATTTGATTCAATCAATTTTTCCTTTATTTTTATCATAAATTTATCACTCATGGGTTTTTTGGAATAATACTCTTCGAATTGAGCAATGAGTTCGAGATCATCCATTTTCAAGAGAGGTTCCATAACAAGATAGCTGAAATTCATGGTTCTAGAAGAGGAGGAATCAAGCATGGAAGTGACAGAAGAGATGAATAGAAGAAAGTAGACTAGATAATAAGAGGAAAAAAATCAAGAAGACGTGAAGAGTTTAGGAAGAAGAGAAAGGATGGAAATGGGAGACTAGAAAGACCTAGAATATGTGGAAGAAAGAAGACCAAGAGTCATGTTGTGCAACTTGGTATCATTTAAGCTCATTTGGATGTTGAGAAACATGTTATAGCACTTGAGATTTGACCCAGATAGACCAAGGATGACTAGAAATGACAAGAATCAATTCGCTATTTTGACAAAATTTGGGAACAGGCTATAAAAACTAGATTTTTGACAAATTTGACCAATCTCTAACAACTTTGACTTTGACTTTGATATGAGTCTTGAAATTTTAGGATGAATTTTGACATGAGAAAGGATTTTTGCTTTAGATTTGCAATTTTTTAGTTTTTTAGTATCAGTTTGTTTGCAAATTTTTCTGTGTAGTTTTTAAAGATTTGTGTAAAAGTTTGTCTCAAGTAACCAAGTAGATATCAAGCACGCAGAATAGCAAGAAAGGGGAGAAAGAAATCATCTAAAAAAATGAACAAGGGCAAAAGCAACCTTGCACATGAACAAGTAATAGTGACTTATTGTGCTAATCCCTAGAAATACTACTTGTGTATGTTCCAAAAAGTTTTTCAATAACGTACATATTCCTAGAAAATGAAAAATTTGGCCTCACTAGGGTTTGTAGTAATGGTATAACTCTACAAATTTTGTGATCTCAAGAGGAAAAATCCAATCCAGGTGCACTGGGGTTTTGACACAGTTTGAGAATTTAATCAATCAAGAGCTGCTAGGGAGATCTGACAGCCCAACAAGAGACCACACCTATGAAGATTTCCTCCACAAGGACATTTATATAGCGGTTGTTGCTACCATGGTGAAAATGGCTATTAACATTTGAGGTTCCATCCACGTGGTTGACCCAATTAAGGAAATGTCCACTATGGTTAACCCTCTCTAAAGGTGACTCACAAAAGATACCACAGGGGGACTAGATCAGATTCAAGGATCTGGGTTTATGGTACTATCCAAAAAGGAAGTAGAGCATAATCCCCTAACCTCTTCACTTCACTAAGAAAAAGTAGATAGATTAATCCGACATGCTAAGACCAACATTATCTCACAAAGATCTATGATGTCAACCGCTTATGATCTATCAACCTCTTCGAAGAGAGAATGTATCAATCAAAAGTTGAAGATGCACAAATCTAGTAGAATGCAAGACAATCTCAGTAACCTCCCTACCTACAAGGGGATCTATTGTCAAGAAGGTCTTCACATGGATGAATAAGAAAAAGAAGCCCACTCTCTCAAGATCATCCACAAATAGTGTTCATAGGGCCTAATTACTATGTGTAACAGATATGCAAAAAGAAAATCTATGTTCGTTTTAGAGCCCAAAATTGAAGTGTGAATTATGAAAGATGTAAAGGCACAAAAGCTTGACACAAGAGAGTTTTTTTATGTCCCAAAATGAAGTGTTATTAGATGTAATAGAATACCTAAGTTCCTCACAATGTGCTTAGTAGATTTTACCTATTTTAGCAATTTTTGAGCATTTGTCTTCTATCTTTTGTACCCACAGGATGTACCTGCACCTGCAAACCATTGTTATGAAAAAATTACCTATTCTTGTACATGAAACCCACTGTTATAAAAATCCAAAAAAAAGAAACACAACTTGTCAACCCCACATGGTAGAAAATCAGGTTAGTCAAAGATAATATGTCATTTGATAATCGAAAAACCTGTTGTCATAAAAAATCAGATTCTGACCAGTCTGTACTAAATATATAATAACTTTTGAAAATTAATAGGAAATTAATCCAAACCAATGAAAAATGAAAGCTAACTCAAATAACTTTCCAGAAATATAAATTTTGGATCTGTATCATGTCATAGGTGCTTGTACCAATAAAAACATCAGTCGGATTTCATAAAATCAGGTTCAGACCAATCTTCACTAAAATGATAATAAATTTTGTAAATCAAAACAAAATTAATCCAAACCAATGGAAAATGAAAGATAATTCAAATAACTTTCTAGAAATATAAATTTTAGATCTTTATCATGTCATATGTGCATGTACCAATAAAAACATCAGTCGGATTTCATAAAATCAGGTTCAAACTAGTCTTCACTAAAATGTGTTATCTCTATTGAGCATTAAAGGTTGTCATTAGTACCAAAGGTTTCTAAAGATATCAGTTGGTCACTTACATTGAGCTAATTGGTAACATGAAGAAGAACAGACTAGTCGGTAAAGCTTATATACTGAGCAGTAGACAGTTTACCGAGCACCAACATACACCAACACTGACAGACAGTAAACATCAAGCATCATAGTATACACCGAGCAGTTTACACAGTGTTTTTTGAGGATCACATGAAATGAAAGAGTAATAAAAAATGACACATTCTTCTATGCAAATGGTTACAACAGTTTATAAAATGTTTTACCAAGATCAAGGAATATTTAATGTGATGATATTCATTAAATGCAATGTATATCTTTTGTAATAGTTGATCTAGGTTATTATTGTACACCGTAGATCTTAGGGTTATAACTATATTGTGTAACCTAATTTTGTTAAAGTGAAAAAAATAGAACACTATATATTTGTGTGTTCACATCATTTTTGGTGTGAGCTGATATATGAATCACGGAGCACTTGAAGCAATTGCCTAACTTCAAGTCTATCAGTTAACAGAGTAGAACTGAGTACATAGGAATTTAGATTGAGTAGAATCACCAGAGGCTACCGAGCAGTTCAGAGAAGAGATTCATCACAAGTAAGGTGATATTTTATTAGAGATTATAGATTTATATCAAACAATTGAGTTGTCAAATAGCAGATAATTGCCTATTTCTTTCTGATAATTGTAATAGAGTTTTGGATAAAATCTCTTAACAAAGTAGACTTAACAGTCTTATGTAAATCTCTTAACTGAGTGCACACTTGATTAGTGTTGTTAAAATCCTATAACTAGGTAGATTTAGCTAATCTGACATGTCACTCATAATAGGGTGAGATCACCAGAAGTGATAAAAAATTGTAGCCCTAATAGGCAAACCTTTTCTATCTGCAGTAGTGAAGAATTTGTGGGTGTCATCCCCACCATAGTTTTTACCTTCTAAAAAGGGTTTTTGCCTTACCAAAATACTTGTGTTATGTGATTGTCATATTGATGTCATGTTGTTTACTTAAGTTAAATGGATGATTGATTCATGCAATTAGATTCAAGTTATTTTGGTCGGTTATCACTATTTACAGTTATAGATTTGAAAGGTTTACAAGTGAAGTTCTTGAAGGAACTGATTCACCCCTCCCCTCTTAGTTCCTATCTCTCCTAATTCCAACAATTGGTATCAGAGCTCAATTCTCTTATTGAATAGTTTAACCATTGAAGGGTAAAGATCTAAGTCATCGAGAGATACAAGCTTGACAAGACTATTGAGAATCAGAAGATACAAATGCAAATGTTTGTGGAACAGTATAAGCAAGCCAAGGAAGGACTGAAGAAATTACTAGTTGAAAGGAAGAACCTAGCTATTCTATAGAATGAGATTGGTTACCATGAAGAACCTATTGATGAATGTTTGAGCATATTGGATCTAGTTCTAGAAGCATCTCCGATGGATTTGAAAGCATAATCACTGATCTATCTGAAAAGAATCAATATTTAACTGATCAAGTGAAAGAACTACAAATCGGTCAAGAATCTCAGATGGTGAGAATGGTAGAAACAATGAACAAAGAAAAACAAGCCGACCAAGAAAGGAATCTGGCAATCGACGATTGAAGATAGATGACTGAACAAATTCAAGCTAAAGAGAGTGAGATACAAAGACTCATTGACTGACATTTCCAAGTAACTAATCAAATGATGACTGTGAATCAAGAGGTAAACTGAGTGAATGCAGAATTTTCAAGAAGACTAGAAGATGTTGCAAGACTCAAAGAAGAGAATGAGAAGTTGAGAAATGAAGTGAAAAATCAACAAAAACAAAATGAAATGAAGAAACTTGCTGAGGAAAGCTCTAAAAAGATTGATGACTTTCTGACTAATCAAAGAAGATTTGGAAGTAAAGCTGATATAGGCTACACTAGTAAAGGAGAATCATCACAACAAGCTGAACAAGTCAACATCAGTCAAAATAAGAAACCTAAAGTGTTGGCATGTTATCACTGTGAAAAACTAGGACATACATCTAATGTGTGTAGAAGCAAAGCACAAGGTAAACCTGTTGTCACTCCTAAGTTTAATGGATATTGTTACTACTGTGGTAAGTTTGGACATCGTACTTATGAGTGTAGAGCTAAAAAAATGATCTTGCTAATAATACTACTATGGAGAAAATATGCTATACTTGCAACAAGCATGGACACACTGCATGAGAATGTAAGGCAAAAATGAAACAAGTTTGGACAACTAAGGAGAAACCACAATGCAGACCATATTAACTAAAGAGACAAGGTAAATCTTATGTTTGGGATTATAATACATGGGCTAACTGCACTGCTTGTGGTAGATATAGACACATTGTAGAAAATTGTTATAGAAAGAGTCGGATTGGATAATCAAGAAGTTGGACAAGCACTGGGATGGCTTGTATGCACTGTCATAAGGTCAGTCATTTAAGAAAGAACTGCAAAGACTGAGCACTAGATGAAAACCATATATTTGAAAGTGGATATACTATCACAGATATCATGAAGTTAAGGAGCACTATGTGGAAGAAGGCATCTAATGAGAATGCTGAGTCAAGTAATGTTGTCAGTGAAACCTCATCCAATGGATTGGGTGACATCGGTACCTCCACTTAAGGTGAAATAGGTATGTATGGGACTGAAATTTCAAATGATCACATTTTACATACAGTTCCTTATGCATAATGTTCTTATACCAAATCAGCATGAATAAAGATGCACTATGGTTTAGTTGTTATGAGCTAACAATGTTATACAGTCGGTAAAAGAGAGACTGAGAGTTGGTTACCTATTGGTAATCACTATCTAAGGTTAACTGAGCACATGTATCAACTGATGAAGAAATTCTATGTTAATCGAGCAGATGAAGAATTTTTAGTTGTCATCAAGCTAACAGCTATTTTGTTCCAAAAGTTAGATCAAGCATTTATTGCAGGAAAGTTTAAGCGAGAATATCGAAAAGTCTATAAATACATGGGAACAGAGTTCATTTTTTCATTGTGATGAGCGGAGAATTCAAAGAGTAGAGTTCAAGTTAAAATATTTTTAGAAGGATTCAAGGCTACTTTAGATCGAACTGATATCACTCTTCATGATACCGAGTAAGTTCATTTGCTATCAAACACTTTTTATCTTGCTGCTTGCCGAAACCCTAGAATCAATTTATGGCATCTACATCATCTGCAAGAAAATCTCAAAGTGTTGAGGAGGAAGTTAATCTAATCATTAGGGAAAATTTTGATGAACATAAGTTTAAGCCACGTCCCAAGGTCATAGCACAAATAGATACAATGGGCACTTTTTCAAGCATACCAGAAAGGGTTTTATTGATAGAAGACGTAAGATCATATATTCATTGCAAAATCAGAGAAGTTGGAGATTTTGAAACTGTTGTAGCATATCAACAACTTTGTGGCCCCGAAGGAAAAATGAAATTAGATTACAAGAAGATTGAGGAATCAGGGTTATCATGTTTTATACACTTTTTGCAATCATTTAAATCAGATTGGATCAGAATCATTTTGAGCAGGTATCATGGTGACAAATTTTGGCTGGATAAACTAATTGAGGTCAACAAGAAAATGATCAGTAGGGTTATTGGGCTCCCTACAACTGACAAGGCTAAGGCTTTCTGTAGTTCATCATGACTGGATGTTGAGAAATATATTGGAGCACAATAGGAGGATCAGGCACTGAAGATTTTGACAATCAAAGACCCAGCAGTCAAATTTGCAACACATGTGATCAGGTACAAGTTATTTCAATTGAGCAGACTCAACAATGTACCCTACAGTGCATTAGACATGGCACACAAAATTGTGGTAAAAGGTCACCAGGTTGATCTTGCCGAGGTACTGTTTCATCAACTTCAAGAGAATATGAAGACCATAAGGAAAAAGAAGTCTAACACATGTAAGTTCGGATCTCTACTTGCATGCATATTTTTCTATCTACAAAAGTATGTACCTAGCACCGATAAAATAAATTGGATACCGGATATACCAATAATAAAATAGATTAGTGAAATGATGAATAAGTTAGGAGATATGTTGAATATAGAGTTTAATGCATACTTCAAAGAGTTTCAGTCTAAAATGCATAAAAGAAGTAGAATTCTGAGGGAATTAGTTCAAAGATTTGAGAATGATATATTTTTTATAGTCAACACAGATTATACTTTGATAAAAGTAGTTGAACCTAGGATAAAATGGTTGGCACCGATGGGATATGAAATGAACCATGATTTCGCACTAAAATCTATTAATGCACTGCGTGCACTACCAAAAGATCCCATTGCCACTAGGTTCGGAGTATATGAAGAGGCCAAATCTAGAATTTCAATAAATATTGAGATCGGTAAAATAACTAGAAAGGTAAAAAAGATGAAGAAAAATCTCATTGCTAAATATGGAGATGGGTTTGAGACATCTGAAGAGATACCGGTTGAACAGGCAACTGAAGGTCAGTTACAGTTAGCTAACAAACCATATGATAGTGAGGAGATTGAGTCTAACAAAGAAGTAGATCCCACATTGGTTCCTCCACCTGAAATTCCTATAAAGAAGCAGTCACCTATACATGAAGGTATAAAGACATGATTGTCAACTGCAGCATCACCAACTGATAAGGAAGAAGCAAGGAAAGTAACAAAAAGGAGAGTAGCTACATCAACAAAGAAATACATTAAGAGAAAGAAAAAGGCTGTAGCTAAGGCACCAAAGAAAAGGAGAAAATTCATAAGAAATACATAAGATCTTGAGGAAACTGAGATAGAAGATGATGTCAATCAATTCAAAGTGGTCAGTAACAAGGAAAAATAATAGATGAAATTATTGAAGACATAATTGAACATGGAGACCTCACTAATCCCTTACTAGATAGATTTGACAAGATGTCAAAAGAAGATCAAACCAAGATAGAAGAGGCTGTCATCCAAATGATGATAAAATTCAAGAAAGTTCCAATGGAATTTGCCTGTACATTACCGAAGAAGTTGGATAACAAAATTACTAAAAAATGGGCTATTGCACTAGACACTGAGAAGAGAAAGAGAGAATGCTCTCTAGTTTGGGTAGCCTCACATTTAAGTTTTGGAGAAGTTAGTGAATACTTGACCAAATACCAAGAAAACTTTATGATCAAGAATAGAGCCTTGATGATCATGGCTGAAAATGTAGCAGATATGGATACCACAACTGATTCTGTGTGGACATCAATTTTGAAGGCTGAAGAAAAAGCTGAGCAAGAAGCATTCTTGAACTTTTCTAAGAAGAGACACAATTCCAAAGGTAAAGGTATTTGCATTGATGAGGGAACAACAAAGAAATCAAAGAATACTGGTATGTCAGTTCTCAAGGCAATTGATATCATTGAGGACAAGGAAGAAATAAGTATTTCATAGGATGCACTGGATAAAGTTGAAGTTCAACTGGAGAAGAAAATTGATGATGATGTACTCATTGAGGACATCACAAATGGTATCCTGATGAGCAAGATGATGAAGATGTAAATATTGCACCAAATAAAGATGAAGCACTAGACACTGAATGTCTATTTACATCACTACCCAGTGAACTTCTTGTACTTGTAGAAGTAGCTGAAATTCTTTCCCAAGTACAATCCAACGGCTCAAATCCTGAGCAAAACAAAGACATCACAGGGGATCAAGACATAGAGAAACCTGTAGAAACAGATGAGCCTACACAAATAGAGGCACCTTCCACCGAGGCAAAGGAAATAGAAGAAACAAAGGAAATAGAGGTGATCCCACTTGACACCACATCTGAGACTCCTACTATATCAACTGAGACTACAACTACCAAGGAGCAGAAGAAGGAAGAACATGTGTTAACCAGGAAGGATACTCTGAAATCTAGAGATAAAACTATTGCTATTATTGAGAAGAAATCACCTCTAGCACCGGAGAAGAAGAAGAAGAAAGAAAAAGGGCTGGTCACCCTAGATGAAGTGATCATTATCCCTAAGTGTGACCTGAGGACCCTAAGCCTTAAAGACTTGAGTAAATATGGGGAACTATGTACAAGAAAGGCAGTGCAAGAGAAGTTGAAGCAAGAACACAAATGAAAAGAAATCTTAATAGATGTGCGGGATATCCTCCAATAGGTAGTACTTGAGATGAATATTGATGAGGATATGCCTATCATAGATCAACTTGCTACACTTGCTGAGAAGATCAATGACCTAGATATTGATGCAGACAAAAGGATTGAAGAAAGAGCAGAATCAAGGATTGAGAACAAATTAGCTGAGAAAATAAGCCTAGAAGTGGCATTGAAGAAGGTCAAATTATATGAGGTAATCACCAAGATAAAAACCATCACCCAGTTAATTTTTCAATATTTATTGAAGCTTTGTACTACAGACACCTTCACTATTGAAGTTAGTGAAAAGATCAAAGGATTGGAAGCATAAATATAGTTGAGTACAAATGCAGCTATAACCAAGCCTCTTGCTTTCTTAAAGCACATTCACCAATTTCAGGAACTCTGGTGGTTGATAGCAGATTTAAAGAAACAAGAAGAGCACATAACAAATCAGGTTACTAAGTTGCAAACCGCACTCATTCGATACCTGAAATTTTTTGAAGCACATATTGTCAAAGCCGAGCTACTAGTTACAACACCAAAATTTTTGGTGTTAGATAACATATTTGACATGCATGAACAAGTCGGTCTTGAGCACATCACTCTCACCAACTTGAAAGAGGAATGGGACAATCTCTTGGAGTCAGTGAAGAAAACCCATCAACATATTTTTGACAAGATGTGAGTATACTACTTAATTTTTGTATTTGGTATTACTATCAAAAAAGAGGAAAACAATGTATAAGTTTTTATGCCAAATCTATACATAGATGCTACGTATACTACATATTACCAGGAGCATGCACCGAGGGGGAGTATTTAGTACTTAGAAATTTTTTTGATGTGTATATGTATATGGCGGAGATATAAGTTATATAGAAAATTTTGTCTACATACATTCGAAGTTTTGATACTAATGCCAAAGAAGGAGATTGTTATCTCTATTGAGCATTAAAGGTTGTCATTAGTACCAAAGGTTTCTAAAGATATCGATCGGTCACTTAAATTGAGCTAATCGGTAACATGAAGAAGAACAGACTAGTCGGTAAAGCTTATATACCAAGCAGTAGATAGTTTACCAAGCACCAATAGACACTGACACCGAAAGACAGTTAACACCGAGCATCACAATATACACCAAGTAGTTTACATAGTGTTTACCGAGGATCATAGGAAACAACATAATAATTAGAAATGGCACATTCTTCTATGTAAATGGTTACAATAGTTTATAAAATGTTTTACCAAGATCGAGGAACATTTAATGTGATGATATTCATTAAATGCAATGCATATCTTTTGTAATAGTTGATCTAGGTTATTATTGCACACCATAGATCTTAGGGTTATAACTATATTGTGTAACCTAATTTTGTTAAAGCGGCAAAAATAGAACACTACATATTTGTGTCTTCACATCATTTTTGGTGTGAGCTGATATATGAATCATGGAGCACTTGAAGCAATTGCCTAACTTCAAGTCTATCAGTTAACAAAGAAGAACCGAGTACAGAGGAATTTAGATTGAGTAGAATCACCAGAGGCTACTGAGCAGTTCAGAGCAGAGATTCATCACAAGTAAGGTGATATTTTATCAGAGCTTATAGATCTATATTAGACAATTGAGTTGTCAAATAGAAGATAATTGCCTATTACTTTTTGACAATTGTAATAGAGTTTTGGATAAAATCTCTTAATAGAGTAGACTTAATAGTCTTATGTAAATCTCTTAACCGAGTGCACACTTCATTAGTGTTGTTAAAATCCTATAACTAGGTACATCTAGCTGATCTTACATGTCACTCCTAACAGGGTGAGATCACCAGAAGTGATCAAAACTTGTGGCCCTAACAAGAAAACCTTTTCTATCTACAATAGTGAAGAATTTGTGGGTGTCAACCCCATCGCAGTTTTACCTTCTAACAAGGGTTTTTGCATTACCAAAATACTTGTGTTATGTGATTGTCATATTGATGTCATGTTGTTTACTTACTTAAGTTAAATGGATGATTGATTCATGCAATTAGATTCAAGTTATTTTGGTCGGTTATAACTGTTTACAACTATAGATCTAAAAGGTTTACAAGTGAAGTTTTTGAAGGCACTGATTCACCCCTCCCCTCTTAGTTCCTATCTCTCCTAATTCCAACAAAATGATCATAACTTTTGCAAAGCAAAATGAAATTAATCCAAACCAATGAAAAATGAAAGCTAACTCAAATACCTTTCTAGAAATATTAATTTCAGATCTGTATCATGTCATATGTGCATGTACCAATAAAAAAATCAGTCAGATTTCTAGAAAATAGCCCAAAAATTTATCACAAAACTCACAAAAATTAACTTTGTGGTCGTGGGTTTGAGAAAAATGATAGAAATTTGATAGAATAGAATGGAAACCCATTTCAGGGCCCCATGGTGGGTGCCAAAAATGTGTGTGTGATTTTTTTACCTAGCTGTAGACACAACACTTCAGTAAAACATTAGAGGTTAGCAAAAACCAAAATCTTCAAGTAATTGAAACTATGCTAACCAGGTGATTTACTGCCTTCTAGTAGGTGCGAGTATGATGTTCTCAGATTGGAATCGAGATCAATGACAATGCAACACCTAAACGAAGGATTTGAATGCAAAGAATTAAAAAACTATATGAATGCAGATTTAATCTATATTTTTGTATTTTGTATGCAATAAGAATGAGAAACTGTATGAATGTAAGCTAGAATTTATGAAATTGAGTTTGAATACAAATTTAATCTAAGAAATGCTATGAATGAATATAAAAATCTATGATATGAAACTATGAATGCTCAAAACAATAAATGAAAATCTCACAATAGCCTTGATTCGCAAAAGATTGATTCTTTAGTCACAAATTTGCTAGAGTGAGGATGCAATTTCGAGGTGTTGATTGTGAAGAGCTGAGCCTTGATTTTATAGAAATCCAGGGCTTGAGGATGCATTGAGAAAAGCCATAAATCACTCTTGATAAACTCAGGTTGATTTTTGAGTTAACAAGAAATTAAGAATATTTAATTTATAAAATCATGCAAAAGCAATTTTTATCTCAAAATAGAGCTTTAGTTCTCTTTTTCAACTCATCATCAGATGTTGAGTTTTAGAAAGTTTACAAATTAAAATTAGCAATTGTTTTAAAGTTGACTATTTTTGTGATTGTGCATGATTTAATATGAATTAATTTAATAAATAAAGTGATTTATTTTCAACTTAAGTGATTTTGAATTAAAGCAATTGATTTATGGGTTAATCAATTATTAAATCAAACTTTATCGAATTAAATCATTAAATTTGACAACTTTGATTTTAAATCAATTAAATAAATATCCAATTGATTGTTTGTAGGAATTTTGATTTATTGTCAAAATAAAAAGAATATTAATTAGGAATAAATGCAATTAAATCTAATTAAATAATTAAGTGGTAGAATTAAATTAATTAATTAATTATTCATCATATTCAATTAATCAACTTTAGGATAAACAATAACATTTATCACCAAATAATATTTAATTAAAGATAATTACATAAATTAGGAATATTTAGGAAATATTTCCTGATGTAGAATTAAGATAAAATCAATTAGGATTTTGATGTGAAGATGTGCCTTAGGTTAGGAATTTTGTATGAATTTCATTCGATGTGTCTATATAGGAGGTTAATGAACCTATAGCCCATTTTTGGGGTATTATATATGGAAGCTGTTGAGCCTAGAACTAAGTGGATTCATCCACTTGGCTATGAGGTAAAAGAACAGGTCCTTGAAGCATATGCGCAGGTACTTCTGACAGCCCCTAAAGATCCTAATGAACCTAGGTGGGGAACCTATGAGGAAAAGACCAGAGAAGTTGATGCAAAACTTAACAATGCAACAACTAAAAGAAAAGTTGTTAAGGTCACTTCTGAGATCTTGAGAATACATGGTGTGTCTCAAGCAGACCTTGATAAAGAAAGGGATGAAAAGATTTCCCTAGAATTGAAAGGTGTAGTAGTAGAGGAAGAACAAGAAGATCCTAAGTTGAAGAAGATAAAAATTGAATCAGATGACAGTCAGACTGGTAAAGAAGATAATACTCCTTCTGCACCCATAAACACTGTTGATCTTGCCACTCCTCCTGAGTATAAGCCTATATTCAATAGGAAGAAAGAAGCTAGCGCTAGTCATCCATCCTCATGAGCACTAAGGAGAAAGAAAAACATTCAAGCACCTCCTAAGGTAGGATTCAAACCAAGCCTTAAAGTTTTGAATGCAAGAATTGTTGATGAAGGTAGAATTGATCAAGTAGAGAAGTATTATGACACATACAGTAAGATTGACAAATTAGAAATACATAGTATGATTGTCAAACACATGATCAAGTTCAAGAAGATAGTCCTTGAATTGAAAACTCCATTCTAGAAAAAGTATGGGATATTTTAGAAAACCTAAATAGACAAGCAAATGAAGAAGATCTAAGGATCAGAGAAAAAGTATTAGAAGATACTCTGCCAGTATGTTCTAAAGAAGAAGTGGCACTGATATTAAATTTGGTGAAGCCACACTTAAGGAAAAAGATGAGAACTCTTCATATTATGAACAAATACTATGAGCTGATAATGAAGGAAATAGAGAAGGCCTTTGAAATGGTGTTAGTAGAACAACAAATAAAACCACCTACTACACCCATCACTCATGCACCTAGTAAATAAGACAAAGAAGCAAAGACCTTCAATATACTAGTAACAAGTCCTTAGGACTCAATGCCCATAGTAGAAACTCAAACAAAGGCAGACAAGTCTATGCCCATCTCAAAATCTCATGAGAGAAGAACCATTATCATAGATAATGTGGAGATAGCCATGGTGGCTACTAATAAGGATTTGGACAAGTTTGAGGAAGCATTTGTTAGTACTAAAGAATCTAAAATCTTATGCAACAATACACTTCCCACTCAACAAGAAGTACTCATAGAAGATGTATCTGATAAGAGAGAAGAAGAAGAGATAGAAAAGAAAGAAGAAAATACTTCTGTTGATATTGCAAAAGTAAAACAAGAAGTGATGGATAGCACTCCCATCATTCCCTCCTTAGCATTTTTGTCAAGTTTGACACCTAACACAAGTAGTTTAGACTCTTGGAAAGAAGAAGACCTAATTAAGTTCAACATCTTGGCTATGGAGAAGGAAAAGGATAAAAATGTTAAGAGGAATCCTCTACTAATAGAATTAGTGAATATTTTGAACAGTTTGCTTCCAAAGGATAAGAAAGTGTTAAAATTACATTCGGTTGATGATGTGAGTTCAATTCTCTCATAGTTCAAAAGCAATTTTTCAAGCCTAGAAGAATCTGTGTCCATAGTAGAAGAAGAGAAGTACTTAAAGAAGAGACTGAATGCGTTGATGAGCAACTTTGCACTAGACTTGAATTCTCTTAAGTCTGGTCAAGCTTCCTTGAAAGAATTTGTTGATGAAGGAAGAAGGATCATTGTAGCATGCATGGATCAAGACAAATTAACCAATGATCATTTCAAAAAGATAAAAGAGGCAAAAGCTTTGATTGAATAGGTGAAGAATTCAGTGATAGACACATCCACTAATGTGAACATGTGTAACAATGTCTACCAAGGATAGATAGACAAGATTGAGAAGGAAGTAAAAGAGATAACAAGGATAATGTCCAGACAGACTCAGTTGAGGAATGGTCTTGTGCCCTCTTTGGACATCCTCAATTAGAATATAAAGGAGATTGATGCCACCATGGTAACTTATGATCATGGTCCCATCAGTGACTTGAAGAAGATGGAAAAGCTTCAATATGAATTATGCACCCATCTCCAGATAGTTAACTCTCTGATAACCTTTTCGAAGAAGGAGATCCATAACCTCAAGATTGCATATCTAGATGTTTTCCCTTAGTGAGTATGTATAGATATAATTTTTTGATACACCTTTGTCATTAATGTCAAAGCGGGAGTTTTGTATAGAATATGGAATATATATATGTATAGGGAGATATAAGATTATGTATAAAAATGTATAAAAGACAAGTAGACAAAATTTTTTGTATTAAGGGACAGTTAGCAACTTGGCCATATTCCTTTGTTGCCATCAATGACAAAGGGGGAGATTATTGGAAAGTTGTCTATACTAAAGTATATGACTTGATATAGTGTTGTCATTATGGAAACAAAGTCATATAGCAGTTTGGAGTTAGCGCACTTAGTGTAAAGATCCAAATTCAGTTAAGTGTTGAAGATTGGATAGTGTACAGAGTTCCTGCAGCTCAGAGCATCAACGCACATGTGTATGGATGAACTATGGTATGTGCCCTAGAATTTAAGTTTGTTAGACTATAATTATGCTTAGTCTATGAGTGCATAAGTAGGTATGCAAATATGTGAAAGTTACAGTCAGTTGAAGTTGCACAGCCAGTGTATGCCAGCAGAGAACAGAGCATGGAGCCAACAGTTAGCATTTTGGTTTGTGATTATAATTTAATGTTGTAAAGGTCATGCACGCACTATATTTAGGTTGCCTACATGTTTATATGTATAATTGTAAGCATGCTTAAGCTAATTCATTTGGAAGTGTTGTTTGTAATTAGTTATAGGGTCGACCTAATTGTATAATTTGTATGAGTGCAAAAATATACGGTGTGCCCATTGTATTTAGTATGGAAGTTGTAATAAAGTTGTGAGAAGAAGAGAAAAGGTATGTGAAGTTAGCATAAGATGTATTAGATCTTTTCTAGAGGTCAAAGCATCAACGCACCAAAGGAACTGATCTGAAAAGTAGTGTCACAGTGAATAGTTCACATGTAGATATAGTGTGTATCTGAATCAGAAGGTTGTAGCCTTCACCATTTGAACAGTGAGCTCTAGGAAAGTGAGTCCACTCCCCTAATAGGGATCATTTTAAAAGACTCCTAATAGGGTCTGACCCTTAACAAGGTCTACTATACTTAAAGCATTGTAAAGCTACTCCTAACAGGGTAAAGGATCTTCTAACAAGGATCACAAAACACTATTGTAGAATATTAGTGGGTATCAAGTCCCACCAGGGTTTTTACCTATTTGGGTTTCCCCGTAACCATATTGGTGTCATGTGTTGATTTCATGTTTCATGTTTATGTGAATATTTAATTTAGTACTTAAGCATTTAAGTTCAACATAAAGGTTAAAGTAAAAAGTTAAATTACTGTGAACACTGATTCACCCCCCCTCTCAGTATTCCCATTCCTAACATGTACCACTCATAGTCTCGGGAGTCATCACTATCAACATTGGATTCCAATGTGTTCTCTTGAGTATATGAATCATGCATTGGGCTGGAGCTTTCTCCTTTGTATTGGTAGCCTACCCCTGATCTTTCTTCTTTTTCCCTCCAAGAAGGTTCAATGGGCTCTAGTAAACTTCCATTTCTTTAGCCTAAGGGTCCTCTTCCCTTGCACCCCATTTTTTGCATTATCTCAAATCCTTGCCCATATTGATCGGTTTGAATGTTAATGTGCTGGATTCTTTCTACGGGAGTACTTGAGGTGTCATCTTCATCATGATAAAGCCATTGAAGGACTTCATCTTCTTCTTTATCAAATGCGGCTTTGTCACTTTCTCTCATGAAGTAAGAGTTATATTTATGAGGGAGATGTTCTTTTGATGGTTTCCCATGTGTTCTTGGAGATGTGGGCAAGTCAAATAGGGAAACAAAATATTCCCCTACTCCTTTAGAACTAATTTTATATTGTTTCTCAAATGTATCCATCATCTCACTCATTGTCTTATAGTGACCTTCTTTAATGTTATATTTTTCTTCTTTTGTGGGTTTGAAAAGTACTAGCTCTGATTTAGGTGTTTGATCTAAATTTGCATTTGAAGTGGAACCCTCATAACTCACTTTCTCCTATCCTTTAGTTAATGTCATTGAGCTAGCTTGAGGAGGGTTTGAAGTAGCACTTAATGTTAACATAGGATCATCCATTTTTACATCTTCAATGATGGCTCTTTAGATAATTCCTTCTTGGTTATGGGGAATAAATAGCTCATGAAGGGGTTTAGGTGCATTGCAATATTGGAATGGATTTGAGTCCCCTCCAACTATGATTTCCTCACCCATGTACAAAAATTTGATGCATTGATGATACGTGGATGGAACCACTTGCATCTTGTGGATCCACAGTCTCCTCAATAAAATATTATAAGTTAGTTTCATGTCCAATACTTGGAAATTTGTGTCCTTTTTGATAGGTCCCACTTGAATGGGAAATAGAATCATGCCTTTGGAGGCTCTTTCAGCTTCATCATAGGCCTTTATGGTGATTCTTTTCATAGGATCAATGTAGGACTCGGATAATCCTAGGGATTTGATAAGACTCAATGTGCAGATGTTAAGACTAGATCCCCCATATATGAGAGCTCTTTTGACCCTATGTCTTTCAATCAAGACCTCTATATGCAATGGTAGATTTTGGGGATGAGTAATAGACATGTAATCATGGTCTCAAAATGAAAGGAAATGAGGTGCAATTAGGTGCCCTATGATGTTTTGAAACTTCCCCTCTTCTAAGTTAGCAGGAACATTGGTCTCTACTAGAGATTTCTCTAAAATTTCCTTGTGGTTGGGAGATAGCTTTAATAGCTCCAAGATAGAGATTTGTGCTGGAGTCTTTTGCAGCTGATCTACCAAAATATATAGTTTTACTACTGTAGAAGATTGCTTGATCACAATGTTGGATTGCGGAGGGCCAACAGGTTTAGGATCAACCCCTTGTAGGGTAATCCTTGAAGTCTTCCCCCTAGTGATAACATTAGATGTCTCTTTTTGGGGCTATTCTTTGATTACTATAGCATTCATGACATTATCATAGGGTGGCACAAAATTGATGTTATTGCTACTTTATTTCTTTCCATTGGACGATTCACCTTTGTCATGTTTATAGAAGGGTTGTTTGAAAGCCATGTGGTCTTCATTGCTTTGAGGTCCGTCAATGGTGATCATACCACTATCAATCAAGTCTTGCACCACATTCTTTAGCTGCAAGCAATCATTTTTTGTGTGCCCTCAAATTCTATGGTATTCACAATGGCTATTTGCACTCCACCAGCTAGGCTTGTTCTGTGGCTCATAAGGTTGAATGCTAGGTAGATTAATGATGTTGTTAGCCATGAGGGTCTTTAATTCTTTTTCAAGGGGTTCACCCAAAGGTGTGAAGTTCCTCTTAGGAGTTGGTACCAAAAATTTATCAGATTTGTTACTCCTTTGATTATTCCCTTGGTTGCCACTATTAGCATTGTTGTTGAAAGGTGCCTTGGAGGCCTGGTTTGCATTGTTCACCTGATTAGGTGTTCTTGTGAGAGAAAATGGAGTCACCTTCAAATTACTAGAATCAACCACCCCGTCATTGACTACTCCCTTATTGTTGTTCTTCAATCCAAACTGATTATAGCTATTGGACCAATTCTTATTCTGATTGTTGTTATTATTGGAGTTATTGTTGTTGGAGTTATTATTGTTATCTTTATATAATTTCAACTCTCCACTCTTAACCAACACTTCTTCTATTGTTACTCCATTATCTATAAGGTCTTGGAAGGTTTTGGGGAATTTCATTCTCAATCGGTAGTTCATCTTGTAGCTCAAGCTATTGATGAATATATCCATCTTCTCCTTTTCAGGCACACTCCTAGGATACCTAGAAAATACCATCCTCCATCTTTTTAGGAAGATGAGGAATGCTTCTCCATCATTTTGTTTGGTGTCACATAACATTATCATTGTGACCTCATGCTTGATGTTGTATGAGTAATGCACCACAAATTTTGAAGCTATTTCTTCAAAGGTTTTAATGTCAGATGGTAGTTTAGAAAACCACTCCATGGCCATGCCTCCTAAGCTTCTTGGGAATAGTCTGATTAAATAGGTGGTATTGTGCATGAAATCCAAGCTCAATGCAAAAAATTCCCATAGGTGATCTTGTGGATCCAATGTTCCTTCATATTTATCATACTTGGGAAACACTACATTGATTGGGAATGGTACCATGACTAGACTTTTATCAAACAAGAATGGGCACAATGCTTCGATAGAAAAGGTTTTAGGAGCCCTGCTTTTCTTGATTATATCTAGTTGCATTTGAAATATCTTAAAATGCTTGTTCATGATGTCAATGGGACTCTCTTCAACTTCTGGTAGTCTAAGTTGATTAACATCATAGTCATGGGGAAGCTTAAGACCTGCCCAGGCTAGATCTCGAAAGTATTTTTCTTTATCTCTTTCCATTGCTTTTTCCATGAGTTTTATGAAATAGGGGCACTGAATGGCTTCATCAACCTTGTCATTAGTTTCATCTTTGGTAGTTGGTTTAGCATTAGTTCTATGGTTAGTGGTATCAATCCCTTGAGTGTTTTGATCCATCCCTCCACTATTGGTATTACCCTGATTAGTCGGGTCAGTACCTCCATTATTTGCATCACCTTGATTGTTTGGATCAATGCCACTATTGCTGTTATTACCCAAGCCACCATAGTACATCATGTTGTCTTCTACTTCTTGAACGGGTGATTTTTGGGGTACTCTTGGGGTGGTAGAAGTGTCACCTATGTAAGGGAGATCTTGTCTCAAGTAAGTCCCATCTGATTGCAAGGTTTTCTTGATGTAGTATGATCTAGTAAAAGCAAGCATGAACAAACCACTTGGAAAATAAGGTTCTATCGTGCCCGTAGCCAAATCTTTGTGAAATTTTTAAAAATGTGTAGAACCAAGACTTTCGATTAGGCTGGATGTTGGAACAGTAGGAACACGAAAAAGGGTATCTAAATATGTGATCAAATTTTTTGAACCCCTCGATAAGTACTCACTATTTTCCCTTTTATGTTTCTGGTTGTCACTTGCCTGAGTGTAGGCGTGACTTAAAAATTTATACGCGTTGACTAGAATTGAGTTAGGTGGCACACTGTAGGTGTGTAGGCGACACTTTACCATTAATAGGCATTTTTCCAATTTTTATAAGTGTCACTTAATATGTCTTAGGCGTGACTTCATAATTGATAAACATTTTCTAAATAGGCACAGGCGTGACTTTACTACTGATAGGTGGTATTTCTCTATGCACAGGAGACACTTTGCTGACCAGGTTGTGAATTTTAGATTTTAAAAATTTCAAGATCAGTTTATGGAATTTCTTTGTTTGAAAATGGAACACAATTGCAACACACACATCAATGTTTAAATATGTCCCTAAAACACACTAAAGTGTATATTCTTGATCATTTTCCACAAGTATTGCACAAGAAAGAATTCCAAGTGGTCTACCTATAGTCAAATTTGGCTTTTAACATTTTGGCTCTATGAGGTAGCTTGCTAATTTATCAGGTGTTTAATGAATAATCTGTTCTAAACTATGCCAAGTTCTTATACCCCCTTGTAGGCTTCCCACATGCACAAAAGCCTGATTTGGTGCAATCTGTGAGGACTACTAGAGGAAGTGAAGACACTTGTACACAATCTAGCCACTTTCCTTTTAAGGAAAAGTGTATTTTTATTATAGTGGGTTGGATATTACCATGGAAAAGGTGGTTGTCTCCCACTTGGGTCATTCCCTCTCACCAACTTTGTTAAGGCAATTTCTTGGGAGGCAGGCCCTCTAATGTTCTAGCATGTTCATGTTAAAGCAAGGAAATAGAGTTAAGAATAAGTTTTTGGGAATTTGGTTCACCAAAAGGTGAAGAGCATATCCCTAACTTTCCTTAATTTACCAAACACAATTAGCAATGTTCAATTTATTTCACCCACTAACTATAGGGATTTGAGTATTTCTACTCTCCTCCACAAACAAAGGGGCTTTGATTTTTATGTGTTTGATTCCTCAACCTTTCTTATTAATCAAAAAGTTCAACACCTTTCGAATTTTTATTCACTAGAGGAAGTGAAGAGCATAGGCCTAAATGCTAAACTTTCCAAACAAAGAGAGGCCGTTTGTAATTACTAGATTTTGGAAATGCTTCAATGCCACAATCTAAGGGAAAATATTGACTATTTTTAAGGCTTACCTCTCCTTGTAGCTAGCATAAGCTAGGGGCATTTTAAAGTGATTTTATCATTTTTTACCTTACCTTGGCAATAGCTTTCCTTCCCAAATGTTCTTATCCACTAGCAAGTTAGTCAACACAAACAATCACAATGAGGGAAACCAAATCAAATTTGAAGAAGCAAACTTTTATGTTGAATCTTAAAACCTTATTTGTAAATTTTGATGAAAACTTGAACTAAGGAGAGAAAATTCAATTGAGAGATACAAACTTATTTTTGTAAGCTTATACAATTCTGAGATAGTTTTGATATACCTTGTTTTCTTCTTCTTGTGACTCCTCAAGAACCACTTTGATGTGTGCAACATTTTCCTTCTTGATCTTCCTAGCCAAAGCCTTGCTTTCTTGGTTGAACCTGCTCTCTGGCTTTTGAACCTTTCTGTGCCTGCTCATTTACAATAAAAACATACAAATAGAGAGTAAGATAATTGAATTTATCAATCTGACATCAAATTAAAACAACATATAGTAGGTGTCATTATCTAGCTAATACACATAATTAAATTGTTAGCAGGTGTAACTTTAACAATAAGGAGCGTCACTTTCTAGTGGCTCAAGTCTTATTTAAAGTTACTCAGGCATGAAAATTTATTTACTAAGCATAAAAATTAATGTGAAATGTGTAAAATGAGTTATTAAAAGTGGAAATTCACAAAAATTAAGTGTCAGTTAGAAGATACTAGGCATGAATATCTATATAAATTGCATCATAAAGGCTATGACAGGTGGTAAAAGTCAGCTAACACGTGACACTTCCCCAGTCGCAGGTGTTTCTTTGCAGTCCCAAGCATGATGATTTATCTCCCAGGCACAACAATTTATCTAGTAGGCATCAGATAACTGCTATGAAGTAGCAAAAATAGTAGGCAAAGGCGTTAGTTAATTCTTTGTACACGTCATTTTACTTGTTTTCTCCAAAAATTTCACGTAAAACTGAAGATAATGTTAGTACTTAAACTTGCAGATGATTAAAATATTTAGGAAATTCATTGAACACAAGACTCATGTATTCCCAACAGCTGCATCCAACACAATTTAAATGCTAAGGTATTAAGGCTTCAAGCCTTCTTCACTTTGAGTAAAACTCAGGTGGGTTTACCTTTCTCAATTGCTTCTACAAAGGACTATAAAGTTGATCTATGTACTTGAACATAGTCAAATACAGTCAAGTAACATACAAATAAAGTAAATAGAATAGGTTTTTGATATTTTGGTAGTGAAAAGATGCAAATCAAGGTAAAACTAGTGCCTTATTCCTTGGGTTAGAGTCAAAACTTAACATCTACAGAATCCTATTAATCACAAAGATACTGGAACTTAAATGAAATGCCTAGTAGTTCATTATCCCAATTCCCAGCCCTACCATCAAATTTATGTATAGATCTTTAATTCCCAGAGACCTAAAAATAGAAAGTAGTTCACAACTACTAGCACCTTTACAAGTGGCACCTTTGTCTGAAGATATTTTAGAGCAGTTGCTTGATTTGTTGCATGAATGATGACCACAATATGGCTAACTTACATCATCCTTTGTTTGGTACATGCTCTCCCTAGAATTTTGGATCAGGTTCCATGTGTACTTTATTCTTCTTCTTCCAATACTAGGACAACTGGCTTCTTCTTTTTCCTCTCCACTCTGCTCTTTTGCAGCTCCACTAGATGATGATACACTCGCTTCTGGATGACTCATTTTGATGGAATAGAAATTTGTAGCACTAAAACCTTTTGCAATTCTCTCTCTTTGCTTCAATGCCAATGATCACAATTGCCTTCAGAATGATTAAGCATAGAAAGAAATGAAGTCCTGTCTATATAGCCTCGAGAGTTGAATGTGTACAATCACTAAATCACAATGAATCTTGGCTAAGTTACTTCCACATTCAATTCTGCATACTACCAACTTTTGAATCAGGCTAGCTATGGCATGGATGCTGACAAGATGATTTTAAAAAATCAAGAAAAAGCACAAGAGCAATGATCATGGATTTTTGCATTAAAACCACTGATTAATGAAAAAAACCCTTATTAAAACCTGATTGGACTACTTTTCACTTTTTTCCAGCTTGGCAAAGTACCTTTTCCACATTGCCACAACTCATAACATTAATTGGCATGAAAACTTAACCAAACATGATTTAGAGATCTAGCATACAAAGGAACTCATGTTCTCCAAAAGGAAAGCTAATCCAGGGTTAAGATTGGAGATCCAACGACAAGACCATTCATGAAATCTTAGAATGATTTCTTAACTCATGACTTTATCTAGAGATTCAATGACCACCATTGATCCCAGAGATGATCAACGGTCCTTAGACTATCCTTGAAAACTCATCATGACCTTGCTGCAATCAAAGATCTGGCCACTGAAGCAATCTCACATTCTCGGAACATTCTTAATAACCGCGGTTAGACTTAGAGAACAAGCGACTAAAGACTTTTCCAATTCTTGCAATCATTTCCTTAACTCAATAGTCATCTGGAGAATCAGTGAACAAAGGATTTTGTAAACCCATGAAACATAGAACTTTGACCACAGTCACATCTGGAGAATCTGTGAACAAATAAATATCTTATTCTTAGAAAGCCAAACTTAACTATTGATTTATCTCATGATTCAGTGAATGAGGCTATCTCGTATTCTCAAAAAGAAATGCTTAACTCTGGTTAGGCTTCGAGATTGAGTGAATAACCTATATCTCCAATTTGCGAAATACTTTTCATACCTTAGGTTATAGCTTGAGATTATGCACTGACCATAGATCCTACAAGCAATCGGTGGCTGTTGCTAATTCCCTAGATCCATTAGACCTTTATCTTTTAATTATGAGAATCAGTGACGAAAGGATTCTCTTAATCTCCCAAGGTCATCAAACTTAACCTTTTTATTCTAAGAATGTGCGATTGAAGAAAACACATCCCAACTTTGCTTTGTTCACCAAGTCGTTGAAAGATTTGGAGCATCACTAACTGACTCCGAGATCCCATGAACACTTCACTCACATAGTCACCAAATAATTTAGAGCATTGCCATATTTTCTCAAGGTCAAGTGACTAGAGTAAACTTTATCCCTCACCAAATTTCTTTGTCAAAGCTGCTAGACTTAGAGATTATGAAAACATGACTTAGTCACTAGATCGCCAAATATCTTTGTGTAGGACCCAGTCTTTGTGAGATTAAAACATGACCACCGATTGCAAAGATGATCAATGACATTCACTAGATCACAAAATATCTTGAACTTAGCTGCCCGATTTAGAGAATAGGAGATAACTGCCACGCCAAGTTACCAAATGTTTCAAAGAAACTAACAAGAATCATGCGAATAGGAGATTACACAGTCATTGAATCGCTGGATGTTAAAACTAACCATGACATAAACTGGTAGATTCAATGACTAAGGGAAACTTAACAAAGGACTCATCACCATTGCTAGTTGGCTGGAAGATTTAAAGACAAGGAAAAAAATTGAATGACTTAGCGAACAAGGAAAAATGACTGCATGCAAAAAGGAAAACTTAAGTGAGCCAAAAAGTAACACACAAATAGATAGAACTAGGGAACACTCAAAATTAACCAAAGAGTTAACCAATTTAGGGAAAAAACATCTAAGGTAAGGGTTTAAAACACAAATATGATAGGTTTTGATAAGATCTAAAAACCCTAAACTAGATAAAGACATGAGCAGGGACATTTAAAACAAGACCTGGAGCAGAAACCTCAGAAAACCTAAAACATACTCAACAATGGCTCTATCAGAGGATGCTTGAATGCAAGTTCATAGCAAGAAACCATGAATCTCTGGGTGGCAAACCACAAAACCCTAACCTAAAACAAAAAAAACAAACACACTTGTACATATATACATACCTACTGTGCATGGAAAGATTTAGAAACAATTGAAGAAATACTTCAAGAATTTTCCATGCACTAGCAATTCTTGTTCTTCACCATTCAAATTTCTTAGGTAGTATGAATCCTTTCCATGAATATGATGAATAATAAAAGGTCCTAGCCACAAGGATTCAAACTTTTTATGCTTTCCTTTGTCCTCAGCTCTTGCGTTCCACTATAGAACCATGTCATTGGGCTGGAATTTTCTAGTGGTGGCCCTTTTGTCAAAGAGATATTTCATTTTCTGCTGTAGTTTTACATTCTCCTTTTGACCTTCTCTCCTAATCTCATCCAACTCTACTAGTTGAATCATTCTATCCTGCAATGGATCATTGACTTCCATCTCTTCTTCTCTTATGAAGTAGTAGATAGGCAACAAATTATTCACAGGGAGCCTATACTTTACACCATATACCATTTCAAAAGGAGACTTACCTATTGCCTTCTTTTCAACAATTTTGTTAGCCCATAAGGCCAATTTCAATTTCACATGCCACATCCTTTTGTTCTTTTCCAAGGTCTTTTTAAGAATTTGTAGAATACTCTTATTACTAGATTTCGCCTACCCATTTGCCTGTGGATGGTAAGGGGATGAATATGACATAATTATTCCCATGTCAATACAAAAATCAATAAATTCTTGGGACCTAAAACTCATAGCATTGTCCATTACTAGTTTCATGGGAACCCCAAACCTAGTAACAATGTTATTCATCAAGAATTCAATAACTATTGTACTAGTTTCTTTTTTAGTTGGAATGACCTCTATCCACTTAGTAAAATAATCAATGGCCACCAAAATCTGACTATGCCCTCCACTAGATTTCTTTGAGAACTCCTCAATAAAATCCATGCCCCACATAGAAAAAGGAGCTTCTGCAACTATAGGGTTCAATAGCAAGGCACCTGAAAATTTTAGTTTCTTGGAAAATCTCTGACATGATTCACATTTTCTAACATATGAATGGGTATCCTTGAACAATACTAGCCAATAATATCCAGTCCTTAGAATTTTTTGGGATGTAGATCTAGCTGAATGATGCCCTCCACACAACCCATAGTGCATCTCTTTTAAAACCTTTTCAGATTGATACTTATCTAGACATAAGAGAAACATTCCATCATTATCTTTCCAAAAAAAATCACCTTATATCAATATGTACCTTTGAGCCTGCAACCTCAAGCTCCTTCTTTGGTTGTCATTCAAATCCTATGGACAAGAAACATACTTTAGAAAGTGAACAATGTTAGTGTACCATGGTTGCATCTCTATACTTGTCACATCTTCCCTACCAATGACCACATTGTATACTTTCACAAGGTCCATATTTTCCTCTATCACGAGCTTAGCAAGTCCAAGATCTCTCACAAGCTTGGTTATGTGGAGTTCAATGTCAAACTCTTGAATCCTATTGATCCATTTACATCTTTTTCTAGTAACCTCACTTTGACTCAAAATATCTTTTACTATTGCATGGGGTACATAAGCATTTACCTTAGCACATACCAAATAAGGTCTGAAAGCCTTAACTTCCTTTACTAGTGCATATGCCCACTTCTCCATCAATTCATAGTTAAGCTCAACAGACTGTAGTGATTTACTAAAAAAGGCAATAGGGTGTTCAAACCCTTCTTCATCTTTTTGTAACAAAATAGCTGCAATTGTATAAAAAGATACAAAAGAAAATAGAGAAAAAGGCTTTGAATAGTCAGGGGATATTAAAATAGGAGCCTCTTGGATTGCTTGTTTAATTTTTTCAAAATCTTGTTGAGTCTCACAGTTCTAGTCAAACTTAACATCTTTCTTCAAAAGCTTCGCAATAGGTTTGACTAGTTCTACAAAATTGGCAATAAACAACTTGACAAAATTAATCTGTCTTAGAAAAGACTGCACACCTTTGATATTTTTGTGAGGGAGAACCTTTTTGATTGCTTCCAATCTTTCCAGATCAATTCTCACTCCTTCCTTTGACACTATGTGACCCAATAATTTTCCCTCAATTACAAAAAATTGACATTTCTTGGGGTTTAGTGAAATGCCAAATTCTAAAGCTTTGACAATAACTTTCTCCAAATGTTTGCAGTGGTCTTCAAATTTCTTAGAATAGGTAGTCAGGTCATCTTGATACACAACCATTAGGACATTTATCAATTCCTTAAAAGCAACATCCATTTCTCTTTGAAAAGTTGCTCCAGCATTTTTTAGGCCAAAGGGCATGCTGACATATAGATAAGTTCCGCAAGGGGTAGTGAACGTTGTCTTGAATTGTTCAGATTCTTTAACTAGAACTTAGGTGTACCCTGAGAACCCATCCATCATAGAAAGCAACTCACAACTAGTTACTCTATGCAACGTAGCTTCCATGTTAGGAAATCCATAGTTGTCTTTGAGTGATACTACATTTAAATTCCTGAAATCAACACAGAGTCTAATGTCACCATTCTTTTTTCTCATTGGTACAAGGTTAGAGACCCAAGAATAATGTCTAATAGGCTCAATGATACCAGCATCTCTCAATTTTGTCAATTCAGCCTGCATCTTTGTAGCTAGTAAAGGGTTAATAGGTCTCTATTTTTGTCTAAATGGTTTGGTATCTTCTTTCAGAGGGATCTCATGTTGAAACAGGTCAGCTCTATAAGCTTTAAGATCATCATAAGACCAAGTCAACACATGCTTGTATCTTTTCAATAGTCTTATTAAATTTCCTCTCACTTCCCTGCTCAAACTTCTCCCAATGTACACCATCTGAGGAGAGGTTTCAGATCCTAGGTTTATTTCCTCTAAGTCTTCCATTTTTGTGTTAGACTTTTGAGACAAATAACCATCATTTATTTTGAACATTCCTTCTAACTCCACTAACCCTTTTGGTATGTGATTTGATAGTAATTGTACAATCTCATTTCCCATAATACACTCTTTTCCCTCAATATACTATTGTGCCTCATTGAAATCTATTTGTTGTCCATCATATTGATCTAGGCCTTGAAGAAACCTAAGGATATCAAAGTCATCCTCAAAAACTTGCCAATTATACATATTGTCAGGCGCTGCAGGCCTACTTTTGGTTTCTAACATGGACACACCAGTGAGGGTAACATCATTATTTTTGAGGGAAACATTGGAAAAGAAATCTTCCATGATATTATTGGACCCTTCTACCCAAAGGAGATTGAAAGCATCAAATAACTCTAGTCTATCCCAAACACCATGTTTGTACAATTTCAATCTCTCATCCTTAGCAGTGTATTTAGATCTCACTTGGGCTATAGTTAATTGGGAATCACCATGGACTTTTAGGCATTTGATGCCATGTTTTATAGCAACATCTAATCCCAATATTAGAGCCTCATATTCAATAGTATTATTAGTGCATTCAAAGGTTAACATGAAAAATTATTTAAATGTAATACCTGATGGGGAAATGAATACAACACCAGCTCCTGATCCTTCCTTGGAGAAACCACCATCAAAAAAATTTTTCCAGAGTCCATTTTGTTGCAATATTAATTCATCCACTATTGGATCTGTGTTTTTCATCTAATGCATTATTTCTTCAATCATGAAGTTGTCCATGTCAATATCCACAAAACAATTCAAGTCCTCTAGTGCCACCTTTTCAACCATGACTGAAGAATGAGGCTCTCTATACAATTTTACCTCAATTCCATTGACTAGAATAGTAGCATATGACAAATCCAACTGCAACTTTCCACCCATTGTTGTAGCCCAATGTCTTGACAACAACATGCCATAATGAGGTTTGGTATCAACCACAACCACATCCATCTTGTATGTGGCTTCAGGGAATGTTGCAATCTTCACTTCCATTCCAACTAAAGTCCCAACAATAGGCACTACCCTATTACCCATAGCATAGCATCTACCATTAGATGTGTCTACTTTTAATCCAAGCTCTTTTATCACATGATATGGCATTACAGTGGCAGCAACACCAAAATCAATCATACAATTTTTTAGCAAAAAATTATTCACTATCAGTGTGACATAAAAAGGGTCAATAGAAGAAGGCTCTTGTGTCAAAATATTACCAATACATACATCATAAATGTCATTATTTGAAGTAGGCTCTTCTACCACATTCCCCTTTTCTTGCATAACAGGAGCCACTCCTTGTTCACTTATGAGAGCCAGGGCTGCTGTCTTGTGTTCCTTAATCTTCAACATTTCAAGTAAAGGGATGGAAACCTTCATTTGAGACAAAGCATGTCTCATATAAAAGGTAGGGGGATCAACACAAAGATCAAGAGGATCTTTAGGTCTGCCAATTCTTCTTTTAACTTTGTCAACAACAATTTCCTAATTCCTTTTCTTTTCAGTTACAAGCCCTTCCTTCTTGTTATTTACATCATTGGGCTTTGGGGAATCCTTTGTCTGAGGAGTATCCTTAACAAATATTGACCTCAAGACTCCTTGATCAGTATCCACCTTCCTATTCCTCAAATTGTATGAGGACCTAGCTTGTGTTATAGTAGCCACAGTTAAGGTTCTAATCTCCTCTTCATTGGTCTTTCTCCATTGTTTTCATCTGATCCTGACCCTACCACATTAACTTTACAAGTGTCAATGTCAGACTCATTGTTATAAGAATGAGTAAAAACTTGCTGCTCATAATTAGAGAGAAGCCTCCTCTTATGATCAACATCAAGATAGATCTCTTCATCATCTGAAGATAAGAAATCCCCCATCATTTCAATGGTAAACATGTTAACAACAAGCTTTTTAGATTCTTCATAATCTCCTACATATGAATTATTAACATCTTCCCCCAAGGCCTGAGCCACAACACACTGAAAAGGTGAATGGGGCATGTTACAAGCCACACACCAAGGAGTGTTCTCCACATTGTGTGTTATGTTTTTCTTCAAAGGATCTGGTGTGTCTCTCCCCTTTTGGGGTTCATTATTATCAAAGAAAAGCCTCCCATCTTTCCAATTTGTCTTATAGGGCATATCTCTCAAGTTAGGGAGTCTATCCTACCTTTGATAGGGTGGTCTTGCATCTTGGAAATTCCTGCCACCTTTTTCAAATTTTCTTAAGAAGTCCTTGGTAACATTAGCCAACCTTTCCATTTTATCATCATCCTTAGATAGCCTTGCAGGTTGTGGCCTGGTTTCCTTCCACAATCTTCCTTCATCCATTTTGTACATTTGACCAGATGCCTTTCTATTACTCTCAAGGTTTATAGCCAATTTGAAAGCATCCCTCAAAGAATGGGGGTTCTTATCTCTTAGAAGGTATGACATTTTACCATCCAAAGCATTCAAATAAGTGGTTAAACTGACTGCATCATCCAACCTTAACACTTGGAACAATTTATACATGGCCTTTTGGAATCTACCATTGAACTCAGACATGCTCTCATTTTGATGCTTTTTGATATTATTGAACTCATTGAGCATGTAACTTGAGTTAACATTTTCAGCATATTGTTCCTTAAAACTTTTCAAAAATTCATCCCATGATGCAATGCTATTTTTTGGCAACCCTCTACACCAATCCCTAGCATCTTCAATCAATGACTGAACAAAGAGCTTCATTACAACATCCTCATGCTCAATTTCATAGTCATTAATTTTGTCTGTGAAGAATTTCAAATGCTCTTCACATGTAACCACATTGTTTCTAGTGAACTTAGTGATTTTTTCTCTAATCTCACTTGGGATGAGATTAGGCTGACTAGGGATACCATAAAAAAATAAGGGCTTATACTTATCTAGGTGAACTGGTCTTCTTTGGAAATTTTGTAAGATCTGGGCTGTTACTCCAACATTTTGACCAAGTATTGTGGCATTTTGGCTACAAATCATAGGGATTGTAGCACTGGTGTTTGGAACATATCCAAGTACATTTTTCTTGGGATTTGAGGCTTGGGTTTTAAGGACAATATTACAAGGTTGAATAGAGGGCATTGTTCCTCAATTTACAGGGAAAGAATTACTAGCAGACATATTCATATTTTCATGCAGGAAGGCAATCTTTCTTTTCATTTCATCAGCAGAAGCCTCTAATTCCAACTTCTCAAGTTGGAGGGCCAAATCTTCCTTGGCCTTTCTTGCCTTTTCCAATTCTAAGTCTGCTTGGGAGACAATGTTAGAAGGAACAACATTTTTCTTAGGCTCAATAATGCTTATGCCAACCACTTTTAGCTTTCCTTTATTAGAAACATCTTTAGGGGCATATCTAAGGTCCTCGTTCCTTTTAATCTCTGAGGACTATAATTTCCTAATGACAGGGCCTTCCTTTGCAAACTCATCCCTCTGTGGGTCAGGTTTACTAGCATTTTCTTGGTTCCTCAGAGTTCCTATATCTCCAAACAATTCTTTTTTTAAACCATGAACATTTTGATTCAAAATTTTAGCCTGGATCTCATTATTTTTTGTTTTTCTTATGAGATCTTGTCTTTCCATCAACAAATCATAGATTTTCTATTCCTGTACCTTCATTCTTTTAGTAATTTTTGTTAATTGTTCTTGTTCTTTCCTCTTCAAGGCTGCTACTTCCTCTCTTAACTTGTCAAAATCATAGGAAGCAGTTTCTGTAGTAGATGTTTCCCCTAACTGATGGGTGTGCAAATTGCTTTTGTTTTTGTACATTCTTTATACACTTTTGCCTTGTCTTAAGCCTGTCCAAACCCCTATTATGCCATTAATTATTAAGGAATATATTGCATTTAATAAAGTCTTAAGGTTTGAAATATTTCTTGAAGAATGGATGGTTAATGCATAAATATTGATGCATTTTGATTCATTTGGCTACAGGAACTTAGGATGCAAGAGTAAGGAGTTGGCTGTCTAATCAAAGGAGCAGTTTGGAAGCTGTAGTTTTGTTATATTATTTTAGGCAATTAGTTTTGAATGGTTAAACATATCAGTTTTGGCCATATGTTATTTTAGCCAGGTTGTTTTGTAAACTGTTATGTGTGGCTAGCAGACAAAACAAATCGTCATCTATGTTTAGGATGAAGGCCATCAGCCATTATAGTTTAGCTATTAGTCAATTAGATATTTTGAACCTATATAAGCAAGTGTTAAAATCACAAAGACAATGTGTGTGGATGCGTGATATATAAAAACTCCGATAAAATTATTTCTCTGAGCTTTTGGCATTAGAAATGTGGAATCTCTCTAGTAGCATGTGTTAATTTAATTCTCACCATGTGAACCAGAGGAGGGGCCCCCTCTCGGGAAACTTGGTGAGATCATTCTAGTTTTAGATGTTTATTTTATATTTGCTCTATAATCTCTTTCATTAAATTCTGAATGTGTGAATATTAATTAGTATGACTATTGTGTGTACTAAAGTGGATTATTACTTTGTTATTAAGTTTTAAAGGTGAGACTTCATTGTTTATCATCTCCTTGCTCTGTTCCAAATATACTATAGTCATTCATTCATTATTACACCATTATCATCCACACACCATTCTTGATTACCATAATTCCATAATAAATCCTTAGCCACGTTACATACCAAATAACTTCCTATCGTGAATTCTTACTCCACCTCACATAACTACCAAGCTCCTATTGCAACTCTTCCTACCTCCTATTGCAAATTACTCTATTTCACAAGAGTTCCTACCAGAAACCAACTCTTATCACTTTTCATTCTACATTATTGAAGTCTCGATTCCTAAGTTAGTGTTAGTATTTGATTACATCTCTTAAGGAATTTAAGTGATTAAGATAGATGTGTGATTATTTAATTATAGATGAGATTAATAATGGTTGCTTAGAATAAAATCTTCATTACATATAGATTATGCTTTCATTTGATGTGTGGTTTTACATATAGTATTCATTCATGTGCATTTGATTTATATAATTCTAATTTAGATATTTTCTTTAAATTGCATCTCATCCCCATTTAACTCGTTATCTTCATCCCTTCAGTAAATTGCCCCAATATCTTTCAACAGTCTACGACCTTGGATTGACATTCAATAGGAGTAAATTGAATGTCCAAAGCAAGACCAAATCTTAAGTTAATTTGAAACATAGTTTTACCCAACATTTTTGGTGCCATTTCCGGGGAAAGATATTAAAGATGTGAAGTCATAGCAAGTTAAGTTAGGAACAATGTGCCCTTGAGAAGTCTTGAGAAATTTTTGACCTTGCTTAGGATAGTACCTTTGGTTTGCACTGCAGTAAATCATTTAGGTGCATGAATAGACCTAGAGATAGTCAAGGCAGGTTTGTTAAGAAAGAATTAGTAGGTATTTCAAAAATTCAAAAACCAAAAAAAGAGAAGAGGTCATTGAATAACAAACCTAAACCAAACAAAGAAGCCAATTTATAGCCACCTTCACATTTTGACTTCCCTACTACATCCTCTAAAATCTTTCAACAATTCAAAGACTCATATGACACTAGGTGTAGTAAACCTCAGGATCTACCAGAGAAACCTTTTACAACATATTACACACCTTGGGCAACACAAGTTTTAGAGGAAATCATGGGTGATAATGCAGGAAATGTGGGGGAAGGAAATAATGCTGGTAATGCCATTGTCCAACACAATATGACCTTTGAGTTTCCCATTCGACCCCCTGAGGATAATGCTCCTATGAAAAATATCCCTCACTTAGCACTTCCTATATTTAGAGGGTCAACCTCTAAGGATCCTGATATGTTTCTATTTTAATTTGATGTCCTTTGTAATAGTTATGACTATCAAAGTGATGCACAAAAATTAAAGCTATTTCTAGCTACATTAAAAGATACTGCATTACAATGGTTTATGAGTCTTAGGGACATTAGAACATGGGATCAAATGAAGGATGCTTTTCTGGAAAAATATCAGGAGTATTGCAAAACTAAGGAAGTATGGGATGAAATCTTTTGCATGACTCAATAGGAAGATGAGTTAGTTGAAGATTTCCTAGAGCATTTTGCCTTTAGCTTACAACACTCAAGATGCCCTAATTTAACTGTAGACACTATCAAGATGCTTTTCTTAAGAGGGATTAGTGATGAATCCATGGATGCCTTAAGTTTTATTAGTAAAGGTGATATTTCTAAAATGTCCTTCGATGATATTTGTGACATATGCAGGAACTATTCACGATCTCATAGATTTGTTCGTGGACCTTCAAGTAAGTTTTCCACCATGGGTAATGCATTAGGTATATCCAAGTGAGAAATTGGTAACCTACTTGAACACCTTAAAACTAATTTATTAAATCACATGGGCAAGCAAATTGACACTTTGTATACTCACAGGAAACAAGAAGAAGCTAAAAAGGCCTTGGCAGTATATTGCCCAACTTTTCATAAGAAGCATGGACTAGAAGACTGCCCTTATAATCAGACTCATGTTACATCCCTTGAGGAAGCTAGCAAGACTTCAACACTACTCCCATTTCTTGAAGGGATTGTTCCTATGGAGTACACCGAAGAACCAGTTTACTATATGGCTCCATGATGCCCATTTCCACCTAGAGGGTTTTCTAATGAACATTTTTCTGGACCATCTTAGCAATTTTCCAACCAAAGTCCATGGTATGGTGGTTGGCAACAACCTCAGCCTTATTCTCAATGGCCCCAAACTTTTCAACCTAGTACACAACCATGGCATCAGGCATGGAGGCCACATGTGCCACAATTTTTGTATCCACCTCCACAACCTTATACACCACCTTATTTTCCACAACAATCCTTTCCACCACCACCAATGATAAGTCCCTATCAACAACCTAAACAATTTCTTCCTCTAATACCTTCATCTTCTTCAAGTCCACCTTTAAATCCACCATAACTGCCTAGAACCACATCCATGCCAACTCAACCGAATCCAAATCCCAACAAAAAACCTCCTCAGCCCGTATATAATAATGAGGTGGAAAATTACCCTACTTATCCAATCAATGCAGTCAAACTGGAAGGAGTTTAGTTAAGGTCAGGAAAGGCTCTCCAAAGGCCAACTATCACAGAAGTTGAAGAAGAAGATAAGGACACTCTAAAGGAACCTCCCTTTCCTCCACCCTTTCCTAAGCGCTTGCTTTCTAAACCTGTACCAAAGGAACCATTACAAACTGAGTTTGATTTTATGAATGAACTTAGGAATGTTAACATCAAAATTCCTCTTTTGTAGGCTCTTAAGGATATTCTAGTATACAATAAAATAGTAAGCGAGTTATGTGCCCAATGATAGAAAAAGGAGGATCCAAAGACTATTCAAGTTATTGGATAGTTAGCTGAATTGATGTTGGGGAATATAACCATTCCAAAATATGCAAATCCTGGTAGCCCTGTTATATAGGTTAGTATCGGTACAATTGTTATTCCTAACACACTTGTAGATCTAGGTGCTGCTATAAATGTGATGACCAATGAAACAAAAATCAAATTATCTTTGGATGGACTTAGACCTACACCTACAGTGCTTCAGATGGTTGATTGATCCTTAGTCAAACCAAAGGGGGTTATAGAAGATGTTGTTCTTTCCATTGATAGTTGGGATTATCCAACTGATTTTATGATTTTGCAACCAAAAGCTAAGTTGGTGGGGTATCCTTTAATTCTAGGGAGACCCTGGTTAGCCACTGCCAATGCCCACATCAATTTTTGGTTAGGTAATATGGTTATTTCCAATGGAGAGAAAATGAAACAATTGACCTTATATCCCCCTGCTCACCCCTTGTTGGACACAAAAGAACCTGCATGGATTGATAGTGATCTAGAAGATTCAGTCCCAATCCTTGCCATCAAGAAAGTCCATCACCTTGAGGAGCCTACCAAGGACACCATTTTGATGAACTTTCTTCAGAATAGGTATGAGTCTAATGATATCCTAGAAACTATGGTTTTTCCTTCTCATACAACCATTGATTGTCCTTTTGGAAATTTTCCCCTTACCAGTAATCCTCGATCTATCAAACACTTTTTCATCTTACACCAACTTTTGCCACATCAATGTTTGTATAGTCCATTATTATCTTTAGACAAACTAGGAACATCAACAAAACTCATTCTTAATGCTCCTACACCTTCAGAACCTATGGAGATTTTACCAGGACGTACCCTCAATATACAATTGACACCAACTCAAGTCAAAGATCTCATAGGTGTACTCAAAGAACATAAAGATGCATTTGCATGGGAGTATCAAGATATGCGAGGTATCCATCTAGACACTTGTATGCACCACATTTAAATAGAAGAGGGAAGCCACCATGTTCGACAACCACAATGAAGACTTAATCTTTCTTTACGCGACATAGTCAAGGAAGAGCTTCAGAAATTATTGAATGTTGGTTTTATATATCCTATCTCAGATAGCAGGTGGGTATCTCCTTTGGTTGTTGTTCCAAAGAAAAATGGTAAGTGGCATATTTGTGTTGATTATAGAGCTTTAAATAAGGCTACTAAGAAGGATCACTTTCCATTACCCTTTATTGATCAAGTTTTGGATACTCTTGCAGGGAAATGATTCTTCTCTTTCTTGGATGGATTCAATGGGTACAATCAAATCCACATTGCCTCAGAAGATTAGGATAAGACCACTTTCACTTGTCCATGGGGAACTTTTGCATACAATGTTCTTCCTTTTGGATTATGTAATGTCCTTGCTACATTTCAATGAGCAATATTAAGCATCTTTTCTGATCTAGTTAACGATTGTGTAGAAGTTTATATGGATGATTTTACTATTCATGGGAATACTTTTGAAGAAGCCAGAGATAATTTGGAGAAAGTACTTAAAAGATGTATTGACACTAACCTATCACTAAGCCATGAGAAGTGTCATATGTTAATGACTAAAGGAATTGTCTTAGGCCACCTTATCTCCTCAAAAGGTATCCAAGTTGATCCAAAAAAGGTCCAAATAATCCAGGACCTCCCTACACCTTCAACTCAGAATGATGTTAGAAGTTTCCTTGGTCATGTTGGATATTATAGGAGATTTATTCAAAACTTTAGTAATATTGCTTCTCCTTTATTTTCTTTGTTAGGCAAAGATGTTTCCTTCACTTGGACTCCAGAGTGTCAAGAAGCCTTTGAGACTATTAAAAGAAAACTTGTGACTACCGTCCTTAGAGGCTCTAATTGGGAATTACCATTCCATATTCACTGATGCTTCTGATTTTTCAATGGGAGTAGTACTTGGACAAAAAGAAGACAACCTATTCTATTCCATTTACTATGTCAGCAAGAACCTCACTGGTGCTGAGGTAAACTATACGGTAACTGAAAAAGTATTTTTAGCTGTTGCTTATGCTGTTAACAAATTTCAGCACTACATTACTGGTTATAAAGTGTTTGTTCATATTGATCATTCTACAATTCAATTTCTAATGAATAAACCCATGTTAACTGGTAGAGTTATTAGATGGTTACTTTTATTACAAGAATTTGACGTCACTATACTTGATAAGCTTGGTTAAGAAAATGTGGTTGCAGATTTCTTGTCTTGGTTACAACAATTAGATGGTGAATCTGTTCCTATTGATGATACGTTTCCTGATGAACATCTCTTTTCCATTTCCACCAAGAGTCTGTGGTATGCCGACATCACCAACTATTTGGTTACATGTAGGTTTCTAGTGCACTTCTCTCCTTGAGAATGTCAGAAGTTGGTCAGCTTGAGTGGACAGTATACATGGATCGACGATCTTCTCTTTTGTACTGGCATTGATAACATAATGCATTGGTGTGTCCCTAAAGAGGATGTCTTTGATATTTTACGCACCTGCCATATTGAGCCTTGTGGAGGACACTTTGCTACTCAACAAAATACTCAAAAGATTCTTACTGCAGGATATTACTAGCCTACACTCCATAAGGATTGCAAGCATTATGTTCATCATTGTGATCAATGCCAGCGAATGGGTCATCCTACTCATTTTGATGAAATGCTACTCCATCCTCAGCTTTCTATTGAACCTTTTGAGAAGTGGGGTCTTGACTTTGTGGGCCCTATCAATCCACCTTCTAACAACAAGGAATATATTCTTGTTTGTACGGATTATGTTACCAAGTGGGTTGAAGTGGTTTCCCTCAAGCACACTCATGATACCAAAGTTTCTACCTTCTTGTACTTTGATATTTTCACTCACTTTGGTGTTCCACAGGAGATCACTACAGATCAGGGACCCCAGTTCACTTTAGATCTCATTGCTACATTAGTCAAAGAGTATGAAATCCACCATTGAAAATCATCACCCTATCACCCTCAAGCAAATGGACAGGTAGAGGTCAATAATCAGGAATTGGAGAATATTCTTACCAAGATTGTTGCTCTTCATAAGCGTGATTGGGCCACATGGCTTCCTGAAGCTATGTGGGCCTATCATACAATGTGGGAGACCACCACTGGTCTGACCCCTTATGAAATGGTTTATGGTAAGAGGGTTGTTCTTCCTATTGAGTTCAAGATTAAGACTCTTCGAACCACACTTCAACTTGGTTTGAGTCTCTTTGATGCTCAGTGGGAATGCCTAACACAACTCCACTCCTTGGATGAACTCTGTCAGGAAGCACTCCTTCATACCAAACTTGTCCAAAATCAGTGAGCACTTTGGCATGATAAACACATTCGTCAATACTCCTTCCAGCCAGGTGATTGGGCACTTTTGTATGATTCTTAGTTTCAAGATTTCAAAGGTAAATTTCATACTTGTTGGCTAGGTCCCTATGAAATTGCCCATGTCTTTGATAATTTTGCTATACAGCTTTGCACTATGGACTCAGAGCGTCACACACTTCTTGTTAATGGGCATCGACTCAAATTATACTAGAGGCCTTTGTCAAAGGAGGCATTCTCTCTTGCTATCACCAAGGAACTCACCATGGTTTCCCTTGGTTTCCTCCGGCATTACTAGAATATATATATCTATATATATATATATATTTTCTATAAAAATAAAACCAAAAAAAAAAAAAGATCCAACAATGAAAACCAGTTTCTGGCGTTGTTGGCCAACTACTAGTTGAAAACTAGGTAATCCAGTGATCTGTAGTTGCAGACACTCTGGTAGTGAAAACTGGTTCGCTAGCAGTTCCAGGTGGCACTTGATTGAAAACTGATTTCTTGGTAGTCTTGTGTCATAAATAAATAAGTATATAAAAAAAACAAAAAAAACAAAAAAAACATCTTTGATAGTTGTGACAGGAGGTTTGCTTGCTCCTGTCGCTCTTCTCTTGCCATCACACTAGCAACCACATCCAATCCTCATCTCTGATGGATGTGACAAGAGGTTTTTTTAAATTTCTATTTCCATTCTCTTGGCGTCCCTTCCTCATGACCCTCTTGTCATCCAGTGCTTTTCAGTGGCCTACACTGCCATGTGTCTCTCCACTTTGGTGACCGTTTATTTGCAAATCTTTTTTTGATGGATTTTATTTACTCCTCACATGTTTGCTGTCTCTTTCCTTGTAGTTGGTGGCTCCCTACTTTCCTTAATGAGATGACCTCCTTGGATTTGCTGACAACTTCAGATCTTCCTTCCTCACTATCACCACATCAGGAAGTATTTTCTCACCTTATGCTTTATTTTATGTATTTTATTTCCTTGATGATTACTTGGCATGACCGGGACGGATCAACCACTTAAGTTGGGGGATTTTTGTTCCAGGTCATCATTTCCACATAAGTCCTTATTGAGTCATCATGCTCCTTTCCATTATTATGAAGCATTTGTGGGTTTTGTGCCAGGTCACTTCTACACAAGCCCTTTTGTCCTTCAAAATCAATTATGCCTACCTTGCCATTATTACTACTTTTGATGATATCATCCTCATTCCTCTGCTGCTAAATTCATTGCATACTTCTTATCATTTTCACCATTTTTTTTTGCTTGTTTCCTACTGTGATAAACCTATTCAAATTCTGTCGCTTGTCATCATGGGGGGAAAACATCTTCGCTTTGAACCAGAGTCCTTGGATAAGTTATATGCTGATGAGGAAGCCTTGAAAATTTTTGCTCATGCTGGATGGAAAAATTTCTTTAAATGCTTGTGTGGATTTGATGTGACCATAGCCATAGAGTTTGCTTTGGGATTTTAGGGAAGTCATGCTACTATTTGAGGACTACAATTTCCTATGGATTTTTGGACTATAGCAACAGTCACCGGCCTACCCCAAATTGGTGACCATTTCTTTCCCAATCTGTCATTGAGGGTTACAGATTTAAAGCTTCATAAGAAGTAGTTTCTTCAGTGAGGTGAGTTAGTTGAGAATGTTCAAGGGCAAGGGGTAGCACGAAAATCACTTCCGGAACCATGGGATGCTGTTGCAAAGTTTTTAGTTCATTATATCACCCACGAAGGACACTTCAAGTATGTATTTGCCCACAATTTCTACCTCATGTTAAATTTGCGATATGGTGTTCTTGTTAGTCTTCCATATTACCTATTTTTCTCCCTAAAGTGGTCCTGTGACCAGTATAATCGGGGTCATGTTGATTCCTTGGCTCACCATGGATTAATTAAGCTCATTATTGACCACAATCTTCATCTGGCTCAATCGGTTCTAGAATGGGATGCATTTGTGAACCAGACCCATATAGAAGACCATCAACCTCCTACCATTGATAATACCTTTGAAGCCGGCTCTTCCAAAAAGTGGTGTTTGAAACCCTCAAGCCTACTGAAAGAAAAAGCCTTAAAGCCCAAAAGAAAAGTGGGAAGTGAAACCCCAAAACTTAGCCCTCATCCTATGATTACTCGACAGAAGCAACATACCCCTGATAGGTTGCAAGGGTTACTTGAAATAGTAGGGTCTGCATGTGATATGGAAATTTTGGGTACAAAAGAACCTCCGTTAAAGAATGCCCAGCTTTTAAGGAGGATGAGAAGCCAACAACGTAGGAATAAAAAGCAAAAATAACAAAAAGAAGACTCTACTCCTGAGAAACCAATGTCAGAAGAAGAAGAGACACCTAAAAAAAGAACTGAAGAAGAAATTGAATACTATGATAGCAAATTTTGTAAAGAATTTGGTGAAGAAATTGGGGAGGACACTCCACCATATAACATGAATGTTGAGATTAATGAAGAAGAGGGCGCTATAGAAAATCAGCAAGAGAATCCTGAAACTGCAAAATTACAGGAAGATGTCCTTGAAGAAAATACTCAACAAGAAGAGACCATAATATAGGAACACTCAAATACCAATACTAATATGGTCCTTTATAAGGGTATGAATGTTGAGCATTCTCTTCATGAAACTGCCCTTGCAATGGTTAATATCAGTAAAGATAACCTCGCTGTCGCTCTTACAGTTCAGAATGACTTCAATCCAATTGCTATAGGAAGAGGTGCAATTCATGGAATTCCTGATGCCGAACAAGGTATGCCACTCTTTTCTAATGCACAATTATGGTAGATTGTCACTCAACTCCAACAATCCAATCAATAGTTATAGTTGCAGTTGCAAGCACTCATTTCTCAGGAAAAGGGAACCATTGGTGCAACCGGAGTTGAAGAAAATATAGAGATACTAAATGTCAAGCCTATTGGATCCAGCCAAACACCTCATTTTCATGAGGACATGAAAAACCTTGAAGCTGGGGGTAAATGATGGGTGTGCAAACTGCTTTTGTTTTTGTACATTCTTTATACACTTTTGCCTTGTCTTAAGCCTGTCCAAACCCTTGGTATGCCATTAATTATTAAGGAATATAATGCATTTAATAAAGTCTTAAGGTTTGAAATATTTCTTGAAGAATGGATGGTTAATGCATAAATATTGATGCATTTTGATTCATTTGGCTACAGGAACTTAGGATACGAGAATATGGAGTTGGCTGTCTAATCAAAGGAGCAGTTTGGAAGTTGTAGTTTTGTTATATTATTTTAGGCAAATAGTTTTGAATGCTTAAACATATCAATTTTGGTCGTATGTTATTTTAGCCAGGTTGTTTTGTAAACTGTTATGTGTGGCCAGCGACCAAAACAAATCATCATCTATGTTTAGCATGAAGGCCATCGGCCATTATAGTTTAGCTATTAGTCAGTTAGATATTCTGAACCTATATAAGCAAGTGTTAAAATCACAAAGACAGTGTGTGTGGATGCGTGATATATAAAAACTCTGATAAAATTATTTCTCTGAGCTTTTGGCATTAGAAATGTGGAATCTCTATAGCAACATGTGTTAATTTAGTTCTCACCATGTGAACCAGAGGAAGGGCCCCCTCTCGAGAAACTTGGTGAGATCATTCTAGTTTTAGATGTTTATTTTATGTTTGCTGTATAATCTCTTTCATTAAATTTTGAATGTGTGAATATTAATTAGTATCACTATTGTGTGTATGAAAGTGGATTATTACTTTGTTATTAAGGTTTAAACATGGGACTTCATTGTTTATCATCTCCTTGCTCTGTTCCAAATATACTACAGTCATTCATTCATTATTACACCATTATCATCCACACACCATTCTTGATTACCATAATTCCATAATAAATCCTTAGCCATGTTACATATCGAATAACTTCCTGTCATGAATTCTTACTCCACCTCACATAACTACCAGGCTCTTGTTGCAACTCTTCCTACCTCCTATTGCAAATTACTCTATTTCACAAGAGTTCCTACCGCAAACCAATTCTTATCACTTTTCATTCTGTATTACTGAAGTCCTGATTCCTAAGTTAGTGTTAGTATTTGATTACATCTCCTAAGGAATTTAAGTGATCAAGATAGATGTGTGATTATTTAATTATAGATGAGATTAATAATGGTTGCTTAGATTAAAATCTTCATTACATATAGATTATGCTTTCATTTGATGTGTGGTTTTACATATAGTATTCATTCATATACATTTGATTTATATAATTCTAATTTAGATATTTTCTTTAAATTGCATCTCAACCCCACTTAACTCGTTATCTTTATCGCTTCAGTAAATTGCCCCAATATCTTTCAATAGTCTACGACCCTGGATTGACATTCCATAGGAGTGAACTAAATGTCCAAAGCAAGACCAAATCTTAAGTTAATTTGAAACACAGTTTTACCGAACACTAACTGTTCTAAATTTTATTTTGTAGGAAAGAAACCCACATCAGTGAGTTCATCTTCTTGAATGAGATTAATCATGCTAGGCCTACTCTTCCTATTAACTTCTATTCCATCACAAGAAGAGGAAGCTTCATGAGGAATGGGTGTAGGGATTCTATCCCTAATGGGTCTAGGATAACTAGGGTTGAAAATACCTTTTCTAGACCTTTGTCTCCTACTAGGCATTCGTAGTTAATGCACATTACTCTCTATATGATCTCTATAATATGACCTAGTATGTCTTTTTTGACTCATGGCATGTCACAACAAAATTTGACAAGTTTTACAAATACTCGTAATGGGTAAATAGATTCTTCAGAGTCGCCACCCACAGATAGGAATGAAATTTTGATGCTGGTCTACAACAAAGACAATGGATAGTATTGTATGAATAAATCAAATCCACTGTATACTCAGTTAGGTCCCCAACAGAGTCATTAGTTTTGTTAGCACTTAAACCTATAGATGATTAAAATATTCAAGAAATTCACTAAACACAAGACTCATGTATTCCCAACAGCTACATCTAGCACAATTTAAATGCTAAGTTATTAAGGTTTCAAGCCTTCTTCACTTTGAGTAAAACTCATGCGGGTTTACCTTTCTCAATTGCTTCTAAAAAGCACTATAAAGTTGATCTATGTACTTGGACATAGTCAAATATAGTCAAGTAACATACAAATAAAGTAAATAGAATAGGTTTTTGATATTTTGGTAGTGAAAAGATGCAAATCAAGGTAAAACCAGTGCCTTATTCCTTGGGTCAGAGTCAAAACTTAACATCTACAAAATCCTATTAATCACAAAGATATTGGAACTTAAATGAAATGCCTAGTAGTTCATTATCCCAATTCCCAGCCCTACCATCAAATTTATGTATAGATCTTTAATTCCCAGAGACCTCCCTAAAGATTTACTCTCTCCTTGAGAGAAATTTTGAGTTCAACCCCTATATTCATCTTATGAACAACACATTAAAGAGCCTTACTAATTAATGCATAAGAAAAATAAATAATCCATACACAAAGACAACCAAAGATAGCAATGAAATTCTGATGTATTTGTATTAATTTTCAACTGTATCCATACAAATTTCAACAAAAAGTTCAAAGAAGTCAGATTCTTTTTTCAGTACTTTCTTTACAAAAACTTTCACCACCTTTCAAAAAGAGCAAAAAATTGCTACTTATACCTCTAGCCATCTTGGAATCCTTGAAAGGATGCAACAAGCTTCGGATGGCTAGGAAAATGACTTGCACTATAGACAAAAAGTACAAACCATAATGACAATGATTGGAAAAATAAAAAGTAGTTCACAACTACAAGAACCTTTACAAGTGGCACCTTTGTCTAAAGATATTTCAAAGCAGTTACTTGATTTGTTGCATGAAGGATGACCACCATATGGCTAACTTACATCATCCTTTGTTTGGTACATGCTCTCCCTAGAATTCTAGATTAGGTGCCATGTGTACTTTATTCTTCTACTTCCAATACTAGGACAACTAGCTTCTTCTTTTTCCTATCCACTTTGCTCTTTTGTAGCTCCATTGGATGATGCTACACTCACCTCTGGATGACTCATTTTGATGGAATATAAATTCATAGCACTACAACATTTTGCAATTCTCTCTCTCTGCTTCAGCGCCAACAATCACAATTGCCTTTAGAATGATTAAGCACAGAAAGTAATGAAGTCCTATCTATATAGCCTCGAGAATTCAATGTATAAAAATGCTAAATCTTAATGAATCCTGGCTAAGTCACTTTCGCATTCAATTCTGCATACTACCAAATTTTGAATCAGGCTAGCCATGGTGTGGATGCTGACAGGATGATTTTAAAAAATCAAGAAAAAGTGCGAGAGCAATGATCATGACTTTTTGCATTAAAACCCCTAATTAATGAAAAAAACCCTCGTTAAAACCTGATTCGATGACTTTTCACTTTTTTCCAGCTTGGCAAAGTACCTTTTCCATGTTGGTACAACTCATAACATTAATTGGCATGAAAACTTAACCAAACATGATTCAAAGATCCAGTGAACAAAGGAACTCATGTTCTCTGAAAGGAAAGCTAATCTAGGGTTAAAATTGGAGATCCAGCAACAAGGCCATTCAAAAAATCTCAGAATGATTTCTTAACTCATGACTTTATCTAGAGATTCAACAACCACCATTAATCCCAGAGATGATCAATGGTCCTTAGACTATCCTTGAAAACTCATCATGACCTCGCTGCAATCAGAGATCTAGCGACTGAAGGAATTCTCACATTCTCAGCACATTCTTAATAATCATGGTTAGACTTAGAGAACAAGCGACCAAAGACTTCACCAATTCTTGTAATCATTTCCTTAACTCAATAGTCATCTGGAGAATCAGCGAACAAAGGATTTTGTAAACCCATGAAACATAGCACTTTGACCACAGTCACATCTAGAGAATTAGTGAACAAATAAATCTCTTATTCTCAAAAAGCCAAACTTAACTCTTGGTTTATCTCATGATTCAAAAAACAAGGCTATCTCGCATTCTCAAAAAGAAATGCTTAACTCTGGTTAGGCTTCAATATTGAGCGAATACCCTATATCTCCAATTCGCTGAATGCTTTTCATACCTTAGGTTATATTTTGAGATTATGCGCTGATAGTAGATCCTAGGAGCAATCGGCGGTTGTTGCTAATTCACTAGATCCATTAGACCTTTACCTCTTAATTACAAGAATCAGTGACCAAAGGATTCTCTTAATCTCCCAAGGTCATCAAACTTAACCTTTTTATTTTGAGAATGCGTGACTGAAGAAAACACATCCCAACTTTGCTTTGTTCACCAAGTCGCTGAAAGATTTGGAGCATCAGTAACTGACTCTGAGATCTCACAAGCACTTCACTCATGTAGTCGCTAAATAATTTAGAGCATTGCCATCTTTTCTTGAGGTCAAGCGAGTAGAGTAAACTTTATCCCCCGCCAAATTTCTTTGTCAAAGTCGCCAGACTTAGAGATTATGAAAACATGACTCAGTCACTAGATCACCAAATATCTTTGTGTAGGACCCAGTCTTTGTGATATTAAAACATGACCATCGATTGCAAAGATGATCAATGACATTCACTAGATCACCAAATATCTTGAACTTAGCCACCAAATTTAGAGAATAGGAGATAACCACCATGCCAAGTCACCAGATGTTTCAAAGAAACTACCAAGAATCAAGCGGATAGGAGATAACACAGTTGCTAAATCAGTGGACGTTAACATTGACCATGATGTAAACTAGGAGATTCAATGACTAAGGGAAAATTAACAAAGGACTCGTCACCATCGCCAGTTCATTAGAAGATTTAAAGACAAGGAAAAACATTGAGTGACTTAGCGAACAATGAAAAATGACCGCATGCAAAAAGGAAAACTTAAGTGAGCCAAAAAGTAACGCGCAAATAGACAGAACTAGGGTGCACTCAAAATTAACCAAAGAGTTAACCAATTCAGGGAAAAAATGTCAAAGGCAATGGTTTAAAACACAAATATGACAAGTTTTGATAAGCTCTAAAAATCCTAAACCAGATGAAGACACCAGCAGGGACTTTTAAAACAAGACCTAGAGCAGAAACCTCAGAAAACCTAAAACATACCCAACAAATCTCAAATCAAGTGATCCAAGAACCACTCCAAAATATAGGTCACACCACCCCTATAGTTGGTAATCTTGGTGGAAATGTTGTACAATAGAATGTTGGAGGAGGTGGGGCCCAAGCTTCACAGAATTTTCAAAGGAGGCCAGTTCATTTGGAGAGATACATGCCACTTTTCTTTGATGGTATTCCTGGCCAACCAAATGTCATTTCAAAAGAGGTAAGAGACAAAATCCCTAAGTTTACTGGCAATAATGTTATCACATGTGAAGAGCACCTCAAGTATTTTATTGATAAAATAAATGATTATGAGATTGAAAATGAAGATGTTGTTATGAAACTTTTTGTTCAGTCTTTAATAGAGGATGCTAGGGATTGGTACAGAGCTTTACCTAAAAATAGTATTACCTCATGGGATGAATTTATAAGGAGTTTTAAGGAACAATATGCTGAACATGTTAACTCTAGTTACATGCTAAATGAATTCAATAATATCAAAAAGCATGCAAATGAAAATATGTCAGAGTTCAATGGAAGGTTCCAAAAGGCCATGTACAAACTTTTCCAAGTTCTAAGGTTAGATGCTAAAGTTTGTTTGACTACCTACTTTAATGTTGTAGAAGGAAAGATGTCTTACCTCTTAAGGGACAAAAGTCCACGTACTTTGAGAGATTCTTTCAAGTTAGCAATAAATATTGAAAGTAATAGAAAAGCATTCAATCAAATGTATAAAAGAGATGAAGGAAGATTATGGAAAGAGACTAGGCCTCACTCTGTGAAATTTGCAAAGGAAGATGACAAGGTTGAGAAATTGGCTAGTTCTATCAAAGATCTGTTAACTAGATTTGATAAAGGTGGGAAAAGTTTCCAAGATAATAGACCACCTTATCAAAGGTAGGAAAGATCCCCTAGACTATGTGACTAACCATACAATACAAATTGGAAGAATAGAAAGCCTATTTTTGACAACCATGAGCCACAAAAGGGCAGGGATACACCTGATCCCTTGAGAAAGAATACTACCCAAAATGTGGAAAATGTTTCATGGTGTGTCACCTGCAACATGCCTCATTCACCTTTTCAATGTGCTATTGCTCAAGCCCTAGGGGATGAGCCAAGGGATTCACCCACAGGAGACCATGAAGGCTCTGAAAAGCTTGTAGTAAATATGTTCACCACTCAGAGGGTGGATGACTATGCTTCTTTAGATGATTAAGAGGTAGTAGAAGATGTTGACTATAAGAGGAGATTTCTCCTAGCTTATGAGAAACAAGTATTTTCCCATTCTGATCATGAAGATTCTGATGTTGAGATTGGTAAAACTGATATGAATAAACCAGAGATGGAAGGTAATCATTGGACAAATCCTAGTAAAGAAGAAATAAAGAATCTAACTGTAGCAGCTATTTCTCAGGCTAGGTCCTCATACAACTTGAGAAATAGAAAAGTTGATGAGGATGAAGGAGTTCCTAGGTTAGTCTTTATTAAAAGTGACCCTTAGAATAAGGTTTCTCCTAAACCAGTTATTTCTATAAGTAAAGACAACAACAGTAAGCAGCAAATTGTTGTAGTTCAGAATGCTAAGAAGAATGTGGAAAATACAATAGAACAAAGAAATAGGAGGGTTGGTGGGAAAAGAAATTTGTCAGATCTGTCTACTGAAGCCCCAACCTTTGACATGAGACATGCTTTGTCTCAGATGAAAGTATCAATCCCTTTATTAGAGATGTTGAAAATAAAGGAGCATAAAGCAACAACTTTGGCTCTGATTAATGAGCAAGAAGACATGCCTATTATGACAAAAAATAGAGTATCAATGATAGAACCTACGATAACCAAAGGAGTTTCCAACTTTTGTGTTGGGAATATTGTAACTCAAGAACCTTCCTCTATTGATCATTTTTATGTCACTCTGATTGTGAATAATTTATTGCTAAAAAAAATTATGATAGACTTAGGTGCTATAGCGACCGTGATGCCCTACCATGTAATGAAAGAATTAGGATTTCAAGTTGACACTTCTAATGGTAGATGTTATGCCATGGACAATAGGGCAGTTCCTGTAGTAGGGACCTTAGTTGGAATAGAGGTGAAAATTGTTGCATTTCCTGAGGCCACTTATAAAATGGATGTTGTTTAAGTTGATACTGAGGCCCATTATGGTATGCTACTATCTAGACAGTGGGCGGCAGTAGTAGGAGGAAAGTTGCAATTAGATTTGTCTTATGCTACAATTCTTGTGAATGGTACTAAGGTAAAGTTGTACAAAGAACCTCATTCATCAGTTATGATTGAGATGGTAGCCCCCGAGGATGTGAATTATTTTGTAGATATTGATATGAATAACTTCATGATTGAGGAAGTGATGCCTCAATTAAAAAATATTGACCCAATTTTTGATGAGTTTCTTTTACAACAAGATGGATTATGGAAATTATATTTTGAAGGTGGATGCTCTAAAGAAGGCTCAGGAGCTAGTGTTTTACTAATATCCCCATCAGGTATTACTTTTAAGTACTCCTTTCTACTGACCTTCCAATGCACAAATAACACTACTAAATATGAGGCTCTGATATTGGGATTAGATAATGCAATAAAACATGGTATAAAATGTTTAAAATTTTATGGAGATTCCCAATTAATCATTGCTCAGATTAGAGAACAATATGTTGCTAAGGATGATACTCAAGTTGTATAAATATGTTGTCTAGGATAGAATTGAATTTTTTGATGCTTTCAATATTTTATGGGTAGAAAGATCAAAAAATATTATGGAAAACTTCCTTGCAAATGTTGCATTGAAAGGAAATGATGTAACCCTTACTGGAGTATCAAAGTTAGAAGTGAAAAGTAGACCTGTTGTCCCTGATAATATCTACAATTGGAAATTTTTTGAAGATGATAATGACATCTTAACGTTTATCTAGGGTTTGGATGAATATGATGGTCAACATATTGATTTTGATGATTACCAAGAAGTGGTAAATGGGAAGGATTGTGTTATGGGAAATGAAATTGTTCAATTACCTTCAAACCATATCCCCAATGGTTTAGTTGAGTTCGAAGGGATGTTCAAAATAAATGACAGTCACATGGCCTAGAAGTCCAATGCCAAAGTTGAAGACTTAGAGGAAATAAACCTAGGGTTAGAAAATTCCCCACAGATTGTCTACATTGGAGAACTTCTCAGTAGGGAAGTGAGAAATAATTTAATCAGGTTGCTCAAGAAATATAAACATATTTTTGCCTGGTCATATGATGATCTCAAGGCCTATAGGAAAAATTTGTTTCAACATGAAATTCCTTTAAAGGAAGACATTAAACCTTTCAGGTAGAAGCAAAGGCCTATTAATCCCTTATTGGCCACCAAAATGCAAACTGAGTTAACCAAGTTAAGAGATGTAGGCATAATTGAGCCCATAAGACATTCATCCTGGGTCTCAAATCTAGTACCAGTTAGGAAAAAGAGTGGTGACATAAGGTTATGTGTTGATTTTAGAAATTTAAATGTTGCTTCACTCAAGGATAATTATGGACTACCTAATATGGAAGCCATGCTTCATAAGGTAACTAGTTGCGATTTGTTGTCCATGATGGATGGGTTCTCAGGGTATAACCAGGTCCTTGTCAAAGAATTAGAGGAGTTCAAGACAACATTTACTACCCCTTGGGGGACATATGTGTATGTTAGGATGCCTTTTGGTCTGAAAAATGCTGGAGCAACTTTTCAAAGGGCAATGGATGTAGCTTTTAAAGACCTTATTAATGTTCTCATGGTTGTGTACCAAGATTATTTGACTACATATTCTAAAAGGGTCGAGGATCATTGTAATCACTTAGAAAAGGTCCTAATTAAGGCTTTAGAATATGGTATTTCCCTGAATCCTAAAAAATTTCATTTTGCTATTACTGAGGGAAATCTATTAGGCCATATAGTATCTAAAGAAGGAGTGAGGATTTATCTTGAAAGAGTAGAAGCTATTAAAAGGGTCCCTACTCCTAAAAATCTCAAGGGTGTTTAGTCTTTCCTTAGACAAATAAACTTTGTCAGAAGGTTTATTGCAAATTTTGCTGAATTAGTTAAACCCATTGTCAAGTTACTAAAGAAGGGTGTAAAGTTCACTTGGGATCAAGAGGCACAAGAAGCTTTTGAGAAAATAAAGAAAGAAATTCAAGAAGCTCCTATTCTGATATCTCCTGATTACTCCAAGCCCTTTTCTCTCTTCTCTTTTTCATCCTTTCACACTATTGCTGTAGTCCTGTTACAGAAGGATGATGAGGGATTTGAACATCCCATTGCCTTTTTTAGCAAGTTTTTACAATCAACAGAACTGAACTACGAGTTGATGGAAAAACAAGCTTATGCTTTGATAAAAGTTGTTAAAGCATTCAGACCATATTTAGTATGTGCCAAAGTGAATGCATATGTCCCTCATGCTGCAGTCAAATATATTCTAACATAGAATGAGGTTACAGGCAAGAGATGCAAATGGATTAATAGAATCTAGGAGTTTGATTTAGAACTTCACATCACTAAACTTGTCAAAGGACCAGGACTAGAAAAGTTAATGACTGAAGAGAATATGGACTTGATTCAGGTCAACAATGTTGATGACATTGGAAGAAATGTTACTAGCATTGAAATGCAGCCTTGGTACTCAAATATAGTATTTTTTCTCAAGGATGCTATTTGCCCAAAGGACCTCAATGATAACCAAAGAAGAAGTTTAAAATTGTAGGCCTAGACATATGTATTATTGCAAGGTGATTTGTATTGGAAGGAAAATGATGGCATCCTATTGCTATGTTTAGATAAAGGACAATCTGAGAAGATCCTAAAAGAAATGCACTCTGGAATGTGTGGAGGACACCATTCAGCTAGGGTAACTGCTCATAAAATATTGAGGGCTAGGTACTACTAGCTTGTGTTGTTCAAAGATACCCATACCTTTGTTAGAAAATGTGAACTATGCCAGAGGTTCTCAAACAAGTTAAAATTCTTAGGAGCATTGATATTAAATCCTGTAGTGGTAGAAGCTCCTTTTGCTATGTGGGGAATTGATTTCATTGGAGAATTTACTAAAAAATTCAGTGGAGGTCATAACTGGATAATTGTAGCTACTGATTATTTTACTAAGTGGATTGAAGCAATCCCAACAAAGAAAGCTACAAGCACCGTGGTTATTGATTTCTTAATGAATAACATTGTTACAAAGTTTGGTATTCCTATCAAGATAGTGATTGATAATGCTTTGAGTTTCAGATCACAAGAATTCAAGGACTTCTATCTAGAAATGGGAATATTAATGTCATATTCTTCTCCATATCACCCACAAGCTAATGGGCAAGAAGAATCAAGCAATAAAAGTATCTTGCATATTTTGAACAAGACCTTGGAAAAGAATAAGAGAACTTGGCATTCAAAGCTTAAATTAGCTCTATGGGTAGATAGGATTATAGAAAAAGGGGCCACAGGTAAATCTCATTTGAGATGGTATATGGTATAAGATCAAGGTTACCTATAAACAATTTATTGCCTATTTACAAGTTTATACAAGAAGATCTAGAAATGTCTGATCCTCTGGAAGATAGAGTGCTCTAGTTTGTTGAATTGGATGAGACAAGAAGAGAAGGTTAAAAGGAGAACATCAAATTGTAGCAAAAGATGAAATACCTATTTGATAAAAGGACAACTATTAGGAAATTTTAGCTTGAAGATTTGGTCTTATAATGGAATGCAAGAAGTGAGGATAAGGGCAAGCACAAGAAATTCGAATCACTATGGCTAGGTCCTTATATTATCCATTGGACTCATTGGAAATACTCTTATTTCCTAAAGAATATGGATGGTGAAGAACATGAATTTCTAGTGCATGGACAATTCTTGAAATTTTTCTTCAATTAAAATAACTTCTATCCATGCACAGTAGTTTCTTAGTGTATAGGTGTGTTTATTTTCAAGTTGTGTGTTGTTTTCCTACATTGGGTTAAGTTTGACTTGGTCTGCAACCCAAAGATTTTGGCTTCTTCCTATAAATTGGTGTTTAAGCATCCTCAGAGAGAGCCACTATTGGTAATATTTTCAAATCTTTCAAGAGTATGTTCTTTCCTTGTTTCTTTGGTAGTTTTCCATATCTTTGTGTTTTTCTCCTGCAAGTTTCATGTTCAAAATGCCAAATTTGTGTTCCTAATGTTAAAAACCCTAGGTGCTATGTTAAAATGCTTGTGAAAATCTAGAAAACCCTACAAAAGCTTGACCAGGTTCTAATTTTCTGTTACTTTTCCAAATAACTTAGGTGATCATTTAAGCATGTGTGCTTTATATTACTGCTTAGTCGCTTGCTCTCAAAATGCATTCAACCTTTTCTTTTTAGTTTGATGATTCATAAAATGTGCTTTGTCACGTAATCTCTATAAGTCTAGAGAATATTCCCTTTTATCATGAGACTCAGCAGATGTTTATAGTTGCTAAGTCTCCAAGTGATGTTTGTGAGATCTAGCGGCCGCTACTAGTAAATATTTCAGAGTTGAACTATAGTCGCTAAATCTCTATATGCAAAAGACATGCAGTCAGGTAATCTCTTTATGGAATAATGAAGTAACCAAAGTTTCAGCGATAAGGAGACTTACTGGTTGGTCACTGATTTTCTCAATAAAGGATGGCGGTTATGTTTCTTTTCAGTCTCGTAATCTCCCAATTCTCTGGTAGTTAAGAAAATCATCCAATGACCTAGTGATTATGATAGTCACGTGTTCTTAGATTCCTAGTGGTTATGTTCTAAACACTCAGCAATCCAGTGACATAGTTATCTCCTAATCTCACAATGAAATGGTTAAGCCGTAGTAAACTCAGCAAATAAATGATAACCATAAGATGAAGGAAGAATCAACGGTCAATGTTATATCATAGTTTGACCGAGGTTAAGAAAAGTATTTGGCAACTTGGAAAATAAAGGGTTTCAGGTAGTCTCCGAGTGTTACTAGGGTAAAGAGAAAAATTAAGAGACTACGAGATGTCTTCAGTCGTGTGATCGCTAGAAGAACATGGGTTAAGGAAAGGGTTTTCAAAGAATAGGTCGGGGCCATTGATATCTTTGAAATCAGATGGTAGTTGCATTATCTCAGGATTAAACCATAAGTTAAGAAATCTTGCAGCGATTGTGGGAAGTGTTTTGTCGCCCAGTCTCTAAAGTAAAGTTGGGTCAAGAGAATCATCTGGCGACTAGAGGATAACCTTAGTCACACAATCTCAAGGTGACTACAGGTTAAGTGTTAGTTTAGAATTAAAAGGTCAAAAAAGGTATGAACTTGTTTGTCAGATATGATGACGTGTTTACTCTCAATTGGTTACAGAATATTATTAAGGATTAAGAGTTTCTCAGTAAGTATGGGATAAACTATAGTCACTCAATCTCCAAATGAATAAATCAAAGATCTCTACCTATAGTTGCCAAGTCTCTAAATATGTTCAGTCTCCAGATCTCTAGAAAAGGTCAAAGTTAGAATGAAAATGCAGAGATTACATGACTACCATTGATTTTGTTCTTCATAAGTATAGATCTAATGATTGTCTCTTAATCGCTAGATAAAGGTGATGTCATCCAGAAGGTGATGAGACTCAGCAACTACCATTAGTTTAAGATCTTGGGGCTATCATGCAATCACATGAAGAAATAAGAGACTGAACAAATATTCAGCGATAAAGAGACTTCTCTTGTAGTCGCCAAATCTCTAGATGACTATACTCGAGCAATCTCCATAAGAATTTTGAAATGTCAACAAGTTCTGGTGATCAAGAGACCACCCTATAGTCGCTAGATCTTAGAATAGAATTAGTAAGTAATAATTTTTACAGCAATTGGGAGTTAAGCTATAGTCGCTGGATCTTGTAATGAGAAAATACAATTTCATATAGTCGCTAGATCACGAGATAGAATTATCAAAGGATAAAACATTCATTGATTATGATTTCTGACTATAGTTGCTAGGTCTCTGGAATTTATTTCATAATGTAACAATTAAAGATTTCCCTTTAATCATTGAATCTCAGAATAATATGAAGACGTGCTAAATCTTTCAGCGATTATGATTAGCCTGGTAGTCGCTAGGTCGCTAGAAATTGAATTTGATTACCTGTCATTGTCTTATCCCATGACTAGTGAATTAAAGTTCAGGGCATGCCAAGTAATGGTGGATTTGACATAATTTATAGAGTTTGAAGTCTAGAAAGGGAAAGTTGCATTCAATTCTCTAAAATAAATATAACTAACTGTCATTCAGTACCAAATTACCAAGTATTCTGGAGAGCTAGAGCTTAAGTACGAGAGTTTTTCAAGATTTATGCAGTTAGAGGATTTACAGTTTCAAAATTTTCAAAGGGGTTCATAGTTGCAGTTAGAATGAGTCAACCATCAACCAGTGGGGCTTCTACCTACAAGGGTTCCAAGGAGAAGGCAAAATAAAGTTTCTCGGAAGATTTTCTTAGCTTGCTACCAGGATTGTCACAAAGTAAAAAGGTTAGTGATGAATGTTTCATTGACAATTTGAGCTACTTAAGAGATGTCGTGACACCTGAAATGTCTGGAATGCATTTGTTTAAGTATTTTTATAAAATGCTAAAAGTCCAGTTCCTATGTCAAACCCTTGGACATTAGGATTAGACAAATTGATAGTCCTAGATGTTTTCTTGGATGTTGATTTGTTAATTGCATTGTCAAGTTGTTATGACCCCCTATCTAGAATGATAAGAAGGCATGATGGCTCAAACCTAGTTACATTAGATAGAAGCTCTTTCATGAGGGATTTTGGTATCGATATCCCCATGGCCACAAAAATTGACCTACAAGCCTAGACCAATAGGTATACTCAGGAATCTATCCTTGTATCCAAGGAAATTCAAATCCATGTTCACTGAGGCAACAAGAACTACATTACAGCAATGGCTAGGAAAACCCCTTACTTATAAAAAGACTTATCTTTTTATGTAAATTATATTACATATGGTTTGTGTAGAGTGCTTGGAGTAGATGGTGGGGTAGATAGGATTACATCTGACATCTTGATGATGGTATTAGATTCACAGCACATGCATACCAGCAAAGGATATGACTACATTGTGTATGTCATTAATAAAATGCACAAGTGATTGGAGGAAATAAGAAACAGAGAAGATTCTCCTAAGTTTTTGCATTACTCATTGTTAATGCAACTCATTCTATTTTACAATTAAAACATTATGAATCTAGATAACCTACATCCTCAGATGATGTAGAAGGGTTGACCCAATCCAATACAATTTTGGATAGGATCGTGGAGCCCTACTTTCCCTAATTGTGAGTTCTGTGCTTTTCAAAATTGGATGGTGTGACCTATCTTGCTTAAATTAGGGTTAGATCTTTGTAGGTTGCTAGTAAAGGCTCTAAAATTGATAAGGCCCTGTCAATTTTTTGACAAATGGCCTAAAGGATACAACTGGGGAGACTTTTCCTAATAGGAGACCTACACTATAATAAGAATCAATGGGTGCCCCCAACCACCCCATCTACTACCATTTTTTGTTCCACCAGGGATTGCCTTCCTAGAGATTATTTGGAAATTAATGTTGACTAATAAAGATCATCTAGCCTCCCTTAGAAAGGGTACATTTACCCCCAGGCACTTTTGTGTATGCAACTTCACAATTGGGAAGAATGCATTTGCCAAGTTAAATGATTGGCTGGGCCAATTCAAAATGAATGCTGCAACACCCAGATATATTGATACAGAGGGTTTCATAGTAATGGCTAGAAAATACTACACTCCTACCATTCCTACAAACAAAAGACATGAGGAGTATCTTGAGGAAGATCTTATTAGAAACATTAGATGTGGTAGAAAAAAGAGTAGGCCAATTAAATGAATTGATGAGATTTGAAAAGCAATTGAAGATACAGGGGATTCCCTTTGGAGGCTTCTACCCTACGGTGCCTTATTTGCAAAGATTAGAGATGATGATGGATAATTACCAAACATTGGTCAACTCTATTGAGGACCAAATTGATGATAAGAATAGAGGAAAGAAGAAGCACTCAGAATCTGACTATGAAGATAGTGATGGAGGCTACCAAACTACAACCCTCATGCTATGGAACAAGGATCTCTTGCTGCCCAACAAGGAGATGAAAATGTAATAATGGATTTGACAGAGCTTCCTAGATCTCAAGACACCAGTGAGCCTCCTTAGAAGAAGCAAAAATTACAAATAGGAGAGTCTTCATGAGCTAGGGTCCCTGAGAAGAAGGGAGACAGAGTGAAAGCTCTATTTCTAGGAAACAGAGCCTTTGATCATCAGCTTAGGCAGAGGATTAGAGAGGAAAAAAGAAAATAGAAAATGGTGACATAAGTAGTTGAGTTACCCTTGGCCTTAGGTCAAGATGAAAGGATGCTTGAGCAGGAGGCCTTCCTGAAGGATGATAATTTTATTAAGTCAAAAGAATTCAAAGGACTTCCTTCTATGGTGCAAGCAATAGCAAGTGGCCTCTAGTGTTTAGATCAAGGAAGATGGCCAAATATGAGATGCTGCCATACAGATTATAAAGGTTTATGATCCTGAATTAGAAAATATTACCCTAGAATAAGCTAGGCAATTGGTAAAAGCTAGCAATATACTGCTTGTACCTGGGTGGGATTTGGCTTCAACTTTCATTATTGACTAGATCAGGAAACAAGAAAATATAAATCTAACTTTAGAAACCCAAGTAGGGGATTTGATAAGAGGGTTTGGATACAACCCTAAAAATAAGGCACTGGCTATGTGGAGCCTTTACCCAAAAGATCAGAAGCCTTCCCTATTGAACATCCAAGAGAAAATGGATGGTGATAAGATGGTATGGTCAGTCCACAACACTAGAGATCTTGAGATCTCATAGGTGTTGACTCACTTTCCTAGGTTAAATGAAGATAAAACCAAGAAACTATCTGAGAGGCACCAAAAACTTTTCATAGATTATAGTGCCTTGGTGAGGGATAGAGAGATATTGATCATAAAGGAAAAGGAGATAGAAAAGACTGTGGAGGAATTGCAACTAAAAATCATCAACATGCCTAGAGTAGCCCCTACATGACCACAATAGTCACTACTAGAAATTCAAGGTATAAATGAGGAAGAAGCTGCTACTATAGAAGAAAGGATGAACAAGGAAAAGACTAAGGGTATAGTGCAATCCTTGTTGAAAATTTTGCAATATAGGATAGAAGTTTTGAAGGATAAGGCAGAGGCAGTTTATACTGCATATAATAAATTTCCTAGTTTACAAAGTGAAGTAAACAATTTTGTTTCTATTTTGAGTACCTATCATACAACTTGGTCCACAAGGGAGTCATTATTTGAGAGACTAGCAGCAGTACAGTCTCTAAGAAATAATATCCCATATATAGTATTGCAAGTGGGAACTGAAATTGCAAAGATTGGTGTTGTTTCCTCTTTTTTCAAGGGCAAGGCCAATTAGGTAGAAGCAAAGATGGTAATGTTTGGACCTGATTTAAATAGGTTCATTCCTAAAATTAGAATAGAGGAGGAAGAAATAAATAATTTGGATACATGGAGGTCAGATTTTGATCTCTCACTACCTAAGAAAGAGGCTTTCCTAAAAGATAGCAATGAAGTTGATTTAGATCACTTCAACATAGTTCTGGATGAGGCTATCAAGGTAGAAATAAACATCAGCAAGTTCATCATAGATGTAAAGCAAATTGCTGATGCAAGATGGGAAAGACAAAAGAAGCAATTATAGAGCATTCAACAATTCCCATGGCCAACAGATGATCAGCTTACTACATGGGACAACATCAAAAAGCCTAAGGTGAGTAGGGCTGCAACAGATGACCTGGATGACTTGGATGATGAATGAGTTCCAATAGTGTACCTAATCTATGAGCATATGAAGAGAAACTAATCATACATGGGATGATGTAAGTTAGCCAATTAGGCGGTCATCATTCACACAAAAAAATTCAGCAGTTGCATCTGAATACCTGCAAAAAAAGGTGTAGCTCAAAGTGGAAGTTCAACTCCAAGAAGATACAAGATTGGTGCCATTTTCCCCTTTTTCTATTATATGCTTTAAAAATTTTGTATTCTAGTGCAAAGTCACTATCAGGGCCACCCATAGCTTGTTGCATCCTTTTCTCAAGGATCCCAAGGTGGTTTCTCTATATATAGCAAATGTAAACTCACACCAAAAGGTGGTGAAATACTTATTGTGATAGGAGTTCATAGATTTAGCCCTTGATTCTCAAGAATCCATTTTCTCTGAATGTATTGATACTGGAAGTTTATCAATAAAAGATACTAAATTTCCATGTATATTTCTTATTGTCTTCATGTATGGTTTTGATTTCTTTGTATGTTTAAATTTGTAAGGCATTTTAGGCATATCTTTCTACTAGGTAGATAGTGGGGTTGAAATTTGTGTTCCTTTCAAGGGAGGGATAAAATCTTGAGTGAGGTCTCTGAGATTTTTGTGTTCATACATGAATTAGATGATATGAATTATGCATAAGGGGGTAATATGCAAGACATCTTATCTGGGGTTTGGGTGTGTTTGATTTGAGAAATTCTCTATAGATGTGCATTTATTAACTCTGATGCCCTAGGATTAGGCACTGGTATGGGCTTATTTTGCAGTTGTTTTCATTATCAATCAAATTAAAATGATTTACTTTAAATTGTAGGAGTTATATGATTAGATCTGTATCAAATATACAAGTTATAATTGTGATATTTGAAGAATTTAATCTTGAGAGGTAATACCCACCTGAAGCTTTAAGCTCAAAGAGAAGAAGGATTGAAAATCCTTAATACCTTAGTATTGATTATTATTGATGCATCTATTGGGACTGCTAGAGTTATAAATTAGGGTTTTCTGATTGAGTTTTGATCATCTAAAATTTTGAGTACTAACAAGGTTTAAGAGACCATTTTTTAGGGTTTTATCACTATATAGGACTCCAAATTTTGCCCAAAATTTAGAGCTCCGACAAGCTCTTTCTTGGGATGTATGCTCCATGTGAGCATAGTGAGATTCTAGCTATCTCTAGAGAAGAAGACCAAGTATCCATAATAATCTGATGCAAAGTAAAATTGGGTGGCCCCAGGCACCCCAAAATTGAACATTGATCCTTTCCTCTATCGAACACTTGATTTTGATTACGTAACACTTTGCATCTCTTGAACATGATGCCATCATTTTTGTGAACAATACTTGTTTTTTTATCAATGTGTTTTTTGGTATTCTCATTTTGTTTTTCCTTTGAGAAATCATTAGATGCACTTTAGTCCTTGCCAAATAGAAGCTCCCTTTGGTCATGCATGTGACCAGTCATATAAGCATTAGAATAAATCTTCTTCATGTGATTTTCCTTTTGTATACAATTTTCTATGTCTCCATATTTAGAATGCAAATTATGTTTGTCTAATCCAATCTTTTCTTCATGCCTATGGTGAAACACTTGTTCATATAATGGTTTTAAAGATGGTTCATGTTGAGGAGACACTTCTTCACATATACTAGTACTATGGTCAGGTGCAATATTTGAGTAATCTTCAAAACTATCCTTTAATCTATTTCCCCCATCATGCTTGGCTAATTCCATCTCATCTTCACATATTTGGTATACCTCCGGCTCAAACGATGAACTAAAAGATATCTCACCCTCTGAATTCACTTCATGAGTTTCATCAACTTTAAAATTAGGACTACTATCTTCATTATGATGTTGATGGATTCCATTGCACAAAGGATCCTCTTCAAAAAATGAATTTGATAACATAGAGAAATCATGCCTATCTTCATCTACTTCCTCTTGAAACAAAGGATTCAAGAACATAGAGAATTTAGGCATACATTCATGAGAATTTTCATTTGGATCATCAAGTTTTTCATCAACAAGACTAACATCTTCATTAGCATTATCTCCTGAAACTTCCTCCTGTTCATGCAATTGTATTTCATCTCCACAATTTGATTTCTCTTGAATATGGGCTAATCAGTCAACCTCTTACCATGGTGGATTGAGAAAAAATTTGGACCATTCTTCTCAGTGTGTCTTCGGTATTCTATGTCTAATAAGGCTGAAATCTCTTCCACATGGAGAAGATCCTCTTCCTCATTTTCATAATCACTGATGTTTGATATCATACAAGTATCATCATGGAAAACATTCTCCTTAGACTATCCAAAAAAATCTTCTCCCTTCTGATATGAAACCTCACTTGAGTCATATGTTATCTTAGTTCTGCGCTCATTCTCCTCTTCAACCAGTTCATTATTCATAAACTTGAGAAAGGTAAGGAACTGATAATCATATAAAAGACTTAGTTCTCACACTCTATTGAAAAGATCAGAGGATGTAGGTCTACACTCTGAAGGTATTTCTTGATAGATATTAAACATCCTTATGAAGAATTGTATTGTAGATTCTTCTTATTATTTCTCTAAGTTCAGAAATGCATCCAAAGGGGATATGTAATTTAGATATTCTTCATCATCACTGAGATTTCCATCAAACACAGGGCCTTGTTCAATTTGATCATAAGCCTCCTCTTCTCTATCTTTACTATCTTTTTCTAATATCTTAAAAAGTAACTTCAGATTAGGGTCATTTGGTGAGATTCCCAATTTTTTGACCTTTCTCATTAATTTGTTTTGTGAAGGCATAATTGTTATAGGTATCCTCTGATATATATCCACCATCCTTAATAATAAGTGTGCAGAAGACTCCCCTTAAAATCTCTCCAAACTGAAAAATGCATCAAGTAGATACATACTACAATCCTCCTCCATGTTGCAGCTTTGGTCTTCACACTGTTCATAATACATTTTATCTTTGTTGCTTGCATCATGGAATTCATAGAGAAACCATTGTTCAAATTATTTCCAAGATGAAATACTTTGTGTAGGTAATGATTCATATGCCTCTCTTTTCATTATCTTTTAATGTTGTGACAAATAGTTTCATTGCCTGATGTTCTGCACAAATCTCATAGTTCTCTATAAATTCATAAAATGCATCCAAATGTTCAAGTGTTGATTCATCCCATTCTCCATGGAACTTTGGTACAAGCTGTGAAAACTTAGGGACCAACTTAAAAGGAATACAATGAAATCCCCTCAGATCCAATGGCTTGATACCATCTAGAATAAATAGTTTTCTTTGAAATGGTTGTTTACTTTGATACATTTTGAATATTTGAATTGGTAGTAACTTATTTCTTTATCATTAGGTTCTTGAAAATTGAGTCGCCACCTCTTTCAAAGAGGAAAACTTTAATTATCTCCTTCCAGGTCTTCTTCCTCAGTATAGTCATTGATTGAAATATTTTATTGAATAGAGTCACCACCTCATTTGAGGAATGTCTTGCATCTAGGTTCTTTCTTCCACTCGAGTGTGCTTCCAAAAAAACTAATATAACTACTTTCTGATTCTGATCTATGAAATCCAAAATTCTAGGTAACTTCACAATATATATTGTGAGCAACTCTCCCCAGTAGATTTGCCAATTTGTTGGTGCCCAAAAATGATGAATCTCTTTTGGCCAACTGATAGGTACAAGTTGATACCTCTGCAATTCTGGCTTAATCAAGCCAAGGTTGGTAGGCCTAAATTCACTCTGAACTATCAAATATTATGTGTCACACAACTATGTACACAAAACAAGATTCCTCCAAAGGTGGTGAATGATCCTTTGAGGAAAACAACTAATCTCCTAAAAATCTCTATTCTATAATACTTAACTAAATGGATTATAATAAAGGCTGAAAAGTAATGTTTTGAAATAAAGATTTAATGATCTACAAACTACAAATGAACTAACATGAGAGTTTCCAATCAAAGATTAGATCAGTGCCTTCTAAATACTTGGGCTATAGAGTCATAAAAATTTCAATCCTATGTATGATCAGAGACGGTTTTAAAAACTTTCTTTAATAAGACAAGATCATCACTTCACAGGATTCCACTTGACTTATAATTCAAATCAATCTATATAGCTAATCTTATTGAGTTTAAATCAAATTAAGAGACCGATAAAAATAAGAGAAGATACACAGATCTTTTAATTGATATTTAAACTATATATATATTAATTTTGAATTACGATACTCAAGGAATTCAACACAGTGAAACAATCTATTTAATAGAATATTTGAAAGACTAATTGAAAACATATAACTTATAACCACAAATAAAAAGAAGAGCACTTATCTTTATTAATGTTGAAAAAATAGTACATGAGTTCATATTGCAGTTGTGATCGAATTATATCTTATGAAAATCTGAATTGTATTGTCTCCTCTCTTTACATTTTACATTATGTATATATATGTGTTTGAGTGGCTTTCACACCTCTTTAGGGTGAAAAGACACAACCTTATTAAAAATTATTTTGAAAAAATAATAAACTAACTAAAAAATAACTACCTAACTTTCGAATTTGGGTCTGGTAGAAAAACCAAAATACCTTGTCAAAAGATAATATTTTTAGTGAAAATAGGAAATTTGATTTCCTGAACTGGGTCTTTTTTATATTTTATAAATTCAACCATCTTCAGCCTCTGTCGGCATCATCTTTGCAGCAGGTTGAAATTCCAACATTTTCTGAAGGCTTTGATCATAGAATTTTGATTGTTCTTGTCACAGAGCTTTCTTCCTTAATCTCTCAACTTTTTAATTAAAAATTAATATAATTTTTTCATCATATTTTATGTACTCCATCATCAACTATTGGGCATGGGGTTTAAGAGACCATTTTTTAGAGTTTTATCACTATATAGGACTCCAAAATTTGCCCAAAATTTAGAGCTCCAACACGCCATATCTCCAAGTTCCTGGGTAGTTAGTCATTTTATCTGGTGACCCAGTGAATACAATGTTCTCTTGATCCCAGTAGTTATGTTCTTAGAATTCAGTGAACTGGTGAGCACAATTATCTCTTGATCTCTAGATGAAATGGCTAAGTCATGAAACATCTATTGATTCAACAATAACCACAAGATGAGGACAAGATCAATGACTAGTGCTTAATCTCTTGATTTTTTTGAGGTTAGGTAAAAGATCTGGTGACTTGGCAAATAAAGGCTATCTTGTGTTCTTGAGATATAACTAGGGTTAAGAGAAATATTCTGAGATCTAGCAAATACTTCAGTCACATGATCTCATGATCCAAGTTGAGTTAAGACAAGGTTTTGGGTGACACATCTAGACTGTTAATGAAGATATGATCAAGTGGTAGTCATTTGTTTGCTTGATGGAACCTAGGGTCAAATACATGTTCAGAGATCACACGAATGCCTTTGTTTGTGTGATCTCTAGACCAAACTCCAGTTAAGTAAAATGTACTACGACCTAGCGACTACTTTTAGTCCCGTATTCACAGATGACTTAGGGTTAAGGGAGCTTTCCTTGGTTAAGGAGTAAAGTGCAGCAACATCCAATGAATTTCATGACTCCGCAAAGGGAAGATGCAGGATATATGTTCATCACAGTTTTGTGATAGCTATCTGATCTTCCAATAGATAAAGACTGATGAGATAGTGGGTCTAGTTGCCAAGTCATGCTAAGGTGCTTGTTCCTGATTGGCTTCTGAGATAGATGATGTGGCTATTTTAAAAGGTTTAAGTTACTATTGTCATTTAATGAGAACCATCTGATCTACTGAGAAAAGAGATGGATCAACAACCATGTTTTAAACTTGATTAGTTAGTCGTTGCTGTTAGGATTTGAATGTTCTGCTAGGTTCCCATAGGGTTTTGAAATAGTGGGGCAGAAAATGACAAAGCCAGATCAGTTTTGATGTTCCAGGATGGTTACAGGTAAAGAATTGATGAACATAAAATATTGGTAGCCACCTGGATCTATTTTTCTTTCCTAGGGATGTCGTGTCAGTTTAAATGCAGAGGACTATTATTTGATAGGGGCAGCTAGGGTTTGATGAATATTAGATATTTCCATGCCTTGATTCACGCAATTCTTCTCTTGGTGGTCCTATCATTTAATTTTGTTTTCTTGCAATAAGAAATTGGTTGAATTTGTATTTTCAGTTGGCCTTGAATGGTGAAACCCAAATAATTGTACATCAGATTTGATCTGATCCTTCTCAGGTTTTTAGGATTTCTTGTCTATTTTTATTTCTTATTGTATCTGGTTGTTTAAGTTTGAATTTTTCCCTAAATGATCTTTTTCTTGTTGCATTCTTGTTTCTCTAAAAGGATTTTTCAGATCATTTAGAAGGGTTGCTGGCTAGTTGAAAATTCTTGAACACAGGAGGTTGAAAAATTGAATGTGCATCCTCAGTCCAGAGTGTAACACTTTTTTCTAGTTGTATCAACACAAGGGAAAATCCTTCTTCATCTTTTTCATATTGTCTAAGGTATTTTCTAAATCAAATTGTAATACAAGGATTTGAATCCTCATACTTAATATAGCTTCTTATTCTTAGATCTCTCCTTTGGTTGTGCTTCTTGAGTTTTGGATTTTATGGTTCATTTCTTAGAGTTTATCTATGTATATGTTTCATCTCTCAGCCTTGATCTAGGATCAGGTTAAAAGTCTCTAAGTAAAACATAGATATATTTGGGGAAATGGGAAGGATGTTTGTAAGTAGTGCAAGAGTCTAGTTTTCTATGTTTATTGCTTAGAATCTCTGATGAATCTAGTAGTTGTTCTTGTATTCTATGTCTGCTTTAGATATAATGCCCAACGAACAAGGCACTAATTAGAAACTAGTATCCTCGATGGTGTTACAAGTGTGGCATGGTTATTTACACCCTTCAAGAAACCCAAATATTAATCATCACCAATCCTAAAATCCCTCAAAGTCTTGAGGTAACCAGGCCATTTTGTTACACCATAGCAATGGAGAGTCAATGAATGATTGGTTACCATTTAGTACTTTCTTGCTATCATCTACTTTGTTCAATTCAGTTTAATGTCCTAAAAGTTCTATATGTTACTGGATTAGGTACACCCACCTTTGTTTTGTAGAGCCATAAGTGCAAAGGGGAGTCTTTTCCCTATAGTTGGTCCAGTTACCTATTGATATCCCCATATTTGGAACTAATCCCTCCTCAAAATTAGTCTTAGGTATATTGGTGTCTCTTTGACTGTAAAATCCATTCCAGGAACCAACAAGATGGTGACTCTACTAGGGAGAACAATAACAAAGAAATACATATGTTAGGAATCTCTAGTTAAATCACAAATTATCAATATCTTACTAACCAGACAGGTTTGGCCCATTTGAGTCACTAACAAGATGGTGACTCTACTGGGGATATGTTAAGTAAAGCTTAAGTAATGTAGTTTCCAAGTTGAGCCAGACTCTTGACTGACTTATTTTTCACATCCAGTAGTTACCATTGAAAGTATAGAGTCAGATTCAAAAAAATTATATCATCCCACCAAGTGTGGGTGGCGACTCTGTGCTCTCTGTTTGATCAATGTATAGGCCTGGTGAAGTTTTGTGTTGGTTGGAAGGAGATACAAAGACAAGTAAAACATTTTCCTCTTCAAAGAGGTGGTGACTCTACAAAGAAAAGAACCTTATGGAGCTACAAAGAGAGCTCTAAATCTGCCTTGCTTCCCAATCAACAAGCTAAGTTTCAACTGCAGTACTTCTAGGTATTTTGATTTTCATGTGCCTTGCTTTTTTGAAAATTAGAAGTGAAGAATATTTCCCTATCAAGTGTTCAACACTAGTGTAAAGGGAAGAGTGAGATAAGATGAGTAGTTCTCATCTTGTTTTAAATCAGATGGATAAGCATGGGGAAAGCGAATCTAGAAGGCTATTTTTTATCAAGGTGGATAGAGCTTTAAGTTGTGCTTGTCTTCCAAGAACCCCCAATTCTTTTCCTAGTGAGCTCATGGATTTAATTCCAGTTTTTGATGGTCAGTTTGAATTAGCATTAGAGCATGTCCTAGCATTCTTTAAATTTGTTATAAAATATAATATTTATGAGGAGGATGTTAGTATGAATTTTTTGGGAGATCCCTTAAAGGGGTTGCATCTGTTCGGTACTTAAATTTAACCGCAAAATGCATCTCTTCATTGACTGATTTCAAATGGTTGTTTTTACAAGAATTTTTTGATGATGATGAATAGAATAAGTTGCAAAAGGATCATCAGCAAGAAGAGAATACAAGCTATATTCTAGATCAATCCATGTTTAATGATGAAGGTATTTCTCTGAATGATGAGGTTATGTTAGATGAATATTTAGATTGTAGTAGTGAGCAGGAATCATAATCATTGTATGCAAGATCTTCAGCTTATTTAGAGATGTCTGAATTTGAAAGTCAAGATTATTTGAGTAAAGATTTTGATGAAGATACCAAGGATGAGTTGGGCTCCCCTTTCCTCAACAGTGATGAGATCTTTGATTTGTTGACTGCAAAATATAATAAATGTACACATCTATGTTGTTAGCAAATATTAGAACCTATTGATATATCCTTTGACACTGATAATGAGGTAGGTGTTCAAAGTGATGAAGATGATTCATGTTTTCATGAGTCCCCCTCATATAATAAGTTTTCAAGAGAAGTGAATGAAGACCATGATAGTGTTAGGAATAGTCCTAAGAGATAACTAAGAGGGGGGGGGGGGGGTGAATTAGTTATCTACAAGTTTCAATTCTTTATCCAATTAAGTATACTTAAACATAAAATATAAATACAATGAAAGAACACTTGAACACAACACCAATATTTTGGTTATGGGGAAACCCAAATAGGTAAAACCCCTAGTGGGAATTGACACCCACTAATAATATGCACTAGTGTATTATGATCCTCGTTAGAAGATCCTTAACCCTATTAGGAGTTGTCTTTACAATGCATTTAGTATAGTGACTTGGTCAAGGGTTGGACCCTATTAGGAGTCTTTTACAATTAACCCTGTTAGGGGTGAGGATGCACTATCCAAGAGCACACTGCTCAAGGGGGGTGAAGGCTACAACCTTATGAATAATAGATACACACTATAACTAGATCTTGGTGAACTGCACTTTCACCGACTGTCTGGATCAGTTCCAATGTATAGCATAAACTCTTTAGTTGGTCACATAGACCTTCTTTTGATGGCTGAACACTTCGCACACTCTGCTCTCCTCTTCACATTCCACTTTGAACCATGCTTTAGCAATTACAAAATGACTTCCTATAAATATATTTCCTCTGAATGATATAATCATGTTGGCTTATTATAACCACCTTGAAATCATATTAGAGAAGCCATAACATACTCCAATAATAATTCTATCGGCTCTACTAAGCATGCATCACAAATTGGGACCTGTCCAAATTAATAAGTGTAGACGCAGTCTACACACTATTGGCTCTATGAATTTAACTGGAAATTTCTCCTCAAGATGAATTACATCATGTGCTATTAACCAAAAATTATTAACTCTTCTTCAATCATTAATCCAAGGGTGCATACCATAATGATAGGTGCAACTCCTGTACCAACATAATCTCTATCGACTCTTTTGAATAAACACAAGAAACTATAACTGATGAATAGAAACTACATAAATTCACTTCTACTAATCATCAAAATATAAGTCCATGAATGTAACATCACTAACATGTCTCCATCACATATCCAAACATGCAAGGCTCCATGATGACTGTATAGACATTCACTCATAGAACACTATTTGTAACTCTGTCAGGAACACTGCTAACACAAGCTACTACATAACTGTCTATACTAACATTTAACCTCTATGTCCATGATATCATGTTGATAACATGTCTATACTACTTATACTTAAAGCTTACTACATAAGTCTTCCATGCATGCTACTTACCATATGTTGTCATCAATGACAAACATACAGTCAGTACTAGCTTGCTGGCAAATCTCCAACAATCTCCCCCTTTGGCATTGATGGCGACATATGGAATGAAAAAAACCACCAATCCAAATGAGAAATTCTTTTATAACATTCTCTATTTCCTCATCAAAACTCCCCCAAGGATGAATCCTCCATTTGCTGTAATATTCTTCAATGTAATGTCCTCGCCAAGTAACCCATAAGGAATCAGGTCTATGACCTAAAATTAAAACTATATTTTTTTTTTCTTAACATTCTAACATATCATCATTACCATTCAAAAGTACATTCCTTAAGGTTCCCTTAATGAATTCAATTACCATTATCAAGTACTTCATTTTATTACTTAATCTAACAAATTCTATTTCCATTTCAACTTCAACTTACATTGATTCCATTTCACATCAAAACCTATTACATGAATGAGCTAGTTGAATTAATTTTCTTTACCAAAATAACATGTAATTTACTTTAAAAAGTGAAAAAAGCACACATTACTTATCTCATCCATTAAGTACATTTATTCTTTCATATTTATTTACTCAACATTATCTATGCTCAACTCAATTGCACCATCAAAACTCAATTAAGCTTTTCCATTAAGAGTCCTTACTTTCTATTTTCAATATAATAATAGAAAGAGCATAAAGTACTTAAAACCATATATTGCTAAGCAACATAAACCATTTAATGAATCATTTTTTCCACAAGTTTAACTTCCACAAATTATCAACTATAACCTTGTAAATAAAGGATTTATATTAAAACCTAGTTTGAATAACTAGACATCACTCACATTGAACTATACATTTAAGAAATCACTTCCCATTACTTCTTTCAATAACACACATGTTTCCTTTTACCTTATTACTTCACCTGGAAATACCCTTGAACCCTTAGCTTATCTTTTCACTAACCATATATCAAACAAGTTTCCTTTTAAAGAAGTTTACATCCATAAGTACTTTCATTACAAAGGTTTGCATAGATCCATTACTTTCAATTTCATTTAAAATTCACAAGAGATATAAGGTAGGAAATTACTCATTGATTTAACCATATTCAATCCCTTTTTAGATTCATAATTCTACCCTTCACATATACATAACTTATTTCTTACAATTTCCTTTAACAAACATAATTACAGTTACTGCAAATTGCCTGAAGGCATATAGAAAGATAATTACATCAAGTTGCCCAAGGGCTTACAATAAATCTTTACATCTTGATAAGAAAAGATAGAGACACATGATACAAGAACATAATCTTCACCACTAAACAACTCAGAATCCCAGCCATGAAATGAACCACAAACAATACCTTGAAAGAGATTTTCCAACCAACCATGTGAAACTAATAAAGTTCCACCCCTTGTGCTAGGAGATAGAACCAAGGTACTCTCAAGACCTTAAGGCAATTTAAGTCTTAAATACCAATAAATCCAAGACTCAAAATAAAAAGAATAAGGCACATAAAAATATCATCATATTAAAACACCAAGGTTAAGGTTCTAGGAGACCACCTACGTGAGTGTCATCACACAACCTATGTATTGGGATCCACCCTAGCAACCATGTAACCTCAGTCCCCCCTTTATGAATAGGGATCCACCTTGGTAGTTATCCCTAGTCCCGGTACTTCAATCAGATCTGTGTGGCCATTATTATATTTTCTTTCATTATCTTTTGAATCCCCCCTTCCCAGATTAATTTTTAATGTTATCACTTTTTACAAACCCACCAATAGGATCATTTGGTAACCACTTTAGGGTTCCAACACCTATGGTGAGCCACTCACTTAGGGTTCCTATTCCCTTACCCCATCACATGCCAAAGATACAAAATAACACTTCCATGTCCTAATCCATAGGTTTAGGATACTCCCCTATGCACTCAGGCCCTAAGAGTGAGTCCTAACCCTAACCATATACATAACAGGAACCATTGGAATAATGTCTATCACAAGACATCTCAAAGAAAAACATAAAACTTTCCACATGCATTAGTACAACATTCCAAGGCTCATTTATAGGCCTAAGGAATCCTCCCATGCACATAGGCCACCGAGATGAGTCCTAGCCTCATAAAATAAGCTCAAGAATATGCCAAGTGCAAAAAAACATCATACACAAACCATATAACCTCAACACAACAAGTAATAAAAAAATACATAGGGGATACAACTTCCACATGCATAAACACAACATTCCATAGCTTGTTTTTATAAGTCTAGGAAAAACTCATGTGCCTGAAATTTGGCTAAGTTTGAAATTTTCAAAAAACTAAAAACTATAATTTGCATCTTAACTTCTATGAAGTTGAAACCTATCTCAATCATCCCAAAAGGTACCTAATTCCTTTATACAAGTATAACTTAAAGTATAAGAAATTAAAGTATCGTAACTTATACTTTAATGTTATACTTGTATAAATCATGTAAATATTAAGCCCCTGAAACCCTAAAAACTCCAAATGAATTTCTATATAAACTCATATGACAATGTATGTATTCCCATATGACTTTTGACCAAGTGTCGTATGGGTATGACTACAATGTCATACAACACTGCAAGGTACTTCCACAAAATTAAATTTTTAACTTCCCAAAAACACTTTAGAACTAATTTTAACCCATACAAAAATGTATGCATTCCCATATGACTTTTGACCAATTTTTGTATGAGTATGGGTACAATGTCATACGACACTACATGGCATTTTTATGAAATTAATTCAGAATTACCCAAAAAGGCCAAAAAAATGACTTTTTAAGGCATGGAGAGTGCCTAGGAAAGGTTTCCTGAGATCAACCTAATGTAGGGACCTCAGTACCACATCCAACACACATCCTCAACACTACCTAAGTCTCATATAAGATTAAATCAAATTAAAAACATCAATTCACAGAGAAGGCCTACAAAAAGGAAAAATGGGAGAGAAGGAGCGCAACCTTTCCTAAACCATCCCAAACCTTCCTAAAATTCCCTAAATCATTACATAAATCTCACAAATAGAAAAAGGAAGTATCACAAAAAATCCCAAACTCCCAGAAAAGATTTTACTATTAAAACTATACAAACATTTACATAATTTCTTTCCGGCAACACAATAGAAATACATAGACAATATAACACTTAAATTTCCTTTTTTATTTCGTAGTAAGCTATCACATAACAATCAAATCAAATAGCATTTAAAAACACAAGCACACACACAAGAGAATTGGGGAATTCATCCCAGTATAGACCCTACTTGGGGTCCTGTAGAGAATTCTCTTCCCTTGGCTGGAGATCTTCTTGGAAATCTACAAGCCTTGAGTAGATAGCTTCTTGGCAAGCTTCCTGTAGCAATCAAAACCTAGAAATCCAATCCCACTTGTCCTCACCAAATAGAAACTCTCAAACTTAGACATCACAAATAAAATTCTAGAAAAATCCATTCAAAGCATTCCAAAAATCTTCCCAAAAAATCCTTCCCTCAAACCACACAAAATTGAAATATTTATCCTCCAACTATGTGGTTGGAGGAGTTTCTTTACAGGAAGCAACTTCTCCAACTTCCACAGTTGGTTGGAAAATAAACAAATCATTCCCATAAGAACTTAACAAAGTTTTAATAAATTTAATTAAAAATAACTTTAAAAGAAATCATAACAAGAACACTCAACAAATAACTTTCAAGAAAACCACATAGCACACATGGAAACCAACTAGCCTAACTTCTAGGAGGTCTCAAGTTCAACTCCCTCCTAGATAGCTAGTTTTACTACAAAGAGCATTTATTTTTATTATTGCTATTATTAATATTATTTTCACTTTTTATTTAATACATTTATTTAATACACTTCATTGTATTCACTTTAAATAACATACCACTAAAACAATCAATAAATCCATACAAATATTATTTTTTATATAAGCATGGGTATATGTGTGTACACCCACATATACACATACCTATATAACATACAGTCAATGTAACACATATAAAATAAATATACATATACATATACTTACAAGGATAAATCTAACTCACATCATAAATCCTAGAACAACATCAAATCATAAATCACAAGACCACATCACATAGTGCATTCAGATCCCCCAACTAGGGTAACCTCCTAAATGGAAATCTAAGTCCACAGTAACCTTGAGAGTAATCTTGGTAATATCTCCACACAACAACAGTTCGAGGATTTTGAAGGCATGCTTAGACCTGTGTAGCTAGGTGAAGTTGATGCCTAGTACCTGCATCTTGCAACACCAACCAACATTCATACATATGTATATAAACAGACAGTGACAAACAAGGATGGAGAGTGCGACATCATGTGGACCTCCTGTAGGAGTAACTACGACTGCCTCCCCTTATCTTGCACTCACATCAGATAGTGACACCAACAAAGCATGATTAGATTAGTGTGGTTAGTACTAGAATAATCTCTTTTCCATATTGTATAAAAATAATTACATCATAACATAATAATGTAAATGTAAGTTATCTATTAACTTTCACAAACCCATTTAACCATCAGGCATGTACTCAAAATGTCTCATTATCAAAACAAGCTAAACAAATCATATAACCCTAAATGCATTAATCATGTCTAATCCCAAGTAACGTTATTAGAGAAGGTAACAAATCTAACCCTTAAGTGATTATAATCAATTAACCTAAGGTACACATAAATAATAATAAAGAGCATTTCACATAAAAGCATATAAGTCTGTTAGGTGATCCTTTTAGCATTAAGGTCCTAAACTATTGCTAACACACAAGAAGATGTATAGGAACATACCTATGCAATTATTATTATTTCCCATATTAAAATATGACGTTAAGGTGAGTTGGAAGAGGTTCAGTTTAAGAAACCATTTCAAGAAGGACCATTCTCACAAATAGCTCTTCCTAATTTCTAGAGAGCATAACCAAGACTTGATAGGGTTGGAGGGGCATTACATTCAACATTCTCCATTTTCTCAACTGAACTGCTTTCATGATTGAATACTACTCCCCCTTAATATATTAATCCTTCTTTACTTTTGTTTTTCATGAATATATATTACTCCCCCTTTGACATCAATGGAAAAGGGCACCAATCATTTTAAGCACCAGTACTACTCTTGAAGTAGAGTAGTCAACCATCCACTAGTCCCTGAGGATTGATGCACTTTCCTCTTTCTCTAAGTAGAATCAAGGAAGGGAATTACTCCTAACTTTTCCCTTAGGTACTCAAAAGTATCCTTTGGTAAGGGCTTTGTGAATATATCTGCTATCTATTCCTTTGTACTCACATAATCTAATTTGACTTCTTTTTCTATCACTTTCTATCTAAGGAAGTGATACTTGATCTCTATGTGTTTGTCTTTGCATGCATCACTGGATTCTTTGACATGTTGATAGTGCTGGTATTATCACAATGAATAGTAATAGGATAATCAATCTGAATACCAAAGTCTTTTATCATATGTTTGATCCAAACAATTGTGGAACAATTCAGGCTGTTGCAACATACTCCACTTTTGATGTTGACTGAGAAATGCAATTTTTCTTCTTGCTTGTCCAAGTGACAAGTCTGTCACCAAGAAACACTGCTCCACCTAATGTACTCTTTCTATCATCAACACATCCTACCAAATCAACATCTGTATAAACATGAAGCTCAACATTCTCTAAATTAGGATACCATAGACCATAATCTATAGTGCCCTACAAATATCTGAATATTCTTTTACTGCCATGAGGTGACTTTGTTTAGGCTCTACTACAAATCTTCCACCAATACCATTTGCATTGGAAACGTCTGGTCTAGTTTGAGTAAGATAAATGAGTTTTCCAATCATAGACTTGTACAATGTTATATCTACTACTGGTCAGTCATCTTCTTTTGTAAGCTTGCATCTAGTTATCATAGGTGTCCCTACTGGCTTGCAATCATCCATCTTGAACTTCTTCAATATCTCTTTCACATATTTGGACTGATTAATGAAAATACCTTTCTCTGTCTGCTATACATTTAATCCCAAGAAGTATTTGATAGGTCAAATCATGCTCATCTCAAACTCACTCTGCATCTCCTTAGCAAATTCTACACTAAGGTTGTCATTACCCCCAAAGATAATGTCATCAACAAATATAGCTACAAGTATTAGTCCTTCATATGTCTCTTTTATGAATAGATTACAATCTACTGCTCCTTTCTTAAATCCAATTTTTGTTAGGTATCCATCAAGTCTCTCATACCACACTCTAGGGGCTTGCTTAAGTCCATAGAGGGATTTCTTCAATCTACATACCATATCAGGTTTGTCTGATAAGGTGAATCCTTTTGGTTGTTCAATGTATACTTATTCCTTTAGCTCTCCATTCAAGAATGCTGACTTAACATCCATCTAATAAACTTTGAAGTTTTTAAATGATGCAAAAGCTCAAAACAACTTAATAGCTTCTAATCTTCTCACTGGTGAAAAAGTGTCTGAATAATCAATACCTTCTCTTTGCGCATCCCTTACATACTAACCTTTCTTTGTTCCTTACTACTATACCATCTTCATTCATCTTATTTTTGAATATCCACTTTGCTCTAATCACATTCTTATCACTAGGTCTTGGGACTAGTTCCCAAGTATCATTCTTAATAATTTTATCTAGTTCTTCTTTCATAGCATCATGCCAATCTAAATCATTACATGCATCTTCAACACTTAAAGGTTCAATCTGAGATAGTAAACATACCACTCCATTGCTTGCTAAATTCTTTGCTTTTGATCTTGTTGTTACTTTGCTGCTCTGATCTCCAATGATGTCATCCTTAGAGTGATATCTAGATGTATACTTTGGAACTTTAGGTGACATTGACTCATCTTCCTTCTGAGTTTCTTCTTCACTTGTTTCAGGGTCATTTAACAATACATCAATACTGTCAAACATCTCTTCAACAACTGTCTCACTAGTGGAAGGTTTGGGTTCTTCTTCAATCATAGGTGAGCAATCATGATATCTTTCTTGAACCATAAACTTTTCATCAATCTTAACATGAGCACTTTCAATGATCTTCTTCAATCTCAAGTTAAAACATCTATAAGCTTTACTTTTAGTAGAGTAACCAAGAAAAATACCTTCATCACTTCTTGCATCAAACTTTCCTATTGCTTCATCCCTCTTGATGTAGCACTTGATTCCAAAGATTCTAAAGTATTTTACTATGGGAATATTACCAAACCATAGCTCATAAGGTGTCTTGTCCACACTCAGCCTTAATTGTCTTCTATTGATTGTATAGACTATTGTATTGACCACATCTCTCCAATAGCTGTATGCAAATTTTCCTTCAATCATGATGGTGCACGTTGTATCTAGGATAATTCTATTCCTTCTCTCTATAATCCCATTCTTCTGAGGGGTTCTAGGTGCACTCAACTATCTCTTTATGCCATGTTCTTCACAATACTCATAAAATTTGCCAGAGGTGAATTCTCCTCCTCTATCTGACCTTAGACATTTTATCTTTAGTCCAGATTCATTCTCAACCTTAGGTTTGAATATTTTGAACTTCTCAAATGCTTCTGACTTATCTTTCAAGAAAACAACTCACATCATTCTAGAATAATCATCTAAAAAAAAAATGAAATACCTTTCTCCATAGTATGATCTTGTTTGAGTTGGTCCACATAGGTTTGTATGAATTAGATCCAACTTCTTCTCTGTTGAATTATGCTTTATCCTGAATGAATTCCTCACATGCTTTCCCATTACACATTCCCTGCATATAGTATCAACTAGCTTTTCTATGCTAGGTAGGTCTCTAACTACCTTTACATTACTTATCTTTACTATGTTATCAAAATTGATATGACATAGTCTCTAATGCCATAGCCAACTGTCATCAACTTTAGCAACAAAACAACTTGCTTCTGAATTAAGTCAAAAAATTACCTTTAGTCTTTGACCCTAATGCAATCATAACACCGTCCTTGTTGTTAATGATGCACTTGTTGTCTTTGAACTCCAACTAGTAACCTTTTTCAAGCAACTGTCCAACACTAAGAAGGTTATGCTTCAAACCATCTACATAGAGAACATTATTAGTGTTGTTCTTTCCATCTAGTGTGATAACACCTCTACCAATGATAGGTTTAGGTATGTTATCTCCAAATCTAACCATGCCACCATTATATTTTTCTATATGAACAAACCTATCTTTATCACATGTCATGTGATGTGAACAACCACTATCTATGATCCAATCTATCCTTATGTCTACTTGTGAAATCAATGCTAACTTTTCTTCCTTTTTCTCATCTTCATGGTTTATTTCATTATTCATTTTCTCTATGATAGAAATGAAACCAATTTCATCTTTAGCTAAATCATCATCTGATACTCCATCTCCAACATAGTAACATTCCTTTGAATACTTAGGCTTGTAATCATTTTTGAACTTTTTAGCTCTTGTAGGACACTTAGATGCAAAGTGACAAATTGTATTACATGAAAAGCATTTAAATGGGAATTGACCTTCATATTTCCCTTTTCCTTTCTTTTCTCTTTTAGCAATCATAGCAATGAAATCATCTAGAGATTTTTCTTCATCATCATCATCAAAATTACTAGAGGTATTCAAGGATTTCTTACCATGAACCGAAGCTTTGAAGGTTGTCTCACTTTTAGGCTTCATCTTCAAACTTGATATCTCAAATGCAACAATCTTGCTGATTAAAGTTTCTCTTTTGAAGTTTTCTGAAAATTGCATAGTCTCATCAAGGATGTTTATCTTGCTTTCATATTCTGGTGCCAATGTAGTCATGAATTTATCCATGATGTCTTCTTTTGAGATTTCTCCACCATTATTTCTGATTCCAACAACTGCTTCATTAATCCTTTAATTGTAGGCTTTTATGTTCTCTTCAGGTAGCATCTCTAATGTATTGTACTTTTTCTTCCATATCTTTCTGCATGCATTCTTTGCTTGTTTATCTCCTTTAAACATGTCTTCTAGGTGCTTCCATATCTTATAGGTTGTGTCTACTTTCTTTATCTTTGAAAACTCACTATCAGATATGGCACTGATAAGGGCTTCTTTTTCTATTGCATTCTGATAGAAAAAATCCTTCTGCTAGCTAGTAGCATCATCCTTTATAAGATATGCTAGAGACAAGATATGAACTTCCTTGATAGCCACTTCAAAAAATTCAAAAGAAATGCACCTCAAATGTGTCATCATCTTATTCTTCCAATCAAGATAATTCTCTCCATCAAACTTAGGACTATCTTTTCTAAAGAATTCTATCTGAATAACCTCAAGCTATTAAACTTTCTCTCTAAGGCACTTGGCTCTGATACCAATTTTTAGGAATAGTCCCAAGAGATAACTGAGGGGGGGGGGGTGAATCAATTATCTACAAGTTTTAATTCTTTATCCAATTAATTATACTTAAACATAAAGCATAAATATAATGAAAGAACACTTGAACACAACACCAATATTTTGGTTATGGGGAAACCCAAATAGGTAAAAACCCCAGTTGGAATTGACACCCACTAATAATCTGTACTAGTGTATTATGATCCTTGTTAGAAGATCCTTAACCTTGTTAGGAGTTATCTTTACAATGCATTTAGTATAGTGACCTAGTCAAGGGTCAGACCGTATTAGGAGTCTTTTACAATTAACCCTATTAGGGGTGAGGACACACTATCCAAGAGCACACTGCTCAAAGGGGTTGAAGGCTACAACCTTCTAAATAATAGATACACACTATATCTGGATCTTGGTGAACTGTGCTTTGACCTATTGTCTAGACCAGTTCCAATGTATAGCATAAACTCTTTACTTGGTCACATAGACCTTCTTATGATGGCTCAACACTTCACACATTCTACTCTGCTCTTCACATTCCACTCTAAACCATGCTTTAGCAATTACAAAATGACTTCCTATAAATATCTTTCCTCTGAATGATATAATCAAGTCGGCTTGTTAGAACCACCTTGAAATAATATTAGAGAAGCCATAATATACTCCAATAATAATTCTGTTAGTTGTACTAAGCATGCATCACAAACTGGGACCTGTCCAAATCAATAAGTGTAGACACACGCTACACATTGTCAACTCTATGAATTTAACTAGAACTTTCTCCTCAAGATGAATTACATCATGCAATCTTAACCAAATATTATTAACTCTTCTTCAATCATTAATCCAAGGGCACATACCATAACGATAGGCACAAATCTTGTACCAACATAATCTCTATCGGCTCTTCTGAATAAACATAGGAAACTATAATTGGTGAATAGTGACTGCAAAACTTCACTTCTACTAATCATCAAATCTGTATCCATGAATGTAACATAAGTAACATGTCTCCATCACATATGCAATTGCGCAAGGCTCCATGATGACTGTATGGACATTCACGCATTGAACATTGTCTATAACTCTATCAGGAACACTGCTACATAATTGTCTATACTAACATTTAACCTTTGTGTCCATGATATCATGTTGATAACATGTCTATGATACTTATACTTAAAGCTTACTACATAAGTCTTCCACACATGCTACTTACCATATGTTGTCATCAATGACAAACATACAGTTAGTACTAGCTTGCTGGAAAATCTCTAATAGATAGTGTGTTTCCCTATTATGAAGATTGCAATGATGAACAAGTCTCTAGTTCAGTTTCCTTTCCTTCTTTTGATGAATATGATAATGAAGGTGATAGTATTGAGGACTTAGTCTTCAATGATTGGGACATAAACTCTTTTGATGAAAATAATGATGCAGACCAATTGTCCACATGTCACAATGTTTATGAAAGAGACCTTCACTTGGTTCATGATCCAGTCAGTGAAGGTATCATGGAGGAACCAAGTTGCTTAGTGGCTGAAGCAATGCATGAAGGTGAGTCTAAGGATCCAAGTCCTTCTCAGCTAGTTAACTTTGTAGTAATGCATGATGGTCACTATATTTTATATTCTGATGCATTACTAGATCAATTTTATGTTTCCAGTCCACAACAAGAGATGGATAATGTTCCACACTTCTTGGAGTATGAGTATGTTAATGGTTGTGACTGGAAGAATATGGGTAGTGATAATTGTAGTTTTATTCTTCATTCCATGGCTATTCACATATGTTGGCAACAAGATGATGATGACACTTGTAGGTGGCTGGTCACATATGTGGATGCAAATCAGACCTTTGACTCAGGAAGGTTTTGATTTTCCTTTGGTGGTCAAGGGCCGCCAAGTAATCTTTTGATCTTGTAAATTTTTTTAAATATTTATTTTCTATTATGTGTTTCCTTTCCTATTTCCCTAGTTCATTTGCCAATTTTTGTGAAGGTTCCCTGTCATGTTTTTTGTCCAATTGGTGGTCTTATTCCTCTAGAAATTCTAAATTCTTGCTATGCCTACAAGAGGCATGCATCCCTAGTCAAAACCATTGTTAGGCCATTTTCTTGTTATAGCCAAAATCCAAAGAAAATGGCCTATTCCTTGCAACATCCTAAGGAAATTGTCATGCCCTTGCTACAACTTGTTCTAATTTGTGAAGAAAATGTATAATGTTTTCTAGCTTGTGAGCTTAGCCAAGGATAGTTCATGGGTGTCCAAGCTTCAGTCAAGATCGCATGTGCTTAAGTGCAAAAACCAAGGAGATATAACATTTGTAAGGTCTGAGAAATAGGGTTTTATCCATGTCATAGGACTTCATGAAATTTGTCTAGGTCCAAAACCCTGGCTTTGTTCTATTTCTCCGTTACCTTTTTTCTAGCCACTTACATCCCCTTTATACACCTATCTTATTTCCTTGCCCGAGATGTTATGTTTCTATTCATAGATTATGCGAATGAAGCATTCACCAGATCTCCAAGTTCTTGGGTAGTTAGTCATTTTATCTAGCAACCCAAAGAATACAGTGTTCATGTGTTCTCTTGATCCTAGCGGTTATGTTCTTAGCATTCAACGAACCGACAAACATGGTTATCTCTTGATCTTTGGATGAAACAGCTAAGTCATGAAACATCTAGCAACTCAGTGATAGCCACAAGATGAGGACAAGATCAATAGCTGGTGCTTGATCTCATGATTTTTTTGAGGTTAGGTAAAAGATCTGGCAACTTGGCGAATAAAGGCTATCTCGTGTTCTCCAGATATAACTAGGATTAAGAGAAATGTTCTGAGATCTAGAAAATACTTCAGTCGTGTGATCTCGTGATCCAGGTTGAGTTAAGAAAATGTTTTGGGTGGCAAATCCAGACTGTTGATGAAGATATGATCAAGTGGTGGTCATTTTTTCACTTAATGGAACCCAAGGCCAAAGAAATGTTCAGTGATCATGCGAATGCCTTTGTTTGCCTGATTTCTAGACCAAACCCCAATTAAGTAAAATTTACCATGACCTAGCAACTACTTTTAGTCACATATTTTCTAGATGACTTAGGGTTAAGGGAGACTGTTGATGTAGGAGCATCCTGGGTGTAAGAGCAATCTTGCATCACCCAAAAATATTTATGTTTTTGTATTCAATAAGGGCTATCTTGTGCAGAGCTGCTATTTATGGAAACTTGCTATTTTTAGTAAGTTGGTTATAAATCTTAGAATGTTCTGATTTTACATGTGGAGGTTCATTTCAGTCATATCAGCCTACCAACAAAGTTTCATGGCTAGATCAGGTCTAGTTTTGAAGATATTGAAGATTTTCGGTATTGGCAGCAGGATACAAAAACTTAGAACTTAGTTTTGAAGGCTTTAGAGGCCTTGACTGATGGACAAAATTTGGGTGACGAGCACTTGCGCAAGTCAAGCTTGTAGAGTGCTTCATGGCATTTTTGAAATGGGGTTATAATAGTCCATTAGGTCAACTGGTGATGACTTATGGTCATCGAAAGTCAGGTCACCTGAAATGGTAGAAAATAATTTTCCTTCAAAATTTTTGTTCGGATTTCAAAAGTTATTTTGAGCTGACTTTGATGTAATAAATTGAAAAAATAAAATAATTCTAAGTTTGGTGGGCCCTTAGGGCTAAATTTTTGGAACCTTCTCGGGATGTGAAAATTGCCTATATAAAGAAGGCCCATAGTGTTGTCTTAGGCAGTTCAAGACAGTTCTGGGTGGTAGATCTGGGTAATAATTCAAGGCTTTTTCCTACAAAATATTGTAAGGGAATGCCTAATCAGCTTTGCATATTGTAATTCTAAAAGTTTGTAATTCCACATTTATGGAGATAATAAGAAGCCAATTTTCTGTTCTTGCATATTGTTGTTGTTTCTCTATTTCTATTATGTGTTTGTGGTATTAAGGGGAGCACCCTTCATCAAGTGGTATCAGAGAAAGAGTTCTTGAGTGTGTAAATAGATCACTAACTGTGAGGCAGTTTGCACCAGGACTGTGGTTAGGGTTTCAACATGCATCACAAAAATGCCTCCATGAAGGGAACATGGTGGAAGAGCTGGTGTTGTAACACCTAAGGTTAGAGCACTCTAGAGACAAGTGCGAGCATTGCAAGAGGAGATTCGTAGAGGAATGAATCTTAATGTCAGAGATGAAAGTGAGGATGAAGCCAAAGAAGAAGATCAAGATGGAGAAGTTGAAGTTGTGAACCAGGAGGAAGAAAAACTTTTTCGAGGCATTTCCAAGATCGAAAAAAAACCTAAGATTGAGGTTCTTGCATTTTTAGGAAATATTAACCCAGAAGAATTGATCAATTGGATCAATGAATGTGAAGAATATTTTGAGTATGAAGATATTGAGGATCCTAATAGGGTCAAATTCATGAAGGCCAGACTGAAAGGTCATGCGAAGATCTGGTGGCAAGAGATTCAATTGGAGTGAAATAGAAGAGGGAAAGATAAAATCACAAGATGGGATCGAATGGTGGATAAATTGAAACAATAGTTCATCCCTGTTGATTATGAGCTTGACCTACTAAAGAAAATGCAAAGTTTGAAGGAAGCGGGATGATCTATTCAGGAGTATAAAGAGGAGTTCTATCGAATCCTCATCAGAACAGGCCATGCGAAAGCTGATAAGGAGAAAGTTTCTCATTACCTTAATGGGTTGAGGCCCAACATTTAGGAGGAGCTGAATTTGGTTCAAATGAACAATATTGGAGAGGCATACCAGTTTGCCCTAAAAGTGGAGGAAAAGCTAAACAAGAAGTTCAAGAGAAGACAAAATGGAAGAGGTCATGGTGGATGATTTGGTGGATGGTCACATGGAGGCCGAAATTAAGATCTAAAAAAGAAGGAAGAGGCCAGTAGCAGTCAAAATTAGAGAGAAAATAATTCCAATCATTTCCAAGATCAGAATAATAGAGATCAGAGAGGAAGAGGAAGAGGACAAGGTTCAGGAAGAGGAGGCTTCCGTGGAACATGTTTTCACTATGGAGAAGAAGGTCATAGGGCATTTGAATGTCCTCAATGCCAAGGAAAGATAGATAGGAGGAATGAAGGCCAGGCCAAAGTTGCACATGTAGATAAACATGCCAGATCATCAAATTTAGAAGATGCTGAAAGAGGAGAAACGCTGATTAACAGAAGAGTCTTTCTGAGTGGTGAGAATGAACCTAAACAAAGGAGGAGCCTGTTTCACACTAGATGCAAGTGTGAGGGAAAATGCTGTGATGTGATTATCGATAGTGGAAGCACTGACAATTTGGTGTCAAAAGAGATGGTGACAAAGTTGAAGCTCAAGAGACAGAAACACCCACATCCATGTCAGATTGCCTAGGTGCAGGATGACCATAAGGTCAATGTCAATGAACAGTGACTAGTAAAGTTCAAGATCGACGGGTACCAAGATGAGGTACTATGTGATATCATATCTATGGATGCATGTCATATGTTGTTGGGTAGACCATGGTAGTTTGATAGATGTGTTGTACATGATGTTCATGTGAATACCTATTCCTTGACAAAGGATGCAGTGTGACATAAGCTAAAACCATTGAAGGAAATAGAAGAAAAGGTATGTGGTAATGCAAGAATGACTTTTGTTGATAGAGGAAATTTCTTAAATGGTATGAGGCATGAGCATATGTGTTTTATCTTAATTCCAAAGGCTGGGAAAGAGAAAGTAGAAGATGTACCTATAGAAGTTGCAGAATTATTGAATGAGTTTTAGGATATTGTATCTGATAATGTGCCTGATGGATTACCACTAGTAAGAAAGTGTTAGAGTAGTCTTATGTTAGCTAATAATTAAATCATTTAATTATTAGTTTATCATACTCTAGGCTTAAGTTTCACTTAGGCGCTTTATAATTCTTTAGGGTTTTAGCCTTTAGGGTTTCGTGTTTCTTTTTATAAGGATTCACTTCTTTCATTTCAATAAGGAGATTGTATTATTTTCATCATTGTTAATAGAAGATTATTTTCTTGCAACATGGTTTTGCAGTCTCTGGCCTTTTGGCCGCCATAGCTTTCTATCTTTTTGCTTCTTCTTTGTGACAGTCTTGCATGCAGGTGTTCTTGGGATGATTTGCGTTTGTCAAATCTAACATGGTATCAAAGCTCTCCTGTTGTTCGCTGTTCGAGTTTCGTTGAAGCGTGCCAAAAGCAGAAGGTTTTCAAGGGTTTCAGAATTTTTTTTGTGGATCTGGGGGGGAGCTGAAATTTGGCTCACCTTGGGCAAAAACGGACACCACCATTGTGTCCGGAAGGCCCAAGAACCTCTAAATCCATATAAAACTTGTCCATTTTGGACACAGTGGCATCTGAGGCAAAATTTTTTTGCATACCAGGGCTGTACGGTCCTGGCACGCACTCCGAGGCAGGTACAAACGGCGATTTTTTTTAAAAAAAAAATATTTTTTGGGGGCGCCGCCCAGCGGCCACCCCCGCGCCGCCCAGCAGCAACCGCAGCCGCGGCCACCGCCCGAGCGGCCACCGCAGCCGCGGCCCCCGCCACTGCAGCAGCCTCGGCCCCGCCGCCCGCGCCCTCTGCTCCGCCGGCCCTCCCACCGCCGGCACCAGCGCCACCCTCGGCCCCGCCACCCGCGCCCTCTGCTCCACCGGCCCGCCCAGCCGCCGCCCGGCCCGTTTCAGCCCCCGCGGGCTCCTATTCGCAACAGCGCGGTCATATGACCGACCAGGGGCTGCGGCCCAGCCCCCGGCGCGCGCCATGCGCCCGGGGGCTCAATTTTTTTACCCCTGGGGCTCTTATCTTGCCTTTTTGGGGGTACTTGGGCTTTTTTCGCTCTACAAGGAGCATCCGGGGGCCTTTTTCTGACTTCTTCTTATCGTCGGAAAGCTCTTTCCGAGCTCTTTCCGATGAAGGAGGTTAGGGTTTTAGGTTCTACCGTTTCAATAGTATTTTTTGCTGTTGAAGTTTGATGTCTTTTTTTGCCTTCCGGGAGTCATATCTGGCTCATCCGGACTCCTTTTTCGGCAAACGAGATATCGTCGGAAAGCTGGTTCTGTGTACTATTCAGTGGCAAAGGTATTTCTTCTAGATTCTGCTCCAGGTTTTCACTCCTCTGAGTTATGCAGTTTATGCCCTCTGGTGGTGTGCTTGGTTCTACAGGTCCGGGGATCTCTTCTTCTGGTTTCTTAGTGCACTCTTCTTTCTGACTTCTGAGCTTGCATGCTCTTTCTGATGTATCTTTGTTCTGTAAACGACTAAGATAAAGTGCCCTCTTCTGCATTTTTGGGATCTTTTTCACCTGGTTCAGTTTTAGTATTCGCACTCAGTTATAAAGTGCCATGGGGGGATTCTGATGCATTTGCCACTATAGGCGCATCCACTCTTGTCAAGTGAGCGTACCTTCCACGACATTAGCCCATGTAGACTGTGTCTATGACACCACCCTTTATCCTGTGTGTGTGCTTCTGTTGCACTGTTGGTGTTCCTGGTTCTTCTTTTGCAGCTATTTTTGGCATCGCATTTCAGTGTTCCTGTCACCTCTCCCAGTTCAGCATTATGGGGGGGTTCACTTGTTGGTTCTATTGCTTCCTGGTTCGATTGATCAGCTCTTCAGACACTTGTCTTCTCTACCTGGTCATGCACTTCAGTGGGGGTTCCAGCAGTATCTTCTGACAGAGTTTTCAGACATGCTTCAGAGGAGTTTCTTTCTCTCTTCTTGTTCCTTTCTCTGGGACATCTTTTGCTTTATGTTTTGGGTACCTGATCAGGCCTAGTTGCCGGGACCCATCTTTCCTGCTTTCTGCAGTAGTTTAGCTTTTTTTGCATCTCCCTAAGTTACACTTAAGGGGGGGTGTTAGAGTAGTCTTATGTTAGCTAATAATTAAATCATTTAATTATTAGTTTATCATACTCTAGGCTTAAGTTTCACTTAGGCGCTTTATAATTCTTTAGGGTTTTAGCCTTTAGGGTTTCGTGTTTCTTTTTATAAGGATTCACTTCTTTCATTTCAATAAGGAGATTGTATTATTTTCATCATTGTTAATAGAAGATTATTTTCTTGCAACATGGTTTTGCAGTCTCTGGCCTTTTGGACGCCATAGCTTTCTGTCTTTTGCTTCGTCTTTGTGACAGTCTTGCATGCAGGTGTTCTTGGGATGATTTGCATTTGTCAAATCTAACAGAAAGATCAGTCCTCAGATGGACTTGATTCTAGGAGCCAGTTTGCCAAATGAGGCAGCACACAAAATGACACTAGTAGAAAGTGAAGAATTGAAGATAGATTTGAAGTTTAGTTCATCACATCATCCAAAAATTGTATATGGTAGCAGTCCAAGAAATGCATCTAAGTTGAGAAAAATAGATAAAGGAGAAATAAGTAGTGCTGAAGCCGAGGATTTTGTAGAACATTTGAAGAACATCCATGAGGAGGTGAGGAAGCATATTACCAAGATGAATGTGTAGTATAAGGCTAAGGTAGATGAGAAAATGAGGCATAAATAATTTTAGGTTGGAGATGAAGTCATGGTTAATTTGTGGAAGGAGCGATTTCTAGTTGGTACATATAACAAGTTGAAAATGAAGAAGTTTGGCCCATGTAAGATACTAAAGAAGCATGATTTAGGAAATGCATATGAGGTTGAGTTGCCTATTGAGCTAAATATTTCACCAGTATTTAATGTTTTAGATTTGATAGAGTATCATGAAGGAGGTGTTGATGACATCACAACAGCACAGTGGAGTATTCCAGCAACTAGTTCAGATACCAAGGAGATTGAAGATATACTGGATGGTCATGTTGGTAGAAGCACAAGGAATAGAACATATGAAGAATATCTAGTCAAGTGGAAAGGACAACCTGTTGAAGATTCATCATGGCTGACAAAAGAGGAGGTTAACCATCTTGGTTTTCCTCTACACACCTGAGTCATGACAAGGTCACTTCTCAGATTACCTCGGGTGTCTGATGCAGGAGTATCTTGGGTGTAAGAGCAATCTTGCATCACCCAAAAATATTTATGTTTTTGTATTCAATAAGGGCTATCTTGTGCAGAGCTACTATTTATGGAAACTTGCTATTTTTAGTAAGTTGGTCATAAATCTCAAAATGTTCTGATTTTACATGTGGAGGTTCATCTCAGTCATATCAACCTACCAGCAAAGTTTCATGGCTACTTCAGGTCTAGTTTTGAAGATATTGAAGATTTTCAGTATTGGCAGCAAGATACAGAAACTTGGAACTCAGTTTTGAAGGCTTTAGAGGCCCCAGATGAGGTTGAAAATTTGGGTGATGGGTGCTTGTATGAGTCAAGCCTGTAGAGTGCTTTGTGGCATTTTTGAAATGTGGTTATAATAGTCCATCGAGTCAACTGGTGATGACTTATGGTCACCGGAAGTATGGTCACCTGAAATGGCAGAAAATAATTTTCCTTCAAAATTTTTGTTCAGGTTTCAAAATTTATTTTGAGCTGACTTTGATGTAATAAATTGAAAAAATAAAATAATTCTAAGTTTGGTCGACCCTTAGGGCTAAATTTTTGGAACCTTCTCGGGCGGTGGAAATTGCCTATATAAAGAAGGCCTGTAGTGTTGTCTTAGGCAGTTCGAGACAGTTCTAGGTGGTAGATCTGGGTAATAATTCGAGGCTTTGTCCTACAAAATATTGTAAGAGAATGCCCATGTGGCTTTGCATATTGTAATTCTAAAAGTTTGTAATTCCACATTTGTGGAGATAATAAGAAGCCAATTTTCTGTTCTTGCATATTGTTGTTGTTTCTCTGTTTCTGTTATGTGTTTGTGGTATTAAGGGGAGCACCCTTCATCAACTATCATGGTTAAGGAGTGAAGTTTAGCAAGATCCAATGGATGTTGTGACTCCACAAAGGGAAGATGCAGGATAGATGTTCATCACGGTTTTGCGACAGCCATCTGATCTTCCAAGAGATAAAGACTGATGAAATAGTGGGTCCAGTTTCCAAGTCATGCTGAGGTGCTCATTCCTGATTGGCTATTGAGATAGATGATGTGGCCATGTAATTTTAAAAGAATTAAAAGACTATTGTCATTTAATGATAACCAACTAATCTATTGGGAAAAGAGATGGATCAATGGTCATGTTTTAAAAATGATCAGTTAGCCATTGCTACTAGGATTTGAATTTTTTGCTAGGTTCCCATAAGGTTTTGAAATAGTGGGCTGGAAAATGACAAAGCTAGATTAGTTTTAATGTTCTAGGATGGTTGTAGGTAAAGAATTGATGAACAAAAAATATTGGTAGCCACCTGGATCTATTTTTCTTTCCTAGGGATATCATGTCAGTTTAAATACAGAGGACTGTTGTTTGATAGGGGCGGCTAGGGTTTGATAGATGTCAGAGATTTCCATGCCTTGATTCACACAAGTTTTGTCTTGGTGGTTCTAGCATTTAATTTTTTTTCTTGCAACAAGAAATTGGTTGAATTTGTATTTGCAGTTGGCCTTGAATGGTGAAACCCAAATAATTGTACATCAGATTTGACCTGATCATTCCTAGGTTTTCAGGCTTTCTTGTTTTCTTTTATTTCTGGGTGTATCTGGTTGTTAAAGTTTGAATTTTTCCCTAAATGATCTTTTTCTTATTGCATCCTTGTTTCTATAATAGGATTTTTTGGATCATTTAAAAGGGCTACTGGCTGGTTGAAAATTCTTGAACATAAGAGTCTAAAAAGTTGAACGTGCATCCTCAGTCCAGAGTAACACTTTTTCCTAGTTGTATAAACACAAGGGAAAAACCTTCTTCATCTTTTGTATATTGTCTAAGGTATTTTCTGAGTCAGATTGTAATACAAAGATTTGAATCCTCATACTTAATATAGTTTTTCATTCTCAATTCTCTCCTTTGGTTGTGATTCTTGAGTTTTGGATTTTTTGTTTCATTTCTCAAAGGTTATCTATGTAGATGTTTCATCTCTCAGCCTTGACCTTCTTGGAATGAGGAGGAATGTGAGGATCTCTCACAAAGTTTAGATTTCATAACAAATTTAGGATGACCTATGTCTTGATTATGAGGTTTACTTTGATCTTGATCAGCATTCTGAATGGGATAAGTCTTGCCACTTTGAGTCGTGACAGTCATAGATGAAGATGTAACGAGCAAAGATTTGAGATAAAGCTAGACTCTATCTCTAAGATAATGAAAAGGAGATAAATGGCTAGAATAGCCAAGATGCAAGATGAACCTAGTATGAATCATCAAAAGAGGAGTGGCTAGAATAGCTGAGATAAGACTATCGCAACATGAGGTACAAAAGGCATAAAGAGATAAGATGAATAGATGAGAGACAATGTGAGTCAAAGGAAAGATCAATCGATTCCTAACTCAAGACAACCAGTTTTTGATGGTGAATGATAGGAAAATAGAAAAATAGATCACGAACAAAAAGGCAGATAAGATTTATGTCATTGATCAAGCACGTAAGACAGCAATCAAGGAGTTCAAGCAAATAGTCTTCAAGCAATGGGCAAGGAACAAAGCAACCTTGCGCATGAATAGGAATAGTGACTTAGTATTTCTACTCCCTAAGGACTCTACTTGTGTATGTTCTTGAAAATGTTTTAGCAAGAACTTAGAACACAACAACATCCTAGCAAGCTATCTATAAGGCTATACATAGCTCTTCTAAAGGGAGTCCTCAATATACACAAGGTACGTGAGGCCCAAATCTATAGATGAGAAGAATCCAAAATCACACAGTCAAGGGGAGACGGTAACCCAAATCTCCTCCTTCACTTCTCAAAGGTATAAAGTTCTTTGAGGCTTAGCCAAGAGTGAAATCTAATTCATTCCCAAGAGAGGTATCTTTGGATTCACCTCCTGATATTTATACTCCATCAGAACATGGGAGTTAAGGTTGTCCCTTGAGGTGATGAAATCCCCAAGCAGGCCTTCTAGAAATGAAAAAGTAAGTAATTCTCTATCAAAAGTATTTAAAGCACTAAAGGTGGTACATTTAACTCTTCAAGTACATGTGAAGTGAGTCCAAAAGTGGAACATTTAACTCTTCAAGTGAATGTGAAGTGAGTCTAAAAGTGGAACATTTAACTCTTCAAGTGAATGTGAAGTGAGTCCACAAGGTGGAACATTTAACTCCTCACACAAACTCAAAGTGAGTCCAAAAGTGGAACATTTAACTCCTCACACAAACTCAAAGTGAGTCCAAAAGTGGAACATTTAACTCTTCACACAAACTCAAAGTGAGTCCACACCTTAGAAAACTAATGAGTTCTAAAAAGCACAAAAGGGTTGCCTAGTGGAATAATTAATGCTTCTTTCTATGTAGACCCCTGCCCTTTAATGTGGCACTAATCTTGCAACCACGGGGTGAAATGAGGGGCCAGAAGATGAGCGAGTCCAATAACCCAAGATAGCAATCTAGATCAATCACAAGTAATCTAAGACTGCTAATCAATACTACTCATAAGTGCAAAAGGGTTTGAATCATGGAATATTTAACTTTCCAAGTAAACATGAAGTGAGTCCACAAAGTGGTTCATTTAACTCTTCATGTAAGCAAGGAATGAATCCATGCCCTCAATCACTCAATGAGATATTTTATATTGTAACCAAGAATTACTTAAGGTTTAAACACAAGCATTCACTTACATAAACTTGTATGAAAGAAAATCTATGTTCATTCATTTCCCATTAAGAGCATCAATTAAAATGTGTTCTATGAAAGCATGTAAACACTCAAGCCAAACACATGAGAGGTTCAATTTTAATCCCAAAGTCCAAATGTTATAGAGATTTGAAGAACTCACCTTAGGTCCAAAGATCTGCAATCTAGCATTTAGCACACATCCGAAAGTACAAAATCAAGACAAATCAATGGCAAACCATAAGATATGTAACATTGTTGTCTTTAAGACAGTCTTTAAAGATTGATTTATTTGACCCATAAAATCACAATATTAAAATTTCTAGAAACTATGAAGTTTTTATCCAACATCAAGAACTACCATTTTCCAAAATTACAAGGTCTTATGATTCCATTGGTTCCTCAACCAATAACCTTTTCAGATTGCAATTTTTCTATCATAAATCAGATTTAAAACACTAGGCCCTACCTAGGGAATCACATATCTTTCTCAAAAAGAATACAAATGAAACCAAACAAATTTCACAGTAATTATTAATGAATCTAATTTCCAAATATGTAAGCCATTTATTTTTTCCATTCATAAATCATTTTCTAAGAGCAAATCATTGCCTGCAACTCCAATACAGATTGTTAAAAACCAGTTTTTACTCAAATGCCCATAACTTTCACAAATTTGCATAAAAATGACTTAAACCAAAATGAAATGAAATATAATTCATGTATCTTTCCAATGAATATTATTAGAGATCCTGATTCTTCATAATTTGTCTGTACCAGACGTTTCAATCTAACTGTATTCAGAGAATCTCAAATCTGCAAATACCTACTTTCACCAAAATGATCATAACTTATTCATTTCTTTATAAAAATGAACCAAAACAAAATAATGATAAAGAGGATTCATCATTCTATATATCCATTACTATATTATAAGGTTTCCAAGCTGTACATGGCCGTACAAGGCTTGGAACCAACACTAAAATTGAAAAACCAATCAAGAATGAGGCAAGAAATTGATCTTTTCTGCCCCACGGTGGGTGCCGAAATGTATGTGACTGAATGTGACCTCTAAATCAGGCACAACATAACATGGTCATTATTCACTTGATAAAATTTAGGAGAGAGTATGAAGAACTTAATCCAAATTCCATGGTGAGGTGACCTGTTGCCTCCTATGTGAATGGGGTGTTTGAATACTCTCAGAATGAGAGCCAAGAGCCAGGAGACCAATTCAATGATGGAGGATTTCCAAGAAGTAATAAAGATGAGCAAGATGAGATTAATCTAAGATGAAGTGCAATTTAATCTAAGAATGAGGATGCAATTAATCTAAGAGCTTAAAAATAAAGATGAGATGCAACTTAATCTAAGAACTTGGAACAAATATGATATTAAACTAATAACAAATAATCAAATTTAGTCTAAAATGCAATGCAAATATTATACTAATAATGAGATATTAATCTAATAAATGCAATAAAAAGCTTTGAAAACAATGAATCAAATGAGACTAAAAAAATGCCTATAGTGTAGATGCTCTCAAAAATTGCTCTCCCTAATGAAGAAAAAGAGGTTCATTAAATAGAGAAGCCCGGAGAGGAATGAAGAGTTTTTTGATTTGAAACTCCTGATTCTTCATTCCTCTTTGAGATAAAAAGGTATGAATTATTTAATTAAAAGAATGAAATTTTCCACATGTGGGGAGTGACCTTTTGAGTAATTTGAATTATTAAATTCAAATAAAGAGGTGTCCATTCAATTAACTAAATATTTATTAATTCATTTTTAAGGGTAATTAGCCAAAGGGGTATATTTTAATTTAATTCAAAGTGCTTAGGAATTTAGAACTAAATTAAATTATCATAGAGGTAATTTAGCTAATTAAAGTCAAGGACCTTAGGAATTAATATTAATATTTGATTATTGCAATTTATGGTCTTTGCAATTGACATCAAGTCAAATTAAGTCAGGTAGGAGAGAGAAAATTGCCTAGGGAACTAGGACTTTGGTGATGTAAAATCGAGATAATGCACCAAAATTGATGAAATTAAATAGGTGCCAATTTTGGGGTATTACAGATCTAGGATCAGGTAAAAAGTCTCTGAGTTAAACATAGATTCTTTTGTGGCAACATGAAGGATGTTTGTAAGTAGTGTAAGCGTGTAGTTTTCTATGTTTATGACTTGGAATCTTTTATGAATCTAGTAGTTGTTCTTGTATTCTATGTATGATATAGATATAATGCCCAATAGACAAGGCACTGATCAGAAACTAGTATCCCCTCTGGTGTTACAAGTGTGGCATGGTTGTTTACATCCTGCAAGAAACCCAAATATTAATCATCACCAATCTTAAAATCCCTCAAATTCTTGAGGTCACAAGGCCATTTTGTTCCACCATAGCAATGGAGAGTTAATGAATGATTGGTTACCATTTAGTACTTTCTTTCTATCATCTACTTTTTTCAATCCAGTTTAAAGTCCTAGAAGTACCATATGTTACAAGATTAGGTACGCCCACCTTGGTTTTGTAGAGCCATAAGTGTAGAGGGTAGTCTTGGCCCTATAGTTGGTCTAGTTACCTAGACATCCCCATAATTGGAACTAATCCCTCCTCAAAATCAGTCTTAGGTATATTGGTGTCTCTCTGAGTGTAAAATCCATTCTAGGAACCAACACAACTGATTAGGACTTTCTCCAAATTTGTCAATGCTTCTTCAAAAGTGACTCCAAATGTAGTGAAGTCATCCATATAAATCTCCATGTAGTCATGTGAGTAGTCAGCAAAGATGTTGATCATGACCCTCTGAAAGGTTGCAGGAGCATTACATAACCCAAATGGAAAAAAAAAGAAGGTGTGCATTCCCCAAGGACATGTGAATGTTGTCTTTTCTTGATCCTATGGTGCAATGCTAATCTAATTATAGCCACTATAACCATCAAGAAATGTGGAGTACTTTTTTCCTGCTAATGTATCTAGCACTTAATCAATGAATGGTAGTGGAAAATGGTCCCTCTTTGTTGCATTATTAAGCTCTCTATAATCTATACATATTCTCCACTTACCCCCCTTCTTAGGTACTATCACAAGAGGTAAAACCCACTTACTATCTGAGATTGGATATATGAAACTAGTATTTAGTAGTTTCTGCATTTCGGTCTTCACAATCTCCCTAAGGACTAGGTTGATCCTTCTCTATGGCTATCATAGAGATAGACTCCCTTCATTGATGTATATTCTATGGGTACATAATTGTGGACTTAATCCCTTCATGTCCCCATATTCCCAAGAAAAAACCTTTTCATGTTTGCATAAGAGTTGTGTTAATAATTTTAATTGTTGCTGAGATAATTTATTGTTAACATGAAGGTTATGGTTAGGTGAGATTTTCAAAATAGTGGTTAGCTCTAGCATGGAGGCTTCTGATACAAGGCTGGTTGATATCTCACAAGGTAACAATTTCTATATGATTTTAGGATCTTTTGGCAATACACAGTTTTCATAGGTGGTCAATTACAAAATTAAGGTTTGTGAAATGTCTCTTGCTGTAACAAAATCATTTGTGAGGATACTTTGGAGTATATCATCATCCTCTTGTAATCTTATAAAAGATTGTTTGTCCAGCATCATTAGTTGAGCAACAAAGTTTATTTCTTCTTTCTTATCTCCCAAGTTTGGCCATATAGGATTGTTTAGATCTGCTTGTGGTTGGGCTGGAGGATACAGTGCTAATTTCTTAATAGTTTAGCCATCATAGATGGTCATATTTCCTGATCTACAACTGATATTAGAATCTTCTATTTCTAACCAAGGCCTTCCAAGTATTACTAGATAACCAACAAGGGTTACTTTAGGTGACAAAATCTTAAAATCAGCAGGGTATTCCCAAGAGTCCAGTGTGACTACTATATCTTCAATCATACCATTTGGAGTAATTGTAGAACTATCTGCATAGTTTCCTTGGTCATGACATTTATAGCAGCACCTAGGTCTATCAAAGAATTCTTTACTAACTACCAATTAATTATTATGGACCTACAACTAGGCTTCCTGGATTAGAGTACTTAGGAACCACAATCTTGCCCAACATTATATCAACCAATTAACCTATTACATGTACTATTTGGGGATCCTTTTTCTTTCTTCCAGGTTTCTTAAGACACGCTTCTTTGATGGCTTTTCCATAGAGTGGAACATCTTTGATAGCTTGAAATAATGGAATCTTGATGTGCATGTTCTTTAATTGGTCCAAGATATCAAATGGTGCTTCTTCTTGGAGTGTAGGTTTATCCATTTTAAGCCTCTGAGGGAAAGGAGGTCTAGTTTGGATTTTAGGATTATCCTAGTCTGGCATCTTATTTGGTAGGGTTGGATTTGGCAAGCTAACATCTAGTTGTTGTGTTGATGCTATAGTAGTATCTAGTACTTTAGTTATAATAGGTGGTTCTGGTGTTGGTAGAGTAGTACCAAATCTCAGGTGGAAATCAATGATGTCCAATGCATAAGCAAGTTACTGCTAGGATTCAGTGTTGTAGATTAGTTGCTATTGCTTATTCTTAGGATTTGGCTATGGTTGAGCTGACATTTGTGTCGGTCATTGAGGAGAATTTTTGGCTGTAGGAGGTGGCATAAGTGCTAGCTATGGAATGGGAGGTGGTAATTATTGATATCTAGGATTCTGATTAGGCCACTATTAAGGTCCCCTCCATTGGTTATATGGCTTCCAATTTCCCTATAGTGGTTTCCATTGATTTTAAGGTTGTGGTTGTGGCCATTGGGGTTGTTGGGAGCTATTCCATTGGTTCAGATGGGTATTTTACCATGCATTATTCCACATAGGCTAGGAAGACTGTGAAGGATATTGGGAACTCTAGGTTTGCCATTGACTATTATAATTATTGAAATATTGTAGTGGGTCCTAAGGCATACCTTGTTGTGGAGCCCATGGGAAACATTGAGAAACAAAGAAGACTTTCTCAACTTCACCATCTATCTGCCTAAACTCAGTTGGAACATGATGTGTTTCTATATTTTCTACTAGCTTGCACCTACAATCCTTCTTTTACTATCGACAATGTGGGCACTACTCTGCTAACTTCACCTCAGCTTCTTCATGCTTCTTTTTGCTTGCATTTTATCCAAGTGGGTTGCAACATCATTGATTATGTCCTTCTTGAAATCTAACAACAAGTTTGAGATTTCCATCTTTGATATGCTAGAACTACTCCCTTTTGCAAGTGTTGGATGGAATCCTCTTCCCTTCTTTACTGCTGATCTTGAATAGTTCAAACAAATTTTCTTGAGACCACCCCAAGAAGACTAGGATACATCTCCTCCAGCCATAAGGTCCAGTGCTTCAAGACAGTTATCATTCACTCCTCTCCAAAAGATGAGTTTTTGGGAATCCTCCTACAATGCATGTTGAGGATTCTTCTCCAAATTTTATAAGAAACATGAGATGTAGTCTTCCAAAGTTTCATCTTCTTTTTGTGACATGTGGAAGATATCATCTCCTCTCAAATCACCTCCTTTGCATTATTCTTTATATTTTTGTAGAAATAGGCCTCTCATCCCATCCCAATTAGTTGCTACATTTGCCCCTACTCCCATAAACCATCTTAATGCTGGCTCCTTTAATGTAGCTAAAAATAATTTGAGTTTATGAATATCAGTGTTATAGTCAAAGCTTTGACAAAGAATGTCAAACACAAATAAGAAATTTTTAGGGTCTTTAGTTATTAGGCCATAGAACTTTGGTAATGCGGAAGTGAAGATATTTTTAAGATAAGCATTGTTGATAAGGCTAGGAAGTGGAAATGGAGATGTAGGCTAAGCCATTACTACTGGTATTTGAACTTGAGATTGTTGTTGAGGAGTTTTTATACTCAGTGATGTACTATTAGCATTTGGTGCACTCAAAGTGGAGTGTACAAGAAAACTGGCCAATATCTCAGCAAAAGGCCGAAGGTCAAATGGATCAAATGGGTCCTCTACTAATGAAGTGGATGGAAGAAATTCTAGACTTGCATGAACAAAAGGTAATTCAATTTTTGCAGATTCTTCATCTAAATTTGGTGGTTCTCTTGGGATAAATCTTCCATGGACATCTCTTCTTCTTCCCCTTCGATGCATACAAGTGATGAAATGAACTTGTGAAGGAAGTTTAGAATTTACTGTAATGCCCAAAATATTTGGAGAAAAACACAAGAATTTTTTTTTTTTGAACAAACACTTTCGTACACCTAGGACAATTAGGTTTCACAAGAGCCCGTCGATGCAAAGCTTTGGAATCGTAAGCTCGCTTGGGTGAGTCACCCAATGACACATAAGGGAACATAAGGCAAGCATTGGCATGCCTCCCTCCCTTACACGGCAGAAGTCATTAGACGACAAGGGAATAGGGAATCATTAAGAGATATCACATTCCTAACCAAACCGAGTTAATTCTAAGGTCAATTTGGAAAGACTTTAGGGATCTTAAATAAAATATTTTAATGAATGAAATGTAATGTTATAGAAGGAACAATATAATATTAACATCAACTAATTCACTTACGAACTAAATTCCTTCGCTAAACCTATATAATTTAAAGGTTAATTATTTCATTAAAAACATCCAAACTTAACCTCATTTCCTTATTTAAAATCCAGCCAATAAATAAATAATCTACTAGCTACTAAGTCCACTAAAGATATAAGCTCAACTATAAATTTTAAAGATGGAGAGATGGTAAGAGGGATTAAATTTTAAATTTCTAAATTAACCTGAAGCAGTCTTGTGCTTAAAAGGGAGGGATTAAAATTACTAAGGAAAATTATAACTTAAATATTATATCAATCTTATTTATATTGCTCATTCAAAACTTCCCTTTTAGAATAGATAAAATTTAAAATTCATAACTCCTTTCCTAGAACTATAAAAAAATTATTTCATCCTATTAACCTTATAATTTTTTTAGAAAAATCTCAAGATTAAATAAAAGCCTTCAACATAATTTTTTTAAATGGCAATACCAATTTAACATTTCAAATGGAAAAATAATACTGTACAACTATTTATTCTAAAAATAAAATATAATAAAATTCTACTAAAGAAGATAAAGGTCATCTTCATATAAACAAGAGAAAACAATAACTATATTGTGACAACTTGAAAAAATAAAATAAATAAATTAAAATAAAATTTCCATCTATTTAATACTCCACATATTTTGAATTAAATAAAGAATGAACTACACACAAGACAAGATTAGTCATAAAGAAATTAATAACTCTCCAAACCCTAATACAAAATTAGGGTTTGGGGCTATTTTAAAACATTTAGAAACCCTAATTTCTTCATTGTTATCATGTAGGTTGAAGGAGGCTGAAATCTGGAAGGGAAGGTGAAGAAAATTCTTCACTCTCAAGAGCATGGATGCCTAGAAGTTCTCTCTGAAACTTCTTGACCATGGTTACAGGCTTTCTATTCTTTTAATATATCAAATCTATTTTTTTATATATTCTTTTTTTTTATAGTTCAGTTGTGACTAAGTAGATCCGAAGAAGCATACAGTAGCTTCTAAATCACTACTCTTTTTCTTAAATTTGAGATTTCTTTCTTTCTGTAATATTTCTTTTTATAGCTTAATTAATTGAAACCTAATAATATAGTGCAGGTCTTGGTAAATTTGGCTCTGTAAGCGAACATGCAAAAAAAAACCATGAGACAAGGGTTTTAAAAAATTAGGGAAAGCAGATCTAAGTTTTATTGTGAATAGTAGAAATGTTGGCTCCAATGATTTGGCAGTGAGCACCTCCAATGGAAAATGCCCAGATAGTACATTCGACCAGGATACCAGTAGCACTGGGCATTCAGGTTATTGCTTCAATTGTTTACTTTACAAGCATAAACAAATTGATTGTCGAAAGCCGGATTAGAGGGCATCAAGATCTGAATATGAACATCTTAAAGATTTCATAGCAAGCCAAAAAAGGAAAAGTTTGGAAGAAAGTAAGAAAAATGTAAAGGAATCAACTGGCACTAAAAATGATCGATCAGTTCATAAGCAAGCCTAGAGACCTAGGGCTTATGCCAATAAGAAGGAAAAAAGCAATACCCAGATCCAAAAACTATTTACTTTGATAGATTTGGACAATCAAATTAATGTATTCTCAAAAATGAAGTATGCATTGCAAATGGGCAACATTCTCAAGATCAATAGGGCCCTAAAATCTAGAAAGTATGGTGTCAAAATTCCTAATGACCCTCACACTACGATGAGATGAGATGGATTTTTAGTGGCTCAAGAGCATCCCGGGCATGTGAAGCAGAAAGAATTCGAATGGCAGGAGGTTAAAGGTAAAAAAAGGTAAAATCAGTTAATATAGCTAAGAATAGCTATCTGCTACCATTAAAAAATTCCTTTGATACCCTTAGATCTGAGAAGATCAGTACTAAAATAGGTTCAATTTCTTGCTGTAATATTAATAATAAGGTTTTGGAAAGGAAGGGAAACCCTAGGGATAAGACTATTTCACAGTCTAAATTCATCACGCCTTCCTTTGACAAAACACAAGATTCCCGATTAGGGTCTGCAACAATCGGTGCAAATGGAGAGCAGCCTAAACCTAAGAAAAATACACACAATGGTGGGGAGAATAAGAAGTCCCAGAAGTATTATTCTCCTCCTCATCAGCACAGGAATGTTGAGGGTATTAGGTTTCATGACAATTAGGAAGATGCTGGGGCTAAAGCACTTCGATCTAAAATGATATCCTCAGTTTACACTCCACCGCATAGGTAGAACAACAATATCATGATTATGTTAGGAATGAATGCAAAGTGTTTTGGCAGTTATTCTGTAGCAGTTGTTGTTGCATTCATGACTTGGATTGTCATTGATGTCAACACAGTGATATTCTGGATATTAGCAGGAAAGTAGGTATAGTTTTGTTTTGCGCACATGTTGTATTGTAGATTGGCTTGTGCACAGTTGATGGTATGTTCTTTGGTGTGTTATTAACCTATGGTTAACAACACAAAAAGAAATTCATTCATTTGTAAGAGTTATGAGCATTTTGGTGAAAGCACTGTTTAGACAGTATTTTTGTGTAGCGATGTTCAGAAATTGGAGGATATCTCTTAGTTGGGATGGAATCTGATTTTGTGCAGTTAAAGGGATGTCGAAGACTCATTAATGATGACATTGTTCATAGTGCAAACTTTGAGGATATGTTTGGAGAAAGTTACAATAACTGGAAGCTGACAATTTTATGTGAATTCTGTGTGTAGTGTGTAGAATTTATTATTTTGTAATTGAGGACCGACTCATTTGTAATTATTTGAGTTTGGTATATAAGAAGGAATTTTTTCCTTATTTTAATGTGTACTATGAAGATTGTGATGTGAATATATGCATGAAGTGAAGAAAAGAGCTAATTCAGTGATGAAGGAAGACTTGTGAGTACAGAGATTTGGAATTGTGATCTTGTGTAGCAGAGAGTGCAGTTTTGGCATAGTGTGAAGGAGGTAATATATTTCATATTATTTTGTTGAATAATTCTAAGATCTTTTGGATAGTGGGTTCAAAGATCTTGCCTTGAAGCTGTTTGTGCAGTGGGTCCTTCTGTCTTCCATAAACTCTTAACCGGGTTAGAATCTTTTAACAAGGATTCAAAATCTCCTAACAGGGATTTATATGTACTAAATGTATTTCATAAGACTCCTAATAGGGTCCATCCTCTAACAAGGAACTTTCATATTAGTGCATCATTTTGTGGGCATCATTCCCACTGGGGTTTACTCTTTTCAAGAGGTTCCCTAGTTAACATATCTTGTGTTATTGTGCAATTGTGTATGATTATCTTTCTATGGTTGATCAGTACATTGATTATATTGTTTAAAGCTATTGAATGGATAAATTATCTAATAACTAATTCACCCCCCCCCTCTCAGTTATCTTGGGGATCTTTACTTTCTAACAATTGGTATCAGAGCAATAGGTCCTTGAAAGAAAAGTTTAACAACTTAAGGAGATCCATGGAAAATTTCTAAAAAGAAAGCCCTAAGTTTGATGGAGTAAATTTTGATAGCTAGAAAGAAAAGATGAAGACACATCTATTGTGTTTAGGACCAAGTTATTGGTTGATGACAAAGAATGAGAAGACTATCATTGAGGAATACAATCTAGAGGCAGGAACTAAAGATGAACTAGATCTATTCATGTGTAACATACTTGCAAGAGAAGCACTTTTATCAGCACTACCAGAGAATGAATATAGTCAGGTAAGATGTTTGAAAACATCTCATGCAATTTGGAAAGCTTTACATTCTACTTTTGAAGGTGATGAACATGCAAAGAAGGCTAGATTACATAATTGGATTTGTGCATTTGAAGATATCAGAATGATGGAAGATGAATCTATTAGAAGTTATATTGGTAGGATGTCTGAGATTGTGACAGGAATAAAGTCTTGTGGAGGTGATAAGATAGAGAATGAAGTGATATGGAAAATTCTGAGAACTTTGACACCAGTATTCAAGCAGACAACATAGATGATTGAACAAGTGATACCTTGTACATCAAACTTTCCAAGAGAGACTCTTCTTGGAAGATTAGAAATAGCAGAGATGAACTTGAGATTATCAGGAGAGCTACCTAGAATGGAAACAGCATTCAGTGCTCTTAGCATTAGACCTACAAGAAGTACTAGTGTGAATGAAGATTATGCCAACAGTAGCAGATTTGAGGAAGATAAGAAGATTGAAGAAGGTATTGCATTACTTGTAAAAAGAGAACCAGATGGTAAGAAAATCTTTAAGTGTTGGACTTGTCAAGAATATGGTCATTTTGCATCTAAATGTCCGAAAAGAGTTAAGAAGTATAGAAGCAAATTTAAACCTAGGAGATCTAAATAATGTTATTATGCAAATGATGAAGATTTTGAAGAAGGAATTGAAAAACATTTAAGTGATAGTGATAATGATAACTTTGAGGAAATAGGATTTGTAGCAATTAAAGAAGAAAGTTCTAAATCTGATAAAAGGGAAGAAAAAGCATTAGTTTCACAAGTTGAAAAGAAATCTGATTGGATTATAGACAGTGGTTGTTCACATCATATGACTGGAGATAAAAGAAAGTTTGTTAAGTTAGATAATTATGATGGAGGAATTGTTAGGGTTGGTAACAATGCACCTTGTTTGATTAAGGGTATAGGATCTATTACTCTTGATGGAAAGACTAACACTGGTGATGTTTACTTTGTTGATGGACTAAGACATAATCTACTAAGTGTTGGACAATTAGCTAATAAGGGTTATCAAGTTTGGTTTTTTGAGAAAACTTGTGTGATAAAAGATAAAGATGGAAATCTAATTGGAAAAGGATCCAGAACCAGAGGTAATGTATTTTAGTTGAATCCTACTGAGATGACATGTTTGATAACTAGGATTGATGACAGTTGGTTATGGCATAAAAGGTTTTGTCATATAAACTTTGATAATATTGTCAAGGTGAGCACTACACTTGCGGTAAGAGATTTACCTAGAATTATGAAACCTACTAACATGATTTGCAAAGAATGTATGATGGCAAAGTAGAAAAGGAGTTCATTTCCCAATAAGAAGTTCACATCGACAAAGAAGTTGGAGATTGTTCATATAGACTTGAGTGGTCCTACTAGGACTAGAGGATTCTACGGTGAAAGGTATTTTATGATTCTTGTTGATGATTTTACAACAATGATGTGGATTGCTTTTTTGAAAGAAAAATATGAAGCATTTGATAAATTTAAGATCATGAAAAGCAAAATTGAGAATGAATCTAGAATGAATATTAAGTGTCTAAGATCTGATAGAGGTGGTGAATTTACATCTAGAGAGTTTAACACTTTTTGTGAAATGAATGGCATTAAGAGACAACTTTCAGCCCCTAGAACACCAGAACAAAATGGTATTGCAGAAAGAAGGAACAGGTCAATAACTGAAGCAGCAAGAGCTATGTTATTTGAAAATGATTTGGCTAAAATTTTTTGAAGAGAAGCAGTGAACACAACAGTATACACTATGAACAGAGTACAAATCAGAGCAAATACAAACAAGACACCTTATGAATTATGGTTTGGACATACACCCTCAGTTAAGTATTTTAGAATTTTTGGAAGTAAATGTTATATTAAGAGAGATGATGATATAGGAAAGTTTGATCCTAGAAGTGATGAAGGAATATTTCTTGGATATTCTTTAAAAAGAAAAGCATATAGATGTTATAACAAAAAAAAAAGACTATTGTTGAAAGTGAAAATGTAAAAGTTGATGAGAAGTTTAAAATTCAAGAAAGAATGCTTGATTATGAATCTGATGGAGAAGCACAACCTCAGCCTAACATTGAAAATGCAGAATTATTTTTTGAAAATAACAGTGATTTGCTGAATGAAAGTCATACTGAAGAAGACAGAGAAGGAAACAGAGAAGAAAATAGAGAAGAAAATAGAGAAGAAAGCAGAGAAGAATCTATAGTTAGAACAAGATCAGTAACTATGACACCTAACAGGTATACTTCAAGAAATCACCCTGTTGAGAAAGTTATTGGAAGTTTAGATAGAGGAGTTTTGACTCAGAATAAGGTACATTTATGTTTGATTTCTCAAATTGAACCTAAGACTACTAATGAAGCTTGTGAAGATGAACATTGGATCAATGCTATGAAAGAAGAACTAGAGCAGATTGAAAAAAACAAGACATGGGAATTGGTCCCTAGACCTAAAGACAAGAATGTGATTGGAACAAAGTGGGTATTCAGAAACAAGATGAATGAACAAGGAGAAGTGATAAGAAACAAAGCAAGATTGGTATGTAAAGGATATTCACAACAAGAAGGAAATGACTATGAAGAAACTTTTGCACCTGTGGCCAGACTTGAAGTAGTGAGAATGTTTCTAGCATATGCAACTTACAAGAAATTCAGAGTGTATCAGATGGATGTGAAGTCAACATTTTTGAATGGTGAATTGGAAGAAGAAGTCTATATTGAGCAGCCTGAAGGTTTTCCTTCAACACAAGAAGGAGATATGGTATGTAAGTTAAAGAAAGATTTATATGGATTAAAACAAGCACCTAGAACCTAGTATGCAAGATTGGATAAGTATTTATTGAAATTGGGATTTATAAAAGGAACAACAGATAGTAACTTATACACAAAAGAAATTGAGAATGGTTTGTTGGTTATAGTTATATTTGTTGATGATATTATCTTTGGAGGAGAAGATGAAGTTAGTGACAAATTTACAAATGAAATGAAGACTAAATTTGAGATGAGCATGATTGGAGAAATGAAATATTTTTTGGGATTACAGATAACACAAAGAAAGGAAGGTATATTTGTAAGTTAGACTAAGTATTTAAATGAATTATTGAAAAGATTTGGAATGGAAGATTCTAAACCTATTGGAACACCTATGGTAAATAGACATAAGTTATCTAGCAAAGATGAGACACCAGCAGTTGAGCAGAAAAAGTATAGATCTATGATTGGAGGATTGTAGTACTTGACACATACAAGACCTGATATAGCACATTCAGTGGGGATTGTAGCAAGATTTCAAGAAAAACCTAGAGAATCACATTATGCAGTAGTAAAGAGGATACTAAGATATCTGAAAGGAACAATGGATTATGGATTATGGTATGAGAATTCTGATGATTTTACTTTATGTGCCTATACTGATGCAGATTGGGGAGGCAGAGTTGATGACAAGAAAAGAACTAGTGGTGGAGCCTTTTTTCTTGGAGGTAAATTAGTCTCTTGGCTAAGTAAGAAGCATAATTGTACTTCACAAAGCACAACAGAAGTAGAATATGTTGCAGCAACAAATAATTGTAATCAGATTATTTGGATGAAGCAGATGTTGAAAGATATTGGAATAAAGTTTGATGAGCCTGTTGTTATACATTGTGATAACACCAGTACAGTGAGAATGTCAAAAAATCCTATTTTACATTCTAAGACTAAACATATTGAGATCAAGGATCATGTTGTAAGAGAGAAAGTTGCAGAAAAAGAAGTAAGATTGGAGTACATAAGTACAAAGGAGCAGATAGCAGATATATTTACAAAGCCTTTACCTAAGGATACATTTGTGTATCTGAGAAGTATGCTTGGGGTTATGCCCCAACCTATTTTTCAGAATTGATGCAGATGATTGCATCTGTCCAGTGGTATATGAGCCCTATCTTTCTTCTGGATTGGATGTTGGAACTTCCTCTATGGGGGAGTTTATGAGCTGAGTCACGAGGACTCTTGTTATTGTATTCTTCTGAAAAGTGTCTTTTGACATTAAGTTGTTGTTGACTTAGTGATATAATTTCTATCATTGATGTCAATGGGGGAGAGATATACATGAAAAACATTATGGATTGTATGAGAGAGCTGAATAGGAAAACGAAGCAAGATTTGATTTGATATTTTGCAGTGATGTTGTAGTATTGGATTTTTGGAACATTGGATGTTTTTCATCTATGTTTCCATCAATACCAATGGGGGAGATTGTTAGGAATGAATGTAAAGTGTTTTGGTAGTCATTCTGTAGCAGTTGTTTTTGCATTCATGACTTGGATTGTCATTGATGTCAACACAGTGATATTCTAGATATTAGCAAGAAAGTAGGTACAATTTTGTTTTGCACACATGTTGTATTGAACATTGGCTTTTGCATAGTTGATGGAATTTTATTTGGTGTGTTATTAACCTATGGTTAATAGCACAAAAATAAATTCATTCATTTGTAAGAGTTATGAGCATTTTGGTGAAAGCAATGTTTAGACAGTGTTTCTGTGTAGCGATGTTCAGAAATTGGAGGATATCTCTTAGCTAGGATGGAATCTGATTTTGTGCAATTAAAGGGATGTTGGAGACTCATTAATGATGACATGGTTCATAGTGCAAACTTTGAGGATATGTTTGGAGAAAGTTACAGTAACTGGAAGCCGACAGTTTTATGTGAATTCTGTGTGTAGCGTGTAGAATTTATTATTTTGTAATTGAGGACCGACTCATTTGTAATTATTTGAGTTTGGTATATAAGAATGAATTTTTTCCTTATTTTAATGTGTACTATGAATATTGTGATGCGAATATATGCATGAAGTGAAGAAAAGAGCTAATTCAGTGATGAAGGAAGACTTGTGAGTACAGAGATCTGGAATTGTGATCTTGTGTAGCAGAGAGTGCAATTTTGGCATAGTGTGAAGGAGGTAATATATTTCATGTTATTCTATTGAATAATTATAAGATCTTTTGGATAGTGGGTTCAGAGATCTTGCCTTGAAGCTGTTTGAGCAGTGGGTCCTTCTATCTTCCATAAACTCTTAACCGGGTTAGAATCTTTTAACAGGGATTCAAAATCTCCTAACAGGGATTTATATGTACTGAATGTATTTCATAAGACTTGTAAAAAGGTCCATCCTCTAACAAGGAACTTTCATATTAGTGCATCATTTTGTGGGCATCATTCCCACAGGGGTTTACTCTTTTCAAGAGGTTCCCTAGTTAACATATCTTGTGTTATTGTGCAATTGTGTATGATTATCTTTCTATGGTTGATCAGTACATTGATTATATTGTTTAAAGCTATTGAATGGATAAATTATCTGATAACTGATTCACCCCCCCCCCTCTCAGTTATCTTGGGGATCTTTACTTTCTAACAGATTAATCACCTCAATTATAAAGAGCTTTCTAACAAGATCCGTTTAGATGATAATTTGATTACAAAATATAAGAAGTATTATGAAGATGTAGGTCTCATAGTCCAATGGAAAGGAGCAGGGGCAAGCATCTAGGATATTTTAGAAGCCCTAATAGCATTACTCCTCTACGAGGTAAGTATCTCTATCCTAGTTGATTTTTTCTTTTGTATAGATTGTAAAACACCAGAAATTAAAAGGAAAATATTAGATCACTATAATCTAAAATTTAGACATGAAGAATTTTTTGTTACTAAATGAATTCCTCTATTTAATCCACTATATTTAGAAGAATTTGAGGTAGAAAAAGCCATTTGTCTCAGAAATTTACCAATAGAGTTAGCAAATTTGGACACTATTAGTCAGATTGCTAATAAAATAGGTAAATTTATAAAGGTATGCAAAACCAAATCCATGCAATCAGAGAAAACTATTATTGTTAAAATGAACCTTCATCAGAATTTCATTCCACCTATTTATTTAAAGTTTAATAAGAATACAGTAATTGTTAATCCCATTATTAATGAAAACTTCATCGAAGTTGTAAGTAATAATGTTGTGTTTAACAAAAAATCTATAAACCTACTGGATAATCATCTGGGTAATAGGGAGATGAAATTAATACCATATGAAGAGAAAGGGGGCTTCATGCTAGCAAACATAGGTGATAATCCTCAAGATTATTAGCCCTCTTCTGATATCAACAGATCACCATCCAATGAAAATGGTGCATATTCAAACATCCCTCCCCTAAAGAATAGTGAAGAGCTTCAGATAACTATCTCTAAGAAAGAATCAAACAACAAAGAACCAATGGAAACTCAACTAGATAATGACAAGGGAGGCCCAAAAGAGTGTCCCCCTAAACAAATATCTACAAAAGCCAATGAATCAGCTTTTTCAGGCTGTGAATTTATCAATGAGATAAATAGAAATGCCATAGATTCTACAGAAACTACAAAACCAGAAAATTAGAGCTTGGAACATGCATCTAAAAATAATAAAGAAGATTCCATAGAGTTGGATAAAAGAAATGAAGAAATTAAAATCATTACAAATCATATAGGTGAATCTCTTACTGAAGAGCTAATGGACCCCTTCATCAGCAAGATATGTGATGGAGAAGAACTGTAGCTTAAAAAAGATACACTAATTAAAAATATATTGGACTTGAGAGAAGAAAAAAAAGAATATACTGAGCCCATGCTGGTTCAGCAAAAGGATACAGAACCTAAAATATCTATCCCCATTGAAATGGAGATCTTAGATAAAAATTTCTTGGACAACATTCTAGAATCTTATGGTAAAAATGTTATAGATTAGGAAAATGCATTCTTTGATAAAGAGGCAGAACATATTAATTCCAGTCACCTTTATAGTGAATATAATATAGAAAACATTAATGACATATTTGGCATAACAAATGAGGATAGACAACTTGGTATAGCCTCTAACAAGGAAGGATTGTCTAGCCCCAATATTGACAAGGTAAAAAAGAAGAGGGGAAGAAAATCCTCCAAAGAATTATGAGCCTTAGCTGGCTATGAGGAAAATCAAAAGAAATTAACTGATATTCTAAATGTAGGGAAGGGCAAGTTCCTTCCCAAGGATCAATGAAAATCACATCGTGGAATGTTAGGGGCCTAAATGCCCCTAACAAGAAAAGACTTCTAAAAAGATACCTTAAAAACTTTGAATCTAAAATAATATTAATACAAGAAACCAAACTCGGCACAAAAGATAGTGCAAAATTTGGAGGCAAATTAGGAATTTGGAAATCAGAATATGTTCCTTCCTAAGGTGCCTTCAGAGGTTTAGAAACTCTATGGCATCCCCAGAAAGTCTGTATCCAAGTATTAATGAAATACAGTAACTGGATGACAATAAGGGTAACCAGCATTAAATCAAACTTAAAATACAATTTAACTAATGTGTATGGACCTATTCAGAATGAGGAAAAAAGGAAAGTATGGCAAGAAATAAAAGCCTTCTTGCATATGAATCAAGAGGAGCTCCACATTTTGGGTGGAGATTTCAATGCCATCCTGGACACTAAGGAAAAACATGGAGGATCAAATTTTATCTCACAAGCTTAGAAAGACTTTAGCAAGTGGACTATGGATAACAATTTAATAGACATTAATATGATTAATGGTATATACACATGGAATAATAGAAGATTAGGATTTTGTCCCATAGCGGAAAGATTGGATAGATTTATGATCAAAGGAGAATAGAAATATATTATGAATGCAAAAATTTAACTGGAAATAGGATCAGATCATTTTTCGATTAGATTAAGTATAATGGAAAGCAGTAAAATGACTAGAAATCCCTTTAAATTTGAATTTATGTGGTTTCAGGACCCGAAACTCATCAATCTATTAGAACAATGGTGGAAAGAGATCACTATAGAAGGCTCCAAGATGTTTAGCCTGGTAGCAAAATTGAAAATCATCAAGAATAAAGTACTAGAATGGAACAAAACCAAATTTAACAATATTTTTAAAGAGAAACTTCAAATTGAACAAGATTTGGAAGATTTAAACAATATAGTCATTGCTCATGGTATGGATGAAAATGGTTATCTCAAGGAGAAGGAACTCATGTCGAAATATAATGATATTCTACTTAAAGAAGAGATATATTGGAAATAAAAATCTAGAGAATCTTGGCTTAAAGAAGGAGATAGTAACACGAAATTTTTTCATAAAACCATGAATATCAAATGAAACATTAATAGAATTCCAAAAATCAAGAACGCATTAGGTCAAGTATTAAAAGAGCCCAGTCAAATATCTGGTCAATTTATTCAATATTATCAATCTATCTTAAATAGTTTTGAAGCGGTCAATCTTAAAGCTCAAAAGGAAATGCTAGAAGCTATCCTAAAATTGATTACAGAGGCAGATAATAAAATGATTAATAGAAAATTCTCTTTGGAGGAAGTTAGAACAATAGTTTTCCAACTTAATCCAGACAAAGCTCCTAGTCTGGATGGATTCCAAGCAGGTTTCTTCCAAGAATACTGGCATTTTATGGGAACAAATATCTGGAATGCAGTAGAAGCCACTAGGAATTCTGGCTCAATTTTAACTGAAATAAACAATACATTCTTTACACTCATACCCAAAAAGAATGAATTTATGGAACCAAGTGACTTCTGCCCAATAGCTTTGTGTAATACTATTTATAAGATCTTATCTAAATGTTTAGCTAATAAACTAAAAACTCTCCTTCCCCTTATTATCTCAGAAGAACAGACAGGCTTCGTAGCTAATCGCTCTATCTTAGATGGTATTGTAATAGTCCAAGAACTTGTTCATACAACCCAAATTACTAAAGATCCAAGTATGTTCATTAAGATTGACATTCAAAAAGCATATGATAAAGTTGATTGGAGGTTCCTGTGTAAATGTATGGAAGCCTTTGGCTTCTCCAAACAATGGATTAACCTCATATATACTTGCATATCCACACCTAAAATCTCCTTACTAATCAATGGTACCCCAGAAGGATTCTTCAAAATTTCTAGAGGAATAAGACAAGGTGACCCATTATCACCCTTCTTATATGTTATAATGGTAGAAGCATTAGGGAGATCCTTAACTAAGAAACATCTAGAAGGAAAAATTATAGGTTTAAAAGTAGCAGCAAATGTACCTAACATTACACATCAACAATTTGCCGATGACATGATACTTCTAGGAGTAGCCAACTATCAGGAAGCTAAGGCATTCAAAGACATCCTTAATATATATTGACAAGCTTCAGGTCAACAAGTTAATTCTAATAAATCCGAGATCTTCTTTATTAATACGGCACCGAGAATAGAAAATTTAATATGTAATAAGCTAGGATACAAACATGGGAAATTCCCATGTAAGTATTTAGGTATAGATTTAGATAAAGGGAATCAATCCTCAAAACTATGGCAGTAAGTGCTAAATAAGATTCAGAAAAAGAAAAGTTCATGGAAAGGAAAATGGCTTACCAAACCTGGTATGGCCACTATGATTAAATCAGTATTATCAGCTATTCCAATATATCATATGTCTATCCTCCCCCTTCTTGTTAATATAAAAAAGAGTTTAGACAAATCCCTAAGAGATTTCTATTGGTAGGGTACAATAGAAGAAAAAAAGATGACTAAATGGGATAATTTATGCAAGCCAATTTCTCTAGGGGGGCTGGGTATTAAAAATCTTTTATAGAAAAACAAAGCATTAGGGGCTAAACTTATATGGAGAATGTGCAAAGATCCTCAGAGTAAATGGGCATCAATATTATTACATAAGTATATTCCTGAAGTAGATCCTATTAATTTATTCAAGGTTAATTTGCATGTTAAAGGTTCTCGAGTATGGAACTTTCTAGCAGAATCAAGGGATATCATTAGCAACTTCCTTACTTGGGATGTTGGCTCTGGGGATCAGGTTCTCTTTTGGGAAGATTCCTAGGGGGCCACTCACCTTTAATTAAGCTAAGGTTTTCACAAACCTTCATTGAAGAATGCAAAGCTAACATAGGGGTCTCCCTAAAAGATTATATTTGGATTATAGCAGACCCTAATTGGAGCTCTCCAGGTAATGGCAGTATATCTAACACAAAAAGATATAATCTTGTTTGTACACTAAAGGATAGAGATCTATGTATTAAAATTAGATCAGATAATCTCATATGGGCAAGATCTAATAACGGGAACTATTCTATGAAGAAAGGGTATGAAACCTTAGTTTGCAATCAAAACATGGACAATCTTGACATTCCCCTACTAAACTTGTGTTGGAATAAGACACGTCTCCCAAAGGTAGGAATGTTCCTTTGGGTAACCCTGCAAGATAGAATTCTTACTGTAGATAGGATCAAAAAGCTAGGATTCGAAGGACCATCGAGATGCCCTTTATGCAAGAACCATGAAGAGAATGTGAACCATCTACTTCTTAAATGTCCTTATACCCAAGATTGCTGGAATTGGTTACAACAGAGTCTAGGCTGGAAATCTGCAATTCAGTCAGATTTACTGGATTTCCTCAAATCTTGGCCTTCTTTGTATAAGGATAACCTCTATCATGATATTTGGACAATCTACCCTGCTATCCTAGTGTGGGAGGTTTGGATACACAAATATATAGTTGCTCTTCCTTGTGTCTCTGGAATCCAAAGGAGATCCACTTATTTCATTACTATTGTATCATGGAATTTACATATTGTTGAATGGTATATATAAATGTATACATATGAAAGTAGGTATACATTTATATATAAAGCCCCATATATATATCTTTGGTCTCAGGTGGATATGGTTACACTCATGGTTGCTCTGACCCATGGCAGGGGTGTTAAGAAACACCTCATTTCTCCCTAACTCTTTTGATTTTATATTATGCTTAATTATAGTGCAGTACTAGGTCGGTATAGATCCTTTTAAATTGTAGTATAATGGTAACATTTGAATTTATTGAATTTATGCATAGTTGTTAATCCATAGTTCATATCATGTGAACAAATAATGCAAACTTGTTTTAAGAGTTAAGCTATGGTAGATGAGATCCTTTGTGATTTTTCTACCTCCCTAATTATAGGATTATTGCTTATTGATTAAATATTTCAAATTTTTTGGTTGTATGTCTTAAGATCATAGAACATAACATTGATCTTTAGGCTGGTTGGGATCCTTCTACCATACTTAGTGGTTTGGTCCTCTGTCGGGGCTGTATTTGATTCTTATAACTAGTTAAGAGGATCTAGATGGATACTCTATTTGGTCAATCTTTGCATTATTTTATCTTAGTAGGATAGTCTTTCATTATCCCTTTAGAGATGTTCAGGTTGTTTGTTAAGATGTAGTCCTTTGTATGGGGAGTTTTTACTTAAAATTTCTTAGGCTCTGTAATTTTTAAGCGATGGTATAGAGCTTTAGCATAAGGATGCATGATCCTATGTAGTGAGACAGGTACCCTAGTAAATTTACTTGGGAAAAGGTAAATATAATATACTGATCGTGTATCTTTTTATTTCTTTTCTTAATTACAATTTAAGCCCTTAACTACGCGAAATGGAAGATTTTTGTTGTGGTTTTCAGGAGGATACTATCAAGCAGGCATCTATATCACTCAGGCACCGAAGATTCCAGAATGGATAACTAAAAATAATAAACTAATTGTATGAAACATAAAGCTGTATCCTTAAGTTTAATAGAGGTATTATTAAAACCTCGATACTATCCAGCAGTGGGTATGCCCACTAAAATCTTGTAATTATAGACAATCATCGATTGTTTTAGAGACGTAGGAATGCCCAGGAGAACTATGTTTTCTAAAAAATCTTGACAATTGTTGAGTTGTGGGTATGCCCATGTAAATTTTGTATAAGTATAGGACCTTGGGTCCCGGGCAAGCCTGAAGGTTTTCTCAACCCCACTCTTTCCTACAAGCGCCTGCAGCGAGTGGGGTCACTTTGTAAAATAATTTTTATCTATTAATAAAAAACTTTATAGGGCTTCGGCCTTTTACCGACCAAAAAAACTAAATAAATAAGAATTTATTTTTATAGCCATTTCGTATGCATTAAGTATCATATTAGTTCTCTTATAATAGCGAGAGATTTTTTTTAAAATATTACATTTTTTTTAGGGTTTGTAAACCCTAGCCACGATTGAGTTTTTTTAAAAAATATAATATCTTTTTTAGGGTTAGAAAACCCTAGCGGCATTTTTTTTTTTGTTGTGGCTCGACCATGGCAGATCGCAATCACTTCCATGACTATAGTAGCGATAGAGACTATCGTGGCTCTATGCCACGACAGTGCTAGGCATTTCCATGACTTAGGGTCACGACAGTACTGCTATTACTCACACAGGGAAAAAAAAAATAAAGGGCTTCGGACCTAAACAAAAATCATTTGCTATTTTTTTTAAAAACATGTTTAATATATTATTAAATAATATATATATTATACATTGTTTAATATATAATGTATATATTATTTAATATTATATTACATAGTATTTCTAGATACTAAATATATAATATTATATACTATATTTAATACACTATCTAATGTATAATATGTATTATATAATATAATATTATATATAATCCTTCAAATATGTAATATATAATAATATATGCTATTTATTATACATTATTTAACGTATAATATATAATATGTATTATTATATTTTATAATATTTCAGGTTATATACAGTTAGATGGCATTGTTGATTCTGGCATATTTTTAAAAAAATATATATGAATAATATATGATTATATATTATATATTATACATAATTATATATATATATATATATATATATATATATATATATATATATATATATATATATATATATATATATATATATATATACTTACACAATTAAAATTTTACAAGGTTATTCTTTTTACATAGGAATATGACAGTAAACACAAAACATTGTTTTGTAAAATGCATCTACTATTTTAAATATTCAACTAGTAGGAAAATATAGATTGATATAAAACTATTCCACTAAAAGCTGATTTAAAATGTTACACATATTAATTTTTTCACATAATTTTAAGTTTCAAATTTGTCCTATGTTCATACCTATTTAAAACTAATATACATTCTTTAGTCTAATATTAATTCTGTAACAACAATCATTCTAACATATATTCTAATACAAAGGATTGGTTATAAAATTCTGTAGTCAATGAGACTTCAACATTTAAATTGTTAGGTACTTGATTTTCAAGCTCAAATTTATATTCCTTATGTACCCAGTTTTAATAATTATACTGACTGTGAAGGTACAATAATAACAAAGATAACAACATTAACAATAATAATCATTTAACTATATTAAAATACATTTCTTAGATGCAAAAAAGAAATTTAACTTTTAATGGCTATCAAAGCTAAATTAACCAATTTTCTGTACATAACAATTTTCATACTACATATATATTGGAAGACTAATTTAATAAGAAATTTACAGTTACAGGAAATTCAATTTTTTCTGGGCAAATAAAATAATTTGACATTTCTAGTTCATATCTAAATCACATAACATTTTAGCAGAGAACTGAATTTAAAATTCAATTAATAGTTGCAGAAACTAGAATTTTTTAAGAGAGCAAATATATTTACTATGACTAATACAGAAAAAATACTAAAATAACTAGTGTTATTCTAGCTCATATAATATTACAATTTCTCTATTATAGAAAATAAAAATGCATAGAGCAAGATCTCTCAAGCTGTTCTCCTAAGAATAGTCTTTACAAATTTCTCTACTTAAACTTGAACTTCAAACTTGGACTTCTCCTTGAAACCAAGAAACCAAACCTGCAAACACAAGACTTTCTTCACATGGCCATGGATGCTCACCTCCCAACCTAGGCCATTACATGGCCAACCCCGAGGTAGGGGAAACAAGAATAGGATAGGTTACACTCATACAACACAAGCATAAACATTCAAACACAATTTGGTACAAAGAACTTCACATTTTACTCCCTTCCCAAGCTTGCACAAGGACTCTAAATATAGAATCCATAGAATGGGTGAAGGTGGAATCTTCTCTTATGGACACACCTAACATATAACAAAACAACATTTCAACATATATTACAAGCCTTCACAAGGCCCTTGCAACCAAACAGCTCAAATTCATGAGCATCAACAATACCCTTATGGCCCCCAAACAAACATAAGAAGGTTCTCATGGTGCCCATATAACCATGTTCTCATACATAAAGAAATCCCCACTAGGCCCTTCACCCAAGTTCTCCTCAAACCCTCCCAAGGATGAGGAGTGAACTTGCAAACCCATAAACATGAAGCAATTCAAGAAGACAAACAAGTTTGAAAGCAAAATCTCAAAATGAAACCAAACAAATATAAGATTCACACAAGGTAATGCAATTTACAAATTTCACCTACTACATTTCTTCCAAAGCATATACAAAATAATCACAAGATAGAAACCACCAACCTCCTCCTAAGCCAAGGCTAAATGAAGAATTGAAGATGAGCTCCTCTTGACTCCAAGCTTGCTATCCTTCTCAAATCTACTTAGTCCAAACCTCTCTAGACCTCCTCTCACTCTCTCCAAAACTAGCATAGACCAAAAATGAACAAGTGTATGTTCCTAAGTCTTTCTCCCCTAAAGTCATTCAAACATTCTTCTGTCATCTCCCTTCCCAAAAAAATTAGGTTTCTAGATCCTAGACAAAGTGACACTTGCCCTTACTAAAGACATGGAATGAATTTCAACATATGAAAAGGTGAGACATCCTAGATAGCATTTTCATTTTCGTTTATATCAAAAATGGCCCATTTGGAGAGGCAAAAAGGTGGCCTAGGAAAGTGGAAATAGAGGAAATAAGCCCGCTAACCCATGCACTAGCCTTGGGGCACCAAAATTCAACCTAAACTACATCCTGGGACACCACAGAACCCCTCAAAAACCCCAATTAAACTTGCATCCGAAAATGGAGTATTGGTTTCATAAATCTTGGTTCCTTAAACCACCTACTTAGCTTAGGAATACTCAAAACCAACTAAGGAGAGGGTGGGGTCCTTATTCCACTCAAGCATGCCACATGATCACCATGGTCTCAAGTGACACCTCACTAAAGCACACATCATGAACACATTTGGCATGCCTTGTGGACAAATACATTTATATTTTCACAAAAATGAAATTTACTTACAAACATACATTTTCAAACATTGTCAACCACATACACATAGGCATCACGTTTATGAATAAAATCATAATATGACAAGGTTTTTCTCTTCTTAGAGTCAACCTTGGTTTCAAATTGATTGCACTTAGATCCTTTCTTGTTTCACTGAATTTACAACCATGACCATGTTCCTGCACACTCAATTTCGATGTCAGTATATCATAAAATCTTTGCATTAATAATCATTTAAAAAATGAAGTATTAACATCTAAATTTGACTATATATATATATATATACACACACACACACATATATATATATATGTATATATATATATACATATATATATATATATATATATATACACATACATATATATATATATACACATACATATATATATATATATATATATACATATATATATATATATATATATATATATATATATATATATATACATATATATATATATATATATATATATATATATATATATATATATATATATATATATATATATATATATATATATATATATATATATATATATATACATTTCATGAAACATTACATAATCCACATTATACCCTAATTCTTCTAGCATCAAAATATCGATTCAATTTCCACATCAGCATGTAATCCTAAACTAATCATAGAACCATGATTCCACCCATATTAATTATATTGAAAGATGACATAACAAATGCAGAATGTAGAATTCATATATCATAGATAATCAAGGAACCAAAATGAGCATATATAAAGAGTACGACTAACGTGATCATCATAAAAATCTATATCAAACAACTCATAAGATCCAATGATAGCATATGTAATCTAAAATAAGTCAAATGTCTATACTCAAAGTATCATCCTAATGAATCAAATGTCAAAATGAATGTTGAGCTAAAATGAGTTAGGGTACTAATCTCTCATCTATGTTGTGTCCTCCCATGATCCTATGACCTCATCATAGCAATCCCACTGGACCCTAACTTGGTTCAGCTCTCATCCTCAAAGGGCCAGGGTCCTGCAAGCCAAAATATGTATTGGCTCCAAAGACAGCTGTCCATTCGACTCCACCTGTAAAGCATCCCAATCAATAATATGAGACTCATCATATATCTACTTCCTCAAAACAAACACATGAAACACCTCGTGGATGCATGATAGGCTAGGTGGAAAAGATAAATGGTATGCTACTAGGCCTATCCTCTCCAAAATCTCAAAAGGTCTGACAAAGCAAGGGGCCAACTTAGAACCCTTTCCAAAATGGATTGGGCTCTTATGCAGCCGTACTCTCAAAAAGACTCTGTCACCTATCATATACTCTCTATCAATCCTCCCATCATCTACATACTTCTTTTGTCAATCCTGGGCCTCTCAAAGATGCTGCCTGTTCAGATCTACCTACTGATCCATCTATTTGACCAACTCTGGACCAATGGAAAATCTGTCCTCTATCCTGTCCTAGCTCAATGGTGTCCTACAAGATTTTCCATACAAGGCTTGATATGGAGACATACCCAAAGATGAATGATGCCCATTATTATAGGCAAACTCAACTAAATGTAGGTACTCCTCCCACCTAACTTGATGATCCATCACATACATGTGTAGCATGTCCTCTAATACTTGATTAACCCTCTCAATCTGACCATCCATCTCTAGGTGATATGCTATGCTGAAATTGAGCCTGGTGCCCAAAGTGGTCTGTAACTCTCTCCAAAAAGATGAAGTAAAGAGTTAGTCCCTATCTAATATGATTGTGCATGGAATGCCATGAAGTCTAACAATATCCCTAAAAAATACATGTGCCACCGCAGGTGCTATAAAAGTAGTATGTATGGGTGAGAAGTGGGCTACCTTAGTCAACCTATCCACCATCACCATAATGGCATCATGGGGACAAGATGACATAGGAAGACCAACTATAAAATCCATGGATATAATGTCCCACTTCCACTCCAGTATCTCATGAGATTGGAAAAGTCCACCTGGATGACAGTGCTCCACCTTAACCTACTAACACTCTAAGCATCTAGCTACTATCTCTACAATGTGTGTCATCAAACCTGGCAAGTGATAAAGCTGTCTCAAATCTGCATGTAACTTCTTAACTCTAGGGTGCACTACATAAGAAGTTATATGAGCCTCAAGGATGATGAAATATCATAACCCACTGGAAGAAGGTACATAAATGCATCCTCTATGATGAAGAAGGCCATGAGACTCTAGAGTATAATATGTGAACTTCCCCTCTAGGGGTCTCTGATCCTAGACCATTTGTCTAACCTCTGAATAGAAGGCATCCTCCTATAAGTGTTGTAGTATGCACCCTCTCAAATCTGTACTAGTAGTCATAACTAAGAGCTCATGATGTCTCTTACTCAAGGCATCTACTACCACATTCTCCTTACCCTTGATGTGGTGAATGTCAAAGTCATATTCGCAAATGAACTCCATCTATCTCCTCTATCTAGCATTGAGGTTTGGTTGTGTGAATATATACTAGAGACTTTGATGATTTGAATGAAGCTTGAATTTGTGGCCTAGTAAGAAATGTTGCTATCTCATCAAAGCATGCATGACTACTGTTAGCTCAAGGTCATGGGTAGGATAATTAAGCTCATGAGTCTTGAGCTTTTTGGACTCATAGGCAATAGCCTGACCATCTTGCATTAGCACTGCCCCAATCCCATCTAAAGAAGCATCTATGCATACCACAAAATCTACTGAAGGATCAGGTACCGCAAGTATAGGTGCATTGGTAAGTGCTCTCTTGAGCTCCTGAAAAGCTCTCTTGCACCTCTCTATCCACTCAAACTTCTTCCCTTTCCTCTGAAGGGAAGTGATGGGATGGGCCACTCTAGAAAAACTCTTGACAAAACATCTATAATAGCCTGCAAGGCCCATGAAGCTCCTAACCTCTATCACACTAGTAGGTGCCGACCAATCCATAATCACCCTAATCTTAGATGGGTCAACTAAGATCCCATCTCCTAATATCACATGGCCTAAATAGTGAACCTCTGTCCTAAAGAATGCACACTTTGGCAAGCTATCGTACAACTGATTATCTCTCAAGCACTACAAAACCTACCTCAAATGCTCCTTGTGCTCATGCTCATGCTCATCTCGAGAGTATATCAATATGTCATCGAAGACTATCACCAAAAATCTATCTAGAAATGAATGAAATACTCCATTCATGAGACTCATGAATACAATTAGAGCATTCATGAGTCAAAAAGGTACCACCGTGAACTCATAATGTCCATATCATGTGCAGAAAGTAGTCTTGTGGATGTCACTATCCACGATCCTCAACTGGTGATATCCTGACTTCAAGTCTATCTTTGAGAGCACTCGGGCTCCCTGAAGCTGATCAAATAAGTCATCAATCCTAGGAAGGGGATACTGATTCTTGATGGTCACCTTGTTCAGTTGTCGGTAATCCATGCACAACCTAAGAGATCCATCCTTCTTAATGAAGATGAGAGGTTCACCCCATGGAGATAAACTAGGATGAATGTGCCCTTTCTCCAAGAGCTCCTCAATCTAAATCTTGAGCTCACTAAGCTCGTGTGTAGTCATCATATAGGGCACTCTAGAAACTGTCTCTGTGCTTGGTACAAGATCTATATGAAAGTCCACTGCCCTAGGTGGTGGCATACCTGGTAACTATGAAGGTAATACATCTGCAAACTCCTATAGAATAGGGTGGTCATCAAGAGAATTATCCTTCTCTACCTCCTCCTCTCTATCACTGATAGTGATAGAATATAACTGACATCCCTTCCACATGCACCACTTAAGTTGCATAGCAGAAATCATACAAAGGGATACAGGTCTCTAAACTCCTACTATAACTGAGGTCACCCCATCATCCTCTAAACACTCCACTATCTTCTACCTAAAATCCATCTTGGCTCTATGGGAATAGAGCCAATCCATGGTGAGAATGACATCATAGGATCCAAGTGGTGTGACACGAAGGTCAACTATGGTGGTAAAGTCTCTAATTTGCAACTGGAAACCTCTCACCAAGGAACTAATGAATACCCTAGCTCCTGAGGCTAACTCAACCTCCTAGCTAACATCCTGCCTAGTTGCCACTAGTTCGCATTGCTCCACTATGAAAGGTGAAATAAAAGAGTCAATGGCTCCAAAATAAAAAAGGATAGAAACACTAATACCTCTAATCATGCTTACAGCCTCAATGATTGTGGCCTAGTGCTTAGCTTGGCGGTTATCAACCACTGTGAATACTCTCTGTGCTCTACCCATGTCTCCTTTAATAGACTCAGAAGCTACCACTCTCTGACTACCGACTGAATGGCCTGTAGGAAAATCCCTAGCTATGTGCCCCATGGAACCACATGTGTAGCACGGTCCTCTAGCTTGTAGCTGTATACCCTGAGGCCTAGACTGCTACTATCCTCCTGTAGCACTAGACCCACTGAATCCACCTTTGGAATCCTAATACTATCCCCTCTAATATCATCAAGATCCCTGTGAGTGCCATTGCTTGGGCTTAGAGCCCTACTATCCCTGAGATGGTTTTTGTTTCTGATTTTGCTGTGACTACTATAGTTGTTGTTGCTGGGGTGCCCTAGATGATCCTAATGAGTTCTTCTAGTTCCCCTTCCAATGAGACTTCTGGTAACCAGAAGACTGAGAAGTGGCATTCTGGTTTTGTGACCGGTCTCGGGCATCATGAGATCTGTTATGGATCTCCTTAGCTACCATGGCCCTCTCCACTGTATCATGTAGATCTCCTACAAGTATCATTCACACTCTGTTAGCTATGGCATAGTTCAACCCCTTGATAAAGCGGTTGACCTGGAGTTTCTTTTCCTTCATGTAGTCTACATAAGGAAGGAGCTTGAGAAACTTGTTCTTGTACTGGACTACTGACAGGCCTCTCTACTGTAGGTCATGAAACTCCTCAATGCGATGCTATCTAAAATGCTCCGACATATATCAAGCTTAGAATCTCTCCAAGAAGATCTCCCATGTGAGGGTGTCCATGGTAAGATGACTCTTAACCTCCTCCTACTTCCACCAAGTGGAACTGTTACCTCTCAACATGTGTACTGCAAAGCATGCCTTAAGGTTGCTCTCGTAAGAATGCAACCCAAAGCAATGCTTGAGGCTTAAAAGCCAAGCCCCTGCCTCTGTCCCAGCCATGGATCCTGAAAAGGGTGGTGGTTGAAGTCTAATAAGGTCTCTAATCATGTCCCCTATGTCGTGAGGTACTCTTGACACTAGCGCTGGTGGCGGCTCTAGCCTGTGCACTAACTTGCCCTCATGAACTGCCTGCTCCGCTACTCGTCTAGGAGGGGGACTCCTACTCCGCTCTTAGTTCTTGGCCTGTTGGCCTCCCAGAGGTAATCTATCCATGATAATGCTAGCTAGATTCTATAAGGCATTAAGGATGTCCTAATTGGGATTAGGTGGTGGTGGAGGAGGGGGTCCTTGCTCATCACCTAGTCCCTCGGTTGCTCACTCATCACCCTCTATAGCCACACGACCGCCTCTAGGTCTCCGCCCATGTTGGCGTGCACTACACATGACTGGAGGCATCCTACACTAAGGACAAAACAACAATAAGTTTGGAAAAATTAATGGGTTAAAAGGTTCCTAGAGTAGAAACTATGCTCTGATACCAGAATTGTAATGCCCAAAATATTCAGACAAAAACAAAACAATTTTTTTTTTTTTAACAAACACTTTTGTACACCTAGGACAACTAGATTTCACAAGAGCCCACAGACGCGAAGCTTTGGAATTGTAAGCTTGCTTGGGTGAGTCACCCAATGACACATAAGGGAACATAAGGCAAGCACTGGTGTGCCTCCATCCCTTACATGATGAAAGTCATTAGGCGACAAGGGAATAGGGAATCATTAAGAGATATCACATTCCTAACCAAACCGAGTTAATTCTAAGGTCAATTTGGAAAGACTTTAGGGATCTTAAATAAAATATTTTAATCAATTAAATGTAATGTTATAGAAGAAACAATATAATATTAACATCAGCTAATTCACTTACGAACTAAATTCCTTCGCTAAACCTATATAATTTAAAGGTTAATTATTTCATTAAAAACATCCAAACTTAACCTCATTTCCTTATTTAAAATCCAGCCAATAAATAAATAATCTACTAGCTACTAAGTCCACTAAAGATATAAGCTCAACTATAAATTTTAAAGATGGAGAGATGGTAAGAGGGATTAAATTTTAAATTTCTAAATTAACCCGGAGCAGTCTTGTGCTTAAAAGGGATTAAAATTACTAAGGAAAATTATAACTTAAATATTATATCGATCTTATTTATATTACTCATTCAACACTTTCCTTTTAGAATAGATAAAATTTAAAATTCATAACTCCTTTCGTAGAACTATAAAAAAATTGTTTCATCCTATTAACCTTATAATTTTTTTTAGAAAAATCTCAAGATTAAATAAAAGCCTTCAACATAAATTTTTTAAATGGCAATACCAATTTAACATTTCAAATGGAAAAATAATACTGTGCAACTATTTATTCTAAAAATAAAATATAATAAAATTCTACTAAAGAAGATAAATGTCATCTTCATATAAACAAGAGAAAACAATAACTATATCGTGACAACTTGAAAAAAGAAAACAAATTAATTAAAATAAAATTTCCATCTATTTAATACTCCACATATTTTAAATTAAATAAAGAATGAACTACACACAAGACAAGATTAGTCATAAAGAAATTAATAACTCTCCAAACCCTAATATGAAATTAGGGTTTGGGGCCATTTTAAAACATTTAAAAACCCTAATTTCTTCATTGTTATCATGTAGGTTGAAGGAGGCCAAAATCTAGAAGGGAAGGTGAAGAAAATTCTTCACTATCAAGAGCATGGATGCTTGCAAGTTCTCTCTGAAACTTCTTGACCATGGTTATAGGCTTTCTATTCTTTTAATATATCAGATCTATTTTTTTATATATTCTTTTTTTTTTTATAGTTCAGTTGTGACTGAGTAGATCCGAAGAAGCATACAGTAGCTTCTAAATCACTACTCTTTTTCTTAAATTTGAGATTTCTTTCTTTCTGTAATATTTCTTTTTATAGCCATTTCATATGCATTAAGTATCAGATTAATTCTCTTATAATAGTGAGAGATTTTTTAAAAAAAATATTACATTTTTTTTAGGGTTTGTAAACCCTAGCCGCGACTGAGTTTTTTTAAAAATAAAATAGTTTTTTTGAGGGTTTGAAAATCCTAGCCGCATTTTTTGTTTGTTTGTTGTGGCTCGACCATGGTAGATCACAGTCACTGCCATGACTGTAGCCACGATAGAGAGCTCGATCTCTTCCATGACTGCAGTTGCAGCAGAGACTACTATGGCTCTAAGCCACGACAGTGCTAGGCACTGCCATGACTTAGGGTCACGACAATACTGTTGTTACTCGCACGGGGCGAAAAAAAATAAAGGGCTTCAACCCTAAGCAAAAATCATTAGCTATTTTTTTAAAAAACATGTTTAATATATTATTAATTAATATATTTATTATACATTGTTTAATGTATAATGTATATATTATTTAATATTATATTACATAGTATTTCTAGATACTAAATATATAATATTATATACTATATTTTATACATTATCTAATGTATAATATATATTATATAATATTATATTATATATAATCCTTCAAATATGTAATACATAATAATATATGCTATTTATTATAAATTATTTAATGTATAATATAATATATGTATTATTATATTTTATAATATTTCAAGTTATATATAGTTAGATGGCATTGTTGATTCTGGCATATTTTTTATTAAAAAAAATATGAATAATATATGATTATATATTATATATTATACATAATTATATATATATATATATATATATATATATATATATATATATATATATATATATATATATATATATATATATATATACTTACACAATTAAAATTTTACAAGGTTATTCTTTTTACATAAGAATATGACAGTAAACATAAAACATTGTTTTGTAAAATGCATCTACTGTTTAAATATTCAACTAGTAGGAAAATATAGATTGTTATAAAACTATTCCACTAAAATCTGATTTACAATGTTACACATTAATTTTCTCACATAATTTTAAGTTTCAGATTTGTCCTCTGTTCATACCTATTTAAAATTGATATACATTCTTTAGTCTAATATTAATTATGTAACAACAATCATTCTAACATATATTCTAATACAAAGGACTGGTTATGAAATTCTATAGTCAATGAGACTTTCACATTTAAACTGCCAGGTACTTGATTTTCAAGCTCAAATGTATATTCCTTATGTACCAAGTTTTAATAATTATACTGACTATGAAGGTACAGTAATAATAGAGATAAAAGCATTAAGAGTAATAATCATTTAACTATATTAAAATACATTTCTTAGATGCAAAAAAGAAATTTAACTTTTAATGGCTATCAAAGCTAAATTAACCAATTTTCTGTACATAACAATTTTCATACTACATATATATTGGAAGACTGATTTAATAAGAAATTTATAGTTGCAGGAAATTCAATTTTTTCTGGGCAAATAAAATAATTTGACATTTCCAGTTCATATCTAAATCACATAACATTTTAGCAGAGAACTGAATTTAAAATTTAATTAATAGTTGTAGAAACTAGAATTTTTTAAGACAGCAAATATATTTACTACGACTAATACAAAAAAACTACTAAAATAACCAGTCTTATTCCAGCTCATATAATATTACAATTTCTCTGTTATAGAAAACCAAAATGCATAGAGCAAGATCTCTCAAGATGTTCTCCTAAGAACAGTCTTTAAAAATTTCTCTACTTAAACTTGAACTTCAAACTTGGACTTCTCCTTGAAACCAAGAAACCAAACTTGTAAACACAAGACTTTCTTCACATGACCATGGAGGCTCACCTCCCAGTCTAGGCCATTACATGGCCACCCCTGAGCTAGGGAAAACAAGAATAGGATGGGTTACACTCATACAACACAAGCATAAACATTTAAACATAATTTGGTATAAAGAACTTCACATTTTACTCCCTTCCCAAACTTGCACAAGGACTCTAAATATAGAATCCATAGAATGGGTGAAGGTGGAATCTTCTCTTATGGACACACCTAACATATAACAAAACAATATTTTAATATATATTACAAGCCTTCACAAGGCCCTTGCAACCAAACAATTCAAATCCATGAGTATCAACAATACACTTATGGCCCCCCAAAAAACATAAGAAGGCTCTCATGGTGCCCATACAACCATGTTCTGACACATAAGGAAATCCGAACTAGGCCCTTCACCCAAGTTCTCCTCAAATCTTCCCAAGGATGAGGAGTGAACTTGAACACCCATAAACATGAAGCAATTCAAGAAGACAAACAAGTTTGAAAGAAAAATCTCAAGATACAAAATAATCACAAAATAGAAACCACCAACCTCCTCCTAAGCCAAGGCTAAATGAAGAATTGAAGATGAGCTCCTCTTGACTCCAAGCTTGCTATCCTTCTCAAATCTACTTAGTCCAAACCTCTCTAGACCTCCTCTCACTCTCTCCAAAACTAGCATAGACCAAAAATGAACAAGTGTATGTTCCTAAGTCTTTCTCCCCTAAAGTCATTCAAAGATTCTTCTCTCATCCCCCTTCCCAAAACAATTAGGTTTCTAGATCTTAGACAAAGTGACACTTGCCCTTACTAAAGATATGGAATGAAATTCAACACATGAAAAGGTGAGACATCCTAGATAGCATTTCCATTTTCGTTTATATAAAAAATGGCCTATTTGGAGAGGCAAAAAGGTGGCCTAAGAAAGTGGAAATAGAGGAAATAAGCCCCCTAATCCATGCACTAGCCTTGGGGCACCAAAATTCAACCTAAACTATATCTTAGGACTCCACAAAACCCTTCAAAAACCCCAGTTAAACTTGCATCCGAAAATGGAGTATTGGTTTCATAAATCTTGGTTCCTTAAACCACCTACTTAGCTTAGGAATACTCAAAACCAACTAAGGAGAGGGTGGGGCCCTTATTCCACTCAAGCATGCCACATCATCACCATGGTGTCAAGTGACACCTCACTAAAGCACAGAACACAAACACATTTGGCATGCCTTGTGGACAAATACATTTATATTTTCACAAAAATAAAATTTACTTACAAACATACATTTTCAAACATTGTCAACCGCATACACACAGGTATCACATTTATGAATAAAATCACGATACGACAAGGTCAATCTTTTCTTAGAGTCAACCTTGGTTTCAAACTGATTGCACTTAGATCCTTTCTTGTTTCCCCAAATTAACAACCATGACCATGTTCCTACACACTCAATTTCGATGTCAGTAATTCATAAAATCTTTGCATTAATAATCATTTAAAAAATGAAGTATTAACATCTAAACTTGACAATATATATATCTACATTTCATGAAACATTACATAATCCACGTTATACTCTAATTATTCTAACATCAAAATATTGATTCAATTTGCACATAAGCATGTAATTCTAAACTAATCATAGAACCATGATTCCACCCATATTCATTATATTGAAAGATGACATAACAAATTGAAAATGCAGAATTCATATATCATAGATAATCAAGGAACCAAAATTAGCATATATAAAGTGTACGACTAATGTGATCATCATAAAAATCTATAGCAAACAACTCATAAGATCCAATGATAGCATATGTAATCCAAAATAGGTCAAATGTCTATACTCAAAGTATCATCCCGATGAATCAAATGTCAAAATGAATGTCGAGCTAAAATGAGTCAGGGTAGGACCTCACATTTACAAACTACTCTTAGAAAACAAGACTATCAAGAATGACTGAATGGGATTCTCAACTTGACCCCATCCCCGGCAACAATGCCAAAAATGAAAAGCCTCATAATAGGTAATAATAACTACGCCAAATCCTTCCCTAGGAATAGTATATTCAAACTAGGTATTATTTTTGCTATCACAAAGTGCATTTAGATTGTCAACCCATGGACGTATACTTGAAATGGGATAGAACAGTTTGTGCACTAAGTTTCACATAGAGTTATCTTACTTAAACTACTATAGTAAAGGAAAATGCATTTAAAGAACCAAATTATTGCTGCAAGAAAGCTAAAACACATAGCTGAACAAATAAACTAATATAAACAACCATAAATCTAACTCCATCTCATTCTACCATTCTAATGCGTGAACTATGGCTATCTCCGCATATGTTGTAGGAACTAACACATATACAATGGTGTAGGAATGAATAGTGAAGACTACCTTAAATGCTGAAAAAAATTAAACTACCCTCTATTCTAGTCTACTCTAGTCTACTCCATCTCCCAAGTGGGCCCTCCTTGGTTGGTTTCGACTAACTATTAACACAGAAGATAACTCAAATTATTCCTTCATTTCATATATTTAGAAAATATAGATTACAATTGGAACATATACTTGAAGAAAAACTTGCTTCAATACAACAGTAACATCATTATTTTGCCTAACTAGATTTTCATTGATCATCTCCATTTATATAGAGAATTACATTCAAACATTCAGATACACTTGACTGATTCATCCATGAAAGAAGGAAAACACGTCAATCAATAACAGAAGATCATAAAGATCAAACAACTATCTTAACAGAACATTAATTATGGAGGAGATCTAGGATGATCATGCTCCCCTATATTTCTTGAAGCATTCATTCATTCCTTCAATTCTACAGGCATATCTCATGGCTGTCTTGATGGGTCTTTTGATCGTGACCAAAATATCTCCACTCCTTCATTGATGTAACCGATTTATTTTCTAGTTGCTCCTTCATTCCTAGTAGGTTAGTAGCATATGAATGCACATTCATATATTCAACTTAATCAATTTCATCCAAATGTTAAATAACACTTTAAATTAGCTATATGAAATACTCCATTATGTATATATATAGTATTGGCAAGGTGTGTATACTAGTTCCTACCCAAAAGTTTGAGGATATAAATGTACTTATGGAGTATATACAATCTTAAATACTTAAAAGTCACACAAATGTTTTAGGAATGTTTCAAGAATAGAGCATACAATATTATAAAACATAGAACAACTTTGGTCTCATCAAACATAAGCCTGCAAAGGTGATTATTAGGATGAAGCAATGAAGGAAGAATTATCTCTGGTTGAAAAAAATGACACATGCATTCTTGTTCGAAGGCCTAAAGACAATAATATGATTGGTACTAAATAGGTATTCATAAAGAAGATAAATGAAGAAGGATAAGTTGAGAGGAATAAAGAAATGCTAGTGTGAAAAGGTTATTCTCATATGGAAGAGATTGATATAAAGAAACATTTGCATCAATAACAAGGTTGGAAGAAGTTATACTATTTATAGCTGGTGAAACCCATAAGAACTTCATACTGTATCAAATGGATGTTAAGTTAATATTTTAAATTGTAAGTTAGAAGAAGAGGTATACATAGAGTATCATGAGTGTTTTACTCTAAGAAAAGAACCTGATATGGTGTGCTTATTGAAGAAAACATTGTATGGACTAAAGAAAGTCCCTAGAGCCTAGTATTCTAGATTGGAAAAGTATTTTCTCAAGATCATATTCAACAAAGGTACTGCAGAAATATAATATGTAGTTTAAAATTATTAATGAGAAAATCCTTATTGTAGAAGTCTTTTTGATGATATTATCTTTGGTGGAGATGATAAGTTAAGTAAAGAGTTTTCATTAGAGATATAGAATGACTTTGAAATGTCCATGATAGGAGAAATGAAATTCTTTCTAGGCATACAAGTTAAACAATTTGACAAAGGAATTTTTATGACTCAAGCTATGTATGTGAGTGAATTTCTATGAAAGTTTGGGTTAGATGACTCAAAACCTATGGGAACACCTATGGTGATAGGATGTAAGATATAAAGAGATGATGAGTCCCCTAAGGTTAATTATTCAATGTATAAATAAATGGTTTGTGGATTGTTATATTTAACTCATACAAGACCTGATATCATGAATGCAATATGTATTGTTGTAATATTTCAAGATTATCAAAGGAACACTCATGAAGTAATAATAAAAATTATATTTAGATATCTGAAAGGGACAATAGAATTTGGAATGTGGTACCCTAAGGATGATGATTTCACTTTATGTGTATATACAAATACTGATTGGCATGAGATGTTGATATCAAGATGAGCACAATGGTGGTACATTCTTTTTGGGTAGTAGATTGAGGTCATGGATGAGTAAAAAGATGAACTCAATTAACTTATCCATTGTAGAGGCAAAATACATTGTTGTTACTGGTAATTATACTCAAATAATTTGGATGAAGTAGATGTTATCTGATATTGGAATTATTTTTTATGAACCGATTGTGATTTACTATGACAATTCAAGTGCCATAAATATTTCTAAGAATCCAATACAACATGCCAAGATAAAGCACATATCAATCATCATTTTTTAAGAGAGAAGGTGAATGATAAAGGCGTGAGTCTAGAGTATGTGCCTACAAAGGGACAAATAGAAAATATATTTACAAATCCACTACCAAAGGATATATTTGAGTATCTCAGAGGTAAGTTAGGGGTCATTACCCCTCCTGATCAAAAGTAAGATGTAGAGAATCACATCAGCCTAGTATGCCTCAAAGAGAAATCTTAATACTAGATTTATCTATGGAGGATGCTACTTAGGAGGATTAGTAAGCATGGTCAGGAAAATTTGTTTGATTTGAAGTTGAGTGTATGAAAAGAGAGATACAAGGAATTGCACAAATCAGTGAGTTAAGTCTTTGGTGTTTGATTAACAGTTGGATGTGTTTAATGGCTTAGAGATATATGAAAGAAGGAAATAAGGGATTGAAAAGGTATAAAAATAAGAGAAGGAAAATGAAGCATACATTGATATGACAAAGAAAGTTGTATAAGAATAGATGATACACCTTTATCATTAAAGTAAAAGGGGGAGAGAATGATATGTGAAAAAGAATTAAATTCATATAAGAGAAGATATCATAAGAGAAGATTAGATTAGAGTTTGGATAAATGGAGATTAGAAGAGAAGATAAGAAAGAGAAGATCAAATGTAAGAAGAAATTTCATATATAATTGCACATAATAAAGAGAGTTTGTCAAGAATAGTGTTGTACATATAAGGGGGAGAAACTAATGGAGAGAAGATTATGTAATCAAATTGAAACCAAGGAGAGCATATTACTAGGGGGTAGAGAAAGGGAAGAGGTGATAAAGTAGATAATAGTTAGAAAGACTCTGAAAGATGATGATGTATTGTGGATATTTTTGGTAGTACTATTGGTTTCTGATTGCATTACTATGTTTTATGTTTTTTTTTCCGTCACATGTTTCCATCAATTCCAAAGGGGGAGATTGTTGGAAATTTGGATGTGTTGTCATTGATGTCAACATGTATACTATGGATTTTTTAATGTATACTCTTTGTTTGTATTTCTAGTGTCAAGATCAAATGGTTTTGATATTTGTTATGAATTTTGGTTGACATATATGTTATTTTTCCAGTAACATAGAATGTTTATATGAATGGCAGTAGATGGTTCCTAAAGATGAGGATTTTCACACCACATAGGGTTATGTAGAGATTCTATTCATACTTCATGTCAAGTTTGAGTTTCTAACATAATGATTTAATCAAGTTATGGTGTCACAAATGAAGACTAGTTATTTTGTTGATTGCCAGTGTTATAGAGTTATAGTGTTTTAGAGATTGCTTTTGAATACATGTTGTAGATGAGAACTTTGGTTCTATAGTTAGGAATATGTTAAGGAAATAGTAATGTGTCTACCATTCAAAGGGTTTGTGATTCTGATGATCTACAAGGCAGTTATAAGTATTTTAGTGGAGGATGACAGTGTTCTTGAAAGTTATTCATAAGATGCTTGTAGATCTAATGAATATAATATATTTGTTTGTTTGTTTGTTTGAATATAATGATGTCTTAGAATGATCTAGGATTATGTTCTTGATGCGATGGAAGTTTACATTGATCAAGGTGGCCAAGTTCAATGAATCTAAGTTATTTTTTGTGATATTAGCCAACATGTTAAGGAAAGAATATGGAATGGTTTATAAGAGATCGGTAAAATGTTTTAGAGTTATGATCATGATCTTGAGATATTATTGATGGATCAAAGGGATTTTTGAAAAGCACCCAGACATCCTCATGGTTGGTTTTGGCATTGAGACATGGATGATTAGGGATTAGGTTTTGTCAACCTAGTTCTTGATAAATATGGTGAATTAGGGTTTGATTGGTATTTTGTGTGTATGTGTTACTTTTGAGATTGTACACTAGCGAAAAAAATTATTGATCTACTGAAGGATGAATTTCTTGTTTGTAGTATGGTAGAAACAATTGTAGCAAGGGATATGACTATAATGAAAGGGAATTGATAGAGGCATAGTGAGATGCTATTATATAGTTCATGAATTATCATGTTGGTGTCTGAAAAGTGTTTCTAAGTTAGTGAGGCTTCTTAATTTTATCTGTAAGTCAATGTAACCTCCTTAGGGTGGGTGACCAAGGTGAATTGAGTAGTGAATTCTAGGCAGTGTGCTTGAATGAAAGTGTATTCCTCATATTGTAATAAGCTATACTTATAATAAGGTATCATTATTATTGTGAGCATCAACCCCACCATTTTTTTTACCGTAGTTTGGGTTTCCACAATTAAAATTTTTTTGTTATGTGGTGTTGATGTTTTCTGATTTGTGTTTACTTGCTTTACATTTTGCAAATCAATAATAATAGTTCATGTAATTAAGGGTTTTGAAGTTTAAGTATTTTGGTAGCAACTAATTCACCCCCTCCCCCCATATTCTTAGTTTCTTGATGCCTATTTTCCACATGTTTCATGTTGGGTTCACCAGAATGTTGACAAAATAACATGATTAAAGTCGATCAAGAAAGATTTAAAACATCATGTAAATTTACTGCTAATCAAACTAATAAGGCCATTAAATTAAATCATGAAAATAAAATGAATCAAAACAATATACCAATGCTCTTTTGATGAAGCCTCCTTGATTTTTCATTGTTCTCTAATGTTCCTATGTTTCTCTCAAGTAGACAAGTTCACCTACAAAATTAAGGTAAGTATGGATAGAGCGATACAAGAATTATAAAAAATTGTGGTTGCAAGAATGTGGCAAAAAATGCCACTTTATCTAGACTTTTTAAATTTGAATAGATGGTCAAGATTGAGGACAATTAATGGTCATGATTGCATTTGACAACTCAAAATTTACAAATGACAAGTTTATGAAAAAATTGAATAGCGCATTTATCAAATAACAACTTATGGAAAATTAGTTAGTGCATTTGGAAAGTGAGAAGAAACTAGGGGAAGGTGTAAGGGGAAATTGTTATCATCAATTCTGAATATGTCCTATGGGGGAGTAATCTAGCATGACTAGAGAAGTCACATGTTGCATTCATGATTGTGTTTTTCATTGATGTCAACATATTGTTTATACTTGAAGATTAACATAGTAGTAGATAGAGTTTGAGTTAGCGCATAGAGGGAATTGAAGATGAGGTTAAGTGGAGCTGAGGACATGTTCCTTATAGTGTCTTGATAACATGGTTAAGAGTTAGTAAAAAAATTTAAGTATTTGCGTCAGTTATAAGTAATCTAGTGGAAACTGTATTCTGACAGAGTTCCTAAGAAGCGGTTTGTGATAATAGGATTATATCTCCTAACAGGGATAGAATTTGGACAAGAAAATTTATACAAAGGTTGAAGACAATGCAAAGGTGGCCTGGATAAGTTAGCATAGTTAGAGGTTGTACATGTGAATATTTATTAAGGTTGTGAGCTAACTCTTTAGTGTAATTATAGAAATATTATGTAACATGTAATGTTTTATATTTTGTAATTGGTAAAGCCTAATTGGTTGACTCAATTATGAAATATTGAGTGTGGTATAAAGGAAGGATTATTTTCCTTGATTATGATTAGTGGATGTGAAAAAATAAGTTGTGAAGTGTGAATTGATGTGAGTAAGTGATTTAAGGGATTGTTATGTGATGCAAAGTGTTCAAATCTAGTGTTGAGATTTGGAGAAGCATTTGGTGCGGTTAGGCACAGTAAAAGGAGAGAAGAAAAGTTAGTAAGATTAGTTGTTTTTTTTATTATTCTGTTTGGATAATATAGAGATTAGTTGGATAGTGTGTTTGGTGATCTTTCCCTTGAAGCTATTTGGACAATGGATCCTTCTATTTTCTTCAACTCCTAATAGGGTTAGAATCTCCTCATAGGGATTCAAAGTCTCCTAATAGGGACTGATATGTACTGAATGTATTTCATAGAATCCTAATAGGGTCCATCCTCTCACAAGAAATTTCTATATTAGTACATTTTTAAGGTTGTTGTGTTGGAATGGAGAGATAGGGTATTGAGAGGGGAGAGGTGAATCAGTGCCCTCAAAAACTTTAACTCCAAAAACTCAATCAGCAAACATTAGTAAACTCATCTATCAACTAAATCCATTGTATGCATCATTCATTCAATTAACTTGTAAATGTAAATTACTTCAAATCAAACAATAAATAAATCACATAACACAAGTATTTTGGTTACGCAGAAACCCTTGTTAGAAGGTAAGAATTGTGGTGGGGATGACACCCACAAATTCTTCACTACTACAGATAATAAAGTGTGCATGTTAGGGCTACAAGTTTGTGATCACTTCTAGTGATCTTACCCTATTAGGAGTAACAAAAGATCAAATAGATCTACCTTGTTAAAGGATTTAACCAACACTACTTGAGTGTGTACTCGGTCAAGAGATTTACAATAAAGACTATTAGGTCTACTCTGTTAGGAGATTTTACCAAATATCTGTTACAATGATTAGAGAATAATAGTAGGGTATATGTGAAATGACAACTTATACTTGTCTAAATCAGATCTATGAAATATCAAATGTATATCACCTCAGTGTGTAGATATTTGTCCTCTGTACTACTTGGTAGCCTTGTCTAATTCTAAATAATTAACTATGTTTGATTACTACTCAACCTTGTCTAAAAACTGATGTCTTGAAGGTGGCTTCTTACTTTAAGATCTCCTTTTTTTTTGCATCTCACACTTAGTCAAAATGACATGAATTAAAATTATATAGCATACTGCAATGACCTTTCATGACCGCCTAGAATTTCATGACCTAATTAGGTTTACATCATCTTAGGAACAACCCTAAGATCTACGGTATACAAAAATAACCTAGATCTAACAATTACATAGATATCATCATCACAATTAATGATTACATCTACAATAAATGATCCTTGATCTTGGTAAAACATTTTATGATTATGTTGTAACCATCTACATAGATAAATGTGCCAAAACTAATTACTATGTTGTTTCATGGATTGCTTGGTAAATACTATCAATACTGCTCGGTAAATACACTAGTGTTCGATGTCTAGTCTGCTCGGTGTTTACTAATGCTCGGTATCAGTATACACTAATGCTTGGTAAAAATTCTCTGGTGCTTAGTTAGAACTATTTCCTTTTTTTTCTTAGTACTGCCTTGAGATAACTTGATATGAAGACTTATGTAGTTAACCAACTAGCATGTGTAGCTTGCAGTACTTCTTTTTATTGAATGAATAGAATAGGTAACCAACTAATCATCTTTGATACTAATGATAATCCTTAATGCTCGAATAGAGATAAAAATCTACCCCTTTGGCATTAGTATCAAAACCTTGAATGTATATAGACCTGATGTCTCAAATTTGTTCTAACTTCACCATATATACATAGATACTTTAACTTAACAAAATTTATCAAAATTTCTCCCCCTCAGTGCATGCTCCCAATAATATGTAGTGCACATATCATATTTACACACTTTGGCATATACATTAGTTTTCCCCCTTTTTTATAGTAATGCCAAATACAAAAAATTTTTCTTACAGTTTATCAAAAATATGCTGGTTGGTTTTCTTCAAAGAATCTAAGCTATTTTCCCATTCCTTTTTCAAGTTGGTTAGAGAAATGTTCTCAAGACCAACTTGTGCATACATGTCAAAGATATTGTCCAACATAGAGATTTCTAGTGTTGAAATTAAAACTTGTGCTTTGACAATGTGTTTCTCAAAAATCTTAAGATAGGGAAGCAACTCTGTTTGAAGCTCGGTGACTTGGTCACTCATCCTTTCTTCCTGCTTCCTCAAATCTACTCTTAACTACTTGAGTTCTTGAACTTTCAATATATTCTTAACAAAAGCATCTGGCTCAGTTAAGGCTACTTGTGCACTGGCTTGGATTTCAGTATCCAGCTGTTTAATCTTCTCACTGATCTTAGTAGTGAAGGTCTCCATAGCACAAAGCTTAATCAACATCTGAATAATTAAATGAGTAATAGATTGTATGTCGGTTATTACCTCAGATAATTTGACATTGTTTATTGCCACTTCTTGGCTGATTTTCTTTGCAAGTTTATGTTGTATCTTTGATTCTTCCCTTTCTTCAATTCTTTTCTTAGCTTGAATGTTAGGGGCATTGATTTCTTGTGCAAGGATAGCAAGTTGGTCCTTGATAGGTGTGTCTTCATTTACCTATACCTTAGGTACAACCTATTGTAAGATGTCTCTTACATTTTCTAGTATCTCCTTGCTCTTGCATTTCTTCTTTAGCATCTCTTGTGCTGCTTTTCTTGTACACAACTCCTCATATTTTCTTAATTCTTTGGGGTATAGGGTCCTTGGGTCACATTCTCATATAATAATCACTTCATCAAGTGTGACTGGCCCTTTTCCATGTTTCTTCTTCTTCTTCTTCGACACTTGAGGTGAGATCTTCACAAATGGAACTATTGCTTTATCCTCAATGTTTAGTACGTCATGCTCGGTTGACACATTTTCCTCCTTTTTCTTCTCTTCGGTAACCTTTGTATCAGTTGACTGAGATGGAGCTTCTGATGTTGTGTCAGGTGGGGTTGCCTCAATTTCCTTAGGGTCATCTTGGCCATGTGTATCTACCTCTTTTACCTCTTTTACCTCATGCTCATTTGTTTCTATCAGTGTACTAGCTCCTTGTTCCCCTGATGTATCCATCGGTTGCTCAGGGTTTGAGCCTTTGGGTTGTTCCTTAATTATAATTTCAACTACTTCCATCTGTTACAAGTAGTAGTTTTCATTTCACCAAAAGATTGACCTGTTAATGCTCAATACAACCACTAGACTTATAGAAAACATAGGAGGTGGTTAAGCCATGTCACAAACCCCGAGGGGAGCGCTGACCATTTTGCCAACAATATCATCCTCAGCATTACTTGAGGGGATTTGAACCTATGACCAAGCTTTGATACCACTTGTTACAAGTAGTAGTAGTTGTTGCACCAAAATATCAACTTGTTAATGCCCGATGCAACCACTAGACTTATAGGAGACACAAGAGATGGTTAAGCCATGTCATGAATCCTGAGGGAAGTGCTAACCATTTTTCCAACACCATCAAGATAGGAAGTTCACCCGATAATGATGTGGTGGTTGGCTTAGTAAATGCACCTTATTCTTGTGTTATAGCTCTAGCAACATTCACATCCTCATCATCATCACTGTCATCAGGATCACCATTTGTGATGTCCTCAATGAGTACATATAATGCTTTGTTGTCTATAGTTTGGATCTCAACTTGATCCGGTGCATCTTGTGAAAAAATTAAGTCCTCGGTGGCAATTTTAGTATCAGGTACCTTGGTATCTTATATGTCTATCTTGTCTTGTTTCACTTCCAGATTTTCATATTCAATATGAATTCCTTTTCCTTTTGATTTTATCTTTTTCTTTGATGATTTGGCTAATGCCATCTTTTTTGCTTGCTCTTGGGCTTCAACTATTGAGGTCTAGATGAGTTGACTATTCTCATTTATATCTTCCAGATTTTCATCTAGTATCTGCATTGCCTGATTCTTCACTCTAAATCTAGTCAAATATGTTGTCATGTATTCCTCAATTTTAGGAATAGATAACTTTGGAATTTCCAAAACTAGGGATTGTTCCCTCATTTTCTTCTCAGTGTCTAAGGCATAGGACCATTTTTGTGTTATTCTTTCCTCTAATGCCTTAGGTAAGTGTTTGGAAAATTCAATAGGAACTCTTTTGAATTGAATCATCATCTGGATGGTTGCTTCTTCTATTTTATTTTGATCCTCAATTGATATGTGCTCAAACAGATAGATTTTGGGATCAGTGAGTTCACCATTCTCAATCATATCTTCAACAAATTCATTAATTAATCTATCTTTATTGTTGAAAACTTTAAACTTATTATTATCATCTTCTTCATCTTCTAAATCTCCCTTACCTCTTATCAATTTTGTTCTTTCCCTTGAGGCTTCTGTAGTAGATTTTGTACCTCTCTTGGTACATATGTATTTGTAGGTGTTGTTGCCTTTGGTTTTGTATACTTCACAACTCCTTTCTTCAATGGTGGTGAAGCTGTAGTTGTTGACTTTGTTCGTGCCCTTGACTACACTTCTAACTACTTCTTCTTTTGAGTTGGCAAAGGGGAAACAGTGTAGAGTCTATACCTTTATCCAAATCAATTTCTTCATTGTCATGAGGTTTGTCAGTTAGAAATAACTGACCTTTAGTTGCAAATTCAACCAGTGAACTATCAGATGATCCAGTATCATCTCCAAACTTCTCTACTAGAGTTTTCATCATCTTTCTAGTTTTCTTTGTTATCTTACCGATAACCAGGCCTATTTTTATTCTTGTCTTAGCCTCCTCATATGTTCCAAACCTTTTTTCATTTACATCCTTCGATGTAGCTAGCAGAGCCTTGATTGATTTTGAAGAAAAATCAATATCCATTTCATAACCCATGGGGGCTAGCCATTTAATCCTAGGCTCCACAACCTTTATTAGTGTGTGGTTGGTGTCCACAAGAAAACAAATATCCTGCTCATATTCTTCAACTAATTTACTAGGAATTCTACTTTGATAATTCATTCTAATCTTAAATTGTTCAAAATAGTTATCAAAAACATTATTCAAATTATTTCCCAAGTCATTGATCATATCTATTATCTGCACTATGACTGGCTTGTCAGTTGAACACTCTACATTACTGATAGAAGGGAAAAATCATTAATGCACATAGAAAAATATGCAAACTAAAAGTGATCCAACCTTACAAGTATTAGACTTTGTCAACCAGATAGTCTTCGTGTTTTCTTCAATTTTCCTCAGCAGTAGCTCGACAAGGTCTAACTAGATACTTTTTTGACCATTTTGTATGCAATGTCAATGGCTCCACATAGTACACTATTTAATTTGCTTGACTAATAAATATTTCAACTGATGACATGAGCTGCAAATTTAACCTCTGGGTCATTGATTGAACCAATCTTTAGTGCTCAGCCATCCCACACTACTCCGGTGTTCTTTTCAATATCATCCCTAGAAGCACTTTGAAATGCCTTGGTCTTGTCAGTTGTTGGATACCTGATGACTGTGTGAATCATATTCTTTGTGACTTTAACTAGTTCATCCAACCAAAACTTGCCATTGTGAAACTGACTTAACACAATCCTAATCCATTAATTTTTAAAGTTCTTCAGGAAACTTAGGGCACTTGTTAGACCAATTCTTTCAACATGTTTGTATTCCAATTTAAGGTTTCCATCAACACCACAAATCTTCTGGAAAGCTGCACGTATCTTGAAATCACCAATTTTGCCTATTTTGCAGTGAATGTATGATCTAACATCTTCAACTAACAAAACCCTAGGGGGTATGCTTGAAAAAGCACTGGCTAAATCAATCTTGGATGCAACCTTAGGATGAAGTTTATATCAGGGTTCATCACAGTTAGCTGACATAATCAAGTTCACTTCCTCCTCTACAAGTTTAGATTTTCTTTTCTTGGACGCAGATGCCATTTTTCTCAACTTAGGGTTTCAGTAAATACTTTGGATAAGCTTGATAGTAATTGTACTTACTCAAAAATGATGAAGAACACGCTTGGTTGAATCTGAAACAACTTGAATGCTCCTGAAACTCTTTTCTTGAATTCATTCTCTGGAAATGTTTGCTCTTCGAAATTGCTTTGTGAAAAATAAACTAATTCTTCCATCTATTTATAGCCTTTTTCAAATTCCCACTCAAAATGCTTGTCATAAATGCTTGACCTACTTCCATCTTGGTGACAGCTATCAACTCAGTGATTACTACAAAATAAAAATAGCTCAATTAACACATAACTTTCCACTTGGTTGATGGTAATACTTGGTTAACCTTGCAAAATAGTCACCAACGGGTAACTCTTTACTCAGTCTTGCATGTACTGACTGTATGACTTTGTTAGCTCAAAACTTATAAACTATAATGCATCTTAATTCATGCTGATTCGGTATGAGTTCATTCAAATATAAGGAACTGTATGTGAGATAAGATCAATTTGGAATATCAGTTCCATACATACCTTCTTCACCTTAGGTGGAGGTGCTGATGTCACCCAATCCAATGGACAAGGTTTCACTGATTGCATTTCTTGATTCAGCATTCTCATTTGATGCCTTTCTCCACATAGTGTTTCTTATCCTCATGATATCTATAATTGTATTTCCATTCTTGAATGTTTGTTCTTCTAGTGCTTGGTCTCTGCAATCTTTTCTTAGGTGACTGACTTTGTGATAGCGCAAACATGCCATTCTAGTTCTTGTCCAACTTTGTGATTTCCCATCCTATCTCTTCCTCATGCAATTCACTGCAATATGTCCATACCTTCCACATATTGTGCAGTTAACCCATGTGTTATAATCCCAAATGTAAGCATTACCTTGTCTTCTTGGTTGGTAGGATTTGTTATGTCCTTTCGGTGTCTAGACTTATTTCATCTTTGCTCTACACTCTTGTGAGGTGTGTCCATTCTTGTTGCAAGTATAACAAAGTTTCTCTATGTCAGGTTTGTTAGAAGTCCTATTCAACTTAGATCTGCATTCATATAGTTAATGTCCAAACTTGTTGCAATTATAACAATGACCATTAAACTTAGGAGCGGTTTTCGGTTTATCTTATGCTTTACTCCTGCAAACATTTGAAGTATGTCCCAATTTTCCATAGTGATAGCATGTCAATGTCTTAGGTCTCAGATTCTGATTATTATTCACCTTTCTAGCTTGCTTGGTTGATTCTCCTTGCTTGGTGTAGCCTAATCCAATAGTGCTTCCAAGTCCTCTTTGACTAATCAAAAAATCATCAATTTTCTTGGAGCTGTCTTCAGCCTTTTTCATCATTTCAATGTTTTGTAGCTACATCTTCACTTCATTTCTCAGTTTTTCATTTTCTTCCTTGAGCACTCCAATATCTTCAAGTTTTCTTGACAACTCATGACTTAATCAGTTGATCTCATGGTTTACAATAATCATCTGATTGGATAATTTGAAGTGATGCTCAGTAAGTCTCAGTATCTCAGTTTCTTTTTCTTGAAATTATTCAGTCATCTATCTTCGGTCTTCAATTTCTAGATTCCTTTCTTGTTCAGCTTGTCTAGCATTGTTCATAACATCAATCATTCCTACCATCTATGTCTCTTGATTGATCTATAGGGATTTTACTTGTTCAATCAAATGAAGATTTTTCTCAGACAAATTAGAGATTGCACTTTCAGAACCATTAGAAATACTGCCTAAACTAGATCCAATGTTATCAAATAAGTCATCAATTTCATCTTCATGGTAGTTAGTCTCATTTTCCAAAATAGCCAAGTTATTTCTCTAAACTAGTAGCTTTTTTAATGCATCCTTAGCTTGTTTTTATTGCTCAATAAACATCTGCATCTGAATCTTTTGATTCTCTATTATTTTATCCAACTTATATCTCTTCATGATTAGATCTTTCCTCTTTAGTGGTTAAACCATCCAATAAGAGTTCAAAGCTCTGATACCAATTGTTGGAATGGAGAGATAGGGTACTAAGAGGGGAGGGGTGAATCAGTGCCCTCAAAAACTTTAACTCCAAAAAGTCAATCAGAAAACATTATTAAACTCATCTATCAACTGAATCCATTGTATGCATCATTCATTCAATTAAATTGTAAATGTAAATTGCATCAAATCAAACAATAAATTAATCAGATAACACAAGTATGCCTGTTAGGGCTACAAGTTTGTGATCACTTCTAGTGATGTTACCCTATTAGGAGTAACAAAATATCAGATAGATCTACCTTGTTAAAGGATTTTAACAACACTACTTGAGTGTGTACTCGGTTAAGATATTTACAATAAATACTTATAGGTCTACTATGTTAGGAGATTTTACCAAATATCTATTACAATGATTAGAGAATAATAGTAGGGTATCTGTGAAATGACAACTTATACTTGTCTGAATCAAATCTATGAAATATCAAATGTATATCACCTTAGTGTGTAGATATTTTTCCTCTATACTGCTTGGTAGGCTTTTCTAATTTTGAATAACTGACTATGTTTGATTACTGCTCAACCTTATCTAAAAATTGATGTCTTGAAGGTGGCTTCTTGCTTCAATATCTCCTTTTTTTTTTCATCTCAGACTTAGTCAAAATGACTTGAATTACAACTATATAGCATACTATAATGAGCTTTCATGACCACCTAAACTTTCATGACCTAATTAGGTTTACATCATCTTAGGAAAAACCCTAAGATCTATGGTATACAAAAATAACCAAGATCTAACAATTACATAGAGATCATCATCACAATTAATGATTACATCTACAATAAATGATCCTCGATCTTGGTCAAACATTTTATGATTCTTTTTTAATCATCTACATAGATAAATGTGCCAAAACTGATTACTATGTCATTTCTTGGATTGCTCGGTAAACACTATCAATACTGCTCGGTGTTTACTGACGCTTGGTATTTGTATACACTAATGCTTGGTAAAAATTATTTGGTGCTTGGTTAGAACTATTTCATTTTTTTCTCAGTACTTCCTTGAGACAACTCAATATGATGGCTTATGTAGTTAACCGACTAGCATGTGTAGCTTGTAGTACTTCCTTTTACCGACTGAATAGCATAGGTAACCGACTAATCATCTTTGGTACTAATGAAAATCCTTAATGCTCAAATAGAGATAACATGTTTTTTATGTTAGTTACATATTTATGATATAATAATATTGACAAAAGTTGTTTTAATTAGATAACTGATTCACCCCCCCCCCTCTCAGTTATCTTGGACTTTACTTTCTAACAACTGGTATTAGAGCATCAGGTACTTGAAGGAAAATATTAACAATTTAAGGAGATCCATGGTGTTTCATTTAAGAAAAGAAATTCCTAAGTTTGATGGATTTAACTATGACAGCTACAAAGAGAAGATGAAGACACATCTTCTATGTTTAGGGCCAGGATATTGGTTGATCACAAAGAATGAGAAAACTATGATTGAAGAAGAAAAGATTGAGGATTGCACTCAAATAGAAAGAGATCTATTCATGTGTAACATGTTACAAGTAGTGGTTGTCATTGAACCAAAAGATCAACCTAAGACACAAGAGGCTATTAAACCATGTCACAAATCCTGAGGGGAGTGTTGACCATTTTTCTAGCAATCTCCCCCTCAGCGTTACTCGAAGGGATTCAAACCTGTGACCAAGCACTGATACCACTTGTTAGAAAGTAGTGGTTGTTGTTACCTGAAAAGATCGACCTAAGACATAGGAGGTTGTTAAACCATGTCATAAATCCCAAGGGGAGCGCTAACCATTTTGCCAACATAACATACTTTCTAGAGAATCACTTTTGTCAGCTCTTCCTAAGAATGAATACAGTCAAGTAAAAAATTTAAAGACATCTCATAAAATTTGGTTAGCTTTGGAATCTACTTTTGAAGGTGATAAACATGCTAAGAGAATTAGACTAAAAAATTGGATATGTCTATTTCAAGAGGCTAAAATGATGGAACATGAATCTGTTAGAAGTTATATTGGTAGAATATCAGAGATTGTTATAGGTATCAAAGCTTGTGAATAAAATAAGGATGAAGATGAAATCACATGGAAGATCTTGAAAACCCTGACAACATAAATGATTAAACAAGTCATACCTTGTACTAAGAATTTTACTAGAGAGACTCTTCTTAGAAGATTGGAAGGAGCAGAGATAAGTTTGAAATAATCTAGAGATTTTCCCTCGATTGAAATTGCCTTCAGCGCACTTAGTGGTCACCCTACTTTATCAAGAAGTGCTAGTGTTAGTGGAGATTATGCCAGCAACCGCAGATTGAAATCTAAAGAAGATAGAAAGATTGAAGAAGGAATTGCCTTTCTTGTGAAAATAGAACCAGAAGGTAAGAGAATCTTTGAATGTTGGCCTTGTCAAGAATATGATCATTTTGCTTCTAAATATCCTAAGAGAGTGAAGAAATATAAGAACTTTAAGCCTAGAAGACCTAAAGAATGTTATTATGCTAATGATGAAGAATTTGAAGCTAGTATTGAGAAATTATTAAGTGAGAGTGATAATGAAAGTGATGATATAGGATTTGTTGCAATAAAAGAAGAAAATTATGAAACAAAAGTTAAAGAAGAAAAAGCTTTGGTGTCACAAGTTGAAAATAAAACTAATTGGATCATAGATAGTGGTTTTTCATATCATATGATTGGTGATATGAATAATCTTATCAATCTTAGAAACTATGATGGAGGAATTGTTAGAGTTGGAAATAATGCACCTTACCAAATAAAAGGAATAGGATCTATTTGTCTTGATGGAAAGACTAACACTGATGATGTTTACTTTGTGGATGGATTATAACATAATATTTTAAGCATTGGACAATTATTTGATAAGGGATATTAGGTTTGGTTTACTGAAAAGACTTGTATGATCAAGGATAAGAATGGTAAGATGATTGGAATAAGAGCAAGAACCAGAGGTAATGTATTTCAGTTCAATCTTACTGAGATGACATGTTTGATTGCTAAAGTTGATGATAGTTGGTTATGGCACAAAAGGTTTTTTCACATAAGCTTTGATAACATTTTGAAAGAAAGCACTACATTTACAATAAGAGATTTTCCTAGAATTGTGAAACCTACTAACATGGTGTGAAAGGAATGTGTTATGGAAAAACAAAAGAGAAATTCTTTTCCCAGCAAGAAGTTCACCACAATAGAAAAATTGGAGATTGTTCATACAGATCTGAGTGGTCCTACCAGAATAAGAGGATTCTATAGTGAAAGGTATTTTATCATTCTTGTTGATGACTTTACTAGGATGATGTGGGTAGCATTTCTTAAAGAAAAGTTAGAAGCATTTGAAAAGTTTATATTTCTTAAGAATAGAGTTGAGAATGAATCAGGAATGAAGATCAAATGTTTAAGATCTGATAGAGGTGGATAATTTACTTCAAATTAATTTAATATTTTTTGTGAAGTGAATGGTATTAAGAGACAACTTTCAGCCCCTAAGCACCTGAGAAAAATGGTATTGCTGAAAGAAGAAACATGTTAGTAACTGAGGCAATGAGAGTTGTGTTGTTTGAGAATGATGTAGCAAAGATATTTTGGAGAGAAGCTTAGTAAACACAATAATATATACAATAAATAGAGTGTAGATCAGAGCAGTGATGAAGGTATGTTCCTTGGTTATTCATTGAAAATAAAAGCTTATAGATGTTTTAATAAGATAACTAAGACTATTGTTGAGAGCGCAAGTGTTAAAGTGGATGAAAAGTTTAGAATTCAGGAAAGAGTACTTAATTATGATTCAGATGAAGAAGCCTATCCTAAAAATAATCGAGAAAATGTTGAGTTGTTTTGTGAAACTAACAATGATTTGAAAAATGAGGCTCATAATGAAGAACAAAGAGAAGAACCAAAATCTGAACCTAGAATTAAAGAAAGAGTTGAAACAGTAACACATAATAAGATTTTGATAAGGAATCATCCTATTGATTAGATTATTGGGAGAAAAGACAAAGGAGTTATGGAAAGAAATAAGGTACATGAATACTTATGTTTGATTTCTCAGATTGAACCTAAGAATATTGATAAAGGTTTTAAATAAGATAATTGGATTCAATCAATGAACAAAGAATTTGATCAGGTTGAGAAAAATAACACTTGGGAAATGGTTCTCAGACCTAAGTACAAAAATGTTATTGGAACTAAATGTGTTTTTAGAAATAAGATGAATGAACAAGGTGAAGTTTTAAGAAATAAAGAAATTTTGGTATGTAAAGGATACTCACAACAAGAAGGTATAGATTATGAAGAAACATTTGCACCTGTTGCAAGAATTGAAGCAGTGAGATTTTTTTTGGCTTATGCAGCTTATAAGAAATTCAAAGTGTATCAAATGGATGTGAAGTCAACATTTTTTAATGATGAAATAGAAGAAGAAGTCTACATTGAGCATCCCAATGGTTTTAGTTTGACTCAAGAAGAAGATATGGTTTGCAAGTTGAACAAAGCACTATATGGACTAAAGCAAGTACCTAGAACCTGGTATGCAAGGTTGGATAAATATTTGGCAAAATTAGGATTTATTAAAGGTATTGTAGATAGTAACTTATATCTAAAAGAAATAGAGAATTGTCTATTGATTATTGTTATTTTTGTGGATGATATAATCTTTGGAAGAGAAGATGAGGCAAGTGATAAATTTTTTGATGAAATGAAGAAGGAATTTTAGATGATCATGATTGGAGAAATGAAATTTTTCTTGGGTTGAAGATTGTGCAAAATAGTGATGATATTTTCTTATCTCAAACTAAGTATCTAAAAGACTTATTGCAGAGATTTGATTTGGAAAATTGTAAGCCTATTGGTACACCTATGGTAACTGGTCATAAGTTATCTATCAAAGATAGAATGTTGTAGTTGAACAAAGGAAGTACAAATCTATGATTGGAGGTTTGCAATATCTAACTCACACAAGACTAGATATAGAAAATATAGTTGGAATTGTTGCGAGATATCAAGTTGATCCTAAGGAATCACATTATACAGCAATAAAGAGGATATTCAAATATTTGAAAGGTACAATTGATTTTGGGTTGTGGTATGAAAAATCAAATGAATTTACCCTAAGTGCATTTATAGATGCAGATTAGGGAGGTAGTGTGGATGGTAAAAAGAGTACAAGTGGTGGGGCATTCTTTCTTGGAGGAAGATTGGTTTCTTTTCTAAGAAAGAAACATAATTCTATCTCATAGAGTACAATAGAAGCATAATATGTAGAAGCAGTAAATAATTGTAATCAGATAATATGGATGAAACAAATGTTGAAGGATATTGGAATTTAGTTTAATGAACTTGTTATAATACATTGTGATAAGACAAGTACATTAAGTATGTATAAGAATCCTGTGTTACATTAAAAAAAACATATAGAGATAAAGTATCATGTTGTAAGAGAGAAAGTTGTGGAGAAATAAGTCAGACTTGAGTATATCAACATAGAGGAGAATATAGAAGATATCTTTACAAAGCCTTTACCTAAATATACATTTGAGTATTTAAGAGGTATGCTTGGGGTTATTCCCCTAGCCTACTTTTGATGAGTGATGTAGAAAGTTGCATCAGTCCATTGGTACATAGCATTGACTATTTTTTTTGGATTGTATGTTGATGCTTCCTCTATGGGGGACTATCTATGTTTTGAGCTAAGTCATGAAGGACTCTTGGTAAAAGGTATTCTCAAATAGCATCTTTGGACACTTAAACTGGTTAAAAATTTTGAGTAGTAAGATTGTTCTGACATAATGATGCCTTTTTCATTGATGTCAATGTAGGAGAATAGTTCATGAAAAATATTTTAAATGATTGATGAAGAGGATTTGAAAATTGAAAACAAGAGAAACAAAGTTACTTTTTGGTATTCATGGAACTTGGATGTTTTTCATCTATGTTGCCATCAATGCCAAAGGGGGATATTGTTAGAATGAATATTGAATATGTTAAGATGATGTACATAAACTATATTATTTGCATCATTTATAATTAATCTAGTGGAAATTGTATTTTGACATAATTCCTAAGAAGTGGTTTGTCATAATTAGGTTATATCTCCTAACAGGGATAGAATCTGGACAAGCGAAGTTATACAAAGGTTCAAGACATTGTGAAGGAGAGCTGGATAATCTAGCACAGTCAGAGGTTGCATGTGTGAAGATTTATTAAGTTTGTGAGTTGACACTTTTGTGTAATTATGGAAATATTATGTAACATGTAATGTTTTATATTTTGTAATTGGTAAAGCCTAATTGTTCGACTCAATTATGAAATATTGAGAATGGTATAAAGGAAGGATTTTTTTCCTTGATTATGGTAAGTGGGTGTGAAAAAATAAGTTTTGAAGTGTGAATTGATGTGAGTAAGAAATTTAAGGGATTTTTATGTGATGTGAAGTGTGCAGATCTGGTGTTGAGATCTAGAGAAGCATTTGGTGTGGTTTAGGCGTAGTCAAAGGAGAGAAGAAAAGTTTCTTAGATTAGTTCTGTTTGGTATTATTCTATTTGGATAATACAAAGATTAGTTGGATAGTGTGTTTGGTGATCTTTTCCTTGAAGGTGTTTGGATAGTGGGTCCTTATGTCTTCTTCAACTCCTAAAAAGGTTAGCATCTCCTCATACGGATTCAAAGTATCCTAATAGGGACTGATATGTACTGAATGTATTTTATAGACTCCTAATAGGGTCCATCCTCTCACAAGGAATTTTTATATTAGTACATCTTTTTATGGGTACCATACCCACTGGGGTTTACTCTTTTATCAAGAGGTTCCCTAGTTAACAAATATGGTGTCATTGTGTATGGTTATCTTTTTATGGTTTCTATTTATGTCAATTACATGTTTCAGATATAATAATACTGAGAAAAGTTGTTTTAATCAGATAACTGATTCATCCCCCCGCGCCCCCCCCCCCCCCCCCCCCTCGCTCTTAGTTATCTTGATTGATTTTACTTTCTAGCAGAAATAAGGGAAGGTGTCATAAGATTGAAAAGTTGAACTATGATATGAGAAAATACGAGCATTGAATTAGGGAAAAGTGTACGAAGTGAAAACTGGAAATGAGGATAAATTAGTGGGATGGAAACCAAAATTAAGGGTCATGACATGAATTAGAAATGAGGGAGAAAATAATAATTTAAAATTATTAATTCCCTTATATTTGGGAAATTAAAAATTAATTGGTTGAATTAATTATGGGAAAAAGGAACAAAGGGGTTAAATAAATATAATTTATTTACCAAGGCATAGAACCTTAGGATAAGGGGTCGAATTAATGATTATTTTCCCCTAAATAACTAATCTACTAACATGATCATTAATCTGACATGGTCAAAGGCCAAATTAATAAAACATGATGAAAATTAGAGATGAACATTAATAATTAATTAATTATTTTTATTATTTAATCAGTGAATAACGACACAATACTAACAAATAATCAAAATTAAATATCTAGCATAAAGGAATAGTTATAATAATGGCACAAGAATTTTTTGAAAGTAATGCCAAGATGTTAAAAAGTAGCACCACACATGTTGACCATTTTTTAGCATGTACAACCATATTTTTAAATGCTAAAAATGTGATCATTAAATCATGGAAAGAATTACAACCATTTTCATGTCAAATATTTTTTATCATTAATTATTATGCTTGTTGCATGGATGTTGATTGCACTTTTCTCAATTAATTTTCCATCCTAAGAAGGCAACCCTACTAATTCCTCTCATATTAAATAATCATCCTCTACCACCTAATATCTTTCTTCTTTTAAATTTGATCATCATGATGTCCTTTAAATGGGAACTTCATCTCATAACATGTGGACCAGAGCCATTTGATCCTTGGAGTTACTACCTTGGCACACATCCCATAGGAAAAGGCCTTCAAAATGGTTATGTGGTTAAGCTCTTGGATCTTGCTTGGCTAACATGTGTTGACGTTGCAGGTTTTCTAAGGAGTAAAAGCTTTGAAAGTTTGAAAACATGCATAGTTTTTCCATGTGTCCATGGAGATGGAAGGAAAAAGGGAAGCCTTGGCATTGAAAATATTTTAAAGTTGGGGAACTTGATTTTTTATAAAAGGTCTAAACTGAGGAACATATTATAATATAATTATATCAAAACTATACTACAATATTTAGAGCTTTATGTATTAGTACATTTATAAAGTGGAAGTTAGTTATCTAGGGTTTTAGAATGCCTAATGTGGATCATAAATTTGAGAGTACAAATAAATGATATGTTGACACAAGGAAGGGATGGTACAGGGGCCTAGGGCATTCCCAAATACCAAACCTACTTTTAGATTAAAAAATCAAAAGAAACAACATAGAGAAGGAGAGAAGGAATGTAGATAACTTTCATTTACTCATAAAAAATCATACATGTCAGGATATAAGGCCTTCCCACTTATGGTCAATACAACTAAATTTAATTATAGAACAATCCTCATATATGTGAGGATCCAAACTCTAGATTCTATCTTCTAAAACTCACTGCCCTAACTCTAAAATAGCTCTACTTTTTTATAAAAGAGGCCATCGAATAGGTTGGCACTAAAGATCCCTTAGATTCAGCATTGGAGAAATAAATGACCTAGATTTAGGTCCACACATTTTCCAATGAGTGATCCCAACATTAATATCGTGACCAAAATTAACTCCACATGTCAGCCAACATCAAACAATCAAATTCAACTAGTCGTTAAACTCGAGATCTGAGCAACATTGAACACACCGAACCAACTTTGTAAAGAGAACTACTGAACCAACTCTATAAAAGACAAAAAAGTGGTGTCAAGATTTCCAGTGACTGACAAGAATAGGTCATCAATAACTCTAAAGTAGTTACCGAGGAAAAAAAACAAGCTACCGAGTAGCTGAAGAAACTCCAACATATTTTTGGTTGATCCAGGATTTCCATAAACCTAAGATGATCCTACATTAGACACCTGGTGTTGAAAAGAAATGATTCTCTAAAAAATGTGTCAGGTACAACCTAAGCTAAATCCAACTCAGATTGATAAATCTATGTACTATCTTTAATCGGTATGTTCTTCGACTTTACCAAAAACTCCATGTAATCCTTTCTTCTTGTGATTTTTCCAACTCTTTGTTCTAAAATCTAATCAACTTCTTCTATGTTCTTTTTAGGATAATCACTCGGTACATGATACTCATACAAATATGAAAGGTTGAATATAGGTGATATATCCATATCATCAGGTAACTCAATTTCATAAGTATTTCAACTGTCAAATTTCTTCAATACCTTTCAGGGACCAAATTTCTTCATCTTCAACATACCGTATGTTCCAATAGGAATCATGTCTTTCTTCAAATGAACAATTACCTCATCACCAAAATAAAAATCTTATGTCTTCTTGAAATATCTTCATTATCCTTGTATTTCTAATTACTCTACTCCAACTTATGTTTTACTTCCTCCTGCAATGATATGCTTAGCAAATTCTTCCCCTTCAACAGTCCTCTTTTCTCCACCAGTAATATCAATTATGTCTGACATACCTTTCGGTTGTATGCCATTAACAATCTCAAAAGGTGTCTTGCTTGTACTCCTATTCACTAAATTATTGTATGAAAACTCTACTTGTGCCAACATCAAATCCCAATTAATCAGTTTGTCTCCAACTAAGCATCTCAATAGATTACCCAAACTTCTATTTACAATTTTTTTTTTCCATCATTCTATGGATTAAATGTAGAACTATACTTTAACTAGGTGTTCATCTTCTTCCATAGAGTCTTCAAAAAATAATAATAAAACTTATTGTCTTAGTCAAATATGATACTCCTCAGTAATCCATGCAATTTGAAAAATACCTTAAAGAAAAGATCTGATATATGCACTGCATCTGATGCTTTTCTACATGGTATGAAATGTCCCATCTTGTAAAATCTATCCACAACAAAAAATATGGAATCATTACCTCGTGTTGTCCTCAGCAAGCCAAGAACAAAATCCATGTTGATATCTCTCCAAGGTTTCTCAAGATTAGAAATTAATGTATACAACCCAGTATTTTGACTTACTCCATTTGTAACTTGAAAATCTCTACAACTCTTCACAAATTTATGAACATCCTTATACAACTGAGGCCAAAAATACCTTTCCTTAAGAAAACTCAATGTCTTGTCAATACCAAAATGTCTAGCCAAACCGCTACTATGTTTTTCATTTATCAAATTAGCTCTCATGGATTCTCTTGTTATACATAATTGAATTCCTTTGAATAACATACCTTGTTGAATGAAATAGTCTTCAAACTTTCTCAGTTGATCTAGTATAGGTTCTCTGCACATTCTCCACTATTCAGAAAAATTAGGGTCACTTTCATAGAAATTCTTCATATCATCAAAACCAAGAACCTCAATTCTCATTTCATTCATCAAAGATATTGTTTTACTCAATGCATTAGCAACTCAGTTAGACACTCCACTCTTATGTTTTATCACAAATGTAAAATTCCATAAATATTCCACCCATTTCATATGTCTCTGATTCAACTTATTTTGACTACCCAAATACTGTAAATCCTTATGATTAGTATACAATACAAATTATTTTTGCATCAAATAGTGTCTCCATTTATTTAGGGCTTGAAAAATAGCATAAAATTCTTAATTATGTACATAATATTTCCTTTTAGCATCATTCAACTTCTCACTAGAGAAAGAAACAAGTTTACCTTCTTGACTCAACACATCTCCTATTGCACTTCTACTTGCATCACATTAAATTTAGAATACCTTATTGAAATCAAGTAAAACTAACAAAGGCAATTCAATAATCTTTTGTTTCAAAGTCTCAAAACTCTTATCAGCTCCATGTGTCCACTCATAGAAAGAGAGGGAACCAACATAGTCACCAAAGGTGGAGTATAAGTATGAATGATAGGTAAAGGAATGGAAGAAGGTTCAATACTAGTAATAGGAGGAGTAAATCCTAAATCTTGACCTTCTTGAGCTAAAGATTTAACATTTGAATGCACAAGATAAGTAATATCATGCAAGAGATTAACATCTTGATCACTATCATGGAGGACCTTCATAAGAGCATCTATAGCTTGAATAAAATCTTGATTATGGTTTTCTTGAGTAAGCCAATTTCCCATTTTATCAAGTTCAGTTGAAATTTTTTGGACTTGTTCAAGAGGAACTCTTAAAGAATCATCCTCATCATGAGATGAGTTAGAAGATTTAAGTTCCATAGTAGGATTAGAATCATGAATAATCAAATTGTCATCCGGAATCCTAAGGAAAGGAGAGGAAGACTCAGGATCAAAGTCACCCATAAGTCTACGACATTGTCTAACTAGAATATTATAAGGAGGACTAGATGTAGTAAAGCTCATATACCAATGCAAATGAAAAATGAACTAAACTAGGAAAATACAAATCATGAATAAATGAATGTTTTGTATTTTAACTTTATATGAAATGTAAAAGTAAGATCTAACACCATAAAAGAAAGAGTTGTCTATCATGGGTTCACCAAAATGTAATATGAAGGTGAACACAAAAGGTAATACAAAGGGAGATCTAACACCATAAAAGAAAGATTTGTCTATTGGAGGTTCACCAAAATGTAATGTAAAGGTGAACACACGAGGTAATACAAAGGGAGATCTAACACCATAAAAGAAAGAGTTTTCTATCATGGGTTCACCAAAATGTAATGTATAAAAATGGAATATTTGAAATGGTGTAATGTAAGGCTGATGATGTAATGGATATAAAATATGGCTTTGATATAGTATGTGGGAAAAGTAGGATCTTCTTCTTAACCTCAAATTCCCAAAGGAAAGATCCAAATTGATCAACCAAAAGGAAATGGTTAATGCACAAATGAATCAATCGATGAAGAATATGAAGAAAGGAGAAAACCTTATATTCCATTATAAAAAGGAAATACAAAAATCTTAATTGTATTGATAGTAAGTACTAACCTCAAAATATGACCAATATGAAAAATACTATTTTCTGGTGCTTGTGTTCAGTTTCAGGAAATTTTGCTACTAAATTTGGCCTGGAAATGCAAAAATAGACAAAACCTAGAAACCTTTTGTCTTTCTGAGAGAGATCAACCTTGACCCAAAATAGGGGTAAGATCTTACCCTAGGGCACAATCTTACCCCAAAAAGTTGACCTTGACCTGCATTGTTCTGACGTAAATCCTATTTGCGGATCCTAGAAGTTCACCGCAAAGGGTACTCAGATCTGAACTGCAATTCGCTGTCCCGTACCTGTACCTACAAGAAAAAGGGTGTTTTTTTTTTGATGAGGGGTTTGCCTTGGTCAAACCTTGGTTTGGAATCAACCTTGAAATGTAATTGAAATTGCAGCAAATAAACAAAGTAAATGGAACAATTCACCTTGCTTATGTTGAAATCCTTATGGAGGATTCAAATCCTTGAATCCACAAGTATGGATGCTCCAAATGAATGTAGAATTATATGTATGATGTCTCAAATAAATTGCATTAGATCTTCAATACCAATCTTGAATGGATCTTGGAATAGGAAGAAGCTTGAATGGAAATGGATGGAGAAATCTTCAACAAGAGGGCTCCAAAGAGATTGAATCCTTCAATGGCTATCTATGGATCTCCTTGATGAATTAAATGCTTGAATGCTTTAATTCTTGAGGATGAATGAATGCTTGAATGCTTTCATTCTCCTTCTTTCTTTCTTTCTTGATTGCTTAATTTCAATAGAAGGTAGATGTGTGCTTTCTTGCACTTGAGAGATGATAACAAAGGATGCTTGATTGTGGATATGAAAATGAGAGAGGAAGGTTTCCTTTTATACTAGTCTAGGGAACAAACTTCTAGAGAGGCCAACATAGGAGAATTAAATTCACATTTAAACCTTAACCCTTAGAAGTGGACCTAGATTAAATATAATTTAAGATTTTACCATTTTGAAATTGAAAACAGCCGACCCAGAAGTGGGAAAATAAACTTTCTGAAGCTCGACATCCCAAAACCTCTAGAACTTGAAATCTAGACCCAGGTTCAAGGTCAACATTGACTTTGACCTAGGTCAAGGTCAAGGTCAACCTTGACCTAGGTTAGGGTCGAGGTCAACCTTGACCTAGAAGGTTGAACTTGACCCTGAGGTCAAGAATCTTAGTTTCTCAGGACCAAGTGCCAGAAATAGGCTGTAAATAGGTGGAGAGAGAAGTAGAATAGGGGGAAAATCTAGATCCCAATCAAAGACCCATTCAAGGTTTTTGACATGACCCCAGACCACTTACTTGGAGGGCTAAACCAGTCCTAAATGGAAGTGCTTCCATTTTTTGATGATACATTTAGCCCCCACTTTAGCAAGAGTATGGACTCGATACAAACTCTTGGTAAAGTAGATCATAATGAAAAAGATAATCTTATTGAAATAAAAGGGACAAAGAAATCATCAAGCCCCTAGGGACTCAATTCTTCATCAACTCCAAGATTACAATAAGAGAGACATCTCTAGAAAAGAGAGAGAAGAGGCTGTGATTATCTCACCCAATGAGAACTTATGTCCCATTGTGAACCACACAAGGAAATAGCTCAATTGGAAAGATGGAATTGAACTGCCTAGTGAATGTGGTTACTCACTAGTCAACCCATCAAGGATTCACCCTTAGGAATATTCTATTCCAAAAGAGAAAAGCTAAAAAAAACATAAGAGATCCAGTCTTAAGGATACCTCCGACCTTAAGGGATCAAAAAAGTTTGAAAATTTGAAATTGGAGGGATCAAGAGATCCTATGAGATAAAAATCCATTCTTTAAGGATTAGTCACTAATCCATAATGGGAAAAAAAGAGCTTTGAAAAGTATATGTATTGAAAGTGCGTGTGCAACAAGTGAGTGGAGGGTATGCCCCCATATTAAAGTCATTGCTAACACTTTAATAGGAGCAATGGATTTAACAGAAACATAAAAAACTCCATTGATTACGTTTTCACTAAGAGATGCCCCCAAGCAAAGACAAATAAAGGGAAATACCACATAAACATACAAAGGACACATAAGGGATCTACCTACTGTGGGGTCAGTATGATCATAAGATAATATATAATATTATTGCAAATGAATTGACATCATTCCCCAAAGAAAGTAGAACTACAATCACAATGGAGGAAAGAACACATAAGAGTTATGAAGAAGAGTCTTTTAAGAGCATAACATGGAGACCAAAAATATTTAGTGCTACCGAGTTGAAAATCCAAGTGGACTACACAAGGAAACATTTACGAACAATAGCATAGGTACAACATAACATGAAAACAACATATAGAAGAGGAAAGATACATATAGAGGAATTGTACAACAAGTTTTATTCCTTTATCACCTTGCACCAACAAAGTAACAAGGGTCATATAAAAAAATATAAAAACATTTAGCAAACACATTATGGGAGAAGCATAGTACAATAGGAAAACACACAAAAAGCTACCATGAACAAGCCAATCAAGCGCATCACCTACTTTCCCCATCTCACTCTATATCATTTTAGGAAGGTGAGAAACTCGCAAGAGGGAATATATCCAACACAATAGGAATGATAACCAGCTCCAAACAAGGATCCTCTTGAGAATAATAATGTTTGATACTAGGTGTAATTATCAATTGAGATGAAAGAATATTTGGTAAATCAATGTCAATGTCAATAGTTTCATATTCATCATTAACATCATTAGTATCATCAAGAGTATCTTCTTCATCAAAATTAATCAAAATAGGATCTAAGATATGAATAGAATCATCATAATCATTCATCTTGACATCATTATTAACATTAGCTTCTTCTAATACATCATGCATAGGCTGATCAAAATAAGGTAAAGAAATTTTAATTATAGAGGCATGAGCCTTAGCTTGAGCTTGACACTTCTTATGATGTTCATTAGCAGATCGGTTAGATTTTATCTTATTTGAAATATGTTGAAAACTAGGAGGGACAACAACCGGTTCCTTCATAGGTTCTTGATGCAAGGGAAGGGCCAAGAGGGGCCAAATAATGGCACACCCTAATGATCGATCCTGCTTAACAACACGCAAAAACAACAATAGACAACAATGAGAGAGAGAATGTGGGATCTTTCATTAATTTTCATTAAATAGATTCATACATGCTAGGTTGTAAGACCTTCTCGGTTAGGGCCAAATATTACAAATAATTACAGAAGTCCTCAAACATGTGACGATCTACCAACAATCTCCAATCTATTATCTTCTTATCTCTAACTAAAACTGCCCCCTAAACTACAAACAATTAACTAAATTTATACAAGATTCTACCAAACTAAGTCAGCCTTCAAATCCATAATCAATAGAAGGAATGGTCATATATGGGACCACACGCTTCCCAATGGTTGATTCCAACATTAAATCCATGACCCAACATAGATGCCCAAGTCGGCTCAACAGAAACTCAAAAGAAACAACTCAGTAAGCAAGGATAATGGAGCAATAGACAAGCATCACCGAGCGCGAGTGAAACAACTGACCACCCAAAAGATAACCGACCACACTTAGTAACCAAAGGAAATCAACCAACTACTGACCAACTTGGTTAAAGAAGAAACCAAGCAACATAGACAAACTCCAAAATGTTTTGGTGACACAGGATTGCCAAGGACCCAAGATGCTCCTGCATCAGACACCTGGGGTTATTTTGAAATGATTCTCTGAATCATTTGGTAGGTATGATCTAAGCTATATCTAACTTAGACTATGAAATCCATGAACTATCTTCCATCGGTCTATTCTTCCATTTTACCAGATATTCCATATATTGTTTTCCTCTTGTACTTTTGCTAACTCTTTGCTTCAGGATCTACTCAACTTCTTCATTCTACTTCTTAGGATACTTTTTTAGTACTGTCACTTCTTCATCAAGTTCATGATAGTCATACAGATCAACAATGTCAAAAATCAATGATCTGTCCATGTCATCAGGTAACTCAATCTCATATACATTTTCACTATCAAATTTCCTCAAAATCTTGTAGGGTCCAAACTTCTTCATTTTCAATTTCCCATATGTTCCAATAGGAAATCAAACTTTCTTTGAATGAACCATCACTTCATCACCAACATCAAAGGTTTTATGTCTCCTTGATCTATCAGATCTATCTTTTTATTTCTGATTACTTTATTCCAGCTTAATTTTCACATCTTCATACAATGTCTTCATGTACTCAACAAATTTTACTCCTTCAACACTTCTCTTATTTTCATCAGCAATGTCTCTCAAATCAAATATACCTCTCAGTTTTATGCCATTCACAATCTCAAATGGTGTCTTTCTAGTACTCCTATTCATTGAATTATTGTATGCAAACTCTACTTGTGCCAATATAGAATACCAATTACTCGGTGTGTCTCTAACTAAACATCTCAAAAGATTTCCCAAACTTATGTTCACAACTTCAATCTATCCATTAGTTTGTGGGTGAAATGTAGAACTTTATTTCAACTTAGTGCCAAATTTCTTCCAAAGGGTTTTCCAAAAGTATCCAACAAATTTATTGTCTTGATCAGAGATAATACTCCTTGGTAATCTATGCAATCTGAAAATTTCCTTAAAGAAAAGATCTACTATGTGTACTACATCTGATGTCTTTCTACAAGGTATAAAATGTGCCATCTTAGAAAATCTATCTACCAAAACAAATATAGAATCATTACCTCTTACTATCTTTGGTAATCCAAGAACAAAATCCATACTGATGTCAATCCAAGGTTTCTTAGGTACAACAATCGGTGTATACAGTCCAATATTCTGACTTTCTCCTTTTGCAACTTGACAAATTCCACAACTTTTCACAAATTTCTAAACATCTTTATACAACAATAGCCAATAGTATTTCTCCTTAATAAAATTTCATGTTTTATCAATACCAAAATGTCTAGCCAAACCACTACTATGTTTCTCCTTTATCAAATTAGTTCTCATTATTCCTCTCAATATACACAACTGAATAACTTTAAACAACATACCTTCTTGAATAAAATATTCATCCCATTTAGTATCTTGTTGATCTTGAATAGGTGCTCTACACTTTCTCCATGGCTCAGAAAAATTAGGATCAAACTCATAAGAATCTCTCATCTCATCAAAACCAAGAACTTCAATCTTCATCTTGGTCATCAAAGATCTTCTTCTACTTAGTGCATCAACAACTTGGTTAGTGACTCCACTCTTATGCTTTATCACGAATGTATAACTCTGCAAATACTCAACCCATTTCATATGTCTCTGATTCAACTTATTCTGACTAAGAAAATATTGTAAAGCCTTATGATCAGTATACAACACAAATTCACTCGGTATCAAATAATGTCTCCATTTCTTTAGTGCTTGAACAATAGCATATAATTATTGATCATACACATAATATTTCCTTCTAGCATCATTTAACTTCTCACTAAAGAAAGAAATAGGTTTACCTTCTTGACTCAACATAGCTCCAATTACACTTCCATTTGCATCACATTCCACTTGAAATACCTTACCAAAATTAGGTAATGCCAAAATAGGTAATTCAGCAACCTTCTACTTTAGAGTCTCAAAATGTTTATCACCTGCATGTGTCCACTTTAATTCCCTTTTATCTCTTCTCATAGTCTTAGTCATAGCATTACAAATTGAACTAAAATTCCTTATGAATATTTTGGTAAAAACTTGCCAAATCATGAAATGATCTTACCTCACTAGCATTTATAGGTGCAGGCCAATTAAAAATAGCTTCAACCTTTTCAGGATCCATCTTCAAACCATCAGCTGAGATCACAAATCCCAAATATAGAATATCCTCTTTCATGAATGAACACTTTTTCAAATTTATCAGCAACTTCTCCTCTTTCAATCTCTGCAAAACTTGTATAACATGCAACAAATATTCTTCTTTGGTCTTACTAAATATTAGAATATCATCAAGATATAAAATCACAAACTTACCCAAGAATTACTTCAAAACTTCATTCATCAGCCTCATAAAAGTACTCGATGCATTAGTTAAACCAAAGGGCATAACCAACCACTCATATAAACCTTCTTTTGTCTTGAAAGGAGTCTTCCATCATCACCTTCTTTGATTCTAATTTGATGATATCCACTTTTCAAATCAATTTTGGTAAATTACTTTTCTCTAGTCAAACTATCCATTATATCATCCATTCTCGGTATAGGAAACCTATACTTTACTGTTATCTTATTGATTGCTCTGGAATCAGTACACATTCTCCATTCTCCATTCTTTTTAGGTGCCAATACAATAGGTACTACACAAGATCTCAAAATTTCTCTTATCAAACCTTTCTCCAGCAACTCTTGAATCTATCGGTTCAATTCCTGATTCTCGATAAGTGTTAACCAATGAGGTGCCTTGTTTAGTAAACTAGCTCCAGGGATTAGATCCATACAATGATCAATGCTTCTCTTTGGTGGAAAACCATCAAGTACATTATCAAAAATGATATCACTATACTTGGTGAGTAACTTATCAATCTCCTCATGGACATTATCCTCAGTTTTCTTACTTGGTTTGTTAGGAATCATAACAAAACATACATCATTCTTCTTCAAACACTTAACTAACTTTCTTCCCTCCATCAAATAAACTTTCACAAATGTGAAAACATTACTAAAAGGTTCTTCCATCAATGGTAACAATATTTGTTTCTTTCCATCAGCCACAATAGTATACTTATGCAATGTCCCATCATATATAGCATGTCTATCATATTGCCAAGGTCTACCCAACAAAATATGACAACAATTCATAGACATGATATCACATAACACCTTATCATAGTACTTTCCAATCTTCAAATTCACATAACATTGTTCACTTACCAAGAGTGTATGCTCACCCTTGATCCATGAAATCTGATAGGGCTTCAGATGTGTCAACCTTTCCAACTACAACTTTGTGACCATCTCTTTAGATGCCAGATTCTCTAAGCTACCATTTTCAATGATTACCTTCCAAACTTTATCAGAAACTCTACATCTAGTCTTAAACAAACATTTTCTTACTGGATCTTCTTTTTTTCTTTCATTCCATAATTCTCTCCTTACCATCAAGTTATTTTCTTTCTTAGGTTCATTCGGTGACTCTTCTTGCACCAAAGCATTTCTACTACTACCAACCTTCTTACTAGCATGTGTACATTCAAAAGATCTATGTCCTTCTTCTCCACAATTGTAAAAAGTTCCTCAGAAATGTCCTCTACTATAACCACCTTGGTAGTTACTACCTTTGCCTCTAGATGAACTTTCACCTTTCCACTCGGTCTTGCCTATATCTAGATTTGTCTTTTCTAGTTCAGATCTACCATTTTCACCATTAGATCTACCTCTTCCTCTAGGGAATCTACCACCTCAACCTCTTTGTCTCTGCTTATGTCTTTTGTTCAATTTCTCCTTGGCCTTCAATGCAAATTGATAAGCCTCTTCAATGTTCTCCAACTTGACCAAAGTAATTTCCTCTTGGATGGAAACTCTCAAACCATTCAGGTATCTACCAATTCTTTCCACATCATCTTCATCATGTCCAGATCTGATATCTAATCTATAGAATTCTTCATTATATTCCTTTACCAAGCTATCTTTCTACCTTAAACTTTGCATTTTCTGAACTAGGTTAATCTGATAATCACAAGGTAAGAACTTTCCTTTCAATTTATTCACCATTTTATTCCATACCTTGATTTTATCTTTGCCTTTCCTCTTCCTATCCAGCTGCAGATGTTCCCACCATAAGGATGCATGAATTTTCAACTGTGTGCTTGCAATCTTCACCTTCTTGTCTTTAGGAATGTTTTCATACTCAAAATATTTTTCCATCTTGGTGATCTAGTCCACCAATTCATTAGAATCTAGCTTTCCACCATACTCAGGAGGATTGAAATGTGGTGTAGACTTCAAACTTGCCAAACCCTTCAAAAATCTTTCTTCATCTTGATCCATAACAAGTGCAAGTTTCACATTTTCTTGTTCTTCCTCAACTTTATCATCACTAACATTTTCAAGATGTCTACCTCTTCTCTAGGTTGTTTCAATAGCTTCTAATCTAGCAACAATTTTCCTTAACATATCTGCCAATCCTGGATCTACATCTCACCTCCCATGAACCATCTTGACAACCCTCTGCAATTGTAGGTCAACTCACAATTTTCTACCCCACAACAATTAACTAGGGCTTCTCAAGAGGAACCTACAAACCTAGATTCAAAGACCTAGATCAAGATCTAACCTCGCTTTGATACCACCTAACGCAAGGGTAGGGCCAAGAGGGGCCAAAAAATGGCACACCCTAATGATCTAGCCTGCTCAACAACACACAACAATGAGAGAGATAATGTAGGATCTTTCATTAATTTTCATCAAATAGAGTCATACACATCAGGTTGTAAGGCCTTCTCGATTAGGGCTAGCTATTACAAAGAATTACAGAAGTCCTCAAACATGCAAGGATCTACCAACAATCTCCAATCTATTATCTTCTTATCTCTAACTAAAACTACCCCCTAAACTACAACCAAACAACTATATTTATACAAGAGTCTACCAAACTGTGTCGGCCTTTAGATCCACAATCAATGGAAGGAATGGTCAGATTTGGGACCACATGCTTCCCAATGGTTGATACCAGCATTAAATCCATGACCCAACATCAATGTACAAGTTGGCTCAATAGAAACTCAAAAGAAACTACTCAGTAAGAAAGGATGACCAAGCAATAGACAAGCATCATCAAGCGCTAGTGAAACAACCAACCGCCCAGGAGATAACTGACCACACTCAGTAACCAAAGGAAACTAACCAACTACCAACCAATTCAGTCAAGGAAGAAACCAAGAAACACAGACAAAATCCAAAATGTTTTGGTGACATAGGATTGCCAAGGACCCAAGATGCTCCTCCATCAGTTCTATAGGAGGATCAGTAGAGTTCTTAGTAGATTGAAAAACATCACTAGGAGCTTGATTAACAGAACTAGAAGCCATAGATAAAGGTGGTATGGAAGGTGTAGGCAAAAGACCACTATTAATATCCATCTAAGGCATGCTTAACTCAATAATCTTATGATTCTTATAGGCTTGATATGATTGAAAAAGGTTATCAGGTTGAGAAGGACATGAATTAGGTAATGAAGGCCAACATAAGTCAAGTGTAGCACAATCTATGGGCCTAGAAGGTTGATATAAACTATGATTAATCATCTTCACTTCTTCATCATGAATTAATTTAAGACACTTATGGATAGGAGAAGCAACATCATGCATGGAATTCAATCAAGGAAAACCAAGCTTAACTTGAAACTGATCAGAAGTAGGAACAACAACAAAGGGTAGTGTTCACAACTTTACCACAAAGTTTAATAGGCAAGTTAATAGAACAAAATGATGGATAAAGAAAACCATTAAAAGTTTGAATCCACACATCAGATGTATCATAAGAATCATGTTGTAGGCTTTTCATAAAAATATTTTCTTCAGTAATAACATTGACTTAGGATCTAGGATCAACAAGACAACCGTGCATAGGTATCTGAGAAATCCCAACATAAATGTAGAGGGGACCATCAAGAGCTTTAATAGTCTCATAATCATCAGAGGTAATCAAGAGTTCTCGAGGTCTTTTATTCTTAGGTTGTTTTCGAGGTTTAGGTTGAGATTTTAGTTTAGGCTTAGGTTGAGTTTGAACTTGAATTTGAGGTTGAAATTGAAGCTAGGGTGGAGATATAGATTGAGACAAAACAACATGATCTACATGGCTAACAATGTGATTAAGATCATCCATCTTTGAATCATAAACAATATTTATAGAAGATGGCTGAACAATGGTATTAGTATCATTTGTAGGAAAAGGATTCGTATAGATTTGGAGATTTTGATTAGGAGAGACAGATATATTCTCACTACCATCAAAATTATAATCAGATAAAGTATTAAAATCAATTAAGTTGTGAACCTTATGCTTTAAGTTTTAACACTTCTCAGTATCATGGCCATTCTAACAATGGTATTCCCAAAAAGATTTGGAATCAAAGGATTTCGATGCCACCATAGTAGGTAAAAGATGTCCAATAGGAGGTAGAGTAATCATATTAGCAGTCAATAATTTATTCATAATCGAATGCAAAGATTCAGAAAGAGGAGTAAATGTGCGATTCAGACGGAAAGCAGTGGATGCAAAAGTAGCATTATTGGATGTAACAACAACTTGATTAGCAACTGCATTTTCTTTTTTATTTATCTTGACATAGTTGTTAGGTTTTTGATTTTTTTTGGATTAGGAGCATCACCACTCTTACGAACTGGAACAGGATCCATTGGAGTGTTTCTCTCAAATTGATTTACTTGTAATTGATAATGATGAAGTGCTACACAAAGTTATTGAAAAGAGGTAAGTTCAGTAAGTAGAATCTTATCTCTAATATCCTTTTGTAAATTTGAAATAAATATACATTGAATATCAATATCAAGAACATGATAAGAAATCTGAGCATACAAATGCTTAAATCTACCAATAAATTCAGTCAATTTTTCTTTAGTATTCTATTTACAATGCATCAAATCAGTTAAGGACACTTGCAAACCAATGTTATTTTTAAATTGTTGAATAAAGACATTGGCAAGTTTTGGAAAATAATCAATAGAATAAGGAGGCAAGGAGAAATACCATTGCAAGGCCTTATCACAAAAGGTTCTAGCAAACAAATTGGCTAAAATCCTATGGTCATGAGCATAATTAATACAAAGGATTTGAAATATTTTAACATGAGTAATAGGGTCTCCCTTACCATTTTAATTATCAAGATGAGGCATATACGCTTGTTGACGAACATGAGTACAAATCATGTCAAGGGATAAAGGACTTCCCATCTCACATGTAGGAATGGTAAATTTGGATTGAGTTAAAGATGCAAGTTGATGTTGTAAAGAGGACATAGTTTGAGCCAAATTGATGGTTGTTGAATTATTAGATTAAATAGGAGGTATAGACACACTAGAAACACTGGGTAAATTGTATGAAGTAGTAGGAATGGAAGACACAATTGGAGGAACACTTGGAACCATAGTTGGAAGAGGATTGGAATAAGTAAAATGAACATTATGATAAGAAGGTTTTGAAGTAGGGAGGGACACAGGAGGAACACTCATAGGAAGAGAGGGAACCAACGTAGTCACCAAAGGAGGAGTATAAGTAGGAATGGAAGAAGGTTCCATACTAGTAATAGGAGAAGTGAATCCTAAATCTTGAGCTTCTTGAGCTAAAGATTTAACATTTGAATGCACAAGATGAGTAATATCACACAAGAGATTAAAACCTTGATCACTATCATGGGGGACCTTCTTAAGAGCATCTATAGCTTGAATAAAATCTTGATTATGGTTTTCTTGAGTAAGCCAATTTCCCATTTTATCAAGTTCAGTTGAAATTTTTTGGACTTGTTCAGAAGGAACTCTTAAAGCATCATCCTCATCATGATATGAGTGAGAAGAGTTATGCTCCATAATAGGATTAGAATCATGAATAATCAAATTTTCATCCGGAATCCTAAGGAAAGGAGAGGAAGACTCAGGATCAAAGGCACCCATAAGTCTACGACTTCATCTAACCAGAATATTATAAGTAGGACTAGAGGTAGTAAAGCTCATATACCAATGAAAATGCAAAATGAACTAAACTAGGAAAACAAAAAGCATGAATAAATGAATGTTGTTGTATTTTTACTTTATATGAAATGTAAATGCAAGATCTAACACCATAAAAGAAAGAGTTGTCTATCACGGGTTCACCAAAAAGTAATATGAGGGTGAACATGCAAGGTAATATGAAGGGAGATCTAACACCATAAAATAAAGAGTTGTCTATCTTGGGTTCACCAAAATTTAATGTAAAGGTGAACACACAAGGTAATACAAAGGGAGATCTAACACCATAAAAGAAATAGTTTTCTATTGCAGGTTCACCAAAATGTAATGTATAAAAATGGAATGTTTGAAATGGTGTAATGTAAGTATGATGATGTAATGGATATAAAATATGGTTGGGATGTAGTATGTGGGAAAAGTAGGATCTTCTTCTTAACCTCAAATTCCCAAAGGAAAGATCCAAATTGATCAACCAAAAGGAAATGGTTAATGCACAATTGAATCAATCGATGAAGAATATGAAGAAAGGAGAAAACCTTATATTCCATTATAAAAATGAAATACATAAATATTAATTATATTTACAGTAAGTACAAACCTAAAAATATGACCAATCTGGAAAATACTATTTTTTGTTACTTGTGTTCAGTTTCAAGAAATTCTGCAACCAAATTTGGCCTGGAAATGCAGAAATAGAGAAAACCCAGAAACCTTATGTCTTTTTGAGAGAGGTCAACCTTGACCCAAAATAGGGGTAAGATCTTACCTTGGGGCACAATCTTACCCCAAAAAGTTGACCTTGACCTTGACAGTTCTGACGAAAATTCTGTTCATGAATCCCAAAAGTTCACCAAAAAGGGTACTCAGATCTGAACTATAATTCCTTGTCCCACACTTGTACCTACAAGAAAAAGGGTGTTGTTGTTTGGATGAGGGGTTTGCCTTGGTCAAACCCTGATTTGGAATCAACCTTGAAATGTAATTGAAATTACAAAAAATAAACAAAGTAAATGGAACTATTCACCTTTCTTATGTTGAAATCCTTGTGGAGGATTCAAATCCTTGAATCCACAAGTATGGATACTCCAAATGAATGTAGAATTATATGTATGTTGTCTTGAATCAATTGCATTAGATACTCAACACCAATCTTTAATGGATCTTGGAATAGGAAGAAGCTTTAATGGAAATGGATGGAGAAATCTTCAACAAGAGGGCTCCAAAGATATTGAATCCTTCAATGGCTATCTATGGATCTCCTTGATGAATTGAATGCTTGACTGCTTGAGGATGAATGAATGCCTAAATTAGTTCCTTCTCCTTCTTGATTGCTTTCTTGATTTCTTGATTTCAATAGAAGATAGATTTTTGCTTGATTGCACTTGAGAGATCATAACAAAGGATGCTTGATTGTGGATGTGAAAATGAGAGAGGAAGGCTTCCTTTTATACTAGTCTAGGGCACAAAATTATAGAGAGGCTGACATAGGAGAATTAAATTCCCATTTAAATCTTAACTCCTATAAATGGACCTAGATTAAATATAATTTAAGAGTTTACCATTCTGAAATCCAAAACAGCTGACTCAGAAGTAGGAAAATAAACTTTCCAAAGTTTGACATCCCAAAACCTTTGAAACTTAAAATCTAGACCCAGGGTCAGGGTCAAGGTCGACTCTAACCTAGGTCAAGGTCAAGGTCAACCTCAACCTAGGTTAGTTTCTCAGGACCAAGTGTCAAAAATGGGTTGGAAATAGGTGGAGAGAGAAGCAAAATAGGGGAAAAAAGATAGATCCCAGTCAAAGACCCATTCAAATCATTTGACATGACCCCAAACCACTTACTCGAAGGGATAAACTAGTCCTAAATGGAAGTGCTTCTATTTTTTGATGATACATGATCTTATCTCACTAAAATTCTCAAGTGTAGGCTAATCAATAATAGCTTCAACCTTTTTAGGATCCATCTTCAAACCATCATCTGAAATCACAAATCTCAAATACACAATCTCCTCTTTCATGAAGGAAAACTTTTTCAAATTAATCAATAACTTTTCCTCTTTAAATATCGGTATTACCTGTCTAATGTGCAAAAAATGATCTTCTCTGGTTTTACTTACTATCATAATTTCATCCATGTACACAATGAAAAATTTACCCAAGAATTTCTTAATAACCTCATTCATAAATCTCATAAAAGTACTGGGTGCATTAGTTAAACCAAAAGGCATAACCAACCACTCATACAAACCTTCTTTTGTCTTAAAATAAATCTTCCAATCATCACCTTCTTTGATTCTAATATGATGATATCCACTCTTCAAATCAATTTTTGTAAAATATTTATACACTCACCCCTAAGGAAGGAACACATACCATTATTGGAGTAGCGCACTTTAATTGAACTATCGTTGGTGGAACTGCAATGAAATGACCAAAGGGAAAATTTCCCATTGAATAGTAGAGGCCATGTTACATATAGAGAGAAAGACCCTACTATTCTATTCTTATCATACTCCAAATTTTTTCCTGGTGAATAGTAGGGTGAGTTTGATCCGGCAACAATCATCGTACTCAAAAAATCCATTATGTCATCCATTCTCGGTATAGGGAATTGCTCTTTAATTTTTATCTTGTTAATTTCTCTTGAATCAATAAAAATTCACCATTCTCCATTCCTTTTAGGTGCTAACACCACTAGTACTGCACATGGACTCAAAATTTCTATGATCAAACCCTTTTGCAACAACTCTTGAACTTGTTGGTTGAGCTCCTCATTTTCGATTAGTGTCGATAGGTGTGGTGCCTTATTTGGTAAATTAGCTCTAGGAATTAGATCCATAAAATGACTTATAATTATCATCGATGGGAAACCATCAGGTACATTATCAGAAATGATCTCTTTGTACTCGGCAAACAATATCTTAACTTCTACCAAAACTTTATCTTCTATTTTCTTACTTGGTTTGTTAGGAATCAAAGCATAACAAACATCATTTTTCTTCAAATCTATAACAAACTATCTACCTTCCATCAAAAAAAATTCACAGTTGTACATATCTCACCAATAGATTCTTCAACTAAAGGTAACAATATTTTTCTCTTTCCATCAGCCCAAATAGTATACTTATGCAATATCCCATCATATTTAGCATGTTCATCATATTGCAAAGGTCTACCCAACAAAATATGACAATAATCCATATGCATAATATCACACAACACCTTATCATAATAATTTCCAATTTTAAGGTTCATGGAACATTGTTCACTTAATATAAGTGTATGTTCATGTCCTTGATCCATGAAATTTGATAGGGCTTTGGGTGCTTCAATATTTCCAACTGCAACTTTGTAACCATTTCTTTTGATGCTAGATTCTCATAACTTCCATTGTCAATGATTACTTTCCAAAATTTGTCTACAACTCTACATATGATCTTGAACAAACTTTTCCTTACCAGATCTTCCTTAGTCTTTTCACTCCACAATACTTTTCTAACCATCAGGTTTCCTTCCTTCTCGAGCTCATTCGGTGAACCATCATGTACTAAATAATTTCTACTGCTACTAACCTTCTTATTTTCATGTGTACACTTAGATGATCTATGTCTTTCTTCACCACAATTGTAATCAGTTCCTTAGAATCCTCCTCTTCCATAGCCACCTTGGGAGTAGTTACCTCTTCGTTGGAATGAACTTTCACCTTTCCACTCGGTCTTTCATTTGTCATAATTTTTCTTGTCTTGATCAGATCTACTATTTTCTCCATAGGATATACCTCTTCTGCTAAGGAATCTACCACATCTTTCTCTTTGTCTTTTATTCATGGCATTTTTAAAAATTCTCCTCAGCTTTCAAGGAAAACTGATAAGCTTCCTCAATACTCTCCATTTTCACCAAACTAATCTCTTCTTGAATAGAAGTCCTTAACCCATTCAAATATCTTTCAATTGTTTCCACCTCATCTTCAATATGTCCAGATCTGATATCTAGCCTATAAAATTCCTTTGTGTAATCCTTTATTGAGCTATCTTTCTTCCTCAAACCTTACATTCTCCTAAATAGGTTAATCCAATAATCACAAGGTATAAAATTTCCTTTCAACTTATTTACCATCTTTTCCCATACCTTGATTTTTTCTTTACCTTTTTTCTTTCTGTATAAATACAAATGCTCCCACCACAAGGATGCATGACCTTTAAATTTTGTGCTTGCAATTTTCACTTTCTTTTCCTCTGATATATTCTCATATTCAAATTATTTCTCCATTTCAATTATCCAATCCATCAACTTATCTGAATCCAATTTCCCGTGCTATACTCAAGAGGAATAAATTTTGTTGTAGCCTTCAAACTAGTCAATGCCTTCAAAAATATTTCCTCTCCTTGATCCATTATAGGTGTAGGTGCAGCTTCTTCATGCATTTCTTCTACTTCATCAATAGTAACATCATCAAATGTCTTCCTTGGTGCTAGGATATTTCAACAACTTCTAATCTAGTAGAAATCTCCCTTAACATATCATCTAAGCCTAGATCTACATCTTGCCTCCCTCAAACCATCTTGAAACCCTCTGCAATTGTAGGTGAGATCACAATCTACCACCCCACAACAATATCACCCACTAGGGCTTACAAGAAGGAACCTCTAGATTTAACCTTATCTTTGATACTACTTGATGCAAGGCAGGTATGGTATAGGGGCCTAGGGAATTCAAAAATACCAAACCTACTTGTAGGTTAACAACTCAGAAGCAACAACATAGAGAATGAGAGAAGGAATGCAGCTAACTTTTATTTAGTCATAAAAACTCATACATGTTGAGATGTAAGTAATGTAGAGTGATGAATGACATGGTGGTAAGTTATCTTCAATTGGTTAAGGTTTGAGATGTTTAGGCACTCCCTAGCCTACTAGCCTCCAAGACTCCAAAAAGCCAATACTTCAAAAACTCCTTAAACACCTTCCCAATACCTAGGTGGATGTATTAAGTCTAAACAAGATGGATTTAAAAGGTTTCAATCATTTTTGGGCTCTCAACCAACACCCAACACCCAAATTCCTCTAACAGTCTACTAGGCCTAATTTCCCTCCTAGTAGCTCACCAGTGACACTAAAGTGCAAATAACTTGGACAATTTCAAAAGCACTAGGAAAAGACTTTGCAGTTTATGACACCATTTTCACCATAATAAAACATACCAAAAGCTAGAGATTGGTTATTTTGGACAATCATATAGATATTCAGACTATGCCCCTATTCCTAGCATAAAATAAGGTCATTTTACAAAGCAAGTATAATTTTTTTTCACTCCTAACCTTCAAGACCTTCAACAGTATCTAGAAATGACTCAAAACCAAGGAAAATGAAATAAATTTGGTCCTCAAACCCATGAAAATAAGAAACCCCCAATTTGGTCTCCAACAAGCCCTCAAGGCTAGGGCTTTCTCAATGTACCCTTTCCAAGAACTTATATGATTATAAAATGGTGGATTCACAATTCATACACCATATCAAGACTACCCATGTCATAAAATATACATCTCCATCAACTAGATTAATGGTTGTTGCTCCCAACCAAGCATTTCCTTCAAGGTTTCTTCCATAAACTCGATGATCACCATGTCAAATCAACTCTTCTGTAATGTATCATGTTAGGAAAATATTATACAAAAACACATCATTCCATGAGAATCATTAATAACTTTCATGGAATGATTATTTTACATCAATATTTTGTCAAACTATTAGTGAAAAATAATGACAAAATGCAATCACTCATTATAAAGGATTGAAAACTGAGACATATGAACCTTGATAGCATTCAAAAAGGTTTTAAATGATGATAAAAATATTCCTAGTACATTAGAAACATTACTCCAACACAAATGGATTCAAAGCATGCAAATAACATATGGAAATGATAAAAAATTCTGATTTTTCATTGTATTTCCTGAGATAGTCTGTACATTTCCTTGTTCCTATCGTACAATGGTCTCTCTTAGCATTATAAGGACTCATATTAACTCCCCTAACCATATTTAATTGGTTGGATGTGTTGGAAAGTTGGCTATACTAGTGTATATGACTTATTATAGTGTTTTCATTATGGCAACAAAGTCATATAGTAGTTTGGAGTTAGCGCACTTGATGAGAAGATCATAAATCACTAAGTGTTGAAGACTGGATAGTGTACAGAGTACCTGAAGCTCAGAGCATCAACGCACATGTGTATGACTAAGTTATGGTGTGTTTCATAGAAGATAAGTAGGTTAGACTATATTCATGCTTATTCTATGAGCACATAATCAAATAAGCAAGTATGACAAAGATACAGATAGTTGAAGTTACACAACTAGTGTGTGCTAGAGAAGAATAGAGTAAGCAGTCGACTATTGGAATTTTGATTTGTGGTTATATTATTACGATGTAAAGGCCATGCACCTATTGTAATTAGGTTTCTAACATGAAAATATGTTTATTTTAAAATATGCTTGAGCCAATTCATTTGGAAGCATTGTATGTAATCCGTTAAAGGGCCGACCTAGTTATTTGTTTTGTATGCGCATATAAATATGAGATGCACACATTGTAATTAGGATGTAAGTTGTAATAGAGTTGAGAGAAGCATAGTAGAAGTGTACAAAGAGACTATAAGATTTATTATATCTTTGCAAGAGGTCAAGGCATCAGCGCATCAAAGGAACTGATCAAACAAGCAGTGTCATAGTGACAATTCATCCAGCAGATATAGTGTGTATCTAAGATCAGAAGGTTGTAGCCTTCACCACTTGAGCAGTGAGCTCTAGGAAAGTGCATCCACACCCCTAATAGGATTTATTTTAAAAGACTCCTAATAGGGTCCAACCCTTGACAAGGTCTACTATACTTAATACATTATAAAGAAACTCCTAACAGGGTTAAGGATCTTCTAACAAGGATCATAAAACACTAGTATAGAATATTAGTGGGTGTCAATTCCCACCAGGGTTTTTACCTATTTGGGTTTCCCTATAACCATATTGGTGTTATGTGTTGATTTCATGTTTCATGTTTATGTGAATGTTCATTTCAATACTTAAGCATTTAAGTTCAGTTTAAAGATTAAGTGAAAAGATAAAATATAGTGAGCAATGATTCACCCCCCCCCCTCTCAGTGTTCCCATTCCTAACAATTGGTATCAGAGCTCTGGTCCTCAGCAAAGAAGTTTAACCACTTGAGGAGATCATGGACAAAGTGGAAATGAAACATCTGAGAAGAAATATTGAAGCTGCTCTTGAAGACCTGGACAAATCTGAAAAAGAAATTGAAGAACTAAAGGAGAAACTCAGTGATGCTCAATAAGTCATCAAAAGGCTAAGAAAGGATTTGAAAGAATGCTCTACCAGCAATTTAGGGATTATGATAAAAAAGATCAGTGAAGAAAATTCATCTCTAAAAGAACAGATTGAAGAATTAGATGATAAGTTGACTAATAATCAGGAAGTCTATGATGAACAGATCAAAGAGAACCTTCAACTAAATGAAGAATTGAGGCAAGAAAACATGTAAATCTTGGAGCTAAGGAATAACAAAGAAAGCTTGGAATCTGAATTGAAAGATGCTAAGGATCATATTGATAAATTACACACTAGTTCTAATTTGATAGAATCTCAGTTGTATGCAAGAAGAGTTAAAGGAAATACTAGTTGCATTGGATACAATGAAGCACAAAATCATAGTGACAACATGTGAGCAAGAATGAAAGCACTAGAAGACACCTCAAATGCTAAGGAGACTAGAAGTAAGACTAAAGATCATATTGAACCACCTAAGAATGAGTGCAAGCTAGTAGACCACACTTGTTATGCATGTAACAAGCATGGACACATAGCGAGGAACTATATAGAGGTAAGAACTTTTAATGGCTACTATTATTCATGCAATAAATTTGGTCGTAGAGCTATGAATTGCAAGACAAGTCAAAAGAATAGGACTCAGTATAATCAATGAAATCAAAATTAGTCAAATGCAAGAGGTTCTTAGAATGTTACATGTCAGATATGTAACTATAACGGTCACTTATCTAGACGATGAAATATGGTGACTCGTGTCATTGCACCGAGGAATACAAAGCCTCCAGTCATTTGTCACTCTTGTAACAAGGCTGGACACATCTCAAAATTTTGCAGATCAAGGATGCAAGGTCAGGAAAGCCCTAAAAGGCTTGAAGGACCAATTTTGGATCCCAAAGGAGAAGTGAATTTTGTGAAAGCTTCAAAGGATGTGAGCTTGATTTGGTCATAAGAAAAGAAGGATGAGGTTGATGAGTATGTATTGGATGCATCCATAGTGGACGCACCCTCTACATCTAGATGAATGGCTCTCAGGGTCATAGGGGGTGCTAATTTAGCTCTAGCCCCCTACGCAGTTAGTATACTCACTCTCAAAGTATGCACCTTTGGACTTAAGCTTTTGGAGACCAAAAAAAACTATGTGCAAAAGTGCACTAGCTGATTGTTTTCAGAATGAAAGATAGACAATTTCAAGTGATAGCTTGGTTTACACGGCAAGCATTAATGGCAAATTTTATGCTTTAAAGTACATAGAAGTTTGAAGATCTCTCATTGCATTCAAATTGAGAGTGATTGGAGAGTAGAAGAGCCCTAGCATTTGATTGAGAAGGATTGTAGTTCGATTCATCAAGTGATTTGCTATGCATTTGATCAGTTGCAGAAACCCTAGTTCGTCACACTGATTCAAGAAGACTTCAAGATCATTTGGAAAGCAATATCCAAGTAAGTGATGGCTACTCCTATAGTATTTGATGTTGCAAAGAAGAAAAGATGTGTTTAAGAGGCATCTATTTAAATCAACTCTTAATGACCTGGAAGAGGCATTCTCCCACATGCCTATGGGCATTATGCATGTTGAGGACTTTAGGGCATACATTTACTATAAGAAAGAACTAGTAGGATTGGACAGATTAAGAACGCACATGGAAACTATGTTGAAACTAGACAAAACCTTCATGGATGAGTATGCACGATGATATAATCACCCTTTAGTGGAGTATGCTATGGTATATGAGTTCTATGAATCAGAATGGATCAAAATTCTACTGAGAAGAATTCATGATGACCTATTTTGGATAGGTGAAGTGCCAGTCATAATTACTGGTGACCTAATTCATGAGATGACAGGCCTCTCTAAGATAGGTGTCATTCTTCTAGCATGCAAGGATGTATGGAATCTTGTTGAGAAAACTTGCAAGTCAAGAAGTGATAGGCGTGGAATGACCATTGAGCCTATTGAGCAAGATGACATCAAATTGATGTCCATGATACTAGGTTATAGGTTCCAACACACCAACAGGGTGAACAGTGTGTCTGTGGTCACAATTCTTGCAGCCATAAGACTTGTGAACAAAAATGGAGAGTTCAACTTGATCCTACGTGCACAACTAATTGATAACATTAAGGCAATCAAGCATGATAAGACCAAGATATTCAGATTTGGGTCTTTGATCATATAAATGTACTTCTATATTGTTGGAAAGGTATCTGATTTGTATCTAGACAAATCCATTCCCACAATACCATAGATATCTCTCAAGGCATGTACTGAGAACACTTTGATGGACTACATGACACTTGAGTTGAAAACATTTAGGGCTAAGATGCAAATGAGATTCAGAATTCTAGAGAAGATAGTTGAAAAGTATAAAGATACTATTTGTTGTATGGTTGAGACTGACACAACATGCATGGAGGTAGTTGAACCAAGGACAAAGTGGATCCATCAACATGGGTATTAAGTTGATGAACAAGTCCTAGAAGCATATGCACAAGTATTTCTTTTAGCCCCTAAAGACCCCAATGAACCAAGATGGGGAACCTATGAGGAGAAAACAAGAGAAGTTGATGCAGTATTAATTAGCATAGTAACAAAAATGAAGGTTACTAAGGTTACCTCAGAGATCTTGAGAATTCATGGAGTGTCTCAAGAAGACCTAGACAAAGCAAGGGACCAAAAGATTGCTTTGGAAATTGAGAGTGCATCAACAACAAAGATTGAATCAGAAGACCCTAAGTTGAAGAAGGTAAAAGTTGAGAAACCTAATGTTACTCCTTCTATGCCCAAAGAAACCATTGACCTTACTACTCCTCCTAAGTATAAGGAAATTCCTAAGAGGAAGAAAGAAATTAGCATTGGTCATCCATCCTCGTGAGTAACAAGAAATAGAAGGAACACTTAAGCACCTCGTGAAGTAACTTTCAAACCTAGTCTTAGTGTGTTGAGTGCAAGGATTGTTGATGAAGGTAGAATTGATCAAGTAGCAAAGTTTTATGAGAAATTTAGTGAGATTGAAAAATCAGAGATACATGGAATGATTGTCAAACACATGTTGAAGTTTAAGAAGACAATCTTATAACTAAAGACTATGATCCCTGATAGTGTTTGGAACATCCTAGAGTTCCAAAAGAGACAGGCCATTGAAGAGGATTTAAGGATAAGAGAAAAGATTCTAGATGAAACCCTTCCTATATGTTCTCTAGAGGATAAATCTATGTTGTTAGATCTGGTAAAGCCACATCTCAAAACCAAGTTAAGGACCCTGCATATAATGGACAAAAACTATGAACTATTGGCTAAGGAAACATAGAAGACATTTGAGAAGGTCTTCATGAATAGGCACATGTATCTAGCTACTATGCCAAAGTTCAAGTTCCCACAATGGTTGCAAAAGAGTTAGAGACTACTAATGTACCTATGATAGGTCCCTAGGACTTAGCGCCTATAGTTGAAACAATATCTAAAGAAGATAAGACTGCACCCATGATAGAGACACCTAAGGATGATTCAATCTTCATTGACAATGTAAAAATCACTATGGTGGCCATAGATATGGATCTAGACAAGTGTGAAGAGACATTTGTAAGCACTCAAGAGGGTGAAAAATTATGTAGTAACACTCCTCCCAATCAACAAGAAGAAGTATTGATTGAGGATATAATAGATGAGAAAGAAGAAGAAGAAGAGATGGAAGAAAAGAAGGAAGAAGAAAAAGGAAAAGAAGTTGAAAAACAAAAGGGAGAAGAAGAGGTAAAAGGAAGTGAGCAAAAAGATGAACCATCAGTTGAAATGATCAAGGTAAAACAAGAAGTGATGGATAGCACTCATATCACTCCCTCAGCAGCATTGTTGTCAAGTTTGACACCTGACACAACCAGTTTGGACTTTTGGGGAGAAGAAGACCTGATCAAGTTCAACATCTTAGCTATGGAGAAATCCAAGGAGAAATAGGTGATGAGAAATCCCCACCTTGTAGAATTAGTAAACATCTTGAACAACTTGTTACCAGCAGATAAGAAAGTGTCTAAGGTGCACTCCGTTGATGATGTGAGTATAGTCATTTCATAGTTCAATAGTAACTTTTGTTGCCTAGAAGAATCTTCATCCCTAGTTGCAGAAGAGAAATATTTGAAGAAGAGGCTCAGTGAATTGGTTAACAACTATGCACTTGACTTGAGCTCACTAAAAATTGGTCAAGCATCCTTGAAGGAGTTTGCAGCAAAGGGTAGAAAGATTATTGTTGATTGTATGAACCAAGACAAGCTGACTAGTGATTTATACAAAAAGATACAAGAGGTTGAAGCTATGATAGATAGCATAAGGAAATCAGTGGAAGATCCATCAGTTGATGTGAACATGTGTAATAATGTCTACCAAGGATAGATATATAAGATTGAGAAGGCCAAAAAGGAGATGTCCAAGATAACGGCTAGGCAAACTCAGCTAAGGAATGCTCTTGAACCCTCATTAGACATACTTAATCATAATAACAAGGAGATCAATGCCACCATGGTGAAATATGATCAAGGTCCTAGCACACATTTGGAGAAGATGGAAAAGCTACAGTATGCATTATGCACCCATCTACAAATTGTAAATTCACTGATCACATTTTGGAAGAAGGAGATCCAAAACCTGTAGATAGCATATCTGGATGTTCTATCATAGTAAGTAGTTTTATATATAGTTTTGAAGCACCTTTTCCATTAATTTCAAAGGGGGAGTATGTATAGAATATGGTTTATAGATATGTATAAGGGAGATATAAGACATAAGTTTTTTTTTTAAGGGATAGTTAGCAACTTGGCCATATTCCTTTGTTGCCATCAATGAAAAAGGGGAAGATTGTTGGAAAGTTGGCTATACTGGTGTATATGACTCATTATAGTGTTTTCATTATGGAAAAAAAGTCATATAGTAGTTTGGAGTCAACGAACTTGATGAGAAGATCAAAAATTGGCAAAGTGTTAAGACTAGACAATGTACAAAGTACCTGAAGCTCAGAGCATTAGCGCACATCCGTATGACTGATTTATGGTGTGCACCCTATAAGATAAGTAAATTAGACTATATTCATGCTTAGTCTATGAGCACATAATCAGATAAGCAAGTATGACAAAGATACATATAGTTGAAGTTACACAGCTAGTGTGTGCCAAAGAAGAGAGTAAGCAACCAACTATTAGCATTTTAATTTGTGGTTATATTCTTATGATGTAAAGGCCATGTGCCTATTATAATTAGGTTTCCAACATGTAAATATTTTTATTTGTAAACACACTTGAGCCAATTCATTTGGAAGCTTTGTAGTAATCGGTTAAAGGGTCAACCTAGTTATTTATTTTGTATGCGCATATAAATATGAGATGCGCCCATTGTAATTAGGATGGAAGTTGTAATAGAGTTGAGAGAAGTAGAGAAGAAGTGTTTGAAGATTCTATAAGATGTATTAGAGCTTTGCAAGAGGTCAAAGCATTAGCACATCAAAGGAACTGATCAAACAAGCAATGTCACAGTGATAGTTCATCTAGCAGATATAGTGTGTATTTGAGATCAGAAGGTTGTAGCCTTCACCACTTGAGTAGTGAGCTCTAGGATAGTGCATTCACACCCCTAATAGGGTTTATTATAAAAGACTCCTAACAAGGTCTGACCCTTGACAAGGTCTACTGTACTTAATACATTGTAAAGGAACTCCTAATAGGGTTAAGGATCTTCTAACAAGGATCATAAAACACTAGTACAAAATATTAGTGGGTGTCAATTCCCACCGGGTTTTTTACCTATTTGGGTTTCCCCATAACCATATTGGTGTTATGTGTTGATTTCATGTTTCATGTTTATGTGAATGTTCATTTCAGTACTTAATAATTTAAGTTCAATTTAAAGATTACGTGAAAAGATAAAATATAGTGAACACTGATTCACACCCCCCCCCCCTCTCAGTGTTCCCATTCCTAATAGGATGGACTAGTTAAGCCTAAAACAATCTAAAACAATTTTCCCTCCTAAATGCTCATAACCATTGGAATTTAAAAGTTTGAATTTATAACTTCCATTTTATTGGATTTTCTCATCAAAAACCTATCTAAATCTATTTATTGTATCTCCCAAGACCTAATTGACCTTTCTAATCAACTTAGATCCCTATTTGGTAGTATTGGCCACCCTTACAGCATTTTGGTTCTAATTCCTTTATTAGGACTTCTAGGACTTAACACATTTATATCAAATTTTTTAGTACAAATTTCCAGTACAGGCTTCAATATCTCCCAATTAAGCTTTAAGGATTCTTTAGATCCACTGGTTCCATTATCTCTTAAGGTGACCCTAGGTGTTTACCTAGGTACTCCTACACCATACACCCCACCTTCAATGAAACTCTTGTCCCAAGTGTGAAGGGATGTTGTCTTCTTGCCACCCATTCTCCTAGATGGATGTTTGAAACCTTTCACCTAGAAGTTATCACCCTTCACATGATTATTACCTACATTTGAAGAATTAGAAACACAAAATAAATCCTTGTTCTTGTCACCACAAAGGATGACCTTGTTCTCTGTTGATTGTGGAGAGTCATCATGGGACTTCCTTGCTGAACTCTTCCTCTAAGTTTGAGGATCCAAATGACCACTGCAAATGTCCTTCATGAACATACAAATATCACCTTTCATTGGTGACACCATAGGACACCAAAGTGTTCCTACCATCACTCATTTTTCATGCACTCTCTATTGTAAATCAGAACCTTTGTATTCCTTAGTAACCATTTCAATCGTCATCACCATTAATGAAGTATTATGATTCATACTTGAATCCTCAGATCCACTCTTCATTTGCCCCTACAAAGTAACATATTTCTTTTCAAAAAAACATACAATTCTTTCCCAATCAATATCATCACCTGGTAATGGAGTAAGGGGAAATTTCTTACAATCCTTGTGCACCAGTTACACATTTATCAATCCAAAATGCATTTTATTTGTAGAGGATTTCCATGGCCTTCCAAGGATAATATCACAACTCAGAGGGATTATATCACATACAACCCTATCACTATATGCTCCAATTGAAAAAATCCATGATAGTTTTCTCCCTAACAACAATATTTTTCTCATCACTTACTTATGATGCTTTTTATGGTTTAGCAATGGGAAATCTTTTTAAATTAAAATTATTGACCATCTCATAAGACACTAGATTATCAAAAGAACCAGAATCAACTATCATTTTTAAAATCTTACCATGACTTACACAATTGGTTCTAAAGATTGATGCCTTAACTTTCTTTTGTTGCTACATGTGTGGCCTTCTTTTCACCATCAAGAAGTCTCCTTACAAGATTGGATCTTCTGAAAGTGTTATATTTTCTTCCTTCTTTTCCTCTACTTCATCTTGTGTCAAAGTTACTCTTCTCTAAACCTTTTTTAAATTAATACCTTTCTTAGGACACTTGTAAGATTGATGCCCTCCTACTCCACATGTAAAGCATGTACTAGTGAATACACCACTTACCCTACCATATCTATTGCCTCCTCTTGGTCTTGCATCACCAAATACCTCCTTTCCTTTGTCATTTCTATTTTGTACTTGTCCTTTATTGGAGCTTGCACCTCTACCTCTGATTGCTTGACCTCTTCCATTCCCTTTGTTGGAAATTTGGCTAATGTGGATGCATAGATGTTGTCATTATGGAAACATATGATCTCTATTGAGAGTGCAGAATCTGGAATGCAAGTATGCAAAGTTGAAGAAAGAAATTGTCTAAGTATGGATACAGTGATCCTGACAGAGCACCTGATGAAGATTTAGTTGGCGACGTCCACTGGAGCAATATTTTTTTTTGTGCAGTTAACTAAATCTTCTATAGAGTATAAGGATACCCCATCTCAGTGTTCATAAAGTTTGGAGCAATACAGACAAATTTATTCAAAGTTTACCAAAGATAGTTTTGCAGACAGAACAGTTTTGGAGACAGTTTTAGTAAAAGAGTTAAGGGATTATTTTTGCTTGTCAAAATAATGTCTTAACATTATGAAGGGATGACATCCTAGATGTTTACTCTTGGATAAATATTTTGGATGCTGACCATGTAAAGTTATTAGCTTTAATAACTCATATATTAGGCATACTTGAAATGTAATGAAATAAAAGTGATATGTAAAAAGAAAGAAAAGATAACTTGCGATAGTTGTATATTGTGATAGCAGCAAAGGCTATTGATGGGAAGTTGTAAGTAGTACCATATTATAGTCAGAAACATTTTTGTATTACCTATTTGGGTAGTGAGCTTAGCTGGTGATCAGGTTTTGTAATCTAACTCCTAACAGGGTTAAGGCTTCTAACAAGGCCTAAAGTCCTTTAACCAGGACAGATCTACTATATATTATAAATTGACTCCTAACAGGGTCCAATATCCCTAATAGGATACTTTTGATTAGTGATCTTTGTGGGTACCATCCCCATTGGGTTTTTCCCTTGGCTAGGGTTTCCTCGAGAACAAATGATGTGTTATGAATTCTTTCTATTTACTGCTATGTTTGTTAATCAGCTTGATAATCTTTGTATGCACTAAAGTAATCTGTTATATCCATAAGTGGGAAAAAGAAAAAGTTTTTGAAATACTAATTCACCCCCCCCCTCTCAGTATTTCCTATTTCTAACAATTGGTATCAGAGAACAGTTACTCAGAGAAGGAACATTCAAGGAAAGCTTAGCAGCTTGAGTAAGATCTCTATGGATATGGATCAACTTCAGAAGAATCTTGAAGAAGCTCTTGAATAGATTGATATACTTACTGATGAAAGAAACTCCTTAAGAAGAAAATATAAAGATGCAAAGAATGCTATTGACAAATTAAAAGGTAGGATTGAAGATCTGAAATCTGAAAAGAAATCTGATATGCTTGTTGAAGATTGTGATGAATTAGAAAAAGAAAATGAGATCCTTAAGCATGAGTTGAAGATAGTAAATCTAAAGCTTAGTATGAAAGATGGAAATTTGAGATTTGATAATGAAAAATTGAAAATTGAGAATGAAGATCTGAGGTCAAGACTTGAAAAGGAAACATCCGAATTTGAAAAAGTAAAAATGCAATATGTGGAACTTGAGAAGTATAATAAAATTATGAAAGGTGAATTAACTCAATCTAAACAACAACTTGAAAGGCTATATTCAAAAAATGATAAGACTGAAAAAAAAATTTCTTCTGAAGAACCATTCTTTGATAGGATTGGATTTGGATATAGTATGTTTAGAACAAACCATGAAAGTAAGAAGCTAGATCTGAAGACATCTGAAAGTGTGGAGGAAATAAAGCTAGATGAGAACACATTGGAAGATCCACCTAAAGAAGAACCACCTAGAGAGAAAGAAGAATCAAAGCAAGAAGAATCAAAATAGGAAGAATCATCTAAAGGTACGCAAAGAGAATTCAAAGGTAGATGTTTTGCTTGTAATACTATTGGGCACATGAAGAGAGATTACACAGGTAAGCAATTTAAACCTCTTAATGGACATTGTTATAATTGTCATAGTTTTGGACATAGAGATAACGAATGTAGAAGACCTAAAGTAATTTTGAATAATTATGATAGAATGATTGGGAATACTAACAATGCAAATAAGAAATCTATTGAAGAAATGAATCAAAGAAAAGTGGTAGTATGTTTTAAATGCAACAAAGTAGGACACATTGCTAGAAATTGCAAGTCAAAGATTAACCAATAAGGACAGAGATTTGGAAACAATGGAATCATTTGTTAGATATGCAACAAGTTTGGACACTCAGCAAGATTTTGCAGAATGAACAATGGAGGTTACCATCATAACCCTAACCCTAGGAACAATGCAAGAAGGAATGAAAATGTAGGAAACAAAGATAAAGGTTGCTATAGCAATGAAGATGAAGTAAAATTTGACAAAGGCACAAATCAAGGAGGTATAGTCAGCACTAAAAGTAGTCAAGAAGGTAATGTAACCAATGGTAAGGATGAATATTTACCTGACCCTTCTTTAAGCACTTAAATTATGTAAGTTTTTGTAGTTTAGGACTTAGGGTTTGTGTAGATTAGGAATTTGAATGAGTTAAGTTTTGCACAGTTAGATATAGGTTTATTATGTTGTACTAATTCTATGGTGAAGTGCGCAAAAGAAAATATTGTTTTTTACGAGGTCGCAGAAAGTTTTATGGTTGCAAGTTTGCAGAATCAGCTTTTTGAAATTTTAGCAGCAAAATGAATGAATGCAATGTCAGATCAAGTTAATGTGAAGTGTTATAAGGTCGAAATCAAAGTTATTATGATTACAAAGCAATTGAAAAGAGATTTGAAAGAAGAAAAGTGAGTTGAGGATGATTTGAAGAAGTTTGGAAGCAGTTTGCAGCGACGATCATACCGAAACCCTAGATTTGCAAAGTTGAGGTATTTCTTGATCTTTAATCAGTTGATAAGATGGATATTTCTATGGTTCATAATGTTAAGGATAAGAATAGACCAAAGATTAAGAAAGAACCAGTAGAACCAACTGAAATTGATGACAGTCTAGCATTATCATCCGTACCATATGGAGTATTGCACATTGAGAAAGTTAAAGGATATTTAGGTTGTAAGTTTGAAACTTTGGGAGATACAAATTTTAGTGATGATTATAGGAAATTGTACAATCAAGACATGTCAGTTAAACCAGCTTATGGGCACCTAGTGAACAATGAAATTATCAAATATTCCATGAAGTATGAATTCAATGATGAAGAATGTACCAAAATCATTTTAAGTAGAATCCACAATGGGAAATTCTGGATGGAGGATAGAGTTATTGATATAACTGTCGACCTAATTCATGAAGTTACTGGATTATCAAAAGTTGGAGAGATTCCACTGAATGAAAAGAACATGAGAAAGATTGTTTTAGATAACACTGGATCTAGTTATAATGGTAGAGGAATTGTGATAAGTAAGATTAAGCAAGATGATGTTAGGTACCTTTGCAAGATCCTAACAACTAAATTCTATGGTAGTTCAAGGGAAGATGGCATGGCTATTGGAATGATTCATGTAGCTTATCTTATGTGTATTGAGAAGAAACTAGTAGACCTATGTGAAATCTTGAAAATTCAGTTATTTGAGAACTTAGAAAAGATTAAGAAGGCTAAGTACACTCAGTTTAGGTTTTCATCTCTGATAACCTATATGTTTTTCCATATTTTGTGAAGATTTCCTTACACAATTGATTGGAGTGACAATGTGAACACAATGGAAAGAATAAACTCAGTCTACATGAAGCACCTTTTTGATAAAGTTAATGACAGTGTGGAGCTTGTATTGAAGACTTTTCAGAATATTGTTAAGAACAAATCAAGGATTCCTCAATCCTTAGTTGAAAAGCATAAAGATGAAATTTGTTTTATGGTTGAAACTGATTTCACCTACATTGAAGCAGTTGAGCCTAGAATGGAATTCATAGACCCTCTTGGCTATGAAATATCTGAAGTAGAAACAATAGGATATGTGAATAGATTGTTAAAGTGTGAGTTGGATGGTCATGCAAATAGGTTTGGAACCTATGAAGATAATTTCAACTCTACAATAAGTTTGAGAGAAAAGAAGCAATCTAGTAAGAGAGTTGAATCTACTATGAAGAAAATATTGAAAGAATCAGGTATGTCAAGTCATGAGTTTGACATAGCTAAGAAGACTGCAGAAGCCCTGAGGCAAAGTGAAAATCTTGTAATTCCACCTAAGACATCAAGTACAGATCCTATTGATCCTACTGCAGTTAAGTTAAAATTTGAAGTACCTGAAAAAGATGAAGGAGATAAATCTTTTTCTCCTATTCCTAGAAAAAGAGTAAAAGTGAGTGTAATAGGACCTGGTAAGAGACAGAAAGTGGTTGTACCACCTATACCTAGAAATGTAGTAGTAATTAAAGATGATGATGTAGTTTTAGTCAAGAAGAAAACTTGGAAACCAAGAATTGAAAGAGTTAATGAAGATATATTGAAGCATGGAGACTTCACTAAGTTGAATAAATTCTATGATCTATATGGATCATTTGACAGATTGAACTTTGAAAATGCAATGGTTACACACATGATTGTGGTAGATAAGAAACTTATCACCATTCATGGTAAGATCCCAGAAGATTTGTATAACAGACTTGTGAATAGAAAATAGAGAGCACAAGAAGAGTACATAAAGATGAGAGAACATGTAATCAGATATTTTTGTGAAGTTAAGGATGAAGATCATTTGAAGAGATTCTTGAAGTCTCTTGGAACTTTATTGAGAACTAAGAGAAGAAGAATCCTTATAATGGGAGGCAAAAAGGAGGAAGTACAGAAAGAGAGAGAGAAAGTAGTAATGCAAGTTCTTGTAGATATAGTTGTAGAAAAGCATGTTGAATCAGACCCTCAGCAGAAGCAATCAGAGGATCCGCATGCAGAGGAAGTTGGTATTGAAGAAGTTCCATCTTCTTCACATATCAATATTGGCAAAGAATCAATGGATATTGAAGGCACCAAAGTGACTCTAGAATTAGATGATGCAGTATTTCATGATCTAGGAAACATTGTTGACAATTTGGCTTTGGGAGAGCAAGAAAGGGTCACAGAATCAGAGAAGAATACAGAGGCAGAGGAAGCACCAACTGTATCAGAATCAGTTCCAGTAGAGTAGAAAGTCAAAGGCAAACAAATTTTGATAGAGGCCACTACCTCTAGTGCACCTTCTATACCAGTTGAAGACATTAGTGCACCTGACAGTAAGAAGAGGCATATTGGCTCAATGTTTGAAGACCTTGGAAAAGAAGTTGAAGATGATGATCAGCTTGAGTTCATTACATCTCTGAATAAAATTATTGGAAAGAATAAGAAGGTGAAAGACCTTGAAGGCAAAGTTAGAGTTTTGAAAGAGAAACTTGAGAGTGTGATCAACACTAAGGTATCTGAATCAGATCCACTTGACGAAATCTCAATCAGTAATAAATTCTTTTGACTCTGAATTTTCTAATTTGAAGGATATTGCTAAAATAAAAGTTCAAGAAGACTTTGAAGCAGAAATGCAACAAACTTTAAGTGTAAATATTTGAAATGATATTGGTAGTTTAGATGTATGCATAAAGAATTTGAGGAGACATTTTGAGACAGGAAAGAATTTGTACATACAATGCACTAAATTAGAAATCCTAATAGTTGAAAAGGATAAGAAGATCAGCGAGAAGTTAGATGCTATTTCAGCGGAGACAAACACCTTGACAAGCCCTAATGTCAAGATAAGTTCTGTAGAGAAGAGCATAAGGAAATTGAATGATGAAATCAGAATGATAGCAAAGGAGAAGAACAAAAAGATGATCAGGGTTAACATCTTGAGAGAGCATGTATCAATCAGGATATCAATTGTTGAAGATCAAATTGAGTAGTGTCTTTCAGCAAAGACATCATTTCAGAAGTTTAGCTTCAATTCCCTACAAGCTTGTCAGACAGCAGCATACAGATTGAGTACTCTACTCAATGTTGTTGAATCCATTAGGAAGATATGGGAGAAATATTTTGAATCTTGGAAGTTAGAGTTTGGTGATTGTGTTGCAAGCCTACCGGGTTTGCAATAACTGATAATAAGGTATAAAGTTTTTGAAATTTTTGTACACCCTATCTTTGTCATTGTTATCAAAGGGGGAGAGATAGCAAAAAATTGAATATATGTTGAGGAAGGATACTCATAGGGGGAGCTATTCTATGGAGTATGATATTGTATACATATTGTATAACTTTTGGCCACAAAATTTTGTATAAGTTTTCTTTGAAGTTTTGTTTGCACACTTAGCCAATTTTCCCATATGTTGCCACCAATGAAAAAGGGGGAGATTGTTGGAAATTTGGCTAATGTGGATGCATAGATGTTGTCATTATGGAAACATATGATCTCTGTTGAGAGCGTAGAATCTGGAATGCAAGTATGCAAAGTTGAAGAAAGAAATTGTCTAAGTATGGATACAGTGATCCTGACAGAGCACCTGATGAAGATTTAGTTGGCGATGTCCACTGAAGAAATATTTTTGTTTGCATAGTTAAATAAAGCTTCTATAGAGTATGAGGATACCCCATCTCAGTGTGCATAAATTTTGGAGTAGTACGAACAAAGTTATTCAAAGTTTATCGAAGACAATTTTGCAGACAGAATAGTTTTGGAGACAGTTTTAGCAAAAGAGTTAAGGGATTATTTTTGCTTGTCAAAATAATGTCCTAACATTATGAAGGGATGACATCCTAGATGTTTACTCTTGGATAAATATTTTGGATGCCGACCATGTAAAGTTATTAGCTTTAATAACTCATATATTAGGCATACTTGAAATGTAATGAAATAAAAGTGATATGTAAAAAGAAAGAAAAGATAACTTGTGATAGTTGTATATTGTGATAGGAGAAAAGGCTATTGATGCGAAGTTGTAAGTAGTACCATATTATAGTCAGAAACATTTTTGTATTACCTATTTGGGCAGTGAGCTCAGCTAGTGATCAAGTTTTGTAATCTAACTCCTAATAGGGTTAAGGCTTCTAACAAGGCCTAAAGTCCTTTAACTAGGATAGATCTACTATATATTGCAAATTGACTCCTAACAGGGTCCAATATCCCTAACAAGATACTTTTGATTAGTGATCTTTGTGGGTACCATCCCCACCGGGGTTTTCCCTTGGCCAGGGTTTCCTCAAGAACATATGATGTGTTATGAGTTCTTTCTATTTACTGCTATGTTTGTTAATTAGCTTGATAATCTTTGTATGCACTAAAGTAATCTGTTATATACATAAATGGGAAAAAGAAAAATTTTGTGAAATACTGATTCACCCCCCTTCTTAGTATTTCCTATTTCTAACACCCTTTCCTATCTTGTTTCTTTCTCAACTTGTCTTCTGCCTTTATGGCTAGTTTGAAACACTCCTACAAGGTTCTTGTCATAGTCATGCTCATTTCATCTTGAATGTTGTACCTTAAACCTCTAAGGTACTGTGAAAACTTCTCTTGCACATCCTCGTCATGTGCTGCGCTTATATCCAATTTATGAAATTCTTTAGTATACTTTGGGACATCCATGTCCTTTTGTTTCAGTCCTTCCATCCTCTTTTACAACTAGGCTTTGTAGTCTTCAAGAAGGAACTTATCCTTCATCCTCTCCATCATTCTTGGACATGATGTAATGTTTGACCAACCCTTCTTCATCCTATCTACTTGTAAGTTATCCCACCATAATAATGCATGTCCTTTCAATATAGACTTTGCAATCTTAACTTTCATCCTATCTTCAACATCAGCACAATCAAATAAATTTTTAAGATCACTAAACCAATCCAACAAAATTTCACCATCCATCCTTCCATCATACATAGGAAGTTCAACTATTACCTTTGAGTCTCCAAGCTTCACAACCTTCAAGATTCTTTCTAATCTTGCATCCTTAGGATCATTTGGTTCCTCTCTTACTACTACAAGTTCTTCATCATCTTCATTTTCTTCTTCATGTCCTTGTTTGCCCACAAGTTTAGTCAACCTTTCAACTTCTTCCCTTAGCCTTCTATTATCTTCCATTTTTTCTCTCACCAACTTAGCATGTTTTGTATTTTTGACCCTCTAAGGGATCCCATCCCCTTCTCCTTCTGATATCTCTGAAGTATAGATCAACTCTAGAACACTCAAGGAGGAAATGGACACTCCAAGGCCTCAACAAAGGATCAAATACACTAAAGACCTAAAAATATTTTTCCAACCTCTTCACCTAGGATGCTCCTAGGCTCTAATACCAACTGATGTAGAGTAGTGAATGGTGTGGTGGTAATTTATCTTCAAATGGTTAAGGTTTGAGAGGTTTAGGAACTCCCTAGCCTACTAGCCTCCAGGACTCCAAATAGCCAATACTTCACAAACTCCTTAAACACCTTCCCAGTACCCAAGTTAAATGTATTAAGTCTTAAAAAGATGGATTTAAAAGGTTTCAATCAGTTTTGGGTTCTCAACTAACACCCAACACCCAAATTCCTCAAATAGTCTACTAGGCCTAATTGCCCTCCTAGTAGGTCACCAGCGATAGTAAAGTGTAAATAACTTGGAAAATTTCCAAGGCACTATAATTTTTTTTCACTTTATGACACCCTTTTCACCATACTAAAACATACGAAAAGCTAGACATTGGTTGTTTTGGACAATCACATAGATCTTCACATTGTGCCCATGTTCCTAGCATAAAATAAGGTCATTTTACAAAGAAAGTGTAATTTGTTTTCATTCCCAACCTTCAATACCTTCAAAAGTCTCTAGAAATGACTCAAAACCAAGGGAAATGAAATTAATTTGGTCCTCAAACCCTTGTAAATAAGAAACCCCCAATTTGGTCTCTAAGAAGTCCTCAAGGCTAGGGCTTTATCAATGCACCCTTTCCAAGAACTTCTAGGCATATCCATTGGTGGATTCACCATTAATACACCATATCAATACTATCCATGTCATAAAATATACATCTCCTTCAGCTAGATTAATGGTTGCTTCTCCCAACCAAGCATTTCCTTCAAGGTTTCTTCCACAAACTCAGTGATCACCCTATCAAATCAAATATTCTACAATGTATCATGTTAGGAAAATATTATACAATTCAAAAACACATCATTCCATGAGAATTAGTAAGAACATTCATGGAATGACAGTTTTACATCAAGATTTTGTCAAACTATTATTAAAAAATAGTGACAAAATGGCATCAATCAATATAAAGGATAGAAAACTGAGAGAAATGAACCTTCAAATCACTCAAAAAGGTTTGAAATGATGATAAAAATATTCCTAATATATTAGAACCACTACTCCAACACAAATGCATTCAAATAATGCAAATAACATATGGAAATCATAAAAAACTCCAAGCTTTCATTGCATTTCCTGAGACAGCCTGTACATTTCCTTGTTCATGTCATACAATGGTCTCTCTTAGCATTATAAGGACTCCTATTAACTTCCCCAACCATATTTTATTGGTTGGATGGACTAGTTAAGCCTAAAACAATCTAAACAACTTTCCCTCCTAAATGCTCATAACCGTTAGTATTCAAAAGTTTGAATTTCTAACTTCCATTTTATTGCATTTTCTCATAAAAAAAACCTATCTAAATATGTTTCTTATTTCTCCTAGGACCTAATTGACCTTGCTAATCAACTTAGATCCCTATTTGGAAGTATTGGCCACCCTTACATCATTTTGGTCCTAAGTCCTTTATCAGGACTTCTAGGACTTGACACATTTCTATCAAATTGTTTATTACAAATTTCCATTATAGGCTTCAATATCTCCCAGTTAACGTTTAAGGATTCTTTAGATCCACTAGTTCCATTAGCTCTTAAGATGACCCTAGGTGTTGTAATACCCAAAAAATGGGCTATAGGTTCATTAACCTCCTACATCTTCAAATTGAATGAAATCGATACAAAAGTCCTAACCTAAGGCACATTTGCACATTATTGAATTTAATTGATTATCCTAAATTCTACATTAGGGAATATTCCTATTTATCCTAATTATCTTTAATTTAATAATTATTTGGCGATAAATCTTAATTATCCTAAAGTTTGATTAATTGAATATTCTGAATATTTAATTAATTAGATTTAATACTGCCACTTAATTATTTAACTGGATTTAATTAAATTATTCCTAAATTCTATTATTTAATTTTGACAATAAATCTAAAATCTCATGACTAATTGATTAAATTCTTATTTAATTAATTCATGTCAATTGTCAATATTTAATAACATAGTTTTTTAATAAAGTTTGATTTAATAATTGATTAACCCATAAATCAATTGTTTTAATTTTAAAATCAGTTAAGTTGAGAATAAATCACTTTATTTTTAAATTAATTTATAATTAAATCAAGCACAATCAGAAAAGAAGACAACTAGAAATTAACAATCAATTTTAAAATTGAAACTCAACATCTGATGATGAGTTGAAATTTGATCTAAACTCTATTTTGAGTTAAACCTTGCTTTTGCATGATTTTTGTGAGTTAATCATTCTTAATTTCTTGATAACTCAAAAATCAACCTGAGTTTATCAAGAGTGATTTATGGCTTTTCTCCTGCATCCTCAAAGCCCTAGATTTCTATAAAATCAAGGCTCAACTCTTCATAATTATCAACACTCAAATTTGCACAATTACTCTGGCGAATTGGCAATTAAAGGATTGAGTACTTGCGATAGGCAATTTGTGAGATCTTTCATAGTTGATCATAATCTTTCATAGTCTTGGCATAGTTTCATATCATAGTTTTTATATTCATTCATATCATCCTTAGATTAAATATGCATTCAATATCATCTCAATTTCATACATTCTAGCTTAGATTCATGGAGTTTCTCATTCTTATTTCATAGAAAATACAAAAATATAGATTAATTTGCATTCTTAGTCTTTCATATTTTGCATTCAAATCCTTCGTTTAGGTGTTGCAATATCACTGATCTCAATTCCAATCTGAGAACATCATACTCATACCTACTAGAAGGCAGTAAATCACCTGGTTAGCATAGCTTCAATTACTTACAAGATTTCAGTTTTTGCTAAGCTCTAATGTTTTACTGAAGTCTTGTGTCTACAGCTAGGTACAAAATTCACAGACACATTTTTGGTGCCCACCATGGGGCCTTGAAATGGGTTTCCATTCTATTCTATCAATCTTCTATCATTTCTCTATCAAAACTCCCTTGCTATTGTCTGTTCTGGTGTTTTTGAAGCAGTTTTTGAGGTTAAGGGTTTCACATTTTATTTTTTAAAGATTTTTAATTTTTTGTACGTACTTCCATACATATTTGCATGGATTCTCGTGTGAGATTTTTCATTGCATCGCGTGAAGTTTTGCAGGTTTCAACACTTCCTCACATGAGATTTTATCCTTTGTCGTGTGAGACCGTACTTCCTCACGTGGGACCATATCTTGACTCGTGCGAGATTTTTCTATAGAGACACAGAATTTGCAAATCTATACTTTTAGATTATTGATTTCTAACACTCAATTTTTGCTATTGATTTGTCTTGATTTTGTACTTTTGGATGTGTGCTAAATTCTGGATTGCAGAGCATTGGAACTAAGGTATTCTTCTCAAGCTGATAATATTTCAATTTGGATTAAAATGAACCTCTCTTGTGTCAAGCTTGTGTGACTTTTCTTGCTTTCATATCACAGACTTCATTTTGGGCTATAAAATGAACATAGATTTTCTTTCTGCATATCTGTTACACATAGTAAATAGGCCCTATGAACACTATTTGTGGATTATCTTGAGAGATTGAGCTTCTTTCCCTTTTTTATTCATGCAAAACTCCTCTTGATGAAGGATCCCCTTGTAGGTAGGGAAGGTACTAAGAGCATCTCATGTTCTACTAGATGTGTGTGTCTTCAAATTTTGATTGATACATTCTCTCTCCGGTGGGGTTGATAGATCATAAGTAGTTGAAATCATAGATCTTTGTGAGATAATCTTGGTCTTAGCATGTCAGATTAATCTGTCTACTTTGTTTTAGTGAAGTGAAGAGGCTAGGGGATTATGCTCTACTTCCTTTTTGGATAGTACTAGAAACCCAGATCCTTGAATCTGATCTAGTCCCCATGTGGTATCTTTTGCGAGTCACATTTAGAGAGGGTTAACCGTAGTGTACATTCCCTTAATTGGTTCAACCACATGGATGGAACCTCAAGTGGTAGTAGCCATTTTCATCATGGTAGCAGCAGCCGCTATATAAATGTCCTTGTGGAGGAAATCTTCATAGGTGTGGTCTCTTGTTGGGCTATCAGATCTCCCTAGCAGCTCATGATTGATTAATTTCTCAAACTATGTCAAAACCCCAATGCACCTGGATTGGAGTTCACCCTCTTGAGATCATAAAAGTTGTAGAGTTAGACCATTACTACAAACCCTAGTGAGGCCAAAATTTTCATTTTCTAGGAATATGTGCGTTATTGAAAAACTTTTTGGAACATACACAAGTAGTATTTCTAGGGATTAGCACAATAAGTCACTATTGCTTGTTCATGTGCAAGGTTTCTTTTTCCCTTGCTCACTATTTTTAGATGATTGCTTGCTTCCCTTGCTTGATGTTTTGTGTGCTTGATATCTTCTTGGTTACTTGAAACAAACTGTTACATGGATCTTCAAAATTTGCATAACAATCTGATACTGAAACACTCAAAAATTGCAAAATCTGAGCAAAAATCCTTTCCTAGAGTGAGAACTGAATATTCTATCAAAGAATAGCCAGTGCTATATCTCAAAATTGGTGTCTTGAAATCTATGCCTTGAAAACTATGCAAAACTATCAAACTATGTCCTTTTATCACATGAAATTTCACTTTCTGAGAATTCTTTCATGCGAGATAGCACATTCTCATGTGCAGCCTGGTACTTCCTTGCATGAAGCAGCATTCTCTTGCATGAACCTATCCTAAAATTTTCAAAATAGAGAGCTTATTACTACCAGTTGGTCAACTTCCCATCAGATTTGATTTTTTTTTGGGATCTGTATGCCTATTTTCCTATTGCACACTACCTGAAACTAGATATCTAGAGCTGAGAACCATGCAATTACTGCTTAAAACCAAGTTGTCTCTCTATTTTTTTAGAAATCCAATTTGCAACAAATCCCAAATTTTGTCAAAATAGAAAACTGATTCTTGTGATTTCTAGTCATCCTTGGTCGGGCTGGGTCAAATCTTAGGTGCTATGACATGTTGCTCAGCATCCAAATGAACTTAAATGGTATCAAGTTGCACAAAATGACTCTTGGTCTTCTTTCTTCCACATCTCTCATGTCTTCCTAGTCTCCCATTTCCATCCTTTCTCCTATTCCTTCACGCTTCTTCCTCTTCTTCCTAAAACTCTTCACGTCTTCTTGATTCTTTTCCTCTTATTATCTACTCTACTTTCTTCTATTCATCTCTTCTGTCACTTCCATGCTTGATTCCTCCTCTTTTGAAACCATGAATTTTAGCTATCTTGTTATGGAACCTCTCTTGAAAATGGATGATCTCGAACTCATTGCTCAATTTGAAGAGTATTATTCCAAAAAACCCATGAGTGATAAACTTATGATAAAAATAAAGGAAATATTGATTGAATCAGATGCCTTTTCTAGGATCATACACATGATCTTGTCACAACCTCCTTCTTCCAAACATCTTTCATCTTCTAAGTCTTTTCATTCTTCATCATCTTCCAAGTCTTCTTCCTCCACTGAGTCTTCACCTTCCTCTTCTCCATGATCTCATGCCTCTTCTACTTCTCCCAAGAGTCTTACTTCTCTTCTCAAGAAATATGATAATGAGCAATGTGATAACCCTTATGATACCTCTTCCATGAAGAGTGAAACACCCATCCTTGATGACTATGATGACTATGATGATGGACAATGTAGTGATACCTATGACACCTCTATTCCTAAGAGTCCTCCTAGTCATGTGCTCGTGCTTATTGGAAATGGGACATCACATTGGATAGATCATGATGGTGATCCATATGATTCTGATTTTGAAAGAGACTTTTATGATTTTTGTGCACAATACCAAGATGATACATCTACTTCTATTGAGGAAGAAAAATCTTACCGTGCTGATTATAAACATGCATACTACAAGGATCTCTCCTCTAAGAACTCTCATGCTGAAAATAAAGATTACACTCTCAAGCAAGATCATGTTAATGCTGACCCTTTGTTTTTTGATGATTCCCTTCCATCCCCTACTTCCTCCAATACCCATACATTTCCTAAAGCTTCCAAGCCTATCAAATCTTTCACAAGTCCTTCATCCACCAAAGGTCCAAATACTTTTCATGTGGTTTCCTATAGTTATCCTCAAGGGCTACCTCTTAAAGAAACTCAAGCTAACCTTCACTTGGCTGTAAATACTTTCAATAATGCTAAACCTAAAGAGCCTAAACCTTTATATGCTATAATTCCTACTTCAGCTAGTCCTCCACCATCTCTTCCAAAGTCTTCCATACAATCCCAACATGCTTCCTTGTCCTTAGAAGTGGCTCCATGTCAAGAGGACTCTAAAAATGATAAAGAAAAGAACATAAAGAAAGATCAAGATCAAAAACCCTCCATGTCATCCACTCCTTTTCACAATGTCTCTTATCCACTTCAGGGTTCTTTTGATCCTGCACACCCTTTCTCATTCATTCCACCATGTCTTAAGTCTTCTCCTAAGAAAGATCATGCTACTACTTACACTGTTGAGCTTATTGATAATCAAAATAACCTTCCTACAATTGCAATTTCCAAAGATGATACTTCCATTAAGGTTGGTAAAAATGGTGTTGTTACTTCCAATGTTAAGCCTATTGAAAATCAAGAGAAAAATTATGTTCTTGTTCTATCCAAAGAACCTTGTCAAGATCAAAATCTTCCATCTTCTTATTCTACCACTTCATGTTCGTTTCCACTTTCTACTCTTCCCAAGTCTTTGCAAGCTTTAAACAATCCTATCAAAGAAGGTGCTCATATTCAAGATGTCCACGATTCTATTGAAAATCCAAATGCTCACTCTAAAGGTGCTAATGTCCTTGGTTGTCATATAAATGTTGATGAACTTTTTTATTATCCTTTTGCAACATCCACTTCCATCCTTGGACCTCTTCCACCACTACTAAGGGCTTCTTGTCTGCCTTCCATCTTCGGTCCTTATGTCCCGTCACTTTCCCCTCCTAACTCTCCTAATTCACCATCCATCTTGGGTCCTTACATCCCTCCATCTCCCATCTTTCCTCAAGATCAACATAGATTCATACCCTTGAATCCTTTTCATCCACCCACTCATCTAAACCAGTCATATCCTCCTTCTTCTTCCACAAGTCCCAAGTCTTTTGGAAGTAACTTGAATTTTCAATAGAAGAAAAAGAAGCAATACAAGAATCCATAAAAAAAATAAGATCACCATGTCTCCTCTAATCGACATAGATGCATAAAGCCAAAAGAGATATCTAAGAAAAAAACTACAAGACAAGTATGGGTTCCAAAATCCATCATTAAAGATATTCTCTCTAGATCATCAAAAACAAAATGAAAAGCCTATGGCTATATGGATTCCAAAGTCTCCCTTGAAAGATTTTGGTGTTGAGCAACAAGTGAAGTTGACATTCAAGCTTCCAAAAGCTTCCACTTCATCTTCTTCCAAAAATATTCTTCCATTCCATGCACCTAAACCACAACCTCTACTATTCATTCATCATATTCCTTCACGTATTCCTTCATTCAAATTTCCTCCATCCTCTCGCCACCCTTCAAGGTGTGTGTTGATGTTGATCTTTCCTTCCTTTCCATCTACCCTTTCACAATCCTTTCATTCATTATCCTCCTACCTTCTATCCTTTTTCCTCATTTGCATATTCCTCCTATCTTCCAACCTCACTCATTTTACATAAAACCTTATCCTCCATTTTTCTCTTCCATCTCCCTTTCCCTATCAGCATCTTTGAGCATATAATTTTGAATCCTTGGCATATCATGGTTTATCCTTTCAAAGAGCATTATCTAAAAAGCTTGCCTTCTTCCAAAAGAAAATTAAAAATTAAAAATTAAAAAAAGAAATGAAAAAAAATTGAAAATGTGCCTTGGTGAAAACCTGGAAATAGGTGCCTTGGTAGCAAAAGTAAAGAGAAATAAATTCATCCTATGGTGAAAACCACTCCCTTGTGGCACCTTGGATAAGTACCGTGATGAAAACCTGGCAATCAGGCATCGTGCGTAGTTCTTCTACATATTTCATCCATTCCATCTTCTCTCTTTGATCTTGACAATGTTGATCTATACACAAACATTTGGCTATCTTGTGAGCTATCTTACGATGATGTTGCTTTCATTCCCTTCCTATTTAGCCTTCATATTTATTTTCCTCCATTCAACCTATCCTTTCGCTATCCTTTTCCCTTTTGGTCTTGATCTAATAAAAAAAGAGTAGAACATGATGCTTTGAAACATCTTGACATGTCTACTCCTTTGGACTACATCTTGTCCTTCTTTGGCATTATGCTTTTGTGACTTATCCTATGCTGGCCTTTCATTTCTTGTCCAAATGTGCTTTACATGACAATTTTTCCCTAGCTTGGGTACCCCTGAGGAGTTTGTTAGCTATTTTTCTTGCAAAGGTAAACAACTAGACCATAACCTGATCTCTCCCTTTTGATGCTCTTTTCCTGGCAAGAGAAATGCTAATTAACAAGGATGGAATCCTTCTTCACTTTGGGCTCCACAGACCCAGGTAGGTATACTTTACTTCTCTGCTTATGTAAACTGATACGAACTAATACAAACACCTAATAAGTAGATTCACTAATGGATTAAATAGAATAAATATGTCCTGCAATAGGATTCATAACTGAGATGAATCTCTGATATGGGAAGCCTACTCACATGCTACAAACTTCTTTCAAGCTCATCAACATAAAGGGAAAGTTGATTGATTAAATTGATGCTTGCTTGGCAAATGACTTGTAATGGTAAAGATCACTGCCTTCAATCCGGGAATAGAGTCAAAACCAATAGATATAAACCCAAACTGTAAACCATGTTTCATTGATTAATATTCCTGTGTTAATGGCTTACATTAACACATTTCCATCACTCAATATGAAGAATCATACAAATTCATAGTACTGATTAATTTCCAATTTGCATTTAAGGATTTTATAATCCTTCCTTGAAGGATACCCAAATACAAATAGATACATTCTCCCTTGGAGAAGACAAACTCAATATCCCTTGAATACTGAACTCATACTGAAATTGAAAGTCAATATGATGAAGACAATTCTCTAAAAACCATACATGCCTTGCATGTACTTTGATTTTCAATCAAATTTACAAACACTTGCATTAAAACTATGACAAAAAATGAAGAACATTGACCATTATGCTAGACAATCATGAACCAAAATTGAACTTCTATTTTGGAACCTTCTTGGAGAACCCCCTGTTGGAATCACCACAGACCTGGAACCATTCCATGGACGTTTACCCAAAATTTGGAACCTAGACCAGAGTTCTTCCAAAATTGGAACCCCTCCAACTGAAAAGAAAGGACTATAAGAAGAGAAAGAGGAAAAAATGCTAGCAAGAATCAAGAGAGGCCACTTGTCGGATCCTTCATCTAATGAATCATTGCTCTGAACTGAATGAACCATCTTCTCTTTTCTCCTGAGAACACCTCTTTTCATCTCCTAAAATTGACTTATGAGTCACCGGATGCAACAAACCAGATATTTTAAAAATATCTTCTCGGCCCCCCTGAAACTTTCAACTGCAAATAACGTGAACCAAGTTATACCTGCACTGAAATTGATCCCAAAAATGGAATCCTCATGTCGGGACCTTTCCGACGGTATATAACACTTCATATTTTAGCAAAAATTGAACTCCCAGACAACTTTTTTCTGAACAAGCTTAGTCATTTGAATTTGTGCAATTTTTCCAAATGTTTCAACTATATCAATCTTTTAAATCTTTCAAGTCTGCAATTTAAATCTATCATTTTTACATTAATCTGCACTTTTCTCATGAAGCACCAGCATCCGCCACATGTCACCATCTCATTGAGTGCACAGGCTTGACTTCGGGTTAACTCCATCATCTGGAGAATTGGCGAATACATGCAACCTCTGAATCTCCAAATACATTGACTAACTGTAGTTAACCTTGGAGAACTAGCGAATAAGTCATTCTCCAAGTCTCCAAATCTCAGCTTAACTGTGGGTCAGATCTGGAGAATGGGTGACTAAGCCCATTCTCCAATTCTCCAAATTTTATGTGCTAACCACCAAGGATTGGGAGAACTCGCGAATGCATACACTCCAGTTCTCTAAGTCATTTACTCTAACCGCCAGACATTAGGAGAACTTGTGACTAAGCACTCTCCAATTCGCTAGATGTTTGTAGAAACCGCTAGTTTATTCCATGAATTCACGAGCAAGTGACAAGTGTCCACCTCTACAACCTCCTCTTTGTCACTCTGCAAAATTTACTTGTCCTCGAGCACAGGCACAAAAACTGAGGTGGGTGGCAGGAGGTCACGTAGACAAAGTTGCCTCCATTTGTTCTTTCTATTTTGCATTGTGTAGATTTGGATATATTCATCACATCTTCCCCATTTTGGAGGAATGTGGGATTAAATTTTTAGAGTTTTAAATGTTTCTAAAGTGCTCTGTTTCAAAATTATGTGGGCCCCACCGCACAGCAAGTGTACAAGGCAAACAATCCGTGTAAGCCTCCGTGGCTTTCTCATTTGTAATATGTGAACGTGCCGATGTATATAAACATTTAAATTACTGCCCACCAACTGAATGTGGGATAAACCCCTTTCACCCTTTCGTAGAGTTCATTGGTTCATTTTTATAGGCTCTTCACACCTTTATGCCCTGAGATACTCCTTCCATCTTATTGAGCTATGCTGGATTTTCTTCAAATTCTGCACGCCTTTACTTGTTTAAGACTGGCTGCTCTTTTATATGTGCCTCCATGTGTATCATGTGAGGCTTCTTTGTGTAGATGCTGGCCCTCTTTGAATGCTTATAGTCCCTTTGAAAACAGAGGGCATCTACAATGTTAATTAAGATCTTTATTCCGCTTAAGCAATTCGCGCTTGTTCCATCGGGTTCATCATCATTAAGCCCATCACCACTAGTTTCTCATTTTGGTGTTGGTACGCCCCTACCCAATTATAAAAACAAAAAGGTAGCTGATGCATTTGATGCGGCCCTCTTTGTTTGCTGGCACTAATCAATATGCTAGAAATTCCAGCGCAGGTCATTGTTTGTGTGTTCACAAGCTGGAAGCTCCCTATAAACACATGAGCGCACCCCACTATGCATTCAATATGGGGAGCAGACCTGCGCTAGTATTATTGACTGGCAATTCACCTTTGGTCTATGCCTTCCACAAAACATTTCCACTATCTATTGCGCAAGGCCTCCATTTTGATACGCTGCCTATTACCATTGTTTGATCTTTCTAATATGGGCACCTCCTTTAAATTATTTAACTGTGCTTGCAAATTTGAATGGCACCATCCTCATTGTGTGGGTATTAACAAACTGGCAGCCTCATATTTGAAAATGCATGAATCATTGAGATTGGCATGGGCTTCCCTTTATACATGCGTAACTTTCAAAGATTTGTTGACAGTTATATTAATAAATAGTCAGCCCCCATAGTAATATGTGCACAAAAATGTGCTTCCTTTTGGTTCACACAGGCAACCATGAGGAGCCTCCCCGCCATGCATGAGCAATCCCTTATACGCATGTTTGACAAGTCATTTAAATCCCTCATCAAACTGGCAATCTCCAGATTGCATATACATGAGTGCCTCTGTTTTCTATGCGCTGATCTTCCTTTCACATATGCGTAGGTCAATTCTTTGTTTGATTCCTTCATGCACTGATACCCATTTGTTAGTGACTGGCAGCTTCCCATAGCGTAGGGAGTCTTCAATTTCAAACACATGAAGCCTCCATTTAAAAATTTCCCCCACAACACCTTCAGCAAACTTTACGTTCCCAAGAAAATTTTCATGAGGCTCCTCTATGTAAAACATGCATGTAGTAATATCTCATAATGCTGGCCTCCTTATATTAGTGTGAACTTTGATACACTTATACATGCAGCCACCTGGTATTTGGTGTTGGTTCCATGCTCAAAAATGCTTGCAGCAGCCCCCAATGATATTACATGTTTCCTTTATTTGCTCTACGCAAGACACACATCATACATGTTGCTTACACAGGTTCCCAACAACGTCCTCCACACTGTCTTCCTCTTCTGGTTTTGTGTGAGGCACTAATCATGCTTATCCTCAAATAGCATAGCTACTAAATGAATCTCATTCCCTCCAAGTGTTATTATGGCAGTCTATGCTTCAATTAGGCATGATCTATGAAGAACTTGTTATTCCTTTGACTCCATTTCGAAACAGACCCCACTTGAAGCAATTGAATGTAGCACCACCAAAATTGAACACCTTTGCTAATCGTATTCATCAAAGAAGCATCCTCATATTGAGGATATATTCACACCTCTCTCACATAGGTAATTCCATGATAAAGCTTAGAACTGAGCTTTCCACAACTCATTCTCACTGATATTTTCTATTAAGGCAATTTCTCAGTCTATTACAAATATAGATATTTATCATAGGAATTAACCTATAAAGGCAAAATCCATCTAATTTACTCATCAAATGTGCTGGCATCATTTGAGAAGAATGCCGACATCAGAGTAAAATATGCACATTGAGAACAATATGTAACTCCCAATGGTAAGTGCAATTATCAAACCATGATGCATTGGAAACCAAACATATAGTTCACTTTTAACAAAACTAACCAAACATCATTAGCTAGCCCCTGGGAACAGCTTCAAAAACTGACAAAATGACCTGACCCGGGCCCAGCACTGAACAAGCCCATTCTCTAATACATACTCATCCACCCTGCAAAATGACACCCCATGATGACAACCGAGGAGAAAATTAATAGCCTTCAAAGTTGCTCATTTCATTTTGTTCCTGCAAACACACTGTCAGAACCTGATAAACTGCATTTGAAATCACCCTGGCAAAAATATCAAACAAGGTCCGAGGAAGCTACAAGCTGGCACAGAAGCACATAAAGATGTCCACAACACAGGTCAATCATTGCTTCGAATTGGACACTAGCGGAGAAAAAGATATGGCCTCATGAAAATTAGGACTTGTAGACACTCTCAGAAAATGCAGAAAAATTCTTAAAATTTGCAATTGGAATCAGTCTCAAAAAGACATCAAATAGATTGGCAGAAAGCTCAAATCCGAATTGGAAGTAAAAATTCATGTTTGCAATGCAATGAAACAATAATTTCTCTGATAGGTAATACTGGGAAAAATTTATAAATGAGAAAAGTTGACCTCCGACAAACTGGTGCACTTCACAATCTTTGCAAATAGCAGAAACTGCAAATGGAATCACATTGGGAAACTCATCCAATGGATTCATCATGAGCTGCAAACTGATAAGGAAAAAGTAAAACTTGTTTACAATGTAAGGAAATGATCATCACTTCACTTCCAATCACCAGGTAAAAAGTACAGCTCCACAAACAGGGCCTTCGAGAATAACTGAACAAATGCATTAGTGCAATACTAAGAAAACACCTCTGGAAGGGGATGAATAAATAGGGTTAAAACTTATCACAGGGACCTGAAACCTGACACATAGAGAGTATGCAATGTGTACAACAAGATGCTAGGCTCATATTTTTATGACACTTATCAGATTTCAAGATATTCAATCTCAAAGTAGCCCTTCCCGGTGAATTCTACACAGCAATTTTCTGATTTTGAGACCTCATAGGAATGAACTGATGAGAACCCATTTCAACATGCAACTTTAGGACTCAGAATAAACCACTGAAATATATGAAAGGAAATGGACAAATGAATTTTATGAAACCATCTAGAAAACACCCAGTTGCTACATGCATCCTGAAAGCAAAAATAATATAGATGCATGCTAATGTGTCCCATTCCTCAAAAATTTTAAGGGTACCAACAATGGCTCTGACTATGGATGCTTGATCACAAGATCATGGCAAGAATACCAAAATGTTCTGGAAGAGGAGACCACCCCAAAAACTTAGCTTCTCTCCTTATCCCTTGAACTTCCCAAAAAACTTACTTCACCAGTTCCAACAAGCTCCTCAAAACTGGATCCTTTATTCAAAGCAAACACACAACTGAAGGGAAAGAAAACAATTGTACAAACATGAAGCTTATTTACAAAGGCTCAAAGCCATCAACTGAAAACAGTCCTTACCCTGGTCAAATACATGATTTTCATTTCCATCTCACTCAGGCAAGCTGTAAGTATCATTCACATTTTCTTTATTAACAATACTCACATTCTTCATCGGTTCAACATAAAAAACATGGTCAGAAAACTCACCATTATCTGGTATGGGAAAGCTATCAGGATGCCATGAGTACTGATCACTATGTGACATTAAACCGTCGCACTCTTCATTGTCCATACCATGCTGAAAATTGAAACATTGTAACTCAGCATCACGGTTGGAAACATTAATTTTCTGATCATTAGTTTGCAAAATAGAATAAACCTTTTCTGTCTCATTACTTTGCAAACTAACACATAACCTTTCAAAACAAAAATCTGATTGCATAAATCCAGGAACATCTTGCTAACCACAAACTACATCAACATTATTTAAAAAAGAACAATCTCTGTCAATGAATGAATAATCAATCATTTGCAAATCTGAAAATACACTTTCAGATTTACTACACTCTTCGGCATCAAAATGTAAACCGGAATCAAAGTCAACAAGCTCATGTAAATCTGAACACTCACTAGCACACTCATCATTGTACTTATCAAAAATAACATTATCAAAATCATCACAATGAAATGCACTTTCACACTGCTGATTTAAAATAGGAGAAGAGACATCAAGATGTGTTTCACTCATCATGCCATCATCTGAATCACTTTCATCAAAACTTATGTCAATCGGGCATGGAAATTTTGAAACAAACTTAGTACCATACCTCTGAAATTCAGCATCCAAAAGACTTGAAATCTGTTCACTACTTATCTAGTATTGAACATCACATTTCACTTCCTCATTCTCACTACTGATGCTGCAAATCTCTTCTCCTTCTGAAACTGGGACTGAATTTATTTGTCTCACATTACCTTGTGTGAAATAGCTATTGCAGGAACTAATGTCTGCATTATATCCATGTTCTTCATGTTCACACAAAACACCATTAAACTGAAACAAATAGTCATTAACATCATGCTGAGAAAAGGGGAGATCTATAAGCTCAACGAACTCACTATCAACTAAAGATTTATCTTCCATTCTCACACACTCACAAACTTCATCATCAGTACAATAACCATCACTATAACCATCACAGGACTCAGCATCCCCAAATGAACTAGACTCAACATGATTGAATTCAACATTTGTAAAAGAGTCTATCCATTCCTTGAGATTTTCTAGTGCTTCATTTTTTAAGGATGCAATCCAACTGACTGATTCAGGCATTGAAAGTTCTAAGAACATCTCAGGATACTGGGATTCATGAAAATCTAAACCCGCAGGAAGCTCACTACATGCAATAAGAAATTTATTGTAATACGACAATGTAGATTCTTCATTTATTCTCCTATTGCATATCTTAACATTAGTATGCAATTATGCTGAATTTTCTAATTTATCAAATGAAGTTCAACATTATAACTTTCTAAATCTGATTGAAAACTTTTAGATCCAGAAACATTCTCTTGATCTATCATGGTTGGGAAATCCATTTCAACACACTAACAAAATAAATAAGCTTATTCTTATGACAATATTTCTATCCAAGCTTATGCAATCACTGACTTCATTTAATATCAACATATTTTTGATACTCTTTACAAACTAAATCTTCTATCTAGAAATATGGCATGAACTTTCAAATTAAATTTCCCTTTTCTTAGTGACTGATTCACTTATTTAGGGATTGTTTTATACTTTGATCGAGGATTACCTGGAAGTGTTGTTGCTAGTGTAAAATAATGATCTGAAACTTCCTTCACATCACCTTCTAAATCTTTGTAGAGCCACCACCTCTTTGCAGAGGACCAAATCTGGAACCAGCTGAGAACCTTTTCTGAAATCTAAACCATCTTTATCAGCAAACATAAAACAACTTCACAGGATGCACTATTTGTTAGGATAAAAATACATTACAATCTCTTTACAAAACACTAATCAAACAGAGATTCAGAGTCACCACTCACATTTAGTGAGAACATATAACAATTTGAAAAGAATAGAATCTATGTCCAAACTAGACCAGACCCTGGGATGATTCAGCAAAGCAAGGAATTGAACATCTTCAACTTTCTATCATTTACTGCTTCCCCAGTAGAGTCGCCAATTTGTTAGCTATTTTTCTTGCAAAGGTAAACAACTAGACCATAACTTGATCTCTCCCTTTTGATGCTCCTTTCCTGGTAAGAGAAATGCTAATTAACAAGGATGAAATCCTTCTTTACTTCAGGCTCTACAGACCCAGGCGGGTATACCTTACTTCTCTGCTTATGCAAACTAATACGAACCAATACAAACACCTAATAAGTAGATTTACTAATGGATTAAATAGAATAAATATGTCCCACAATAGGATTCATAACTAAGATGAATCTCTGATATGGGAAGCCTACCCACATGCTACAAACTTCTTTCAAGCTCATCAACAGAAAGGGAAAGTTGATTGATTAAATTGATGCTTGCTTGGCAAATGACTTCTAACGGTAAAGATCACTGCCTTCAATCCGGGCATGGAGTCAAAACCAATAGATATAAACCCAAACTGCAAACCATGTTTCATTGATTAATATTCCTATGTTAATGGCTTACATTAACACATTTCCATCACTCAATATGAAGAATCATACAAATTCATAGTATTGATTAATTTCCAATCTGCATTTAAGGATTTTATAATCCTTCCTTGAAGGATACCCAAATACAAACAGTTACATTCTCCCTTGGAGAAGACAAACTCAATATCCCTTGAATACTGAAATCATACTGAAATTGAAACTCAATACGATGAAGACAATTCTCTAAAAACCATACATGTCTTGCATGTACTTCAATTTGCAATCAAATTTACAAATACTTGCATTAAAACTATGACAGAAAATGAAGAACATTGACCATTATGCTAGACAATCATGAACCAAAATTGAACTTCTATTTTGGAACCTTCTTGGAGAACCCCCTGTTGGAATCACCACAGACTTGGAACCATTCAATGGACGTTTACACAGAATTTGGAACCTAGACCAGAGTTCTTCCAAAATTGGAACCCCTCCAACTGAAAAGAAAGGACTATAAGAAGAGAAAGGGGAAAAAATGCCAGCAAGAATCAAGAGAGGCCACTTTTCAGATCCTTCATCTGATGAGTCATTGCTCTGAACTGAATGAGCCATCTACTCTTTTCTCTTGAGAACACCTCTTTTCATCTCCTAAAACTGACTTATGAGTCACTGGATGCAACAAACCACATATTTTAAAAATATCTTCCGGGCCCCCCTGAAACTTTCAACTACAAATAACATGAAACCAGTTAGTCCTGCACTGAAATTGATCCCAAAAATGGAATCCTCACGTCAGGACCTTTCCAGCGGTATATAACACTTCATATTTCAGCAAAAATTGAACTCCCAGACAACTTTTTTCTGAACAAGCTTAGTCATTTGAATTTGTGCAATTTTTCCAAATGTTTCAACTATATCAATCTTTTAAATCTTTCAAGTCTGCAATTTAAATATATCATTTTTACATTAATCTGCACTTTTCTCATGAAGCACCAGCATCTGCCACATGTCACCATCTCATTGAGTGCACAGGCTTGACCTCGGGTTAACTCCATCATCTGGAGAATTGGTGAATACATGCAACCTCTGAATCTCCAAATACATTGACTAACTGTGGTTAACCTTGGAGAACTAGCGAATAAGTCATTCTCCAAGTCTCCAAATCTCAGCTTAACTGTGGGTCAGATCTAGAGAATGGGTGACTAAGCCCATTCTCCAATTCTCCAAATTTTATGTGCTAACCACCAAGGATTGGGAGAACTCATGAATGCATACACTCCAGTTCTCTAAGTCATTTCCTCTAACCACTGGACATTAGGAGAACTCGTGACTAAGCACTCTCCAGTTCGCGAGATGTTTATAGAAACCACTAGTTTATTCCATGAATTCACGAGAAAGTGACAAGTGTCCACCTCTACAACCTCCTCTCTATCACTCTGCAAAATTTACTTGTCCTCGAGCACAGGCACAAAAATTGAGGCGGGTGGCAGGAGGTCGTGTAGACAAAGCTGCCTCCATTTGTTCTTTCTATTTTGCATTGTGTAGATTTGGATATATTCATCACATCTTCCCCATTTTGGATGAATGTGGGATTAACTTTGTAGAGTTTTAAATGTTTCTACAGTGCTTTGTTTCAAAATTATGTGGGCCCCGCCGCATAGCAAGTGTACAAGGAAAACAGTCCATGTAAGCCTCCGTGGCTTTCTCATTTGTAATATGTGAATGTGCCGATGTATATAAACATTTAAATTACTGCCCACCAACTGAATGTGGGATAAACCCCTTTCACCCTTTCGTAGAGTTCATTGGTTCATTTTTATAGGCTCTTCACACCTTTATGCCCTGAGATACTCCTACCATCTTATTGAGCTATGCTAGATTTTCTTCAAATTCCGCACACCTTTACTTGTTTAAGACTGGCTGCTCTTTTATACGTGCCTCCATGTGTATCATGTGAGGCTTCTTTGCATAGATGTTGGCCCTCTTTGAATGCTCACAGCCCCTTTGAAAACATAGGGCATCTACAATGTTAATTAATATCTTTATTCCGCTTAAGCAATTCGTGCTTGTTCCATCGGGTTCATCATCATTAAGCCCATCACCACTAGTTTCTCATTTTGGTGTTGGTATGCCGCTACCCAATTATAAAAACAAAAAGGCAGCTGATGCATTTGATGCGGCCATCTTTGTTTGCTGGCACTGATCGGTACACTGGAAATTCCAGCGCAAGTCATTGCTTGTGTGTTCACAAGCTGGAAGCTCCCTATAAACTCATGAGCACACCCCACTATGCATTCAATACCGGGAGTAGCCCTGTGCTAGTATTATTGACTGGCAATTCACCTTTGGTCTATGCCTTACACAAAGCATTTCCACTATCTATTACACAAGGCATCCATTTTGATATGCTGCCTATTACCATTGTTCGATCTTTCTAATCTAGGCGCCTCCTTTAATTTATTTAACTGTGCTTGCAAATTTGAATGGCACCATCCTCATTGTGTGGGTATTAACAAACTGGTAGCCTCATATTTGAAAATGCATGAATCATTGAGATTGGCATGGGCTTCCCTTTATACATGCGTAACTTTCAAAGATTTGCTGACAGTTATATTAATAAACAGTCAGCCCCCAAACTAATATGTGCACAAAAATGTGCTTCTTTTCGGTTCACACAGGCAACTGTGAGGAGCCTCCCCGCCACGCATGAGCAATCCCTTATATGCATGTTTGAAAAGTCACTTAAATCCCTCATCAAATTGGCAATCTCTAGATTGCATATACATGAGTGCCTCTTTTCACTATGCACTGATCTTCCTTTCACATATGTGCAGGTCACTTCTTTGCTTAATTCCTTCATGCACTGACACCCATTTGTTAGTGACTGACAGCTTCCCATAGCATAGGGAGTCTTCAATTTCAAACACATGAAGCCTCGATTTAAAAAGTGCCCCCACAACACCTCCAGTAGACTTTACGTTCCCAAGAAAATGTGCATGAGGATCCTCTATGTAAGACACACATGTAGTAATATCTCATAATGCTGGCCTCCTTATATTAGTGTGAACTTTGATACACTTATACATGCAGCCACTTGGTATTTGGTGTTGGTTCCATGCTGAAAAATGCTTGCATCTGCCCCCAATGATATTACATGTTTCCTTTATTTTCTCTACGCAAGACACACATCATAAATGTTGCTTACACAGGTTCCCAATAGCATCCTCCACGCTGGTCTTCCTCTTCTGGTTTTGTGTGAGGCACTAATCATGCTTATCCTCAAATAACCTAGCTACTAAATGAATTTTATTCCCTCCAAGTGTTATTATGGAAATCTTTGCTTCAATTAGGCATGATCTATGAAGAACTTGTTATTCCTTTGACTCCATTTCGAAATAGACCCCACTTGAAGCAATTGAATGTAGCACCACCAAAAGTGAACACCTTTTGCTAATTGTATTCATCAAAGAAGCATCCTCATATTGAGGATATATTCACACCTCTCTCACATAGGTAATTCCATGATAAAGCTTAGAACTGAGCTTTCCACAACTCATTCTCACTGATATTTTCTATTAAGGCAATTTCTCAGTCTATTACAAATATAGATATTTATCATAGGAATTAACCTATAAAGGCCAAATCCATCTAATTTTCTCATCGAACGTGCTGGCATCACTTGAGAAGAATGCAGACATCAGAGTAAAATATGCACATTGAGAACAATATGTAACTCCCAATGGTAAGTGCAATTATCAAACCATGATGCATTGGAAACCAAACATATAGTTCACTTTTAACAAAACTAACCAAACATCATTAGCCAGCCCCTGGGAACAGCTTCAAAAACTGACAAAATGACCTGACCCGGGCTCGGCACTGAACAAGCCCATTCTCTGATACATACTCATCCACCCTACAAAATGACACTCCATGACAACGACCGAGGAGAAAATTACCAGCCTTCAAAGTTGCTCAATTTATTTTGTTCCTGCAAACACACCGTCAGAACCTGATAAACTGCATTTGAAATCACCCTAGCAAAAATATCAAACAAGGTCCAAGGAAGCTACAAATTGGCACAGAAGCACATAAAGATGTCCACAACACAGGTCAATCATTGCTTCAAATTGGGCACCAACGGAGAAAAATATATGGCCTCATGAAAATCAGGACTTGTAGAGAGACTCTCAGAAAATGCAGAAAAATTCTTAAAATTTGCAATTGGAATCAGTCTCAAAAAGACATCAAATGGATTGGCAGAAAGCTCAAATCCGAACTGGAAGTAAAAATTCATGTTTGCAATGCAATGAAACAATAATTTCTCTGATAGGTAATACCAAGAAAAATTTATAAATGAGCGAAGTTGACCTCCGACAAACTGGTGCACTTCACAATCTTTGCAAACAGCAGAAACTGTAAATGGAATCGCATTGGGAAACTCATCCAACATATTCGTCATGAGCTGAAAACTGATAGGGAAAAAGTAAAACTTGTTTACAATGTAGGGAAATGATCATCACTTCACTTCCAATCACCAGGCAAAAAGTACAGCTCCACAAACAGGGCCTCCGAGAATAACTGAACAAATGCATTAGTGCAAAACTAAGAAAACACCTCTGAAAGGGGATGAATAAAAAGGGTTAAAACCTATCACGGGGACCTGAAACTTGACACATAGAGAGTATGAAATGTGTACAACAAGATGCTAGGCTCAGATTTTTATGACACGTATCAGATTTCAAGATATTCAATCTCAAAGTAGCCCTTCCCGGTGAATTCTACACAACAATTTTCTGATTTTGAGACCTCGTAGGAATGAACTGATGAGAACCCATTTCAACATGCAACTTTAGGACTCGGAATAAACCATTGAAACATATAAAAGGAAATGGACAAATGAATTTTATGAAACCATCTGAAAAACACCTGGTTCCTACATGCATCCTGAAAGTAAAAATAATATAGATGCATGCTAATGTGTCCCATTCCTCAAAAATTTTAAGGGTACCAACAGAGTTTTCCCTTGAGGATTTATTCTCTTCATTATCCTTCATTCTCTTGTCTTCCATCTCTTCCACTAGCTTGCTAATCCCTCTTGTTCTCCACCTTGCTAAACATTGGGACTACATGATGTGATCTTGCTTGAGAGTTTGATGCCCATTCTGTCTGGGGGCATCCTTTGTACATACTGATTAGTACTACCTATTGAGGTTGAAATCCCATCACTAAGAATCAAAATGCATGGTCTAGTAACTGATGATGACTATAGAGTGTCTAGGTTGCAAGAACTTGAACTACTAGATGAGCCTAGACAAGCAGCATATGATCATCTCAGAGTGTATTAGAAAAGAATGTCTAGAGGCTACACTAAGAAAGTCAGACACAGAGAATTTTAGGTTAGCGATCTAGTCTTGAGAGGGAATCCTAAAAATCAATCACATCGAGAATGCAAGGGGAAGTTTGAACCCAACTGGCTGGGTCCCTTTGTTATCATTGCTAATTTTGGCTCTAGTGCCTATCAACTCTTAATGACTGAAGGAGAACAACTCTGAGAACCAATCAACGTTCTCCATTTGAAGAAATTCTATGCCTAAGGCATTTAGTCTATGGTGAAATGTCTTGAAAAAAAAATCTTAAAAATTAGAAAAAGTCCTAAAAAAATGAACATCTTGTGAAAACCTAGCAATGGGCACCTTGATGATTCACAAAAAAATAAAAATATATCAAAAGCAAAAAAAATTAAAAAAATGAAAAATACAAAAAACGAAGAAAAAGAAAAAGTGCCTTGGTGAAAACTTGGAAATAGGTGCCTTGGTAGCAAAAATAGAATCTCTACCAAGATGGTGAAAACTCAAAAAATGGGTGCCACTTGTTTCAAAATACTCCATCTATCAGCACAATCTTGGTCTTTCCCAGCTTTCAGTCTTGCTTTAGTTTGTACATATCTCCTAGTTTGTTTTTGCATTTCTATTTTTGATAAGTCAGTCTGTACACCAATCAGCTCAAGCGTCTGTATCCTATCAATGTTTCAAACTTGGGAGAAATCACAATCATATCCTATGGCCTCCAATGTATCTTAGACTTGCCATATCTAGTCAAAGTCCTTTGAAGCTTCATTCGAGTTAGTCAGTCTGTCTCCTCTCCAGAAAGGATTTTGTATCTACAACAACGCAATCAAACATCAACACAAATGAAAAAAAATATGCTTTTACATGCTTTTATCTCCTTGTATGCTTACTGATTCACATTGAGATTTTTGCATATTGTGTCATTTCAAGCTCTTCGATGATGTCCTTTATAGGATTTAGAGAGTGATGACTGGTGGCATAATCTTTTCTTTGTTTTCTTCTTGTATGTGAAAATCTAACAACTTTGGAAATTTTGGATTGAAATGGTGTCTGTCTGTAAGAGCCTCTATCTCGAATTGGATGGCCATGTGTACCTCGACCATTGATACTCAAAAAATTCAAGGAAGTTTGATTAACTATTGTCTTTTTGAGTGATTTCTTTCTCCTATTGTGAAACATGATCTTTCCTAAGGAGGTGAACGATAAAGGGTCACTACGGGTAATTCACACTAGATTTAGAATGATCTCTTGATTGTTTGATGTGTTTGTGCCACAAGGCGTATTCAGGTCATCACAACATATATGTTTTGATGCTTATACAAATTTCTATATCAAAATGGACATGATATTTAGGTCATCCTGGTGTTTGTACCTTGGTGCTTATATCTAATCTGACATTCTGAAAACAAAATCAATATTCATATGTCTATGGTTTCATAACTAGTGGATGTTGTATTGGTTTATCTTTTACCTAAAAATTTCAATGATGACAACAAATAGACACATGATCAGTGACTAGGTCCTAGGTCCTAGGTTTGCATTTCATTCTACATTTCATTTTGCACTTTGCGTGGTCTCACAAATTGCTTGAACACTTAAACGATTCTTCAAAACCAAAAATGCTAAACATGACACAAGGATTGAGCATTGTATGAAGGTTCCTCCAATGACAACAACCACATCTAATTGCTAATTCATCTAAAGTCCTTGTCACTTGAGGAAAATCTATTGCAATCTATTATCCTAAATCTATCTTGTAAATTGTATTAACTTTTCGTAACTATCGGTTCATTAGCATCATTTCCTTGTTTCTTCATAACTGATGGGTTTAGGATGTGATACCAATATGATTCATACAAGGACATTCAGGTTTGGAATTGGTCACTCACTTCTTCGCAATCATAAGGTTTAGAATTAGGCATTTTGGCACTTTTTTGTAATCACCAGTTCATTGTTGTTGTAGTTAACATTATCTTTGGTCATTCAAGACCTAAATCTTCAAATCTTACATCTTTAAATATTTCAATCAGTTTTTGTCTTTGAATCGGTTAATCTTTCAAATCATCCATACATCAAACACAGACTATTCTTTGAGCCACTACGCTTTACACAGTGATTCAAAGAAGGGCAAAATGTAATACCCCAAAAATGGGCTATAGGTTCATTAACCTCCTACATCTTCAAATCGAATGAAATCGATACAAAAGTCCTAACCTAAGGCACATCTACACATTATTGAATTAAATTGATTATCCTAAATTCTACATCAAGGAATATTCCTTGAATATTCCTATTTATCATAATTATCTTTAATTTAATAATTATTTGGCGATAAATCTTAATTATCCTAAAGTTTGATTAATTGAATATTTTGAATATTTAATTAATTAGATTTAATATTGCCACTTAATTATTTAACTGGATTTAATTAAATTATTCCTAAATTGTATTATTTAATTTTGACAATAAATCTAAAATCTCATGACTAATTGATTAAATTCTTATTTAATTAATTCATGTCAATTGTCAATATTTAATAACATAGTTTTTGAATAAAGTTTGATTTGATAATTGATTAACCCATAAATCAATTATTTTAATTTTAAAATCAGTTAAGTTGAGAATAAATCACTTTATTTTTAAATTAATTTATAATTAAATCAAGCACAATCAGAAAAGAAGACAACGAGAAATTAACAATCAGTTTTAAAATTGAAACTCAACATCTGATGATGAGTTGAAATTTGATCTAAACTCTATTTTGAGTTAAACCCTATTTTTGCATGATTTTTGTGAGTTAATTATTCTTAATTTCCTGATAACTCAAAAATCAACCTGAGTTTATCAAGAGTGATTTATGGCTTTTCTCCTGCATCCTCAAAGCCCTGGATTTCTATAAAATCAAGTCTCAGCTCTTCATAATTATCAACACTCTAATTTGCACAATACTCTGGTGAATTGGCGATTGAAGGATTGAGCACTTGCGATAGGCGATTTGTGAGATCTTTCATAGTTGATCATAATCTTTCATAGTCTTGGCATAGTTTCATATCATAGTTTTTATATTCATTCATATCATTCTTAGATTAAATCTGCATTCAATATCATCTCAATTTCATACATTCTAGCTTAGATTCATGGAGTTTATCATTCTTATTTCATAGAAAATACAAAAATATAGATTAATCTACATTCTTAGTCTTTCATATTTTGCATTCAAATTCTTCATTTAGGTGTTGCATTGTCATTGATCTCGATTCCAATTTGAGAATATCATACTCATACCTACTAAAAGGCAGTAAATCACCTGGTTAACATAGTTTCAATTACTTGCAAGATTTTAGTTTTTGCTAACTTCTAATGTTTTACCAAAGTGTTGTGTCTACAGCTAGGTACAAAATTCACGCACATAGGTGTTTGCATAGGTGATCCTACACTAGTAAGGCCTTCTTAGTTATGACCAATACAATAAAATTCAATTACAGAACAATCCTCATACATTCGAGCATCCAAACTCTAGATTCCATCTATTGGAAACTACAATTGAAGCAATTGTTGTGTTGTCATTGATGTCAAACCTTAACTGGTAAGACTATTTATCTTAGTAAGATTGAAGACTAAATTGGTATGCTTGACCAAGCAAAAATGGAGAAATCATGTTCAAGATGAGTAATGTTAGTGTCGACCGAGTCAGTATATGCCGAGAAAAATTCTAGTGTCGACCGAACATCAGTTAATTGCTGAGAAAGATAGTATAAGCCGAGGAAACATTTTGAGTAATGATCGAGTAGTTGATCATAGTATTGATTGAGCATTAGTATTTTTATATTTGAAGAGAATTCAGATTTGGAGGTGACATTGTTGAATTCTTGGATTATGTAAAATGTGTTGAATTTATTTATTGATTGTTTGAAAGCATTGAATGCACTGAAAAACATTTTATTGTAAATCTTTAAGAGATTTGAGATGTTTCTAGAAAAGGAGCTGAAGAACATAAAGTGGGTAGATTCAATGAATCTGACCTAACCCTAAGATCTACGAAGGAAATTGAGCAGCAAAAGATGAGTTAACCTAATTAAGGAAGTATTAAGGGAACCTAAGCATTAGGTATGTGTGTGCATGGGTGAAAAGAGGATGTTGGAAGATCAGTAGATGTTATTGACTATATAAGAAGAAAAGGCTGAAGGAGAAATGTGGTGATTGCTTGAAGAAAAGTTCTGAGCAGATTAGAGATGGAGATGGAAAAGTTTCAAAGTTAGTAAACCAACATTTGTGTATGGAATTGGATCTGATATTTGCAAAGTGAGTTGTATGTTTTTCAAATCAATATTGCTGCTACTTTCTAACCATTATAACAGTCAAAATCTTTTTAATAGAGGTTGACCTAACAGTCATATGATTAAATCTTTTGAACAAGGTTGCATTCTAATGAAATATATGTAAGTCCTATAACAAGGCTCACTTCTAACAAAGTGATTGAAATCCTTTAACCGGGTCACACCTAATAGTGTGTATTGTAACCTTTGACAGGGTTGGCTTTTAACCGAGCTCACTTCAGAAGAGTGAAAATAATAGTAGCATGTTACAAAGTGGTTTTTCCCAGATTGGGTTTCCACTATAAATCTTAGTGTCAATGCTTGTGTGAATGTTTTGGTTTAAACATTTCTATGTTTTACAAGTTAGATACAGCTAGGTAGTGGACTGCAATGTTATATGTTTCTATTATAGAATTAGTGATGACTGAGTTGGTTTTGGTTGTTAGATCTGATTTAAAGAAAAGTTTTTGAAGTTTATTTTATATATCTGGACCTGAGAACAACTGATCCACCCCCCCCTCTCTGTTGTTCTAAATCATATTAACAATTGGTATTAGAGCTTCATTGCTTATTATTGGTGTTTACAGAAATCAAGTTTAAAGGGACTTGAAGCAAATGATCAAGATGTATAAGAAGGAGGTACTGAAGCTAAATAAGGAAAACTTCCCTGCATTGCAAAGCTTGATGAAGCTGCATCTGGCCGGTATTGGTGATTCTACAAAGTACTACATTGAGAATGACTATGTCTCACCTATCGCACCTTTGACTGCCAAAGAAATGAGAGCTAAGCAAGAACATAATCAGGCAATGCTAGAAATTGCATCTGCCCTAAGCTATCTAGAATTTGAGGACATTAAGGATTGCAAAAGTGCTAAGGAGATGTGGGACACTCTTACAAAGATCTATGGTGGTGAAATAAATGTACTGAAAGCTAAGGCCGAGAGTATCAAAGGTAAGTTTGATGAAATGAGAATGCAAGAAGGTAAGAACATTGCACAGTATTGTGGTAGAATAAAAGTTGTGAATGCTATTAGAGGAGCAAGCGGGACTATTGATGATGAAACTATAATTGGAAAAGTACTAAGAACTCTGCATCCTATTGTAGACTATGATTTTGAACCTGTTACCTGTCTTGAAAGGCTGAAACATTCAAACATTAGACTAATCTAACATGTTCATGAACTAAAAAAATAGCATAAGACATGAAAACAAAACCAAAGCCACCTCAAAATTGTTGCTAAAAATAAGTGCTATAGAGCAAATGTTTGATTTGCTTCAATTAGAGGGATGTGGGTGTGCTCTCTAAGCACTTGGAGCATATTCTAATGCATACTAAGATTGATTTTAGACCAAATATAGGTGTGATATGATGCTATATGCTATGCAAAATAATAAAAGAAACTATGTTAATCCATTATTACTAAGCTATGATGTTCTTTAAGAAAGCTTGAAGATGATAAAAAGAAACTAACAATTAGTATTGCTTATGCTAAGTCTAGAGCTAAATGGACATGATAACAATGCATAAAATGAAAGGTGAATGGATATTTTGCTCTTGGAAATGAGGACTATTTATAGACTTTTGGGAGGATGAATGAGTGGCTAGGATCAAAATCCTCAAGAGAGGCTAAGATTCATTCAAAGGGGAGCACATGGATTGTGCTAGTTCAAAGCCACCTCCTTGTGACAAGTGTCACAAGGGCATTGGGTTGAAAGATGGGAGGAATGTGCACAATTTGGGAAATGTGCCTTAAGGTCAAAGGGTGTAAGAAAGGGGTGAGGGGCTTCTTAAATGCATCATAAATGCATGTAAGAGGGATAAGGAGGCTTTAAATGCATCATAAATGCATGTAAGAGGGATAAGGAGGTTTTAAATGCATCATAAATGCATGTAAGAGAAGCCTCTAGAAGTTTGTTGACTTTGGTTAAAGCTTAGGAGTTGGCTAACCTTGTTTAGGGAATGTGACAAGGTTAGGGGGAGGATTAGGATTAGGATTAGGATTAGGACTTTCTAGAAGAGTCTAGCACTTAGGATAAATAAGGATTTTTAGGAAATAGATAAAGATTTATTTATTTCCATGGGTTTAGGTTTGAGAAAATTTATTAAAATAAATTTAATAAACATAAGGATTAAATATTTAATCTTAATTAAATATTTTGAGTTGGGGTTAGGGTTAGAAAATGATGGGATTAGCCTTTAATCGTAATTAAAGAGGGTTTTAGAAGATTTTGGAAGAGGTTAGTGGTTTTAGGAAAAAAGGCCAACTTTTGGTCAAAAAATAAATTAATTATTTTTTGGGGGATTTTTGGTCAATTTATTAATTAAAATAATTAATAAATAGGGGATTAATGTTTAAATAAGATTTAAACATTTTTGGGAGGGATTTCTTAATTAAATATTTTTAATTAAGAAAAAAGGATTTAATGACATAAAAATTAATTAATTAATTAAATAAATAATTAATTAATAAATGATGATGTCATCAGGGATTTTTCAGAAAATAAAAATACTTTATTTTCTAAAGGATTTTTAGGTGTCTACACCTATATATGCTATTAAGATCTTAGCTATTCAGGAATCTAGATGTAACTCTACAAATGTGCTTACTTTGGAAAGTTTGGTTGGCAAGCTGGCTGCTTTTGAACTCTCTAACTATGATAACTTCACTGTTGGTAGTATTGGTAATATTGAATCTTCTTTTAAGTCACAATTAGTTTCGAACAAGCCAAAGAAAGAAAAAGAAAGATGCATTAGTGAAAGTGAAAGTGAAAGTGACAGTGACACTTCAGATGAAGAACTTGAAGATCTAGAAGTTCTTATGGCTAGAAGACTGAGAAGGGGAAAAGGAAAATATAAAGGTAAACTCCCTATTATATGTTTTGCATGTAATAAAGTTGGTCATATAGCTACTAGATGTCCTGACAAGAATGATAAAGATGAAGAAAGAAAAATAAAATACAAAGATAGAAGAGATGACAGAAGCTACTGAAGGCACAAAGACTATAAAGGAAAAGGTATGAAATCTTGTTACATTGCTGAAAAAGAAACTGACACTGATAGTGATGATTTTGAAATTGAGGTAGTCTATGTTGAAATGAAAGATGACTCTGATGAGGATGAGAAAATTGCATTGATCTCCTATGTGAACAAGAATAACAAATGGATTATTGATAGTGGTTGTTCACATCACATGACTAGTGACAAGAGTAAGTTTGAGACCTTACATCATTATAGAGGTAAAAGTGTAAAATTTGGTAATGATGCACCATATCCTATTAGAGGAAAAGGTTTGATTAAACTAACTGATAAGATCTCTTGTAAAAATGCATATTGGGTTGAAGGTCTAAATTATAATCTGCTAAGTGTTGCACAACTCAACAGCACTGGTTACCAAGTGGAATTTCATCACAAGAAAGCTAAAATATTTGATGCTACTAGTGAATTGATCGGAAGTGGAGAACATACTAAAGGTAATTTGTTCTATCTTGACCTATCCAAAGAAGCATGTATGGTTGCACAACTTGATGACATTTGGTTATGGCATAAGAGAATATGTCATGTTAACTTTTATAATCTAGTAGAAATAAGTAAGAAGAAGAAAGTAAGAGGTCTACCTAGATTGAAGAAACATGAGAATGTGATGTGCAAGGAATGTCAGTTAGGAAAAATAACAAAGTCAAATTTTAAGAGAAAATCCTTTACTTCTAAAAACATTTTAGATTTGGTTCATACTGACCTTTGTGGACCTATGGGTGTACAAAGTTACTATGGTGCTAGATATTTTATCTTGTTTGTTGATGATCATACTAGGATGATGCATGTAATGTTTCTAAAATAAAAATCTAATGCTTTTCAATTCTTTAAGTGGTATTTGGCTAAGGTTGTGAAGGAGACAGGTAGGAACCTAAAATGTCTTAGATCTGATCGAGGTGGAGAATTTACATCAAATGAATTCAATCTATTTTGCAATGAAAGAGGGATCAAAAGACAGATGTTTGCACCTAGAACACCTCTACAGAATGGTATAGCAAAGAGAAGAAATAGATCTATCTTGGATTGTGCAAGGACATTATTGATTGAAAAGAATGTGGCATAGAAATACTGGAAAGAATCTATAAGTATAGCTATCTTCACTCTTAACCAAGTACAGATCAAGAAAGGTACAAATGTGACACCCTATGAATTATGGCATAGGCATGCACTGAGTGTTAAATACTTTAGAATATTTGGAAGCAAGTGCTACATATTAAAAGACAATAGGAATGGAAAATTTGATGCTAAAAGTGATGAAGGCATATTCCTAGGGTATTCCACAAAAAGTAAAGCTTACAAGTGTTTGAACTCTAACACTAACAAAATTTTGGAAAGTGTGAATGTCAAAGTTGATGAGTATGTAGAAAGAAATGAAGTTGATAGCAAAAGAGAACCAAAAGATTATAGATCTTTTGTGTATATTGAAGAAGAAGAAGAGGCAAGTAAAAGACTTGCACTTGATGTCAAGTCTTAGGTAAGCAATGTCGAGCGACAGGAAGATGCTGCCAAGCATCAAGAAAATAGTTCCAAAAGAGAACAAGAACATGTCGAGTATCAAGAAGAGGTTACCGAGCATTCAGAAGTTGAATCTGACAATCTTGTTGAGGAACTTGATAAAATAGAGGAGAGAAGAGATGAACCTGTTTTGGCAAAATATGTAAGAAGACATCACAAGCCTGAACAGATAATTGGAGACAAACATACTAGAATTTTGACTAGAAGTAAGACAAAGGATCCAACATGTTTACTGTGTGAATTTGAACCTAAGTCAACTAGAGAGGCATTAGAAAATGAAGATTGGATACAAGCAATGAATGAAGAAATAGACTAGATAGAGAAGAATGATACTTGGACTTTGGTGCTGAGACCTGAAAATAAATTTTTTATAGGAACAAAGTGGGTGTTCCAAAATAAGTTGAATGAAAAAGGTGAAATAACTAGGAAGAAAGCTAGGCTGGTATGCAAAGGCTATGCACAAGAAGAAGGAATAGATTATGGGGAGACAGTTTCCCCTGTAGCTAGATTGGAAGGAGTAAGAACTCTGCTTGCATATGCTGCTTATAAAGATTTCAAGGTATATCAAATGGATGTCAAGTCTGCATTCTTAAATGGTATACTAGAAGAAGAAGTTTACATAGAACAACCAGAAGGTTTTATTGATCCAAACAGAAGACACATGGTATGCAAACTTAACAAAACACTGTCTAGATTAAAACAAGCTCCTAGAGCATGGTATGAGAGATTACATAACTACTTGATACAAATTGGATTTTCAAGAACAAATGACACAAGCAATCTATACATGAAAGATGAAGAAGGTAAATGTATCCTGTTGGCAAAAATTTTTGTGGATGATATTATTTTTGGTGGACAAGATGCTTTGTGTAAAAGATTTTCAAATGAAATGCAAATTGAATTTGAAATGAGCATGTTTGGTGAGATCAAATTCTTTGTTGGTTTATAAGTATATCAGATGAAGAAAGGAATTTTCATTACACAGTCTAAGTATGTTAATGAAATACTAAAAACTTTTGGGATGGAAGATTCTAGACCAGTGAGTACTCCTATGGTTACTAGACAAAAGTTATCTAAGAATGATGATATTGCAGAAGTGAACTAGACTTTGTACAGATCCATGATTGGAAAATTGCAGTATGTTGTACATAGTAGACCAGATATTGCACTAGTTGTTGGGATTGTGGCAAGATTCTCTACCAATCCTAAGGAAACACACATGATGGCTATGAAAAGAATTATGAGATACTTGAAAGGGACTACTGACTATGAGCTATATTACAAGAAGGATGAAAGATTTGAACTAAGAGTATATATAGATGTTGATTGGGCAGGAAATGTAGATGACAGAAAGAGTACTAGTGGTGAAGCTTTCTTTCTTGGACAGAGATTAGTCTACTAGATGAGCAAGAAACAAAATTGCATTTTCCAATCTACTATTAAAGCTGAGTATGTTGTTGCTGCAGTAAACTGTTCAAATTTGGTATGGATAAAATAATTGTTGGTAGGCATGAAAGAAGAAATCACTGAACCTGTTGTTATTTTCTATGACAACACAAGTGCTATCAACATTTCTAAGAATCCAGTGATGCATACTAAGACCAAGCACATAGCAATCAAGTATCACTACTTGAGAGAATTGGTACAAGATAAAGAAGTCCGAATGGAATATGTGAATACAAAGGAACAATTAGTAGACATATTCACTAAAGCTTTACCTAAAGAAGCACATGAGTATTTGAGAAGTCAATTAGGGGTCCTTCCCCTAACTGAGGCTTCCTAGTTAAGCTAGGAGCACTACATCAAATATGCTACAGCAGAATATTTGACAGATTGATGCAGAAGATTGTCACACTTTATGATTGGCCTAGAGTTGTGAAGAAGAGAAAAGACAAGGAATCAGTCATAAGCAAGATGACAGAGGGAGAAACACTGAGCTTCATAGATAATATCTACATCTGATGGATGTATGTTTTAGTTGCTACTTTCGCATTCTTGTCAAAGAGGGAGATGAACTGAGATGATATAATAACACATGACACTAAAAAGAAAAGTAAGGAGATGATGAACTAAGATGAAGGATCAGGATAGAGAGAGATCTGGATATTTCTGACGGTCACAGAAGTGAGGCTAATAGATTCTGAATCAGAATGAAGCTAAGGATATTACAATTTTTTTTTTTGATGGAAAGATAAGTTTTTGGATTGGTTGGTAATCCATGTGTTATTCATGTGACATCATATGGTGTTGCCATCAATGCTAAAGAGGGAGATTGTTGGAAATTTCAATTGAATCAATTGTTGTGTTGTCATTGATGTCAAACTTTAACTGGTAAGACTGTTGGTACATAGGAAAGTACTATATCTATTGTATTGTTGTGAAGAAGGGAAAGAAAGGATGGTAACAATAGCACGTAAGGAAAGGTTGAGTTATCTTGATACTACAAAGTGTACTTGACTATGTTGTACAATGATGAGACAATGTATTGCTTATCTTAGTAAGATTGAAGACTAAACTGCTAGGCTTGACCGAGCAAAAATGGAGAAATCATGTTCAAGCCGAGTAATGTTAGTGTCGACCGAGTCAGTATATGCCAAGAAAAATTCTAGTGTCGACCGGACATCAGTTAATTGTCGAGAAAGATAGTATAAGCTGAGGAAACATTTTTAGTAATGACTGAGCTTTCTACATGAAGATTGAGTAGTTGATCATAGTATTGATTGAGAATCAGTATTTTTATATTTGAAGAGAATTTAGATTTGGAGCCAACATTGTTGAATTCTTGGATCATGTAGAACATGTTGACTTTATTTATTGATTGTTTGAAAGCATTGAATGCACTAAAAAATGTTTTATTGTAAATCTTTAAGAGATTTGAGATGTTTCTAGAAAAGGAGTTGAAGAACATAAAGCGGGTAGATTCAATGAATCTGACCTAACCCTAAGATCTACGAAGGAGATTGAGCAGCAAAAGATGAGTTAACCTAATTAAGGAAGTATTAAGGGAACCTAAGCATTAGGTATGTGTGTGCATGGGTGAAAAAAGGATGTTGGAAGATCAATAGATGTTATTGATTGTATAAGTAGAAAAGGCTGAAGGAGAAGTGTGGTGATTGCTTGAAGAAAAGTTTCAAGCAGATCAAAGATGGAGATGACAAAGTTTCAAAGTCAGTAAACCAGCATTTGTGTATGGAATTGGATCTGATATTTGCAAAGTGAGTTGTATGTTTTTCAGATCAATACTGTTGCTACTTTCTAACCATTGTAATAGTCAAAATCCTTTTAACAGAGGTTGACCTAACAGTCATATGTTTAAATCCTTTGAACAAGGTTGCATTCTAATGGAATGTATGTAAGTCCTATAACAAGGCTCACTTCTAACAGAGTGATTGAAATCCTTTAACTGGGTCACACCTAACAGTGTGTATTGTAACCTTTGACAGGGTTGGCTTTTAACTGAGCTCACTTTAGAAGAGTGAAAATAATAGTAGCATGTTACAAAGTGGTTTTTCCCAGATTGGGTTTCCACTATAAATCCTAGTGTCAATGCTTGTGTGAATGTTTTGGTTTAAACATTTCTGTGTTTTACAAGTTAGATATAGCTGGGTAGTGGACTGCAATATTATATATTTCTATTATAGAATAAGTGATGATCGAGTTGGTTTTGGTTGTTAGATCTAATTTAAAGAAAAGTTTTTAAGTTTGTTTTATACATCTGGACCTGAGAACAACTGATTCACCCCCCCTATTTGTTGTTCTAAATCATATTAACACTATCTTCTAAAACTCACTGTCCTAACTCTATAATAGCTCTACTTTTTATACAAGAGGCCACCGAACATGTTGGCTCTAAAGATCCCTAAGATCCAGCATTGGAGAAAGAAACGACCTAGATCCAGGTCCACACATTTCCCAATGAGCGATCCCAAAATTAATATCATGACCATAATTAACTTCACATTTCGACCAACATCAAACAATTAAATTCTCCCAGTCGGTGAACTCAGGAACCAAGAAACACCGAACCAACTCGGTAAAGAGCACTACTGAACTAACTCGATAAAAGACAACAAAGCGATAACTGAGCTCACCAGTGACCAACAAGAACACTTCACCGAGAACTCTAAAGTAGTTATCGAGCAAACAAAACAAGCTACAGAGTAGCCAAACAAACTCCAACATACATTTGGTTGATCCAGGACTGCCATAAACCCAAGATGCTCTTGCATCACACGTAAATAATAATTTTACTACACCAATACGTAGTTCTTAAAAGTTATCCACTTGCCAAAAAATGACAAAATCTAAGTTCATTTGTGAAAGGTATTTGACCTAAAAACCTACAAAATTAAGATTATCTAGTAATTTCTATTAAAAACAATTATTTGAAAAAATTTGAAATGCAAGAGTAAACTAATTATGTCATTATAAGAAACATAGAAAAATAATTCATTTTAAAAAATTGTTAAAAAAAAAAAATTCTTCATATGACTAAATAAAATTATCTCTAATTTGACCTCTCAAACAAAGAATATAGTCGAAAGAAAAATTTATCCTAGTGACACTTTAGTGGTACCACTAGAAGAAGCTATAACATAGCTTTTAAGTAGAGTTAGGCAGGATAAATAAATCTAAAATATTTAATCATTATATTTTAGATAAAATATAAAATAAATATAATAGTCACAAAAAAATTTGACACAAAGATATGACACCTCCGTATGTTTGATTATTTTTTCTTCAATATCCTTACATTTAACTTGCATGCCAAGAGACAAATTATTTCAAGTGAATAATGTGAGTGTAATGATCTTCATCTATGAACTCAATGACCGTGAGTGGCTACTCTGACTTTGCTTGCTTAATGACGAAATTTAAAGTTAAAATTAAAAAATGAGTAACTTTGTCTAAAGGAACATAAAACATTTATCATCCCCTAATGATTAATTTATATAATATAGAAGTCCAACTAGGTCGACAATATAATTCTTATGTATTCACTACATGATTTTTAACTACATTGCTTTCAACTAACTAAAATATATTATAGTTATAGTGGGATGCTATCATACTATTTATATGGAATAATTTTAAGATAGTGGATTTTTATTTTTAAGGCATTGATGATGATGTTTTGAATTAAAAACATTCTCCTACAATGTTTTATATATCAATTATGTAATAATGGTGTTGACCTTTGGGAACGGATGTTGTCATTTATTTCATCCATTTAAAATTCAAAACGTTGACTCATTAATTAACAAAACAAAACATAAGAATGTATACTCCAATAAAATAATCTTTAATAATATAATTCTTTCAAAGTATGATGGTCAAGAAAAGTAAATATACCTTCACTTAATATATACCTTTAATATAAGCTAAATTGAATCTAGATTATAAGTTAAATGAATATAGAATTGGGATTTAACTAATTGAGTTATAGAGAGTGAAATGATTGAGAATGGATAAAATGTTTATTTTATTTTTACCGTACTTTTGATTGATTGTGATACCACAAAAGAATAGTATAATTTAAATGTAATATTAGATAAAATATTAGAAGGATGTGACAAACATGCTTGAAGATATTTATGTTCTTGAATAGCTCCACATCCACAATATTGTTTGAGAACTAAGTCACACATGCAATGACTCACTATTGTGGTTTAATGATTGACTTCAAGTAGCTTTGAGAATATAGTCACCCTGGTTTGTGCTTGCATCTAAGATTGTCCTGGTGCTAAAAATCAACTTCAAGATTTATATAAAATAGAGGGAAGACTATTAACATGCATGCTTGTAATTTCATAAATTATTCCAAAGATTAATTTCTTTTGGTGGGCCTCTCTGCATGGTAAAAATTTAACCCAAGATAATCATGCTAAAAGAGGTTTCCAATTCCTTAATAGGTGCATTCTTTGTAAGTAGGAGGAAGAAACTATTTTACATCTCTTCATACATTGTCACTTTGTTGTGCATATTTGGAAGATTATTTTATAGAAGCTAGGCCTTCAATGGATTCTCAATAAGAATATTCAACAATTTGTCTTTGATTGGAGATGTAATCACACTATCCTCTCATCAAACAACTTTTTCTACAATTCCCCCCACATGTTTGCTAGTGTATTTGGAAAGAAAGGAATAATTGAATCTCCAAAGACTCTAAAAATACGGTAGAAAATGTGCTTGTGGCTTTGGACAAACTTCTATTAGAAAAGATTTATGTTAGCAATTCGAAAACCCCTAGCTACCCCCAACTAAATGGGATTGTATGCTACCTAATAACTTGAAACTTCTAGGGGCTTTTTCTAAGCTTGATAATACCAAGAGGTTAGCTAGGAATAACACTAAATGGAAACCTCCTCTACATTCTTGATGCATATTGAATTTTGAAGGGGATACAAGATGTTGGTGATTTCCAGAAAGAAAAGTCACCAACAAACTAACGACTCTGTTGGGGATAGAGATGTAAAACTCTAGTTGAACCTTTCTTATAATCTCTGGTTTTGTTTGTCAAATTTAACCCAGTTGAGTTATCCCATCTGAGTCACCAATAAACTGGTAACTCTGTTGGGGAAATACTTTGAAATATCTATTGAAGAGTGCCTAGGAATATTGTAGAATCTAGAATTTATTTCAGATCTTTATGTTCTCAACCTGGAGAAAGTTCATTTGTAGCTTGTTTGAAAAGAGTGTGTGATTATGCTATTGGGAGAAACCCATAATGGATATATGCTTCAAATGGTTTCTTGTTGTTTGAATTTTTTCTCTACTAAGAAAATGATGACTCTAAGATGAAGAACTTGCTATAGGTTTGAAGAAAATCTCAAAATATACAAAGTTCTATTGCTATAGATTTTTCAGGTATTCTCTTAAATTTTAAATAAATGAATACTATGTTCAATAATAACTATGAGAATGTATGATGTTAATTGTTCCCTTCAAATGAAATAGCACTAAAGAAGTGAAAGAGTGATGTTAAGTTTTATATACTCCTTGTGTATCTATTTCATCTTTGTATGAGAGGAAGTATATGTGTAATTTAAATTTTTTCTTCTTGCATGAAATATTAAGGTCTTGTTGTAGTATGTTTTGTATTGTAAATTTGAGATCTCTTATTGTAGAAGAGCATTTGTAAAAGCATAAGTGTAAGGATGTTTTAGTTTGTGTATCTTTGTGTGGTTCCCACTATGACCACACCATGTAATTAATCATAATGGTTACCCAAACCCTATGCTAGGTAGAATTAGAAGTAAAATGTTGAGGTTTAGTGGTTCATAGTTTGAATCAACAGCTAAATATCTTCAAATATTTTGTGATTTTCTTGATGATTATGAAGTAGAGTGTGAAGATGTGGTTAATATATTATTTGTCCAATCCTTAACAAATGAATCCCGCGATTAGTTTTCATGCTTGTGTCCAAGTTCTAGCAACTCTTGGAATCATTTTTAATCAACATTCAATGAACAATTTAGTGAATAGGTTAGTGAGGTTACATTGCTCATTAATTTCTTTGATATTCACATTGAGGAAGATGATCTAGTGTCAACCTTCAATCTTAGATTCATGAAATCCCTAATAAATGTAGAACTCAAGATGCAATGGGACTGGTTAGTATAAAAGGGTGCATTTGCCAAGAAGATGAGTTACACATTGAGAATGGGGAACCCCAAAAAATTATATTAGGCATTAGAGAGAATCATGAATTGTGATATGTTATGAGAAGTCCTATCCAAGTGAGGAACATAGTTTAGGTGTTGTAACTACTCCTTTAAGTGATTACCAACATGTTGTTCTAGTTAAAACTTTTGATTATGTTTCTTCTTGCAGTGCTAGTTATGTTTCTCATACTGTGAAGTTGAGTGAAGAAGTTTCATACTATATTCTAGCGAAGAAATCTTGTTTCATCCTATTCTTACGCCAAATGTATTTTCCCAAAATAATGAATTTGAGGAGTTACTAAAGGTGTGCATACTTGAAGTCAGTGTTACAAGTGGTAGTATACCCATTGTCCCATTACAAGGACCATTTCATGCAATAGATCAGATTGCTTCTCAGTGTTCTTGTCCACAAGGTGTTCCTGATCTAGGTTGCATAGTTGAGAAGAGTGAAGCTCAAAATGGACTGAATATTCATGAGATTTTTAATAAAGTCAATGAGTACCATAACCATGAGTCTTCATCTTATGAGATTCATAGTGTTGACAATTGTTCTAGTTATGATTATGGTATTGCTGATTTTGATTCCTTTATTTTTTATGAATATGACTTTAACATTAAAATTGAAAGTGATCTTAGCAAAGTTTCTAATCCACTATATGAAGAGACAGAGGAGGATCAACTAATAGATTTTCCTAGTGAAATTGAAAATAATTTTTATATTTTTTGCAATCCCTTTTATAATGAAGAAGTGGAAGAAACTCATGAAATATTATTCCATGGAGTGGTTGAAGAAATTTTGTATCATTTTGTAAATCCATTACATGAGGATGAAGTTTATCGAGCTAATGAGGATACCATGCTGACTTGTGAAGTAGATTTGGATGTTGATGAGATAGATGTTTCAAAACTTTCTTCTTATAGTGACTTTGAAAATGATGATGATGATGATGAGTCTGAAAATGATGAGAATAGTGTATGCAAATTTGAGTATTATTTTCAGAATAATGATGTTGTTCATGTAGATTTATTCATATAAGATAACAAAGAATTGCCTGAAATAAACCTAGTTATCATGAAACCTACTTGTGAAATTAATGTGAATTATGATTCTCATAATGAACCAAGCATGAAACTAGATACTTTGGTATATGAAGTTTTTTCTAAATTTCTACATGATATGCACAAGTGTGACTATGATATTTTTTTCTTTGATGTGCAAGATGACCTTGAGTTACAACCCAATGATCTAGTCATGTAGCTGAACTTGAATGTTTTGATTATGGTGAGGATGTTGGTAATGAGAGATGTCATATTGAATGAGAACATCTACCATGCTATGAATATGACACATGTATTTAAGATTATAATGTGTTTTTGTGTATACCATATTTTATGATGTCATTGAATGTCAAGTGTGATAATGAGACCAAGTATAGAAAAATAATGGGTTATGTTGGTTGTATTCAATATGGTCAAATATTATTCATTAATGTTTTTAGTTTGATTATGTTGATGTATGATGAAAATTGGATGTATGACAAAGGAAAGTTTTGGTTTTACATGTTTTGTGGCATGAAGCCACCAATTGAAGAGTATCTTTGATTCTCAATTGAGAGGGAACCCAATGGAGTGATAAGTTGTTTGGTCTAGCTCACAAAAGATCTAGACTCTTATCATAACTGTAGGGGGTATGCATCCACAACTATAGACAATATTAAGACTGCTAAATCTTATCCATCTCTTGATATAAAATTGTAAAATGACCCATGTAGGGGCGATGAATCAGTGGTTGGAATTTGTTTTCTTAACCCATTTTTTTTAAGGTTAAGGAATTTACATGTAAGGTTTTCATGGTTAATCCATCCCACATAACCTTCTAGTCTATCCAATTTTGAAAACATTTTGTATTCCCTTTGGCAATTGGGATTTATCCTATGTTCTCACAAGATCCTTTTCAGTGAAGGAAAGAGGGCCACAAAACTATGGGGTTGCATTTTTTACATGATATTATTTTCCCCATTCTCTAGTGGGACATGCCCAAGTAGTGAGAATGGTCTGTAGAGGTACATGCTAGGTGAGAGTGTAGTGGGAAAAGTGAGATAGATAAGCCCCAAATTTCCACTATGGTTGTTCAAAGGAGCCTAGAATTGGCATAGAAATACAGTGTGGTAGAAACACAATTCCAATAAGGTGAAGGGAAGTTCATCCCAAGTTTTTGCAATAAAAAAGAAAGATTAAGGCATAAAGTAGTAGACCAGTAGGGTGTAATGTTGGAGGATTACAATGCAATATGAACCCCATCATTTTGCATAGTTTCTTGAGGGATGCAACAAGGGTCATGAAAGCATGGGATTCCTATGTGATAAAGTTGTGAAGTAAGATAGTCATGTTGGCAAGTTTACTATACTGTTATATATGACTAGATATAGTTTTTTTCATTATGGAAACAAATTCATATAGATTTTTGGAGTCAATGCACATTATCATAAGGTCAGAATATGGCTAAGTATAGAAGACTAGATAGTTAGCAGAGCACTAGTAGATCAAAGCATCAACGCATGTGCATATGACTGAGTTATGGTATGCGCCCTTGAAGTTAAGATGGTAAGACATTATTCATGCTAAGTCTAAGAATGCATGATCAGTTGAGATAGTATGATGAAGATACAGTCAGTTGAAGTGTTACAGACAGTGAACGCTTGAACATAATAGAGTATGCAGTCGACTATTACTATTTTGATTAGTGGTTATAATAGTGTTTTGTAAAGGCTATATGCCTATTGAAATTAGGTTGTAGACATGTAAACATATTTTATTTTAAACATTCTTGAGCCAATTCACTTGGAATTGTTGTATGTAATCAGTTGTAGGCTGACCTAGTTATTTGTATTATTAGCGCATATAAATATAAGACGTGCCTTTGTAATAAGGTATGTGAATGAATATAGAGATAAGATAAGCATAGAAGTGACATGTGAAGTGAAGATAGAATGAGTTTGAGCTTTATAAGGGGCTAAAGCATCAATGCACAAAAGGAACTGATCAGACAAGTAGTGTCACAGCACCAGTTCATCCAACAGATATAGTGTATATCTGAGATCAGAAGGTTGTAGCCTTCGCCACTTGAGCAGTGAGCTCTAGGATAGTGTGTCCCCACCCCTAATTGGGTTATTGTAAAAGAATCCTAATAGGGTCTGACCTTTGACTAGGTCATTATACTAAAAGAATTGTAAAGAACAACTCCTAACAGGGTTTCAAATCTTCTAACAAGGATCATAAGACACTAGTGCAGTTCTTAGTGGGTGTCAATTCCCATTGAGGTTTTTACCTATTTGGGTTTCCCTGTAACCATATTGGTGTTATGTGTTGTGATTTTTTATCTTGTTTACATTGATGTTTATTTTAGTACTTAAGCAATCAAGTTAAGTTTCAAGAGTAAAGTAAAAAGATTAAGATATAACTGAACACTGATTCACCCCCCCTCTTAGTTTTCCCATTCCTAGAAATTGGTATCAGAGCTCTAGTCCTCTAAAGAGAATTTTAACCACTTGAGGAGATCAATGGGTTCAGAAGAAGAAAAAAATATGAAGAAGAATATTATGGAATCTCTTGAAGACCTTGATAGATCTAAGAAAGAAGTTGAAGAACTAAAATTGAAAACCAGTGGTGCACAAGTTTTCATCAAGAAACTAAGAAAGGATTTGAAATATTGTTCAAATAGTGATTTAGGGAAAATGGTTAAGAAGCTAAATGAAGAGAACACATCTCTAAAAGATCAGATTGAAGAGTTGGATGAAAAGATAACTAATAATCAGGAAGTGTATGATGAACAGATCAAAGAGAACCTTCAACTGAATGAAGAATTGAGGCAAGAAAACATGGAAATCTTAGAGCTAAGAAACAACAAAGAAAATTTAGAATTTGAGTTGAAAGAGGAAAAGAATCACATTGAGAGATTACACACCAGTTCTGATCTGATAAAATCACAGTTATATGCAAGAAAGCTTAAAGGAGATACCAACGGTGTTGGATTCAATGAAGCACAAACTCAAATTGATGATGTGCGAGCAAGGATGAAAGTACCAGAAGACACTACAGATGCCAAGGTGACTAGAAATTAGACTAAAGACAATATTGAACCATATAAGGATGAGTGCAAGCTAGTAGACCAAACTTGTTATGCATGTAACAAGCATGGACATATAGAAAGGAATTGTAAAGAGGTAAGACCTTTCAATGATTATTGTTATTCATGCAATAAATTTGGTCATAGAGCTATGAATTGTAGAACAAGCTAGAAGAACAAGACTCAATAAAATTAGAGAAATTAGAATCAACCAAATTCAAGGAGTTCTCAGAGTATTACATGTCAGATATTTAATTACAATGGTCACTCAGCTAGACAGTGTAAAATGGTAACCCATATCAATGCGTCAAGGAATTTAAGGCCTTCAGTTATTTGTCACTTTTGTAACAAAGGTGGACACATCTCAAAGTTTTTTAGATCAAGAAAGAAAAGTCAGGAAAGCCCTAAAAATCTAGAAGAATCAATATTGGATACTGGAGGAGAAGTCAAGTTGTGAAAACTTTAGAAGATGTGAGCTTGATTTGGTCAGAGGAAAAGAAGGACAAGGTTGATGAGTATGTATTGGATGCATCTGCAATGGATGCACCCTCTACATCTAGATGAATGACCCTCAGGGTCATAGGGGGAGCTAATTTAGGTCTAGACCCCTACACAACTGGTATACTCACCCTCAGAGTATGCATCTTTGGATTTAACATTTTGAAGACTATTTGATGCTATGTGCAAGAGCGCACTACCTAATCGATTACATGATAGAAGAAGGAAATTCTTAGTTGAATTCTAGTTTATGCAACAAGCATTAATGGCAAAAATTTCACTTTATAGTCTACAAAAACTTATAGATCACTCATTGCATTCAATTTTGAGTGATTGGAAACCATAGGAGCCCTAGCAGTTGAATTGTGAAGTGTTGGAGCTTGATTTACCAGCAAAGAAGTGTGATTGATGAGTTGTGAAGCCCTAGTCTGATAGGGCAATTCAAAAGTCTTTGGAATCCTATTTTGAGCATTAAACAAGTAAGTCATGGCTACACCTATTGTATTTGATGTCGTTGATAGGAAGAGATATGTTTTCAAGAGGCATCCCTTTAAGTCAACCCTAGATGACCTAGAAGGTGCATTTTCAAGAACCCCTATGGGTATAATGCATGTTGAAGATATTCATGCATTTATTTACTGTAACAAGGAACCAGTTGGAATTAATAGGATAAGGTCCCATCTTGAGTCCATGATGAAGCCAGAAAAAACATTCCTAGATGAGTTCACACATTTAGAAAATCATCCTATTGTTGAATATGCTATGACACACAAGTTCTACAAATCTGAGTGGATCAAGATCTTGTTAAGAAGAATTCATGATGACCTATTTTGGATAGGTGAAGTCCCAGTGAGAATCACAGGAGATCTTATTCACAAAATGATAGGCCTTTCTAAGATAGGCTTCATTCTTCTAGTGGGCAAGGATGTAAGGAAATTGGTTGAACAGACATGTAAGTCCAGAAGTGATAGGTGTGGTGTGACAGTTGAGCCTATTGAAGAGAAATATATCAGATTGATGTCTATGATACTAGGTTACATGTTTTACCACACCAATAGGGTGAATAGTGTGTCCACGACCACCATTCTTGCAACAATAAGACTTGTCAGAGAAAATGGAGAGATCAATCTATGTGAGATCTTGTGTGCATAGTTGATTGATAACATTAGAGCCATGAAGCATGATAAGACCAAAATATTTAGGTTTGGGTCTCTAATCATTTACATGTACTTCCATATACTTGTAAAGGTCTCAGATTTGTACTTAGACAAAAGTATCCCTACAATGCCTCTCTTAAGGCATCTACTGAGAGCAAATTGGAGGATTACATGGAGCTTGAACTAAAGACATTCAGGATCAAAATGAAGATGAGGTAAAGGATACCAGAAAGTATTGTTGAGAAATACAAAGACAACCTTTTTTTTATGGTAGAGATTGACATAACATGTATGGAAGTAGTTGAGCCTAGAACAAAGTGGATCCATCCACTTGGTTATGAGGTAGAGGAACCAATCTTGGAAGCATATGCACAAGTATTACTTTCAGCACCTAAGGACCCTAATGAACCAAGATGGAGAACTTATGAAGAAAAGACAAGGGAAGTTGATGCAGTTATGAATAGCACAACAACTAAGAGGAAAGCCTCTAATATTACATCTGCGATACTCAAAATTCATGGTGTAACATAGACAGACCTAGACAAAGCAAGAGAAAAAAAGATACCATTGGAAATTGAGACCGCATCCACATGGGAAGCTAAGAAAGATGATCCTACAATGAAGAAAATCAAGTTTGAGAAGTCAGATGATCCAAAGGATAAATAGGGTAAAATAGATGTTATCCCTTGTACGTCTAAAGAAATAATTGATCTAGATATAACTTTCACCTCCAAAATACAAAAGCATGCCAAAGAGGAAGATGGAAACCAACACAAGTCACCCATCCTCGCGAGCAACCAAAAGTAAGAAAAAGAATGCTCAAGCACCTCCCAAGGTAGGTTTCAGACCTAGTCTTCAAGTTCTGAGAACAAGGATTATCGATGAAGGCAAAATAGATCAGATAGGAAAGTTTTATGAGAAGTACAGTGAAATTGGTAAATCAAAGATTCATGGCATGATCATAAAACATTTGATTAAGTTCAAGAAGACAGTCTTGAAAATTAAAACAATCATTTCGGACATTGTTTGGAATATCTTGGAATCCTTAAAGAAATAGGTTATTGAAGAAGATCTTAGAATAAGGGAAAAGATTCTAGATGAAAGCCTCCATTTATGTTCCTTAGAAGAGAAAACATTATTGTTAGATTTGGTAAAGCCGCACCTCAGAACAAATTTGATAACACTACACATAATGGATAAGAACATTGAGTTGGCAGCTAAAGAGATAGAGGAAGCTTTTGAGAAAGTTTTTCTAGATAGGCACATGTACCCACCTATTGTGCCCATAGCTCAAGTGCCCTCTAAGGAAGCCAAGGAGTCAGAGACCACCAATGCACTAGTAACAGGTCCTCATGATTCATTGCCTACAATGGTAACACCTATAGAGGTAGTGAATTCTACACCCATGACTGAGACACAAAAAGATGACACAATCATCATTGATAATGTAGAGATAGCTATGGTGGCCACAGATAAAGACTTGGATAAGTTTGAGGAAGCTTTTTTGAGCCCACATGAGGTTGAAATTCTATGTGGTGATAATTCACCTAAGCTACAAGAAGAAGTATTAATAGAGGATCTAACATGTGAAGAAGAAGAAAAAGAAAAAGAAAAGGTAGAAGAGGAGAAAGGAGAAGAAGAGGAAAAAATAAGTGAACCAATAGATGAGCCATCTGTTAAAATACCTATGAAGATAAAGCAAGAAGTGATGGACAACACTCCTATCACTCCCTTACCCTCAACATTATTGTTGTCAAGTTTGACACCAGACTCCACATGCTTGGACTCTTAGGGAGAAGAAGACCTGATTAATATCAATATCCTAGCTATGGAGAAATCTAAAGAGAAGCAAGTGATGAGGAACCCTCTATTTGTAGAATTAGTCAACATTCTGAATAGCCTACTACCTTCAAAAAAGAAAGTCTCTAAGGTTCATTCAGTTGATGATGTCAGTACCATACTAACAAGCTTCAAAGCAAAATTTTCTAGCTTGGAAGAATCTACATCGCAAGTTGTAGAAGAGAAATATATGAAGAAAATATTGAGTAAAATAGTTGAAAACTTTTCACTTGACCTCAACTCATTGAAGATTGGTCAAGAATCCTTGAAGGAGTTCACAACTAAGGGAAGGAAGATCATTACTGCTTGTATGAACCAAGATAAGATGATTGGTGATCACTACAAGAAAATTTAGTAAGGGGAAGTAATGATAGACAATGTAAGGAAATCAGTGGAAGATCCCTCCACCGATGTGAACATGTGCAATAATGTGTACCAGGGTGAGATAGACAAAATAGAAAAGGATGAGAAAGAGATGTCTAAGATAAGGGCAAGGCAAACACAACTCAGGAATTCTCTTATGCCCTCTCTAGATGTACTCAATCAGAACATCAAGGAGATCAATGCCACTATGGTGACATATGATCAAGGTCCAAGTATAGACTTGGAGAATATGGAGAAGCTACAATATGCCTTATGCGCCCATCTACAAATTGTTAATGTACTGATAGCATTTTGGAAACAAGAGATCCAAAATTTGTAGATAGCATATCTGGATGTCCTAACATTGTAAGTACTTGTAGATACACCTTTTTGAGCACCTTTGTCATTAATGTCAAAGGGGGAGTATTGTATGTAGAATATGGAGTAGTATATATGATGTAAAAGAAGAAGTATAGTACAGAGTATAAGGGAGATATACGTTAGAGAATTTTGTATAAGGGTACAGTTACGGACTTCACCATATTCCTTTGTTGCCATTAATGACAAAGGGGGAGATTGTTGGAAAGTTGACTATACTATTGTATATGACTACATATAGTGTTTTCATTATGACAAAAAAATCATATAGAGTTTTGGAGTCAGCGCACATTATCATAAGGTCAGAATATGGATAAGTATAGAAGACTGGACAGTAAGTAGAGCACCAGTAGATCAGAGCATCAGTGCACATGCCTATGACTGAGTTATGGTATGCACCCTTGAAATTAAGATGGTAAGACATTATTCATGCTAAGTCTAAGAGCATGTGATCAGTTGAGACAATATGATGAAGATACAATCAGTTGAAGTGGTACAGACAGTGAACGCCTGAATAGAATAGAGTATGCAGTCGACTGTTACTATTTTGATTAGTGGTTATAATATTGTTTTATAAGGGATATGTGCCTAATTTAATAAGGTTTTAGACATGTAAACATCTTTTTTTGTAAACACTTTTGAGCCAATTTACTTGGAAGCGTTGTATGTAATCGGTTGTAGGCCGACCTAGTTATTTGTTTTGTTAGAGCATATAAATATAAGATGTGCCTTTGTAATAAGGTATGAGATTGAATGTAGAGATAAGATAAGTAGACAAGAGACATGTGAAGTGAAGATAGAATGAGTTAGAGATTTACAAGGGGATAAAGCATCAGTGTACAAAAGGAACTGATCAGACAAGAAGTGTCACAACACCAGTTTGTCCAATAGATATAATGTGTATCTGAGATCAGAAGATTGTAGCCTTCACCACTTGAGCAGTGAGCTCTAGGAAAGTGTGTCCCCACCCCTAACATGGTTATTATAAAAGACTCCTAACAGGGTCTGACCTTTGACCAGGTCACTGTACTAAAAGAATTGTAAAGAACAACTCCTAACAGGGTTGCAGATCTTCTAACAAGGATCAGAAGACACTAGTATAGTTCTTAGTGGGTGTCAATTCCCACTGGGGTTTTTTTCCTATTTGGGTTTCCTCGTAACCATATTGGTGTTATGTGTTGTGATTGTTTATCTTGTTTACATTGATGTTTATTTTAGTACTTAAAAAATCATGTTAAGTTTCAAGAGTAAAGTAAAAAGATTAAGATATAACTGAACACTAATTCACCCCCCCTCTCAGTATTCCTATTCCTAAAAAGTCACCCTATATTTTCATGATAATGAGGTAGATCCATTCTAGTAAGAGGTAGAGACACTAGGGATTTGTTACAACAAAGCTATATGGAGCCCCAAGTTCCTGCAAGGGGTAGTCAGGATTTCTAGAATTGCTACCATACTAGCAAGGTATGAGAGTATGCATTTCTAATATAGTATGTGGATTGTCAAACGTATCCAATGGTAGCATATGGTTCCACATAAGAGAAAATTATGATAGTGGATCAACCTCAAGGCAATTTGACAACATATCTCATGTGAAAAATTAATACCTAGTGACCCTAAGCATGAAATGACACTTACAGATTAGATTGAAGAATATTTCTAATAAGTCAGGGCATAAGTTAATACATTCTACTATCAAATAATTTTTTGAGTAGTAGATATGGTTGTACTATAACTAAGATTTCAATAAGCCTAAAAATATCTTCTATAGGATTTTTTCAGTACATGTTACATCAAGATTATTAGCATATTGTCTCCATGGTTTTTAATTCAAGGATCCAAAAGATAAAGGTTTGAGAAAGAAATGATAAATAACCATTGCGATTTTTATTTGCATTCAACAAGTGTTTCCCTTAACTCAAATAGTGTCCATTTTTGTCAACAATATGAGGAGTTCTGAGGATTGAGGAATATGGTTGTAATTGGTCTTGTTATAGGAGATGTACAAAGAAAAGTTCCATAAGTAGAAGGGTGATTTGTCTTGAAGCTATAGAGATATTAAAATATTCAAGTGAAAAAACATGTTATTCCTACCTCTTACAAATAATTCATATCTTTATTTTTGCCCCTTAATCTTCCCTTCAAGGGTAGATTAAAACAAAAAATTTAGGACCATTAGCTAGCCAACGTGACAATTACACAAGAAGACAAATTTTAAATATAATCATTCCTAGAGATGAATAAGTCAGTATGATTGGCTAGCGGTTGTTCAATAGATGATGTACACATAATTGACCTAAAGCTTATGCATCCCTTTTGTTGGTTCCCAAAATGGTTTTTCGATATAAGAAGCTACCAGTACCCTCTTTGAAAAATTATATAGAGAAGCCAACTCTAATTATTAAACTTCCTAAGAGGACTAGACCAACTAACATGGATATTAATTCCCTCTACACTTTAGGTTCTACAAGACCAAGGTCGGTGGACCTTAATATCTATCAATACATTCACTTATAAACACAACTAACATTAACACAAAGAAGAAATCTCATAAGAGGCTAAAAAATAACAAGAAAATACTAAGTAATGGCTAATTACTCAATGATTCTCAATTATTATGGAGTGTGAGATAAAATAAGTCAAATAACTTACAAAGAAAGTAAAGATATTCATGATTTAATCATTTGATAGAAAGAAAAGAATTGATCTGAACAAAAAATTGATTGTAAAACCAACCATAGATAACATTAGTGTCATATTCCATTGAAAATTTGAGTTCACAAGAAAAATAATCATATATGAAAAACTTTTGACAAAATAACATAAGATCTAACAAACATTGCCTTACAATATTACTCAACATTAACTCTAACCCAACCTTCTTAACGAAATCCTTACACAAGTTCAGCCAATCTGTAACTTCATTTATGCATTTAATTGATCCTTGATCAAAGCATAAGAAACAGACTACATATTTAATAACAAAACACTAAATGAAATAAACCCTTGATTCATTCATTTAGAACTGAACTGAACTATACACTAGAGAGACTTCAATTTGAATTCTCTTTTCTATTGAAATTCTTTCTACCTATGATGGTCTAAAAAATGGATTTACAAATGTTTCTCATCCCTAGCTAATTTTACTACTAGAACCATAAATATTGGAACCCTTGCCATAGAGAGAAGAGTAGAATACATAGAAAAGAGAAGAGATTTGGATTTTATATGTAGATGACACATGTCACTCCTTCCTCAATCTGTTTTGCATAGTCACTCCTTTCTCCCAAATGAAAATATTCTTCATGTTCTTTGATCTGAGAGATATCTGATCTCCCCAAATGAAAGATATTTTTATTTTATTTCCCTTATGTATATTGTTGCAAATAGAAAAATATACTTCCTCTTTCAAAAAATAAACTTCTCATCATATGTACAAAAACTAGTTTTTTCATATTCATCCATAAAAATTCATGTAGAACCACTGAGAAGACCCATTTGGAAAATACAAGTGAATACAAATATCACTATTTATCCACTTCAACAAACACAAAAATCTCCCTTGAAAGATGTGCAATTATTTCCATTCCCACTTAGAATTGACCCCAAGGATCACTTCTTTAGTCTTGACACATGTTAGCCTTAAATTTGCCTCAGGACCTTCCAACTCCAGACCCTAACCCTAACCAAGATGACCAGTAAAGTTGCAACTAGCATATATTTTAAAATATCAAGATTAGGTGATAATTAGGAGCTAATTTTGGCTAATTTTTAGGGGCTTGATTTGGGGCTAAATTTGGAAGGCTATTTTGTAGCTAGATTTGAGCTTTTCAAGGAGTGTTTTTAGGAGTCCTGGATTTTCGAATTCAGGCTTGGAGGGCTTTATAATAGAGGGGGATTTTCATTTTTAGGGGTTCAGAGTTGTGGAAAAGGAGGGCTAAGTGAGCATTGTCGTTCCCCAGTCCCTTTTTTGCATTTTGTAACGATTTTCAGAGCTTAAAAGGATAATAAAGAAGGTTTTCTCCACATTGCATCAATTTTAGAGTATCAAATTCAATCCTAACCTCCTTTTTGCATTTAAGTGTTGTACATTTTATGTAATCAATTTAAGTGAATTGTTTCCAATTTCTTTTCTAGATTATCAGAATTTAGACCTTTTACAGAATATGTATGTCTGTTGTCAAATTTTTAATTGTTTGTGGTATGAACCCTAATAGTAGATATTTGTTAGCCTATATGTTGAATAGAGAGTGATAAATGCAGCTCAGTACTTTTGTAATTGTGGATGCCAGTTTGAAGATCCTGATAAATATGGAGCAAGTTTTTGGTGTATCACCTCGTTTCAAGTTTATTTTTAAGTCCTTTTTCCCTTTTCCTAATCAATTTTCAGTCAGGAGGTGATATTCCAAATCAAATAGGAACCAACCTAGAATCTAAAGATTCCTTCTCAATTAGAGTCCACCTACAGCTTGAGAAGGTTTCCATTGTTCTAGGATTGAAATTTTAGAGAGCCCTAATGCCTGAGTTAGGGTGACATTTCTAAACCTAAACAAATACTACAATGGTGCACTTAGGAAGTTGGTGTGACTTCACAGGTCAGGTAGGTAGTTAGAACAAAATTTTGCAAACTCACAGGTGGCTAGAGAAAATACTATGTCATAAGGTCATTACAAGATATGGGACCAAGACCCTTGGTTAGTGGGTTACATGACTATGATTTGATATTTTTGACTAGCAGTGGGTTCCCTTCCTAGAACTTTGTTCTGACTGATAAGGTGTGGGTTTTGGCTGAAACCTGGGCTTTGAATGTTAAAATGACTTGGATGTAACCCTATCTTAATTGGAAATATCAAGCTTATATGCTAGAAACATAATTCCAGCTACGATCTTGAAGCACTGGCTATGAATCAAAGAAGGTCAGATTGATTGCTTGGCTATGTTTGGCCCTCTTTTTCACAGCATAACTTGGGCTTTTCTAGCACTCGTCTATGAACTTGACTAGAAGTTAACTCTGTCTTACTAAGGGCTAAACATGAAGCTCAATCCTAGTTTGAATCACAACTACCTTTTCTTGAAGCTCAAATGCATCTACTGAAATACAACCTTACAATGAGATAAGTAACTCAATACTTAAAAACTAAGTTTACTCTTCTTCTTATTACACAAAAATTGGGTTTTCTTCTCTATTGCATGTTGTTAACTATACATTGGTGAAGCTGATTATTCTCTCCCTTTGTTACAATAATTTTAGGGCTTTCAAAACCAAATTTATCATTTATTTTATTTTACGCATCCCCAACCATCTCTAGTTATTAGTTTTGGGATTTATTCAAGTATGTTTTCTCTATCCACTGTTGACATACTGAAAGTTCACCAGCTTCTTTAATTAAAATCCACCATTACCTCCAGCTGGGTCTTTCTGTCATTAAGGCTCACTGTAGATGCTCGAGCATTCCCTATTCACTTTGCTACATGTACACTTTGATTTCTTCCTTATTGAGTTAAAACACCTCAATAAATTTTCTTTTCTTGTGCTTGAATACAAACTCATGCTACTTTTATCCATGTAATGCTTAGTTGTACACAAGTTGACTAGTCTTTACTATTTAGGTTGAGTCTTCTTGGTAGTACTTGATGTTATAACCATAATATACTTAAAATTGACTACCAAATATTGTCTGGTTGAAAAAATGCCATGGGACTATTAAATGTTCTTGAACAATGAACATATCTATTGAATTTGTACTTTGCAATGCTCTTACTATGTTGTAGCATCAATTGTGTCTCCTCTTCATTTTGGCAGGAAATAACTATAGACTCATAAAACTGATTTTCCCTTAAAACACAAAATGCAATACTAAAATAAAATTTGTTAGTGAGGTTCAAGCACGGGCTTGTGACACCCACTAACGAATGAGAGTTGAACATTATTTAACTTTCTTGTAGCATTTTTTCCTTGTAAACTAGCACTGTCATCTTCTTTTGACTTTGACACGCAGTTTGTTTGAGCAATGCATTTAACTTGAAATAAGTTAGAAACAATATAAAATCAAGCAAGATACATTAGGTTAGTGAACATAACCAAATAGTCAAACTTGTGCAATAATCGGTCAATTGGTATGTTCACTAACCTAATGCAATCCTTCTATCCTAAAAAAGGTTTCTCATCTTTAAAACTAAGTCCCTTTGATTTAGACATCTGGTTTATAAATAAAAACATGCATAATAATAGCCATTAATAGTAAAAGGTTTCATAAAATTATGTCCCTTTAACACTCTTTTTTAGTTTATGTGTATGCATATGTTCTTATTGCATTTGGAATACCAGATAGATATAGGTGTAGCTCTGATAGATTCAAATTGTTGTATGATGTTTTGTTCTTATGCATTTCTTAGATCCAATTGGATCTAACACATTTTCTCACCATGATGCAGGACAAACCCTGAAGATCTAAAACCAAACACATGAAGACTCAGACAGAGGATCGAAGGACTTAGACCAGACATGGCAACCAGCTCCTGATATGTAGATGACTCTTCAAGGCAATGCAAAGGACTTAACTCATACCTTTATCACATATTTCTATTATGCCCTTTGTACTCTGTTTATTGACATGAAATATGAAGTATGAAAGAACATTTGTATACTACATTCAGTTTGTATGCACAATGTAATGATCAATTATGAATTTGGAAATTTGAAATGTGACCAATACTTAGAGTACAAAAATGAAAATTGGTATGAATGTAATAACAAAATGTTAATCCACATTGCCCGAAAAATAGTGTTAAATGGAAGTACCTCTATGCACCATTTTCCTATTTGTGTCTACTATTCTGCATGTTGAAAAATAGGGTAACAGTATTAACTATCTATTGCGAACCTAACTGCCAAACTCAGTATCTAAAATCTCTTGTAGCCTCCATATATGATCGTAACCCTAACTATTAACATCTCTGTAGCTATCCTTGACTATCACATCTAATTGATGTAGGTCCTGCGAACAATCTAACTTGCCTTCTTTATTTTCCATGTGTCACCTTCACATTTTTTTATCTAATCACCTACCTAATCTCTTTGTCATTTCTGAATCTCTACCATGTCATTGCACTTGCTAGGTCATTTGATCAAAATTCTCCAACATGTCGACCAACTCACTGAGTATGTCTCCCATGTCAATATCCACTTGTCCCCATGCATGTGTGCTTCTTACTGAAAGGCCTGTCACATTTTTGGCAACTAAGTAGGTGACTGTTTGGATATAAAAATATCTAAACTATCCCATGCATTTACAATGTGGTATATATCCCTTTGAAAACCATATATTTATAATTGTTGACATGCATGTGTTAGATTTCCATTTTCTTCTATTTTAAGACTTTGAGAGTAGCCCTTTACTGGCATTTCAATATTGCTTCCCCCATCCCTATTCTCTTTTCTCTCTGTGGGTGTTATCCCTCATTTTTTGGAAAGGTTACAAATCCCATTTCAATTAATCTATTTTGTTCATTTCTATATTTGTATATTTTAAAACTTTTTCCCCTTGCAGATGTCCAGTCAATCACATTGTTTGGAATCCCTTTGAAGACACTCAAATTTACTATAGGCATCTCACTTCAAATGCTTGGCATCTTCAAATGTCACTGGGAAACCTCAATCTTCCCCTAGACCAAATTTGGGAAATATATGATCACATTAACTTTTATTTTAGATACATGTGCAACATAATCAACAATAGCCAAAGGCCCCTAAATATGCCTTTAAAAAATGACCAAATGTCATTACTAGATCTCGCAAACTGGAGGGCACCAAATTTTCCACACATAGATATTCCCTAAAAAGAAACATCTTATGACTATGTCTATGGTGATAAATATTTCCAACCAAATATTTCTTCCTACAATCTATCTTGCTCATTATAGACTTGAAACAAAGAAACTATATTTCAAACTGGTCTGTTAAAAACATCAAACAGGGTCTTGGAGAGTCAAAACTCGGAACACTGGTAAATGTAGATACCATCATCACAAGATAGAAACCATGACACTGTAAATTCCTATAGGTTGAAATATATTACCTTTTTAAAATGGCTACCTACAGGTGCATTCACTGAAAATGTAGAAAATTGAATGAAGTGGCCTCAAGATTTTTCTTGGAAAAAATTGTCAAATGAGCCTCTTATGATCTAAAACTTGGGACATAGGTTCACTGTCTCATGGGAAATACAAGGCTAAAACTAAAATTCTATGATATTCAACTGGTCAAATGTTATTATCTCTCAAAGTTCTCCCTTTAATAACTTTTGCACTCAACAATTAGGAAAATTAAATAAACTACAAATGGAATGACCTTAGCAAACTAGGTAAATGGATTCATGATGGTCTGAAAATAGACATGGGGTTTTCTAGTAATGTCTATAATGAAGGGGAATAATTGGATTGGAATATTCATTAGAAAGGTATAAAATGTGAGACCTCAAAGTAAGCAAATTGAAATTTCTGAAATAATGCAATGTGCAGATTTACATGAAACCCCTTCAACTGGGTATATGCAAAATAGGTCTAAAATGATTGTGGAAAGATGAAAATTGAAGCATATTCTATTTGATACACAATGAATGTATCCCCAAGTTAGTAACTCATGAAAATTAGAATGGATCAAGATACAGAGTCACAAAGTAAGCCTATTCAAGTTATTTTAACAATGGGAAAAATGCAGATTGACAAAACTCTTGAGAAATGCACTTTACAAATGCATCCAATATGTAATTATGGGATAAAAATGGACATATGAGATGAATGAAATGAGGTGAACCTACCTTTCATCTGATGAAGATTTAAAATTCTCAATGTACTTGAATACTCAATGCCAAAACATGGCATCTTAACTAAGTGCACAAAGGGATTCCTTGACAAAATTCAACATGGTTATCTCAAGAATTTGAGAGTACCAATAGTGGATCCACCTAGGTATGTATGCCTCTTTCAATAATATAAATATCTTAGAATCTATGGATGAGAAGACCACACCATGTTCTACTGAGATTATTTGTTCACAAGAGAAAATCATACTCAACTTCCATTTGGTGGCCCCTGGCCACCAAAAAGGAAATACCAAAACTATCCTTTATCAAAATTATGATTCACATCCACATATGTGACCAAAAAACTAAAAACAACATTATATAATCTCTTCCCACATACATAAGAATCCATGGGCTAAAAATCACTTTTATATTTGCAACTACCCATGTTCTTTTAATCACACCACTCATAATATTCATACTCAAACAAGCATGCCTTATTATTTACTTCATCATCAGGTGGAAAATAAATGTAGCCTTCATTAATTAATGCATCCTCATGTACTATGCAATAGTCACCATACATTACATTAAACTCACCTGGCTAAGAAAAAGTTGGGCTTTCTAATTTATCTTTGTGCATACATTCAACTTCATAAACTGAAATATAGGACTGTGAATGAACAACACATACCTCTTCCTTACTATAAAAATAGTAACTTAATTGCATGGTGTGACAACAAGATCCATTTTCTTCTCTGCATCAGCATTGTTACAATATTTTTCACTAACCTCTTCACCATCAACATGAGGAATAACCACTTTTTGTAACTAGCTCTCTTCTCTCATATCATCATCATAACTAGAAACATGGTTAGTGTGATCAACAAAGACATCAATGCTTTGGTACTGGCTTTCATTTCTTGCTTCACACCCACCCTCAATACCAATTGGTTTATGACAGAAAACATCAACATATAGAATTCCTCTCACCATTCCATATTTTAACTCATTCTCCAAATCCATTGTTGTCATAAAATATTGCTACAATGTATTAGGCTCTCTCTTTCTCAATAAGAAGCTCATCTCCTCATCAAATTCACTCTAATAGAAAACCAAAAAATCTTCTTCAATGGGTCTATATCTTTTTGGAATATCATTCAATGCCTTTACAAATATGACATTAAAAGAAAAATAACTCACCCTCCTCTAATTTAATGTTCATGAATCTTCTTATTTCCACACTTGGATTGATTCTTCCACCAAATTGCCTCATGAAACATGCACACAACTCTTCCCAAGAAGAAATTGGACATGTTGTTAAGAATAGGAACCAATCACGTGCATCCTCTACTAGAGTTTCAATAAAAAGCTTCATGACAACATTATTGTGATATATTTCAAACATATCCATTAGATCAAAAAATTCATCCAAATGTTTATATATTGAATCCAATCCATCACCATTAAACTTTGGAAAATAATTCCTAACCTTAGTAGGAACAACATTTGGGTAACCTTTAAATCATAATGGTATATATTCTTCCATAGAGAAAACACTACAAGGACTTGACATGGGTTGCATGTTATGTGAAATCATATCTATTTTTTTACACATACATTTAAATCATGCCCACTTATACAATTTCTAGATCGAAAACTTGTAGCAGAAATCTTGTTTCTCTATCACAAAATAAAACTTAACATACTTCAACACTTAAATACATAAGCTACAAATATATCAAAAGTATGTAAACTTATATTCTTATATTTCATTCCTACTCTCAAAACATTTATGACAAGAGAGAAATTTCTCCTTCTGTATCACCTTTAGTCATCCTCCTTTTGGATCCCCATGAATCTCACCCATCAACTGGATACTGCCTCAATAAGATTCATAAAACCTTTTATCAATCTTGTGAAATAATTAGAACAAAAAAATTTGCAAGTACTGGTCCAAAGATTAGAGCCACCACCCAATTTAGAATTGGAAAAAATATTTTGTAATATTTTGCAAGAATATCCTTACAAATTTCAATAGTTGTAACATATACTTTAGCTCTTTATAAGATTTAGCTTTAGAACAAACATACTATTACAGACCCAAGACAAAAAAACTCAATATTCAATCATAAAAGACACCTTTCAACTCTATGAAATCTCAATGGACTAACTAATTGGTTTTAATTATTAAAAACATAAGGAGAAAGATCAACTATGAATCTTGTTAAATCAGCAAGTTATAATATCTTCCCTAGTAGAGCCACCATTTTGTGTTACCATAACTAATAACAATGTTGAAGATGATTATTTGATGGATCTGATGATGAAGATTGACCAAGATCATGGAAATACATGATAGTAGAAAGATTAGATCAGTTATAGTCTTTTCATTAATGTCAAACAATTGATTTATGATTTATATTATGTTTCCATATCATTCGGTAATGATATAAGATGAATGAGTTAAGAAGATGAGGAAATGAGAAGTTGAGAAGTTGAAGAACATAAATGGGAAACTGATACAGATTTGACAATCATTTGATTATGTTGATATGATTGTTTTCTACCCAATATATGAGTATGTTAAGTCGGTAAAGTATGGTGATTTAGTTTTGAGGATTTGGTAAGTAAAGTTGTTATTGGCTACCGAGATGGAAAAGTCACTCGATAAGGTAAAGTGAGAAAGTTGGTCACTTAGTAAAGAAAAAAGTTTTAGATGCCAAGAGAGGTTGCCAAAATTCTAATGAAGAACACCGAGAAAGAGAAAGATTTTAAATATGGATGGAATCGACATTTAATAATTATCTATTATGAGTTGGATGATCCTGATGCTGAGAAAAGTTAGTTACAAGAGATCTGTTGGAAGCTACAATTAAAATTTTTGTTATATTTTCATTGATTTCAAACCTTAATTGGTGAGATAGTTACTATCTAGTAGAGTTCCATATCATTTTCTTGATGAAGATGATTTGAAAAGAGGAGATAAAAAGAAGACCTGGTGAAAAGGTTGAGTTATGAGAAACTACAATGGGCACTTAATTAGTTGGAACATTGGAAAGATAATGTGTTGTTTATCTATAATACTAAGTGAAGAAGATAGTTGGTTTGAAGCATAGAAGAGATGAGGAAAGAAATAACTATAAGCATAGGTTTGACCAAGCAAAAGAGAAGAAAAATAAGGAACTTATAGTTTAAGTCAGGTGATGCTAGTGTTGACTGAGTGCTAGTATAAGCTGAGTAAATTCAGTGTCTACTGAGTGTCAGTAATAACTAATTATTAGATAATGGACCAAGCAAAGATAGTGAGTACCAAGAAGAATAGTTTAGCGATGATCGAGTTATCCAATGAAGACCGAGCAGAAGAACACAGTGATGACCAAGTGTCAGTATTTTATAGTTTGTGAAGGGATTGAGATTCCCATTCGACACAGTTGAATTCTATAATATGTAAAGTATGTTGAAGATAAGGATGAATGATCTGGAATATTTAATGTATGGTAAACCATTTTTATGCATGGGTTCAAGGATAAGTTTTGAGAAGTATCTAGAAGGTTATAGGGAGAACAAAATGGTGGAAGGATATGATTAATATGACCAAAACCTAATATCTACAATGATGATTAAGTGGAAAAGGATCAAGCTACCTAATTAAGGAGGTATAATGATAACCTAATTATGGGTTATGAAGTAGGTTATTTTAGCTCATTGGAGAACCTAATAAGAAGGCTGAGAAGAGTTGTGAAGATTTGTAAATATTTGTGAAGTCATGATTTCTTGAAGGGTTTCCAAGAAGATCAGAGATGGAGATGATAATGAAGGCCAGTCAGTGGACCATCATATTGTTAGGAATAGTCCCAAGAGATAACTGAGGGGGGGGGGGAATGAATCAGTTATCTACAAGATTCAATTCTTTATCCAATTAAGTATAAAATAACATTAATCATATACACAATAAGATAACACTTAACACAACACCACAATTTTGGTTACGGGGAAACCCAAATAGGTAAAAATCTTGGTGGGAATTAACACCCACTATAAACTGCACTAGAGTATAATGATCCTTATTAGAAGATCTTAAAACCCTGTTAGGAGTTGATCTTTATAATGCATGAAGTATAGTGACCTAGTCAAAGTTCAGACCCTATTAGGAGTTTTTTACAAATAACCCTATTAGGGGTGAGGATGTTAGAAAGGAAAGACCACCAAGATAACTGAGAGAGGGGGGGGTGAATCACTTATCTGATATTTAAACCATTTATCATCATTAACTTCAATATCAACTTCAAAAGATTTAAACCATATAATTAATGCAGTAACCAACCATAGAAAGATAACCATACACAATGACACAATAACACAAGATATGTTAACTAGGGAACCTCTTGATCAAAGAGTAAACCCCTGTGGGAATGATGCCCACAAAATGATGCACTAATATGAAAGTTCCTTGTTAGAGGATAGACCTTGTTAGGAGTCTTATGAAATACATTCAGTACATATGAATCTCTGTTAGGAGATTTTGAATCCCTGTTAAAATATTCTAACCCTATTAGGAGTTATGGAAGACAGAAGGACCCACTGCCCAAACAACTTCAAGGCAAGATCTCTGAACTCACTGTCCAATAGATCTTAGGATTATTCAATAGAATAATATGAAATATGTTACCTCCTTCACACTATGCCAAAACTACACTCTTTGCTACATAAGATCACAAATTCAGATCTCTGTACTTTGCAAGTCTTCCTTCATCACTGAATTAGCTCTTTTCTTCACTTTATGCATACATTCACATCAAAACTTTCATAATTTCATATCACAACTCTCAAAATCATCATGCATAACAAGGAAAACATTCCTTCCTTTATACCACACTCAAATAATTACAAATGAGTTGGCGTACAAATACAAAATAATAATTTCAACACACTACATCAAAATTACATAAAACTGTCAGCTTCCAGATACAATAACTTTCCAATCATGTGACCTCAAAGTTTGCACTATGAACCACATCACCACCAATGAGTCTCAAAATTCCCTTTCACTATGTAGAATCAGATTCCATCCTGATTAGGAGATATCCTCTGATTACCAAAAACCGCTACACAGGAAAACTACCAGAATACTGCTTCCACCAAAATGCTTATAACTTTCATGAATAAATGAATTTCTCTTTGTTCTCTTAATCATAGGTTAATAACATACCATCAATTGTGCATAACTCAATCTACAATATAACATGTGCGCAAAACAAAACTATGCCTGCTTCTCTACTAAAACTCCAGAATAACACTGTGTTGACATCAATGACAATCATAGTCATGAATGAAACAACCACTACTATAGAATGACTGCCAAAGGATTCAACATTCATTCCTAAAAATCTCCCCCATTGGCATTGATGGCAACATAGATGAAAAACATCCAATGTTCCAAAAATCCAATCACTACTGCTCAACTGCACTGCTACTCATCATCAATCAAATCTTGCTTTTTTATCCTATTCAATCTATTCAATAAATGTAGTTCCTCAATGTTTCCTGAATTTTTTCATGATTCTCTCCCCCATTGACATCAATGATAGAAATTCTATCACTATGTCAAATAATAGCTCAATGTCAAAAGACACTATTCAGAAAATACATTCACAAGAGTCCTCAATGACTCAGCTCAGATACACATACTCCCCCATAGAGGAAGTACCAACATCTAATCCAGAAAATAGATAGGGCCATAAACCACCAGACAGATGCAACCAACAACATCATTACTCAAAAGTAGGTTGGGGCATAACCCCAAGCATACCTCTCAGATACTCAAATGTATCCTTAGGCAAGGGCTTAGTAAATATATCTGCTATCTGCTCCTTTGTGCTTATGTACTCTAGTCTGACTTCTTTTTCTACAACTTTCTCTCTTACAACATGATACTTGATCTCTATATGCTTTGTTTTAGAATGTAAAACTAGATTCTTAGACATACTAACTGTACTTGTATTGTCACAATATATGACAATAGGCTCATCAAACTTGATTCCAATGTCCATCAATATCTGCTTCATCAAAATTATCTAATTATAATTGTTTGCTACTGCAACATTTTCTGCTTCTGCTGTACTCTGTGAGATACAATTCTACTTTTTGCTCAACCAAGAGACTAATCTTCCTCCAAGAAAAAAGGCTCCACCACTGGTGCTTTTCTTGTCATCAAAGCTGCCTCCCAAATCAGCATTAGTATATGCACATAGGGTAAAATCATCAGAATTTTCATACCACAGTCCATACTCCATTGTTCCTCTAAGATATCTCAATATCCTTTTTACTGCTACATAATGTGACTCTCTAGGTTTGGCTTGAAATCTTGCTACCATCCCTATTGAATGTTGTATATCTGGTCTAGTGTGTGTCAAGTACTATAATCCACCAATCATAGATCTGTATTTCTTTTGCTCAACTTCTGGTTTTTCATCTTTACTAGATAGTTTATGTCCTATAACCATAGGTGTTCCAACTGGTTTGCAATTCTCCATACTGAATCTTTTCAATAAATCATTCAAGTACTTAGTTTGACTTATAAAGATACCTTCTTTGTTTTGTGTTATTTGCAATCCCAAAAAGTATTTCATTTCTCCAATCATACTCATTTCAAATTCTATCTTCATTTCATCAACAAATTTGTCACTAGCTTCATCTTCTCCTCCAAAAATAATGTCATCAACAAAAATAACCAAAATTAACAATCCATTCTCAATTTCTTTTGTGTATAAGTTGCTATCAGCTATTCCTTTTGTAAATCCCAATTTTAACAAATACTATCTAATCTAGTATACCAAGTTCTAGGTGCTTGCTTTAGTCCATACAATGCTTTCTTTAGTTTACATACCATGTCTCCTTCTTGAGTCAAAGGAAAACCTTCAAGTTTCTCAATGTAGACTTCTTCTAATTCACCATTTAGAAATGCTGACTTCACATCCATCTGATACAATTTAAATTTCTTAAATGCTACATAAGCCAAAAATATTCTTACCACTTCAAGTCTTGCCACAGGGGAAAAAGTCTCTTCATAGTCAATTCCTTCTTATTGTGAGTATCCCTTACATACTAATCTTGCTTTGTTTCTAATTACTTCTCCTTGTTCATTCATCTTGTTCCTGTATACCCATTTAGTTCCAATCACATTTTTGTCTTTAAGTCTAGGGACCAATTCCCATATCTTGTTCTTTTCAATCTGATCCAATTCTTCTTTTATTGCTTTAATCCAATGTTCATCTTCACAAGCTTCATTAGTAGATTTAGGTTCAATTTGAGAAATCAAACATAAATGTACCTTCTTTGTAGTCATAACTCCTCTGTCCAAACTTCCAATGACTTTCTCAATAGGATGATGTCTTGATATATACCTGTTAGGTGTCATAGTCACTGATCTTTCTTCAACTATAGATTCTTCTCTAGATTCTTCTTTTTTTTCTTCAGCATGACTTTCTTTCAACAATTCATTGTTAGTCTCATAAAATTGTTTAGTAGTTTCAATGTTAGGCTGCGGGTTAGTTCCTTCATCAGATTCATAATCAAGCATTCTTTCCTAAATTTTAAACTTCTCATCAACTTTTACATTTTCACTTTCAACAATAGTTTTAGTTCTCTTATTGTAACATCTATATGCTTTTCTTTTCAAAGAATATCCAAGAAAAATTCCTTCATCGCTTCAAGGATCAAACTTTCCTATATCATCATCTCTCTTAATATAACATTTGCTTCCAAAAATTCTAAAATACTTAACTGAGGGTGCATGTCCAAACCATAATTCATAAGGTGCCTTGTCTGTGTCTGCTCTGATTTGCACTCTATTCATTGTATATACTATTGTATTCACTACTTCTCTCCAAAATGTCTTTGCAAAGTCACCTTCAAATAACATAGCTCTAGCTACTTTAGTTACTAATCTATTTCTTCTTTCTGCAATACCATTTTGTTTAGGTGTTCTAGGGGCTGATAATTGTCTCTTAATACCATTTGCTTCACAAAAAATGTTAAACTCTTTAGATGTTAATTCTCCACCTCTATCAGATCTCAAACGTTTAATCCTCATTCCTAATTCATTCTCTACTTTATTCTTCATGACCTTAAACTTATCAAATGGTTTAGATTTTTCTTTCAAAAATGCAATCCACATCATTCTTGTAAAATCATCAACAAGAATCATAAAATACCTTTCTCCATAGAATCCTCTAGTCCTAGTAGGACCGCTCAAGTCTGTATGAACAATCTTCAACTTTTCTGTAGATGTCAACTTCTTGCTAGGAAATGAACTCCTTTTCTACTTAGCCATCACACATTCCTTGCAAATCATGTTAGTAGGCTTCATGATCTTAGGTAAGTCTCTTACTACAAGTGTAGAACTCACTTTCACAATATTATCAAAGTTTATATGACAAAACCTTCTATGCCATAACCAACTATCATCAATCTTAGTCATCAAGCATGTCATCTCAGTAGGGTTCAACTGAAATACATTACCTCTGGTTCTAGATCCAATTCCAATTATATTTCTATCTTTATCCTTAATCACACAAGTTTTCTCAGTAAACCAAACTTGATATCCTTTATCGACTAACTGTCCAACATTTAAAAGATTATGTTTCAATCCATCAACAAAGTAAACATTATCAGTATTAGTCTTTCCATCAAGAGTAATAGATCCCATACCTTTAATAAAAAAAGGTGCATTGTTACCAACTCTAACAACTCCTCCATCATAATTGTTAAACTTTATGAACTTTCCTTTATCACTAGTCATATGATGTGAACAACCACTGTCTATAATCCAATCAGCTTTTTTTTCAACTTGGGAAACTAAGGATTTTTCTTCTTTAATATCAGATTCAAAATTTTCTTCCTTAATTGCTACAAATCCTATGTCATCAAAGTTATCATTATCACTGTCACTCAAATGTCTTTCAATTCCTACCTCAATTTCTTTATCATTTGCATAATAACATTCTTTAGATCCTCTAGACTTAAAATTATTTCTATACTTCTTAACTCTCTTAGGAAACTTAGATGCAAAATGACCATATTCTTGACATGTCCAACATTTAAAGATTTTCTTACCATCTGGTTCTCTTTTCACAAGAAAGGCAATACCTTCTTCAATCTTCTTGTCTTCATCAGATTTGGATCTGCTACTATTGGCATAATCTCCATTCACACTTGTACTTCTAGACAAAGTAGGTCTAATGCTAAGAGCACTGAATGTTGTCTCCACTCTAGGTAGTTCTCCTGATCATCTCAGATTCATCTTTGTTGCTTCCAATCTTCCAAGAAGAGTCTCTCTTGAAAATTTTGGTGTACAAGGTATCACTTGTTCAATCATTTGTGTAGTCTGCCTGAATACCGGTGTCAATGCTCTCAAAATCTTCCATATTACGTCATTCTCTATCTTTTCACCTCCACAAGACTTTATTCCTGTGACAATTTTTGACATCCTACCAATATAGCTTCTAATAGATTCATCTTCCATCATTCTTATGTCTTCAAATGCACAAATCCAATTATGTAACCTAGCTTTCTTTGCATGTTCATCACCTTCAAAAGTAGAATGTAAAGCTTTCCAAATATCATGAGATTTAGTTAAACCTTTTACCTGACTATATTCATTCTCTGGAAGTGTTGATAAAAGTGCTTCTCTTGCAAGTATGTTACACAAATAAATCTACCTCATCTTTAGAACTTGTCTCAAGATTGTCTTCTTCAATTATAGTCCTTTCATTCTTTGTGATCAACCAATAACCTGGTCCTAAACACAAGAGATGTTACTTCATCTTTTCTTTCCAGCTATCAAAATTTACTCCATCAAACTTAGGGCTTTCTTTCCTTAAATTCTCCATAGATCTCCTTAAGTTGTTAAACTTCTCTTTCAAGGACCTGCTGCTCTAATACCAATTGTTAGAAAGGAAAGACCACCAAGATAACTGAGAGAGGGGGGGGTGAATTAGTTATCTGATATTTAAACCATTTATCATCATTAACTTCAATATCAACTTCAACAACTTTAAACCATATAATTAATGCAATAAACAAACATATAAAGATAACCATACACAATGACACAATAACACAAGATATGTTAACTAGGGAACCTCTTGATCAAAGAGTAAACCCCGATGGGAATGATGCCCACAAAATGATGCACTAATATGAAAGTTCCTTGTTAGAGGATAGACCCTGTTAGGAGTCTTATGAAATACATTCAGTACATATGAATCTCTGTTAGGAGATTTTGAATCCCTGTTAAAAGATTATAACCTTGTTAGGAGTTATGGAAGACAAAAGGACCCACTGCCCAAACAACTTCAAGGCAAGATCTCTGAACTCGCTGTCCAACAGATCTTAGGATTATTCAATAGAATAATATTAAATATGTTACCTCCTTCACATTGTGCCAAAACCACACTCTCTGCTACATGAGATCACAAATTCAGATCTCTGTACTTTGCAAGTCTTCCTTCATCACTAAATTAGCTCTTTTCTTCACTTCATGCATACATTCGCATCACAACTTTCATAATTTCATTTAACAACTCTCACTATCATCATACATAACAAGGAAAAAATTCCTTCCTTTATACCACATTCAAATAATTACAAATGAGTCGGCATGCAAATACAAAATAATAATTTCAACATGCTACATCAAAATTACATAAAATTGTCGGCTTCCAAATACAATAACTTTCCAATCATGTGACCTCAAAGTTTGCACTATGAACCACATCACCACCAATGAGTCTCAAACTTCCCTTTAACTATGTAGAATCAGATTCCATCCTAATTAGGAGATATCCTCCGATAACCAAAAACTGCTACACAGGAAAACTACCAGAATACTGCTTCCACCAAAATGCTTATAACTTTCATGAATAAATGAATTTCTCTTTGTGATCTTAACCATAGGATAATAACATACCAAAGAACATACCATCAACTATTCATAACTCAATCTACAATATAACATGTGCGCAAAACAAAATTGTGCCTGCTTCTCTGCCAAAACTCCAGAATAACACTATGTTGACATCAATGACAGTCATAGTCATGAATGCAACAACCACTGCTATAGAATGACTACCAAAGGCTTTAGCATTCATTCCTAATAGAGGACACACTACCTGGGAGAACACTACTCAAATGGTGAAGGCTGCAACCTTATGCACAATAGATACACACTATATCTGGATCTTGGTGAACTAGAAATTAGACCTATTGTCTTGATCAGTTCCAATGAATAGCATATACTCTATGCTTCTTTAGATAGATCTTCAACTGATGATTGAATCAACTATAATGTCTCAGTACATTCACATCTTTTTCTTTGCTTTGTCAATCATACTTAGCAATCATAATTGATTGGCTATAAGTATCCTTCTCCAAATGATATAATTAAGTTGTCCTATTAGAACCTTCTTGAAATCATAATAGAGAAACAATACAACTCTCCAACTGTCATGCCCCTGACAGTTCCAGACTTTATTTTCTATGTTATGTTTTGTTAGATACCTTTGAGTTCACACTTTGACTGTGTTCTTTTGAACTTGGTTATTTAGATTAAATATGTTATCTCTATTATTCTGCCAGTCATTTAGGGAGTTATGTCTAATTCTGTCACTTTATGAGTCCTATTCTGATGACAGAATTGGCTTAGACTGAATTTTGAACATTGGTTTGATTATGAAATAAGGACAAACTTTATGGTTAGTTAATTGTTTGATTATTGATTCATTGTTTCAGAATCCTTAATAATATGTTAGATATGTTTAGAAATGATTATGTTATTATGGTTAATTGTATCTTATGTTTATAGACAATATTTAGAGTTCTATTGTTATTTAATGTTAATCAAATTCTGAATTCAAAGTAAATGAATTTGAATATATGTATTTTTATACATATAACTATGAGTGAATGTTTTAGTAATAATGTGGTATTCATTTACTAAAACTATGTGAATTAACTAAGTTAGTATATCCTATGGTGTATGTTAGTAGGAGGTTAGTGTGTTTTAGTGTTAATTAATTGACATTGGAATGCACTGTTATCTTGATGTTTAAGTTAGTATATATATGACTAATGTTATTGGCAAAGACATGAATTAACCTATTCCTAAGTCTTTTATTATATTCTGGCTCGAAACATGACTTACGGCAGGGTTTTAATGCACTTGCTTTTGCATTGAGGTGTTAGTGGGTTTAAGCTATTTTTCGGTTTGTGGAAATGTACTATGTTGGACATTTGGTAGGTATTGAGTTGTGTTCACTGCAAGCAATAAGCTTGCATTGAATGAACTTGTCAAAGGAAATTCATTGTTATGTTTTATGACCGCCATTTGCTCTGGTTAAGGAATTGCAATTTGTTTATGACTCCATTCTTTTTACCATGTTATGCTACGACATTTTGGGTGAACAGTTGGTTATGGACCTGTGTTACTATTGTATTCTTCATGATAAGTGGCATGGAATGAAAGGGATATTCACGACAAAGATAAACCCTTCTGTTCATGGTCATTTAGGAAGTTAGGTGTTTGTTACTGTTATCTCTGCATTTTGGGCTCTCTTGCATGGCATTTTGGCATTCTGGGAAGCTCACCTGGTAGGAGCTAGCTTTGGCATTTCGGTTTTGGATATCTTCCTCTTACGAATACTAGGCAGGGGCAGCTCTTACCTTAAACTCTGTTTCTATTTTATGAATCTGCAAATGAAATAATGGAATGTAGGTTACTACTATCTATTAGTCGATAAAATGTGAAGTTCTATGTTTGTATATTTTGTGAGTTCAGTCATGAATCAATCTTTTCTTTCTAGGATAGATTAGAAGTTAATCTAGTTACTTAATGTTGTGAATAGTGGGGAAATGTGGAAACATACGACTGTTTAGCAAGTGTTTTGGGTTTAGTGTGGTATTATACACATATCTTTTATATGCTGTGTTCGAGCATAATGTAATAAGGGATATCTTTGTTTTGAGTATGAAGTTGTCAATGTTTTAGTTAAGTCTGTGTTGATCTATGGATTATAGATATGTAGATGTTATATGGATATATCCTTGTGTGTTAGGGTATCGATGTTTACTTGCTTAGGACATTGTTAAGGGAGGTAGTCGGGTTTGATAATTAACATATCAATACAGTATGGAACCACCATGAGTTTTTGTGTTAAAACTTCTGTAATGGTCTTCTCACACTGTAAATGTTGTTAGGGCACTGTAGTATCATCTCGCATTCGGTTTGTATAGACTTGGTTAGAAGATGATATCGGGTTTATCTATCATTGTTATTAACTGAATTTTGGTATCGATGTTTTCTCTTAAGCTTAAATTGAGGAAAAGGGAATTAATGGTATTTCATAGTGTTTTGGATACCTGTCGTATTTAGTGTTTACACTTGTAACATAAGTGTGGATTAAAGTTTTCTTTTGGGCGAACCCATTTGGTTATCTAGTGTCGTTCTTTTTTTTGTCAAAAGGTTGTTTGTCAATGTATGTATCAGTTAATAAAGGATTGTAGATGTCTTGGTTATGTCAAACTTGATTATGAGTTTTATGATCATCAGTAAATAACACCAGTGTGTATTACAGTTGTTATGACATTAGGAAATGTTAAGGGATTTATAGGAAAGACAATTTCTATCTTGTATAGACAGTAAGGAAAAGAAAAGAAACACTTTGGTAATTTGATTAAGAGGTAGAAGTTGGTTATTTTCTGTCATTATTTTATATATTCGGTAGATTCGTAGTATAATAAGGTAGTTGTTTATTGTGACAGCACTGTGAAAATTAGTGTGGTTTTCTATTGCATATTCATGGACTTAAACTATTATTTACAGTTTATGCAATTAGATATATAATAGATGATATAATTGTCATTCTAAACTATTAATTACAAGCTTATATGATTACATAGACATATATATATATATACCTGCTAGGATATGTATATGTATACACAGCTGTGGTGTAAACATGTACATACACCAACATGTATATAATAGATGCTATGACTGTCAATCTGAACTATTATTTACAAGATTATATAATTATGTATTCATATATACATAATACCTACTGGGATATGTATATGTATACACAAGCCATGGTGTATACATGTACATATGCCAACATGTATATAAATGGTATAAACTTGTAATTAATAGAGCAGGGTGTATGGCCATTTAGTTTAATAATTCGATTATGGTAAACTAGTATGTTTGTTAAAAGTGATGGGTGTTGTGTTGATTCAGTTGATGAATGATTATGTTAGCTCTTTCTATTCAAGGGAAACATGGATTTGATATGGATATTTTATTGTACAGTTACAATTTTAATGTTAAGTTAATATGGAGATTGTTTTGATTGAATTTGTGATGGAGAAAGAGTTGTGATCTTTTCATCTTTTGAGAAACATCATGTTGATGAATGTATGTTAAGGAATATGGTAACATGGTTTTATAATGGATTTCTGATTGCTGTTTCAATTTTGTAAATTGATGCATTAGAAATGGATGGTTAGTGAAATTGTGTAATATAGTTCATTTCACTGTTTTCATTAATTGCTAGATCAAGTTTTTTTTTGAGATAATGCAAGAATGATCCATAGATTGGGGGCTGACATTAGTCTAGTACCTTGTGATGATAGAATTTCTGTCAGTTGTGACTGACACTAGTCTATATCCTTATGGGAAAGAATTTCTGTCAGTTGTTTAATTAAGTGATAATTATAAATTCAAGGGTTATGGGTTTTCAATTAACAAAGATAAAACATTATGGTTTCATCAGACATAATGGATTACTACGAGGTTCCTTACAGATACATAGCGTAGGTCCTTATGTGGACACCCATGAACTATTGGATCATTGCTTGTCATTTTCTTTGCGAGTTTATTTCTATTAGAAAGAAATTCAGTGTTTGATGATTTTGGTGTAAAATGAAATTATGTTATTTAGTTTTCAATTACATCTGTATTTAATCTGCATAAATGTTATATTGTACTGACTTATATGGTTGCAGATATTTGGAGATGATTCATTTTCTTTATCATTGTGACTGAGCCCTGTTTGCTGTTTGCGTTTGTGCTCATTTTGGTTTTCAGGTTTTAGATGGATAAATCAATGAATATGGGACAGTGGATAGCAATTGTTAAGTTTTATGGGAAACATATCATTTCATGGTTATTAGTTATCAGATCTATTCGTAGAATGTAATGAATTTGGAAATAAGAAATTTTGTTTAGAGACTTATTCTTTGAATAAGGAGTATTATTATTACTCTAATGTAAATTGATTGTAAACTATAAAGCTCTAAGAAGTGGTTGTTATGATTGTATGTAGCAGTTTGCAATTTTAATAAATAAAAATTATTACTATGAAAAATGTGAATTTATTTATGGTTGTTTCTCCTTTGGTATCATCTTTTATCTTTAGGTATAGATGGGGTGTTACAGTTGGTATCAGAGCCCATGTTTAAACACTCAGGGCTTGAGGGTTTTTTTTAAAAGGGTTTTATCATAATGCTTCCATTAGTGATTTTATTAAACTTTTCTATAGGATTTCAAGCATGCCTCCTATTACACGAGGAGCACAAAGGTGTGGTGACCTAGTTGATGCTGATTTAGGTAGAGGCAGGGGTGGACGACGCGGTCGTGGTCATGGCCGAGGTAGAGGATGAGGTCACCAAGGAATACATGGTGACGAGCAATTTGATCCTTTAATAGGAATGGATTAGGAAGATCGAGAGGTACCTCAGGTTGAAGTTCTCCAACGGATTCTTGATAGGTTGGATAACATTGAAGCTAGGAACAATGTTCCAGATGGTGTAGCAAATGCTCATATTATACGAGTTCCAGTAGCAGAAGATCTTGTTATCAGGACTCAGTTAAAAGACCTTTCTAAGCTTAAAGGAACATATTTCAATGGAACAGAGGGTGGTGCTGAAGCTGAAGCATGGCTCTTGAACATCGAAAGGTGTTTTATTCTCCATGATTATCATGGTAATGTGAAGGTTCGTTGGACCACAATGCAGCTGAGATCCTTTGCTTCCATTTGGTGGAATATGGAACTAGAACAACTTGGAATTCTCATCTCTCAGGTTACATGGGAACTTTTCATAGAAAGATTCTGTGAGAGATTCATGTCGGATTATTGGCAGCAAACTAGATCCAAAGAATTCTTCAGCATTTCTTAAGGCAACTCAACAGTGGAAATGTATGAGAGGAGGTTTTTCCAACTGAAGAAATATTCTGGTTGGTTAGAGAATGATAAGCCTTTGGTACAACACTTCATTAGGGGTTTGAACCCTAAAATTGGAGAGGAAGTGAGAACTTTCAAACCTAAGACAGTGAAAGAAGCTGCTGATCAAGCCAAGCTCACTGAATTGAAGTCAAGATTTTCAGCCAAGGGATCTATGAATCCACCAGCTCAAAGCAGTGGGAAGAATCAGAAACCTTATCAACATAATATCAAGGCATTTTCCAGTGGATCGAGTGGTAAATTTTAGAAGAGGAAGTTTGAAAAATTTTCCAAATCAAACAAGACTTTCAAGGTTCCTGAGCAACCTAAGTCCTTTAAACCAACTCAGAGTGTACAACAGAGTTATGCATCACCTCTAGTGAACTCATTATAGGATAAAAGTACCAAGAGAGGAGCAGAGTGTTGGCAATGTGGGCAATTGGGGCATTTGCAATGGAATTGTCCCCTTTGAGGCAATAGTCAGGTCAGGTCTAAAGCCACAGGTTCTGAGGCTACTGTTGGTGATTCTGGAAGGAATCATCGCATCTTTTCTACTGTGGATAAAAAACAAGTAGATCATCAGAACACTGTGATTGAAGCTAGAGGTAATTCAAGGTAAGAAGATCTCTATTTTATTTGACTCTGGTGCCACTGGCTCTTTTATTTCTTCCAATTTGGTTAAGCAATGTGGAATTCCTGTGAGTAAAGCTGAATTGGCATGGCAAGTTGAGTTAGCATCAGGGACAAAAGTCGAATCAGGATTTATAGCTGAAAATTGTAAGGTTCAATTTAAGGCTTTTACTACTACAGTTAACCTTAGGGTTATTCCTTTAGGTTCTTATGACATTATTCTGGGTATGGATTGGTTAGAGCAACACCAAGCTGTCATCGATTATAGAGAGAAGACTATTAGGTGTATCAATGATAATGGTACAATCAAGATTATTATAGGTGTTAAGAGGCCTATGTCAGTCAGAACTATTTCTGCTAAGCAACTTCAGAGATATTTTCAAAAGGGATGCAAATTATTTTCTATTTCTAACAATGATTTTGATGAACCAGTTGCTTGGAACACTAGCTTAGATCATCCTATTTTGAAGGAATTCTCAGATGCATTTATTATGGAGAGTCTGGGTATCCCACCTAAAAGAGAAATTGATTTTAGGATTGATCTCTTACCGGGAACCGAACCGATTTCCAAAACTCCTTACCGTATGACTACTCAAGAATTAGTGGAACTCAAGGTTCAACTTGAAGAACTCCTTGAGAAGGGACTTATCAGACCTAGTGTTTCACCTTGGGGAGCACCTGTTATCTACGTCAAGAAGAAGGATGGATCTTTGAGGCTTTGTATTGACTATAGACAATTGAACAAAGCTACCATCAAAAATAGATATCCTTTGCCTCGCATCGATGATTTGTTTGATCAAGTGAAGGGTGCCAAGGTGTTTTCCAAGATTGATCTCAAATCTAGATACCATCAGTTAAGGATTCAAGAAGATGACATTCATAAAATATCTTTTCGCACAAGGTATGGGCATTATGAATTCATGGTAGTGCCATTTGGGTTGACTAATGCACCATCAGTATTCATGAGTTTGATGCAGGGAGTATTCAGGACTTTCTTAGACAAGTTTGTGGTAGTGTTCCTTGATGACATTTTGGTATATTCTAACTCCTTGGAGGAGCATGAGCAGCATTTGAGGCAAGTCTTTGAATGTCTCCACAGGAATAAGCTATATGCCAATCCTAAAAAATGTGAATTTTTCAAAACTGAAATAAGTTATTTGGGTCACATTATTACAGGAGATGGAATAGCTGTTGATTCTGCTAAGATCAAGGAAATTGTAGAATGGCCAACTCCAACCAATGTATCTGAAGTACGAAGTTTTATGGGACAGGCTAGTTACTACAGAAGATTTGTGGCTAATTTTTCAAAGATAGCCCATTCCATTACTTCTCTCCAGAGAAAGGGTAAGAAATTCATCTGGTCAGATAAATGTGAAGAAGCATTCCAACATCTAAAGGAACGTTTGACAAGTGCACCAATTTTAGCGGTACCTAATCCTTCTAAGGAATTTGTTGTGTGCACCAATGCCTCATTGGATGGTTTAGGGGCTGTCTTGATGCAGGATAGCAAGGTCATTGCTTATGAATCTAGGAAACTAAAGGATCATGAAATTAATTATCTGACTCATGATTTGGAACTCACAGCAGTGATTCATGCTTTGACCAAATGGCGACATTTTCTTCTTGGTCAACATTTTGAGCTTCATACCGATCATAGAAGTCTACAATATTTGCTCATGCAACCCAATCTTAATGCACATCAGCGCAGATGGATGGAGTTTTTGTGTGAGTATGACTTCAAAATGAAGTATATTCAGGGTAAAGAGAACAAAGTAGCAGATGCTCTTAGCAGAAGGCATCATGAACTCTCTTCTTTGACCCTCACAATTGATTTGAAAGAGAGAATACTTCTGAATTTGGCTACTGATAATTGGTATTTAGATGTCAAAGTAGTGATTGATAGTGGCAGTGGATTAGAAGGTAGATTCGATGGTTACTCTATCAACACTGAAGGATTAATGACTTACCGAGGCAGCATAGATGTGCCAGAATTCAGGGATCTTCAAAACCTAGTTATGACTGAAGCACATAAGGCACCATATTTAGCACATCTTGGTGTGAAGAAGATGCATGCTGATCTTAGGCAGCATCACTACTGGCTGGGTATGAAGAGGGATATTGCTGATTTTATGGCTAGATGCTTGGAGTGTCAGAGAGTTAAAGTGGAGCATCAACATCCAGCTAGTTTACTTCAATCTCACAGCGTGCCTGAATGGAAATGGGATACCATATCCATAGATTTCATAGTGGGGTTACCATTTTCAGCTAGGCGACATGATGCCATTATGGTTGTTGTTGACCGGTTAACCAAGGTTGCCCATTTTATTCCTATAAGATCCACTTATAATGCTGCATCTGTGGCATGGATTTATATAGAACAGGTTGTTAAGCTGCATGGGATTGTTAAAAAGATCATATCTGATAGGGATTCAATTTTTACGTCATCTCTATGGAGGTCTTTGCAGTGTGAATTAGGTACTTAGTTGAACTTTAGTTCAGCATATCATCCCAAAACTGATGGACAAACTGAGCGTGTCAATCAAATTTTGGAAGACATGCTTAGAATGTATGTGATGGACAGGCAAAATAGATGGGAAGAGTACTTGCATTTGGTTGAATTTGCTTACAACAATGGTTACCATAGTTCTATAGGTATGGCTCCTTTCCAGGCTTTGTATGGAAGACCTTGTAGAACACCTTTAAGCTGGGACAATCATGAAGACAGAATTCTATTGGGTCCCGAGATGCTTCAGGATTTAGAACAGCAGGTTAAGCGCATCAGAGAACACCTGTCCACAGCTCAGGATAGATAGAAAAAGTATGCAGACCTGCATAGGATTGAACGTCAAATTGAAGTTGGGAATAAGGTATTTCTTCGGGTTAGACCCCAGAAAAGTCCTATTAAGTTTAGTAAAGGGTCAAAATTGTCTCCAAGGTTTTTGGGACCATTTGAGATCTTAGAACAAGTGGGTCCAGTTGCCTACAGACTTGCTTTGCCACACAGTATTTCATGAATTCATGATGTATTTCACATTTCCATCTTAAGGAAATATATACCTGATATTACACACGTGCTGAATTGGAAAAATTTACAGGTGGTAGATGGTCAACTGATGCTGGAACCAGTGCAGATCATCCAGCAAAGAGAGCTAAAGCTCAGAGGACGCAAGGTGGAGCAGGAAAAGGTGTTATGGGATCTTGATGATGTAGCTTCTGCAACTTGGGAAGATGCAGGAGCTATGAGAGCTGCACATCCTCATTTGTTTACAGGCTTTCACGAGTAAGCCTAGACTGGTGGGGAAGGGTGTCATGCCCCTGACAGTTCCAGACTTTATTTTCTATGTTATGTTTTGTTAGATACCTTTGAGTTCGAACTCTGACTGTGTTCTTTTGAACTTGGTTATTTATATTAAATATGTTATCTCTATTATTTTGCCAGTCATTCAGGGAGTTATGTCTAATTCTGTTGCTTTATGAGTCCTATTCTAATGACAGAATTAGCTTGGAATGAATTTTGAACATTGGTTTGATTATGAAATAAGGACAAACTTTATGGTTAGTTAATTGTTTGATTATTGATTCATTGTTTCAGAATCCTTAATAATATGTTAGATATGTTTAGAAATGGTTATGTTATTATGGTTAGTTGTATCTTATGTTTATAGACAGTATTTAGAGTTCTATTGTTATTTAACGTTAATCAAATTCTGAATTCAAAGTAAATGAATTTGAATATATGTATTTTTATACATATAACTATGAGTGAATGTTTTAGTAATAATGTGGTATTCATTTACTAAAACTATGTGAATTAACTAAGTTAGTATATCCTATGGTGTATGTTAGTAGGAGGTTAGTGTGTTTTAGTGTTAATTAATTGACATTGGAATGCACTGTTATCTTGATGTTTAAGTTAGTATATATATGACTAATGTTATTGGCAAAGACATGAATTAACCTATTCCTAAGTCTTTTATTATATTTTGGCTTGAAACATGACTTACGGCAGGGTTTTAATGCACTTGCTTTTGCATTGAGGTGTTAGTGGGTTTAAGCTATTTTTTGATTTGTGGAAATGTACTATGTTGGACATTTGGTAGGTATTGAGTTGTGTTCACTGCAAGCGATAAGCTTGCATAAAATGAACTTGTCGAAAGAAATTCATTGTTATGTTTTATGACCGCCATTTGCTCTGGTTAAGGAATTGCAATTTGTTTATGACTCCATTCTTTTTACCATGTTATGCTGCAGCATTTTGGGTGAACAGTTGGTTATGGACCCGTGTTACTGTTGTATTCTTCATGATAAGTGGCATGGAATGAAAGGGACATTCATGGCAAAGATAAACCCTTCTGTTCTTGGTCATTTAGGAAGTTGGGTGTTTGTTACTGTTATCTCTACATTTTGGGCTCTCTTGCATGACATTTTGGCATTTTGGGAAGCTCACCTGGCAGGAGCTAGCTTCGGCATTTCAGTTTTGGATATCTCCTCTTACGAATACCAGGCAGGGGCATCTCTTACCTTAAACTCTGTTTCCATTTTATGAATTTGCAAATGAAATAATGGAATGTTGGTTACATCTATCTGTTAGTCGATAAAATGTGAAGTTCTGTGTTTGTACATTTTGTGAGTTTGGTCATGAATCAGTCTTTTCTTTCTAGGATAGATTAGAAGTTAATCTAGTTACTTAATGTTGTGAATAGTGGGGAAATGTGGAAACATACGACTGTTTAGCAAGTGTTTTGGGTTTAGTGTGGTATTAAACACATATCTTTTATTTGCTATGTTCAAGCATAATGTAATAAGGGATATCTCTATTCTGAGTATGAAGTTGTCAATGTTTTAGTTAAGTCTGTGTTGATCTATGGATTATAGATATGTAGATGTTATATGGATATATCCTTGTGTGTTAGGGTATCGATGTTTACTTGCTTAGGACAGTGTTAGGGGAGGTAGTCAGGTTTGATAATTAACATATCAATACAGTATGGAACCAGCATGAGTTTTTTGTGTTAAAACTTCTGTAATGGTCTTCTCGCATTGTAAATGTTGTTAGGGCACTGTAGTATCATCTCGCATTCAGTTTGAATAGACTTGGTTAGAAGATGATATCGAGTTTATCTATCATTGTTATTAACTGAATTTTGGTATTGATGTTTGCTCTTAAGCTTAAATTGAGGAAAAGGGAATTAATGGTATTTCATAGTGTTTTGGATACCTATCGTATTTAGTGTTTACACTTGTAACATAAGTGTGGATTAAAGTTTTCTTTTGGGCGAACCCCTTTGGTTATCTGGTGTCGTTCTTTTTTTTTTCAAAAGGTTGTTTGTCACTGTATGTATCAGTTAATAAAGGAATGTGGATGTCTTGGTTATGTCAAACTTGATTACGAGTTTTATGATCATCAGTAAATAACACCAGTGTGTATTACAGTTGTTACAACATTAGGAAATGTTAAGGGATTTATAGGAAAGACAATTCCTATCTTGTATAGATAGTAAGGAAAAGAAAAGAAACACTTTGGTAATTTGATTAAGAGGTAGAAGTCGGTTATTTTTTGTCATTATTTTATATATTCAGTAGATTAGTAGTATAATAAGGTAGTTGTTTATTGTGACAGCACTGTGAAAATTAGTGTGGTTTTCTATTGCATATTCATGGACTTAAACTATTATTTATAGTTTATGCAATTAGATATATAATAGATGATATAATTGTCATTCTAAACTATTAATTACAGGCTTATATGATTACATAGACATATATATATATACCTACTGGGATATGTATATGTATACACAGCCATGGTGTAAACATGTACATACGCCAACATGTATATAATAGATGCTATGACTGTCAATCTGAACTATTAATTACAAGCTTATATAATTATGTATTCATATATACATAATACCTGTTGGGATATGTATATGTATACACAAGCCATGGTGTATACATGTACATACGCCAACATGTATATAAATGGTATAAACTTGTAATTAATAGAGTAGGGTGTATGGCCATTTAGTTTAATAATTTGATTATGGTAAACTAGTATGTTTGTTAAAAGTGATGGGTGTTGTGTTGATTCAGTTGATGAATGATTATGTTAGCTCTTTTCTATTCAAGGGAAACATGGATTTGATATGGATATTTTATTGTACAGTTACAGTTTTAATGTTAAGTTAATATGGAGATTTTTTCGATTGAATTTGTCATGGAGAAAGAGTTGTGATCTTTTCATCTTTCGAGAAACATCATGTTGATGAATGTATGTTAAGGAATATGGTAACATGGTTTTATAATGGATTTTTGATTGCTGTTTCAATTTTGTAAATTGATGCATTACAAATAGATGGTTAGTGAAATTGTGTAATATAGTTCATTTCACTATTTTCATTAATTGCTAGATCAAGTGTTTTTTTTGAGATAATGCAAGAATGATCCATAGATTGGGGGCTGACATTAGTCTAGTACCTTGTGATGATAGAATTTCTGTCAGTTGTGACTGACACTAGTCTATATCCTTATGGGAAAGAATTTCTGTCAGTTATTTAATTAAGTGATAATTATAAATTCAAGGGTTATGGGTTTTCAATTAACAAAGATAAAACATTATGGTTTCATCAGACATAATGGATTACTACGAGGTTCCTTACGGATACATAGCGTAGGTCCTTATGTGGACACCCATGAACTATTGGATCATTGCTTGTCATTTTCTTTGCGAGTTTATTTCTGTTAGAAAGAAATTCAGTGTTTGATGATTTTGGTGTAAAATGAAATTATGTTATTTAGTTTTCAATTACATCTGTATTTAATCTGCATAAATGTTATATTGTACTAACTTATATGGTTGCAGATATTTGGAGACGATTCATTTTCTTTATCATTGTGACTGAGCCCTGTTTTCTGTTTGCGTTTGTGTTCATTTTGGTTTTCAGGTTTTAGATGGATAAATCAATGAATATGGGACAGTGGATAGCAGTTGTTAAGTTTTATGGGAAATAGATCATTTCATGGTTATTAGTTATCAGATCTATTCATAGAATGTAATGAATTTGGAAATAAGAAATTTTGTTTAGAGACTTATTCTTTGAATAAGGAGTATTATTATTACTCTGATGTAAATTGATTGTAAACTATAAAGCTCTAAGAAGCGGTTGTTATGATTGTATGTAGCAGTTTGCAATTTTAATAAAAAAAATTATTACTATGAAAAATGTGAATTTATTTATGGTTTTTTCTCCTTTGGTATCATCTTTTATCTTTAGGTATAGATGGGGTGTTACACCAACATCTCTAATGGCTAAACTTGTGTGTGTGAATTTTGTACCTGATCTGTAGACACAACACTTCAATAAAACATTAGAGGTTAGCAAAAATGAAATCGTGCAATGAATTGAAAGCTAAACTAACCAGGTGATTTACTACCTTCTAATAGGTGCAAGTATGATGTTCTCAGATTGTTATCAAGATCAGTGACCTTGACGACACCTAAATGAAGGATTTGAATGCAAAACTTGATATGAAATATGAATGCAATTAATCTATATTTTTAATTTTATATGTAATGATATGATGAAAGCTAATATGAATCTATGCTAATATGGAAATTGATATGCTAAAATGATCTAACAATAATATGAAAACAAAAGTGATCTCACAAAATGTGGTTGATTCGCAAAGAAGCTCTAATTCTCCATATAGAAATTCACTGGCACAAGTTCGCAAATTATGAGATGTGAGATTGAAGAGTCGAGCCTTAATTTATAGAAATCCAAGGCTTTGAGGATGCATGAAAGAAAGCCATAAATCACTCAAATAACTCAGCTTGATTTTTGAGTTATTTTTAAATAAAGATAATTAACTCACAAAAACATGCAAAAGCAGAGTTTAACTCAAATTAGAAGTTTAGATCAACTTTAAAACTCAAAAATGATGTTGAGTTCCAAAAAATCAATAACTTGCATTGATTTTCTAATTTGGAGTTTAACTGCTCTTTGATTGTGCACATGGATAATTATGAATTAATAAATAAATAAAGTGATTTATTTCCAACTTAACTAATTTTGAAAAATAAAACAATTGATTTATGGGTTAATCAATCATTTAATCAAACTTTTATTCAAAAACAATATTATTAAAAATTGACAACTTGCTTTAATTAATTAAATAAGAATTTAATCAATTATTCATAGGATTTTGGATTTATTGTCAAAATTAAATAATACGATTTAGGAATAAATAGAATTAACTTCAATCAAATAATTAAGTGGCAGAATTAAATCTAATTAATTAAATATTAAGAATATTCAATTAATCAAACTTTAGGATAAATAAGATTTATCGCCACATAATCATTAAATGAAAGATAATTATGATAATTAGGAATATTTCTAGGAATATTCCCTGATGTAGAATTTAAGATAATCAATTAGAATTCGATGACATTCAGATGTGCCTTAGGTTAGGACTTCGATGTTGATTTCATTCGATATGTTGATATAGGAGGTTAATGAACCTATAGCCCATTTTTGGGGTATTACATTTTGCCCCTCTTTGAATTATTGTGCGAAGCGCAGTGGTTCAAAGACAATCTGTGTGTGATGTTTGAAACTGATGATCTAATATGAGATTGCAATTGATATGAAATAAAAACTATGATATGAGACAAAGATTGATTGAAAGATTCGAAGATATTAGGTCCTGAATGACCAAAGATAATAGAAACTATAAAACTAATGGACCAATGATTGCAAAGAAGTGTCAAAAAGCCTGATTCCAAACCTTATGATTGTGAGAAGTGAGTGACCAATTCCAGACTTGATTTTCCTTAGAAGAATCATGTAGGTATCACATTTGAACCCTTCAGTTACTGAAGAATTAAGGAAATAACACAATTGAACGGATAGTTGTAAAAACTGATACAATTTTCAAGATTAAGAGAATACTAGATTGATATGGATCTTGATGAATTTTATATGCCCCAAGTGATGATTGATTTGCCCCAAGCGATGAGGTTTTTTTTGATGAATCAGTAACTAGACGTGGTTGTTGTCTTGATTACTGAGGAAAGATACAATTTCAGCAAAGATATGATTTCAAATTAGATTATGGACTTTGAATGATGTGCAATACCATGCCCCCTTCGGGATTAAAATTGAAATCTGACAAGAAAAGTCAACGTTGATAGTTTAGAAGCATGTTAATTGATTTGAGAAGTGGTTAAACACATCCGAGAACACATTCTGCATCGTTTAGAGGTCCAGATGACCAAGTTTGACTAGGTTTGACCATGAGTTGACCATAGTTGAAATTTTGATAGTTTGATGGAAGATAATCAATTAAGTTGAAAAATGGATTTCTACTATGATTGAAAGTTGATTATACAAGTAGTTAATAATATAAACAATCTTAGATTTTGATTTTGATCCTGAAAAAGGATTCTACTTGTTGTTTCATTGGAGGAACCTTCCTGTGAGATTTGGCTCTTATTAGATTTGAAGATGCGATTTGAAGAATTGTTTAATCATTGAATTTCATTGAGTCATTGTGAGATCATGCAAACATGCAAAATGAAATGCAGAATGAAATGCAACCTAAGACCTAGGACCTACTCATTGATCATATGTCGATTTGTTATCATCATTGAACTTTTAGGTAACTGGATAAATCAATACAATGCCCACTAGTTATGAAACCATAGACATATGAATATCAATTTGTATGTGCAAGAATCAATACAACACCCACTGGTCAACAACCATGGATATATGAATATTGATTTTATTTTTGGAATGTTGGATTAGATATAAGCATCAAGGCATAAATGCCAAGATGACCTGAATATCATGTCCATTTTGATATAGTAATTTGTATAAGCATCAAAACATAAACGTCGTGATGACCTAAATATGCCTTAGGTACAAACACATCAAATAGTCAAGAGATCATTCTAAATCCAATGTGAATTACCCATAGTGACCCTTTATCGTTCACATCCTTAAGTAAGATTGTGTTTCACAATAGGAGAAAGAACTCACTCAAAAAGACAATAGTTAGATCAAACTTCTTTGAATTTTTTGGGTATCAATGGTCAAGGTACGCATGGCCATCCAATTTGAGATAGAGGCTCTTACAGTCAGACACCATTTCAATCTAAAATTTCCAAAGTTGTTAGATTTTCACGTACAAGCAGAAGACAAAGAAAATATTATGCCCCTAGTCATCACTCTCTAAATCCTATAAAGAACATCATCGAAGAGCTTGAAGGGATATAATATGCAAAAATCTCAATGTGAATCAGTAAGCATACAAGGAGATAAAAGCATGAAAAAGCATAGATTGTTTTCAATTTGTGTTTGATGTTTGATTGTGTTGTTATAGATGCAAAATCCTTTTTGGAGATGAGACTAACTGACTAACTCAAATGAAGCTTCAAAGGACAGAGATTGGATATGATACATCTAAGATACACTGGAGACAATAGGATATGACATTGATTGCCCCCAAGTTTTAACATGGATAGGATACTAACGCTTGAGCTGATTGGTGTACAAACCAACTTATTGAAAACAAATTGGGAGATATGTACAAACTAAAGCAAGACTGAAAGCTGGGAAAGACCAAGATTGCATTGATAGATAGAGTGTTTTGAAACAAGTGGCACCCATTTGCCAGGTTTTCACCATCTTGGCAGAGATTCTATTTTTTCTACCAAGGCACCTATTTCTAGGTTTTCACCAAGGCACTTTTTCTTTTTCTCATTTTTTTTGTATTTTTTCAAATTTTTAATTTTTTTTTGTGAATCATCAAGGTGCCTATTGCTAGGTTTTCACCAAGATGTTTATTTTTTTAATACTTTTTCATACTTCTAAGATTTTTTCAGGATATTTTACCATAGACTGAATGCTTTAGGCATAGAATTTCTTCAGATGGAGAACATTGATTGGTTCTCAAAGCTGTTCTCCTTCAGTCATTGAGAGTTGATAGGCACCAGAGCCAAAAGTAGTAGTGATAACAAAGGGACCCAACCAATTGGGTTCAAACTTCCCCTTGCATTCTTGATGGGATTGATTTTTAGGATTTTCTCTCAAGACTAGATCACCAACCTAAAATTCTATGTGTCTAACTTTCTTGTTGTAGCCTCTAGACATTCTCTTTTGATATACTCTAAGATGATCATAAACTACTTGTCTGCACTCATCTAGTACAAGTTCTTGCAACCTAGACACTCTGTAGTCAACATCAGTTACTAGACCATGCATTCTGATTCTTAGTGATGGGATTTTGACCTCAATAGGTAGTACCGCTTCAGACCCATAAACTAAAGCAAAATGTGTAGCCCCAGTGGGAGTTCTGATACTTAATCTGATACTTGTTCTGATACTAGTTTTGGTACTTGTTCTTATACTTGTTTGGATACTTGGTATACTTGATAGCATCTTTTTCCATTGCAAACTCCCAAGCAAGATCATATCATGCAGTCCCAATGTCTAACAAGGTGGAAAACAAGAGGGATTGGCAAGTTGGTGGAAGAGATGGAAGACAAGAGAATAAAGGAGAATGAAGGGAAGAAATCCTCAAGGGAAAACTCCTCAAAAATATTCAAGCTAGAGAAAAATTGTCATGTAAAGCACATTTGGACAAGCAATGAAAGGCCAGCATGGGATAAGTCACAAAAGCGTAATGCCCAAGAAGGAAAGGATGTAGTCCAAAAGAGTAGACATGTCAAGAGGCTTCATAGCACTGTGTTTTACTCTTTCTTTCTTTTTTTTATTAGATCAAGACCAAAGGGGAAATGATAGTGAAAGACTAGAATGAATGGAGGAAAATAAATATGAAGGCTAAACAGGAAAGGAATGAAAGCAATATCATCTTAAGATAGCTCACAAAATAGCCAAATGTTTGTGTATAGATCAACATTGTCAAGATCAAAGAGAGAAGATGGAATGGATGAAATATGTAGAAGAACTATGCATGATGCCTGATTGCTAGGTTTTCATCATGGTACTTATCCAAGGTGCCACAAGGGAGTGGTTTTCACCATAGGATGAATTTATTTATCTTTACTTTTGCTACCAAGGCACCTGTTTCCAGGTTTTCACCAAGGCACATTTTCAATTTTTTCATTTTTTAAATTTTTTTTTTTTTGGAAGAAGGCAAGCTTTTTAGATAATGCTCCTTGAAAGGATAAACCATGATATGCCAAGGATTCAAAATGATATGCTCAAAGATGTCGATAGGGAAAGGGAGATGGAAGAGAAAATGGAGGATAAGATTTTATGTAAACTGAGTGAGGTTGGAAGATAGGAGGAATAGAAAAATGAGGAAAAAGGATAGAAGGTAGAAGGATAATGAATGGAAGGATTGTGAAAGGGTAGATGGAAAGGAAGGCAAGATCAACATCAACACCCACCTTGAAGGGTGGTGAGAGGATGGAGGAAATGTGAATGAAGGAATATGTGAAGGAATATGGTGAATGGATAGTAGAGGTTGTGGTTTAGGCGCATGGAATGGAAGAATGTTTTTGGAAGGAGATGAAGTGGAAGCCTTTGGAAGCTTGAATGTCAACTTCACATGTTGTTCAACTCCAAACTCTTTCAAGAGAGACTTTGGAATCCATATAGCCATAGGATTTTTATTTCCTTTTGATGATCTAGAGAGAATATCTTCAATGATGAATTTTGGAACCCATACTTGTCTTGTAGTTTTTTTCTTAGATATCTCTTTTGACTTTATGTTTCCATGTCTATTAGAGGAGATATGGTGATCTTCTTTTTTTGATAGATTCTTGTATTGCTTCTTTTTCTTGTATTGAACATTTAAGTTACTTCCAAAAGACTTGGGACTTGTGGAAGAAGGAGGATATGACTGGTTTAGATGGGTGGGTGGATGAAAAGGATTCAAGGGTATGCATCTATGTTGATCTTGAGGAAATATAGGAGATGGAGGTATGTAAGGACCCAAGATGGATGGTGAATTAGGAAAGTTAGGAGGGGAAAGTTAAGGGACATAAGGACCCAAGATGGAAGGTAGATGTGAAGCCTTTAGTAGTGGTGGAAGAGGTCCAAGGATGGAAGTGCAAGACGCAAAAGGATAATCAATAAGTTCATCAACATCTATATGATAACCAAGGATATCAGCATCTTTAGAGTGAGCATTAGAATTTTCAATAGAATCAAGTACATCTTGAATATGAGCACCTTCTTTGATAGGATTGTTCAAAGCTTGCAAAGACTTAGGAAGAGTAGAAAGTGGAAATGAACATGGAGTGGTAGAATAAGAAGATGGAAGACTTTGATCTTGACAAGGATCTTTGGATAGCATAAGCACATAATTTTTCTTTTGATTTTCACTAGGCTTAACATTGGAAGTAACAACACCATTTTTAACAACCTTAATGGAAGTATCATCTTTAGAAAGTGCAAGTGTAGTAAGGTTATTTTGATTGTCAATAAGCTCAACAGTGTAAGTAGTAACTTGATCTTGCTTAGGAGAAGACTTAAGACATGGTGGAATGCATGAAAAAGGATGTGTAGGATCAAAAGAACCCTGAAGCGGATAAGAGACATCATGAAAAGGATTGGATGAAATGGAGGGTTCTTGATCTTGATCTTTCTTTATGTTCTTTTCTTCATCATTTTTAGAGTCCTCTTGACATGGAGTCACTTCTAAGGAAATGAAAGCATGTTGGGATTGTATGGAAGACTATTGCAGAGATGGTGAAGGACCAACTAAAGTATGCATTGTAGCGTATGAAGGATTAGGCTCTTTAGGTTTAGCATTATTGAAAGTAGTAGCAGCCAAGTGAAGGTTAGCTTGAATTTCTTAAAGAGGTAGCCCTAGAGGATAACTATAGGGAATCGTATGAAAAGTATCAAGGTTTGTGTTGAATGAAGGTTCTGTGAAAGATTTGAAAGACTTGAAAACTTTAGGAAATGTACAGGTATTGGAGGAAGTAGGGGATGGAAGGGAACCATCACAAGACAAAGGTCCAACATTAACATGATCTTGCTTGAGAAGATAATCTTTATTTTTAGTAGGAGAGTCCTTAGGAGAAGGATTCTTATAATATTGATGCTTCAAGATAGCATGATACATTTTATAGTCCTTAGCAGTAGTAGATGGATCATAATCAAGGTATTGTTCACAAAAATCATCAAAGTATTTTTCAAAATCAAAATCATATGGATCACCATCATGATCTATCCAATGTGACATCCAATTTCTAGTAAGCAGGAACACACGACGAGGAGAACTCTTAGGAATAGAGGTGTCATAGGTATCATTATATTGTCCATCATCATAGTCATCATAGTCTCCAAAGATGGATGTTTCACTCTCTGTGGAAGAGGTATCATAAGGATTGTCACACTTCTCACATTCTATCTGGGGGCATGGTGACATGTACAAGTCTTTATCAAATGGAAAAGGGCACAGAGCTTCCATGGAGAACTATTTCGATTCCTTTTTTATTTTGAGTTTGTTAAGCTTGACTTGCATAGCTTGCATCTGCTTCATCATAGTTGTGATTAGAATTTCTTCCTCATGTGTACTGATTCTTTGAGACATGTGTACTAATTCTCAATAGCTACTGCTCTATTCCTGACATGGTGATTTGTTCGACAGATTTTGGAACTAGGCTGAAAAAGCTAAGTATCTGGCAATTCTGAACATTTTCTAACAACTTTCAAAAATTTCCCAAATGACACTCTGCAGACTCGTACAATAGTGGGTATGCTATGAAATGATAGTTGAAAATCTTGTACAACAGTTGCAAAACTCGCATGATAGTTGCTAGTAGGATTTGAATTTTTGAATTTAATTAGCATAAAGACTCGTACGACACTGGGTTCTCTATCATACGACAGATGGGCAGTAATGAAACAACACTTGATAGAAACTCGTATGAATTTTTGACCTCTTGAGATGACTTTTGACTCCAAAAAAGAATTTTACTTCAGATTTTGCAAATTTTGAGTTTTCAGATTCGGATTGTTTGCAAATTGTACTATCCAGATTTGAGGATTGTAATAGATTTGTTTGTTTTCAGTAACCAGAGAGATAAACAAGCACACAAAATAGAAATCAAGTGATTTCAAGCATGTCTAAAAACAATGAACAAGGGAAAAAGCAACCTTGCGCATGAACAATCAAGTGACTTATTCATTCTAATCCTCAGAAGTGCTAATTGTGTATGTTCCAAAATGTTTCGCAATGATGCACATATACCCTAGAAATAAAAATTTGGCCTCGCTAGGGTTTTTAGTAATGGTTTGACTCTGCAACTTTTAAGATCCAAAGGGGTGAACTCCAATCCCGGCGCACTAGGCTTTTGACACAGTCTAAGAATTTAATCAAGTAGGAGCTACTAGGGAGATCTGACACCCAACAATGAACCACACCTGTGAAGGTTTCTTCGACAAGGACATTTATATAGTAGTTGTTACTACCACATTTGAAATGGCTATTACCGCTTAAGGTTCCATCAACATAGTTTTCCCTATGAAGGGATCCTCTGTTATGGTTAACCCTCTCTAAAGGTGACTCACAGTATGATACCACAAGGGGACTTGGCTCCAGATCCAAGGTTTTGACACCTCTTCACTTTTAACCCAAAAAAAGCAAGCAGATTAATCTGACATGCTAAGACAAAGTTTGTTTCACCAAGGTCTGTGACGTCAACCCCATGTGATCTATCAACCTCTCCGGAGAGAGAATGTATCGATCAATAAGAGAAGACACACTAACTAAGTAGGATGTGAAATGCACTAAGTATGCTCCCTACCTACAAGGATTCCATCGTCAAGAAGGATTTCACTAGGAATCCAATCTCTCAAGAATCACAAATAGTGTTCATAGGGCCTAATTACTATGTGAGCATAGATATATTTCTGAAAGTAAATCTACCAAAAGTACCCAAAAGCAGAAAGAGGAACACTTAACGCTTAAAGAGAATATGAGGTGAGTCCACAAGGTGGAACAATTAACCCCTCACACAAGCTAAAAATGAGTCCACAACTTAGAAAACAAGTGAGTTCTAAAAAGCACAAAAGGGTTGCCTGGTGGAACAATTAATGCTTCTATCCTCCAGACCCCTCCCCTTTATGGCGCTGAGATTGCAACCATGGGGTGGAATGAGGGGCCGGTACATTAGCAAGTCCAATAACCTAAGATAGCAATCTAGATCAATCACAAGTATCTAAGACTACTTAAATGAATACCTAAGGTGTCACAACCTAGTATCAATTATGCAAGTGTGTAAAACAAAAGCATGAAAAGAAGCACTCAAGCTAGACACACGAGAGATTTATTTTAAGTCCAAATTGAAATATTATCAGAACAAGTAGAATACCGAAGATCCTCGTGATGTGCTTAGTAGATATTTACTTGATTTTTATCTTTGTTAAGCAAATCCCACGCAAGCAAGCAACAAACTCTCCGATAAGAAAACAAGCAAACAAGCAAACAAGATATGCAATCTATCTTCAACTTATGAAAACCCTAGTGTTAGCTCTAAAAATCAATTATTATCAGCAATAATAACCAGCAATTAACCCAAATGACAACTCATATCATTCATTGAACCATGTAAAAAATAAGTGCATACCCATCACAAATTTTTTTTTTTTTTGCTGCATTTGACCTAGTCAACAAGATCTGATTTTTTTCAACAAGATTTGATTTTTTTGATATGATTTTGGCCACAAAAATAGAAATTCAGAATAGAGACCCCTGCTAAAAAATAGAGATCTTTCAAAAAATATAAAATTTTTAGAAAAATCTCTTCAGTTGTGCCCTAGAGACCTGTTTTACCAAAATAGACCAGTTTTTGTAAATTGACTATTTGAGCTATTATATTGCGTCCAAATTTAAAATACAAAGAATGGACCCCCTATAGAATTTAAAGAGATTTTTGAAAATATAAAAATTTTCAAAAAATATGCTGATTTACGTCAAATATTGATTTTTTTAGAATTTTAAGAAAAAATTATTAAAAATTCAAAACATCTCAAAAAATTTTGAATTTCTTACTGTAGTTTCCTTGATATGTGTCCAACTTGAGAAAAAAATTTTAGAGCAAAATTCCAAGCCGTTTGAGAGATAAAATTAAATCTTTGAAACTTTAGGGTTTTAGCTCCAAAAAAAAAAATCAAAACCAGCATGTAAAGGTGGGTTGCCCCACGGTGGGTGCCAGAAATGTGTGTGTGAAGTTTGTACCTAATCTATAGACACAACACTTTAGTAAAATATTATAGGTTAGCAAAAATGAAATTGTGCAATGAATTGAAAGCTAAACTAACCAGGCGATTTACTACCTTCTAATAGGTGTGAGTATGATGTTCTCAGATTCTTATCGAGATCAGTGACCTTAGTGACACCTAAATGAAGGATTTGAATGCAAAACTTGATATGAAATATGAATGCAATTAATCTATATTTTTTATTTTCTATGTAATGATATGATGAAAGCTAATATGAATCTATCCTAATATTGAAATTGATATGCTAATATTGAAATTGATATGCTAAAATGATCTAACAATAATATGAAAACAAAAGTGATCTCACAAAACATGGTTGATTTGCAAACAAGCTCCGATTCTCCAGATAGCAATTCACTAGCATAAGTTCGCAAATTGTGAGATGTGAGATTGAAGAGCTGAGCCTTAATTTATAGAAATCTAGGGCTTTGAGGATGCATGAAAGAAAGCCATAAATCACTCAAATAACTCAGCTTGATTTTTGAGTTATTTTTAAATAAAGATAATTAACTCACAAAAACATGCAAAAGCAGAGTTTAACTCAAATTAGAAGTTTAGATCAACTTTAAAACTCAAAAATGATGTTGAGTTCCAAAAAGTCAATAACTTGCATTGATTTTCTAATTTGGAGTTTAACTGCTCTTTGATTGTGCACATGGATAATTATGAATTAATAAATAAATAAAGTGATTTATTTCCAACTTAACTAATTTTGAAAAATAAAATAATTGATTTATGGGTTAATCAATCATTTAATCAAACTTTTATTCAAAAACAATATTATTAAAAATTGAGAACTTGCTTTAATTAATTAAATAAGAATTTAATCAATTATTCATAGGATTTTAGATTTATTGTCAAAATTAAATAATACGATTTAGGAAGAAATAGAATTAACTTCAATTAAATAATTAAGTGGCAGAATTAAATCTAATTAATTAAATATTAAGAATATTCAATTAATCAAACTTTAGAATAAATAAGATTTATCACCAAATAATAATTAAATTAAAGATAATTATGATAATTAAGAATATTTCTATGAATATTCCTCAATGCAGAATTTAAGATAATCAATTAGAATTCGATGATGTTCAGATGTGCCTTAGGTTAGGACTTTGATGTCGATTTCATTTGATATGTTGATATAGGAGGTTAATGAACCTATAGCCCATTTTTGGGGTATTACAAAACTAAGCGCGCAACACAAAAAGGACCGTGCAACTCAATATGAGTAGACACATTGCTTCACACTGTGGGCTCCACCAAATTAATTGAAACTTAACTTACAAACTCCTAACCAAACATTATTAACTCATCACAAAACATGAATCCAAACACGCATATCAAAATGATAAGAACAACTGTAGAAACAATATAAACAATGTCAGCTCCATCAGATAAACTCTAGAAACTACAACTAGCTAATAGAAACATCATAACTCAACTTGTACTGCACAACTAACTCTGTGTCCATGGACATAGCTTCATAAACATGTCTACAACACAAATATAAATGTTCAAGGCTCCAACATATCCATACTGATAATAACATATAAAACTCTTCCTGTAATACTGTCAAGAACATTACTGTTACAAATAACTACACAATTGTCTGTACTCAGAATCAACCTTTGTGTCTATGATATCATGTTGATAACATATCCATACAACGTATACTCAAGGCTCTCTGCATAGAACTAAAACACATGTTTCTTACCATATGTTGTCATCAATGACAAACATACAGTCAACACAGGCTTGCTAGCAAATCTCCAACACATATGAACCACATTGGATCTGTATTTTCAAAGTGAGTTGTATGTATCAGATCAAACCTGTTGTTACTTTCTAACCATTGTATCAGTTGAAATCCTTTAATAAAGTTTGACCTAATAGTCATTTGTAAATCCTTTAATCAAGGTGACATTCTAATGGAATGTTCTTAAGTCCTCTAACAAGGCCTCTCATAACAAGGTGATTAAATCCTTTAATAGGGTCACACCTAACAGTGTGTATTATAACCTTTAACAAGATTGGCTCCTCACAAAGATCACTTTAGAAGACTGAAAAATTTGGTAGCATGTTACAGACAATTTTTTCTAAATTGATTTTCTGCGTTAAATCCTACTGTCATACTTGTGTGAATGTTATTGATGTGCTTTATTGATAAGTGTTTTATATTATGTAAGTTAATTACTTTTGGGTAGTGGATTGCATGTTTATGTGACTAGTTATATGCTATAGAGACCAAGTGGATTGTTGAGTAGATCTAAGTTGTTTGAAGTGTTTGAAATTTTAATTGGTACATCTGGCCCTGAGGATAACTGATTCACCCCGCCTCTTAGTTATTCAAAAATCATTCTAACAATTAGTATTAGAGATTGTGGTGCTTGTAAAGAAAATTTTGAAGGTACTTGGAGATAAAGATCAAGATGTACGATAAGGAGGTACCAAAGTTGAACAAGGAGAACTTCCCTGTATGGAAAATTTTTATGAAGTTACACCTACCTAGAATTGGAGATGCAACAAAATACTATGTGGAAAATGATTTAAGAGAAACACCTACACATATAATATCCCAATAGATGAAGGAAAAGAAAGAACACAATCAAGCAATGTTGGAGATTGCATTAGCCCTAAGTTATGCTAAATTTGAAGACATAAATGACTATACCACTACAAAGAAAATGTGGGATACACTGACAACTATGTATGGTGAAGACACAAATATACTAAGAGCCAAATCTAAAATCTTGAGAGGAAATTTTGATGAAATGAGAATGTTAGAAGGTGAAACTATTGTACAATATTGTGGCCGAGTTAAAGTGGTTGTGAATGTTATTAGAGGAGCTAATGGAAAGATTGATGGTGAAACTATTATTAGAAAGGTATCAAGAACCCTACTTCCTATTTATGCTATTAGAGTTTATGCAATACAAGAACTAAGATGTGCTCCTGGTAACAACTTAACTTTGGAAGGTCTAGTTAGTAGACTTACTACTTTTGAGTTATCAAATTTTGATAATTTTACCTCTCCTATTGTTGAGTCTGTATTCAAATCTCAATTTGTTCTTCATAAGTATAAAAAAGGAAAAGAAAGATGTGTGAAAAGTGATAGTGACACCTCTGATGATGACCTTGATGATCTCAAGGCATGGATAGAATAATACCTAGAGGAAAAGAAAAATTAAAAGGTAAACTTCCTATAGTCTATTTCTCATGTAAGAAAGTTGGCCATATTGAAGCAAGATGTCCTGAGATAAATGACAAGGATGAAAGGAGAGAAAGAAGGTACAAAGAAAAAAGTGATGGCTAAGACTAAAAAAGGTGTAAGTACTACAAATACAAAGGTAAGAAATCTTGTTATATTGTAGAAGAAGAAATTGATAGTGAATTTGACAAATCTGATGATTATGATGTAGAAGTTGTTTATGTTGCCATGAAAGATGATTCTGATGAAGATGAGAAAATTATGCTTATCTCATATGTGAGTAAAGGTGATAGATGGATAATTAATAGTGGTTTCTCATATCATATGACTAGTGATAAATTAAGTTTTATACCTTAAATAATTACAAAGGAAACAATGTTAAGTTTGATAATGATGCACCATGTCTTGTGAAAGGTAAAGGATCAATAAGATTGACTGATAAGATCAGATGTGATAATGCTAATTAGGTTGAAGGACTTAACAATAACCTGTTGAGTGTTGCATAGTTGAATAGTTCTGGATACTGATTTGAATTCTATCACAAAAAAGGCTAAGACCTTTGATGCTACTAGTGAACTAATTGGTAGTGGAGAATAGACAAGAGGTAACTTATTCTATCTAGACCTATCTAATGAGACATGTTTGTTTTCACAATTTGATGATATATGGTTGTGGCGTAGGAGGTTGTGTCATGTGAACTTTGATAATTTGGTAAGAATTAGTAAATTAGTAAGGTGAAAAGAGTAAGAGGGTTACTGAAATTGAAGAAACTCGATAATGTGATTTGTAAGCAATGTCATTAGGGAAAAAATGACAAAGTCTAGTTTCAAGAGTAAAACCTATACTTCTGATGATATTTTGGAATTAGTTCATACTAACCTTTGTGGACCTATTGGAGTGCAAAGCTACCATAGTGACAAAGATTTTATTTTGTTTTCTGATGAATACTCTAGAATGATGGTTGTGATTTTTCTTAAAGAAAAATATGATTCCTTTCAATTGTTTAAGTGGTATTTGGCAAGAGTTGAAAAAGAAATAGGTAAGAGCTTGAAATGTCTGAGATCTAACAGAGGAGGTGAGCTTATATCTAATGAATTCAAAATATTCTATAATGATAGAGAAATTAAGATACAAATGTTTGCACCAAGGAATCCTCTATAGAATGGTATAGAAGAAAGAAGGAATATATCAATCATGAATTGTGGTAGAACACTGATGATATAGAAAAATATTGCACAAAAGTACTAGAGAGAAGATATAAGTACAACTGTCCATACATGAAACTGAGTACAAGTCAAGAAAGGTATAAATGCTACACCTTTTAAGTTATGGTATGGTTATGCACCTAATGTGAAATAATTTAAAGTCTTTGGAAGAAAATGCTATATACTGTAGGACAATAGGAATGGAAAACTTGATGCTAAAATTGATGAAGGCATATTCCTAGGTTATTCCACGAATAGAAAAGCTTATAAGTGTTTGAATTCTAACATGCACAAATTTGTAGAAAGTGCAAATGTAAGAGTTGATGAATATGCAAAAAATAATGAGTTTGAATGCAAGAAGGAACTTGAAGATTACAGAACATTTGTATGCATGAATGAAGGAGAGCCCATAAATTTACCTGAAGCAGAGAACAAAGTTATCAAGAAACAACAAGAAATTGTTGTGTTACAGCAAGAAGATGTTGAGCATCAGGAGATAATTTTTGATAAATCAGAAGAGGAAGAAGAGATATAAAATGAACTTGAAGTGAATTTTCATGATGAACCTAAAGAGAAACAACAAGAAGAAATAAGACCAGAGCCTACATTAGAAAAATATGTGAGAAGACATCATAAACTAGATCAAATCATTGGGACAAAAGATTCAGGAGTCATGACAAGAAACAAGTTGAAAAACCAAACATACTTATTATGTGAATTTGAGCCCAAATCAATGAAAGATGCTTTGGATAATGAAGATTGGATTCAAGAAATGAATGAATAAATTGAGAAAATAGAGAAGAACAAAACATGGACACTAGTACCTAGACCAAATAAAAAGAATGTTATTGGAACCAAGTGGGTGTTTAGAAAAAAGTTGAATGAGCATGGAGAATTCACAAGAAACAAGGCTAGATTGGTATGCAAACGATATGCACAAGAAGAAGGAAATGACTATGGAGAGACATTTTCCCTAGTTTCTATATTGGAAGGAATTATAACTCTACTTGCATATGTTTCCTATAAAGGATTCAAAGTGTATCAGATGGATGTCAAATCTTCATTTCTGAATGGAATACTGGAAGAAGAAGTATACATTAAACAACCTAAAGGATTTTTTTATCCAAGTAGGATGAACATGGTATGCAAGCTACACAAATCACTGTATGGATTGAAACAAACCCCTAGAGCATGGTATGAAAGATTACATAATTACATGGTCAAAATTGGTTTTTCTAGAACAAATGACAAAAGTAATATGTACTTAAAGATTGAAAAAGGAAAAGGAATATTGTTAGTTGAAATATTTTTTGATCATATCATACTTGGAGGACAAGATGCTTTGTGCCAAACATTTAAAAATGAGATGAAAACATAATTTGACATGTCTATGTTTGGAGAGATAAAATTCTTTTTTGGTTTGCAAGTTTGTTAGATAAAGAAAGGTATCTACATTACTCAATCTAAATATATCAAAGAGATACTAAAAACCTTTGGCATGGAAGAATCAAGACAAGTAAGTACACCTATGGCTACTAGACACAAACTATCAAAGAATGATGATATAGTAGAAGTGAATCAAACCTTGTATATGTCAATGCTTGGAAAGCTACAATATGTTATTCACAAAAGACCAGATATTGTACTAGCAGTCGGGATTGTTGTTGCAAGATTTTCTACAAATCCTAAGGAGAATCACATGATGGAAGTGTAAAGGATACTAAGATATCTAAAAGGAACAAATGATTATGGATTGTACTACAAGAAAAATGATAAGTTTGAACTAAAAGTTTATACTGATGCAGATTGGGCAGGAAATGTGGATGATAGAAAGAGTACAAGTGGTGGTGCATTCTTTCTAGGAAATAGATTAGTCTCATGGACAAGCAAGAAATAGAACTGCATTTCTTAATATACATCAAAAGCTGAATATATAGCACTAGCAGTTAATTGTTCAAACATAGTGTGGATCAAGAAATTATTGAAAGGTATGAAGGAAGAAATCACTGAGCCAGTTATTATTTTTTGTTATAACACAAGTGCTATTAATATATCAAAGAACCCTATGATGCACACTAAGACCAAGCATATTGTTATCAAGTATCATTACTTTAGAGAGCTAGTTCAATACAAAGAAGTGAGATTGGAGTATGTGAGTACAAAGGAGCAGTTAGCTGATATATTAACTAAATCTTTACCCAAGGATGCACATGAGTATCTAAGAGGTAAACTAGTGGTGATTCCCCTAGTTGAGGCTACCTTAATCAAATGGAGTCTTGCATCAAATTTATTGGCAAAATATTTGACAAATTGATTTAAAGAGGTCACACTTTAGGAGATGCCTAAAGTTTTGTATAGTTAAGCACAATATGTTGATTAGTAATGAGAAAGATGACAAAGGGAGCATATAGTTCAGAAAGATGACATGAAGATATCTACATGGTGAAGATGAATGAAAATTTTGAAAATATATTTGGCATTTTTGTCAAAGAGGGAGAGATTCAATAAAAGTTACCAGGAATAGATAAGAGAGACATTCAAAAAATTCAATAAAATTGATGCATAGACAACAAGGGAGATATCTATCAAAGAGGGAGTTGAAAAAAGTTGCTTCAATGCATAATAATTTTTGGATTGTATGGTAACTTAAGCATATGGTGTTTCCATCAATACAAAAGAATGAGATTGTTGGAAGCTACAATTAAAACAATTGTTATATTTTCATTGATGTCAAACCTTAATTGGTGAGACAGTTTCTATCTAATAGAGTGCTATATCATTTGATTGATGAAGAGGATTTGAAAAGAGGAGATAACAAAAAGACCTAGTGAAAAGGTTGAGCTATGAGAAACTACAATGGGTACTTGATTAGTTGGTACATTGGCAAGATAATGTGTTGTTTATCTATAATACTAAGTGAAGAAGATAGTTGATTTGAAGCATAGAAGAGATGAGGAAAGAAAGAATGTAAGAATAGGCTTGACTAAGAAAAATAGAACAAGACTAAGGAACTTATAGTTTAAGCCAAGTGAAGCTAGTGTTGACCGAGTGCCAGTATAAGCTAAGAAAATTCAATGTTGACCGAGCATCACTAATAACCGAGCATCAGTTAATGGATTGAGTGAAGACAATGAGTGTTGAGAAGAATAATTTAGTGATGATTGAGTTATCTAGTGAAGACCGAGCAGAAGAACACAGTGATGACTGAGTGTTAGTATTTTATATTTTGTGAAGGGATTGAGATTCCTAGCTAACACTGTTGAATTCTTGGAATATGTAAAGTGTGTTGAAGATAAGGATGAATGACTTGGAATATTTAATGCATGGTAAACCATTTTTATGCATGGATTCAAGGAGAAGTTTTCAGAAGTATCTATAAGGTTAGAGGGAGAATGAAATATTGGAAGGATTAGATGAATCTAACCAAAACCTAAGATCTACGATGATGATTAAGAAGAAAAAGATCAAGCTACCTAATTAAGGAGGTATAAGGATAACCTAATTATGTGTAAATAAATGAACCTAACCTAACTAGGAGATTTACTACCTTCTAGTAGGTGTGAGTATGTATTCTCATATTAGACTAAGATCAGTGACAATACAACACCTAAACGAAAGATTTGAATGCAAAAGTATGAATGTAGAATGAATGGAGATTAATCTATATTTTTGTATTTTCTATGTAATAATATGAAAAATTGTATGAATCTAATCTAGAATGGAATGAAATGACATGCAGATTTAATCTAAGAATGATATGAATTGATATGAAAAACTATGCAAAGCTATGAAAAACTTATGAATTGATCTCACAAATTCACCTGTCGCAAAAGCTTGATTCTTTGTGTGCAATTTTGCTAGAGTAATTGTGCAAATTCCAGAGATATCTTTGTGAGAATTGAGCCTTATTTTTATAGAAATCCAGGGCTTGAGGATGCATTGAGAAAAGCCATAAATCACTCTTGATAAAATCAGGTTTATTTTTGAGTTAACAAGAAATTAAGAATAAATAAACTCATAAAATCATGCAAAAGCAGTTTTTATCTCAAAATAGAGTTTAGTTCTCTTTTTCAACTCATCATCAGATGTTGAGTTTAGAAAGTTAACAAATTGAAATTGAAAATTGATTTAAAGTTAACTGCTTTTCTAATTGTGCATGATTTAATATGAATTAATTTAATAAATAAAGTGATTTATCTTCAACTTAATTGATTTTTGAATTAAAACAATTGATTTGTGGGTTAATCAATCATTAAATCAAACTTTTATTAAAAAACTATATCATTAAATATTGGCAATTGTCATTAATTAATTAAATAAGAATTTAATCAATTAGTCATAAGATTTTTGATTTATCATCAAAATTAAATAATACAATTTAGGAATAAATAGAATTAAATCTAATTAAATAATTAAGTGGCAGTATTAAATCTGATTAATTAAATATTCAGAATATTCAATTAAATAAATTTTAGGATAAATAGGATTTATCACCAAATAATATTTAATTAAAAATAATTAGGATAATTAGGAATATTCCCCAGTGCAGAATTAAGACAATCAATTAGGTTTTTTATAAATTGATGCAAAGATGTGCCTTAGGTTAGGACTTTGATGTTGATTTCATTCGATTTGAGGATGTAGGAGGTTAATGAACCTATAGCCCATTTTTGGGGTATTACATTTTGCCCCTCTTTGAATCATTGTGCGAAGCATAGTCATTCAAAGAATAGTCTATTTTTTATGTTGAAACTGATTTGAGAGATACATTGATTCCGAGACAGAAACCGATTGAAAGATTGGAAAAAGCAGATTCAAGTCTTGGTTGACCAAGAATCATGATGATGTCAACTATAGCAATGATGAATCGGTGATTACGAAAAAGTATCAAAATGTCTGATTCTAAACCTTATGATTATGAAGAAGTGAGTGACCTGATTCCAGACCTGATTCCAGACCTGATTGTCCAAAGGAATCAAAATGGTATCACATCCAAACCCTTCAGTTACAAAGAACCAAGGAAATAACACTAATGACCCGATGGTTACGAAAAGTTGATACGGTTTACAAGATTGATTAGAATACCAGATTGATATGGATCTTGATGAATCTAATATGCCCCAAGTGACGAGGTCTTTTGATGAATTAGTAATTAGACATGGTTGTTGTCTTGATCACTGAGGAAAGATTTGATTTATAGACTTGATTGATGTGCAATACCATGCCCCCTTTGGGATGAAAATTGAAATCTGACAAGACAAGTTAGTGTTGATTGGTTTAGAAGCATGTTAATTGATTTGAGAAGTGGTTATACACATTCGAGAATGCATTCTGCATCATTTAGAGGTCTTGGAGACCAAGTTTGACTAGGTTTGACCATGAGTTGACCATGGGTGACCAAGCTAAAATTTTGATAGTTTGATGTAAGATAAGCAATTAAGTTGAATTCTGGATTTCTGTGATGATTGAAGGTCAATTATGGAAGCAGTTGACAATATAAACGATCTTAGATTTTGATTTTGATCCTGAAAATGGAATCTACTTATTGTTTTGTTGGAGGGACCTTCATACAATGCTCAATCCTTGTGTCATGTTTAGTGTAGTTTTGGAGAATCATTAAGCATTTATGTTGATTTAGAAATTGTGAGATAAATGCAATCATGCAAAGTGCAAAATGAAATGCAAACCTAAGACCTAAGACCTAGTCATTGATCATGTGTCAGTCATTTTCATCATTGAATTTTTATTAGGTAACTAGATAAATCAATACAACATCCACTAGTTAGGAAACTATGAATATATGAATATTGATTTTTGTGCCAAAGTCAATACAACGCCCCATTGGGTAGGCAACCATGGACATATGAATATTGATTTTTTTTTTTGGAATGTCAGATTAGATATAAGCACCAAGGCACAAATGCTAGGATGAACTGAATATCATGTCCATTTTTATATAGCAATTTGTGTAAGCATCAAAACATAAATGTCATGATGACCTGAATATGCCTTGCAGAACAAACATGCAAAATAATTTGTAGAATTCATTCTCGTCTCCAATGTGAATTACCCACAGTGATCCTTTATTGTTCACATCCTTGGATAATAGTCGGTCATAGTAGGATTGAGAAATCATTCAAAAAGATGTACGCTAGATCAAACTTCCTTGAATTTTCTAGGTATTAATGGTCGAGGTACTCGTGACCATCCAACAGGAAATGGAGGCTCTTACAAACAGACACCATTTCAATCTAGAATTTCCAAAGTTATTAGATTTTCACTCAAAGAAGAAAACAAAGAAAAGATTATGCCCCCAGTCATCACTCTCTAAATCCTGTAAGGACATCATTGAAGAGCTCGAAAGGACACAATATGAAAAAATCTCAATGTGAATCAGTAAGCATACAAGGAGATAAAGTATGAAGCATAGATCATTTTCAGTTTTTTATTATTTTTGTTTGTATTGTTGTAGATGCAGAATCTTTTCTGGTGAGGAGACTGACTGGCTGAATCGGATGTAGCTTCAAAGGACCCTGACTAGATATGACACATCTAAGGTATAATGGAGACCATAAGATATGACATTGATTTCCCCCAAGTTTGAAACATTGATAGGATACAGATGTTTGATCCGATCGGTGCACAAACTAACATTATTGAAACAAGGATATATATAGGCTAAAGCAAACTGAAAGCTAGGAAAGACCAAGATTGCGCTAATAGATGGAGCATTTTGAACAAGTGGCACCCGTTTGTCAGGTTTTCACCATCTTGGCAGAGATTCTATTTTTGCTACCAAGGTGCTTGTTTCCAGGTTTTCACCAAGGCACTTTTTCTTTTTCTCATTTTTTTGTATTTTTCATTTTTTCAATTTTTTTTGTACTTTTGATTTTTATTTTTTTTGTGATACATCAAGGTGCCTATTGCTAGGTTTTCACCAGGATGTTCATTTTTTCAAGACTTTTTATGATTTTTATGATTTTTTTTAGCACATTTTTCAATACTGAATGCCTTAGGCATAGAATTTCTTTAGATGTAGAATGTTGATTGGTTCTTAGAGCTGTTCTCCTATAGTTATTGAGAGTTGATAGGCTCTAGAGCCAAAAGTAGCAGTGATAACAAAGGGACCCAACCAGTTGGGTTCAAACTTCCCCTTGCATTCTCGATGGGATTGATTTTTAAGATTCTCTCTCAAGACTAGATTGCCAACCTGAAATTCTTTGTGTTTGACTTTATTGTTGTAGCCTCTAGACATTCTTTTCTAATATACTCTAAGATGATCATACGCCGCTTGTCTGGTCTCATCTAGTAGTTCAAGTTTTTGCAACCTAGACACTCTATAGTCATCATCAGTTACTAGACCATGCATTTTGATTCTTAGTGATAGGATTTCAACCTCAATAGGTAGTACCACTTCAGACCCATAAAGTAAAGAGAATGGTGTAGCCCCAGTGGGTGTTCTAATACTTGTTCTATAGTAGTGATCAGGAGATCCAGCTAGTAGTGTCCAACTGTCGAGAGATCCATAGTCAAGGAAAGATCACTTAAGTGAGACTCACAAATATCCTTGTGGACATGTCTTAACTCTTTGTCAGATTTATCACACTCTAAACATTCAGGAAGAGTATGCTCTAGATTTCACTTAGTCATGTCACTAGAAATGAGGAGATATCGATATACACTTTGGGATAGGCAAGATGGAGTGAAGAGTAGAAACTATGAGAGGCAAGGAGGGTGAAATGGAGGAAGGTATGAGAATTTGGAAGCTTGAATAGAAAATTTTGACATCCAAGTCTTTTAGCTTGGGAATCCACATAGCTTTTGACTTTTTTTTTCTTTTTCTTCTTGAGAAATGTGATTGCAATTTTGATAAGATGGATTTTTAGAATCATCTCCAGAATGAAGCTTGATTCCTAGGGATCTAAGTTAGATTGCTCAGATACCTAGTAGATAGCTTTCAAGAATCATCTCCAAAATGAAGCTTGATCCTGAGGAATCAGGGTTAGATTGCTCAGATACTTAGTAGTAATATTTTGAGAATCATCTCCAGAATGAAGCTTGATCCTCAAGGATCTGAGTTAGATTGCTTAGATATCTAGTAGTAAGATGGATTTCAAGATCCATTTGTGCTTTGATTTTATTTTCTCCTTTTTTCCTTGAAGACCTTTGTGGTCTTTTGAATGTTGTCTTTTGCTTAGTAGTCACATGTCAATTAGGTGGGACATAGTGACTTTGAGATATAAGTGGATTTTGATAATAATTTTTTATTTTTATTTTTTAATTTTTTTAGCAAATCCAAGTTACTTCCAAAGACTCGGGAATTATGGATGAAAGAGGTTGATATAGCTAGTTGAGGTGGAGTTGGAAGTGGGTGAGCTACTTATCTTAGGGAGCTGGGTGGAAGAGAGGTTGATGGGATGGGCTCAAGTGCAAAGAGTTCAACATCATCCTCATCATTCATGAATGAATCAGATAGATAAAGAAAGCTATCTTCCATAAAACATTTTTGATTGCAAGTTGTCCTAGAAGAGTCAGATAATTTTAAAGGAGTATCATGTGAGTCAAACCAAGATCATCTATTATGAGAGCTAGGTCCTTCTTTAGGTGGGAACAGTGCATGGATAGGAACCATTTCAATCCTCAACCTGCCAATATTCCATGAAGTTGTAATTGGATGGGGTCTTATTTACCCATGATCTACTGGAGTAGCTGGAGTGTAGCTTGAAGTAGATGGCCTAGGAGCCATAGGGATGATTTCCATAGAAGGGTGGAAAGGATCATCATCAGTTTCTTTCTCCTGAGATTTTGAACTTTCTCCCCTTTCAAAGCTAGTAAGAGTAGCATATCTATGTATGACATCAACTTGTATTGTTATAGTAGTATCAGATGAGGAATCATGTTCTCTTTCTTTTGAGTTTGTCTTGACATTGTGATATTGCCTGATGTAGTCAGATAGAGACATTGTAGGAGGTAGGTCTTCTTCATCACTATCATTTGTAATAGGAGGAAAATTCTTTGTAGCAGGATCTTGTTCAGTAGTAGTAGTGGTGGAATAGTTTAGAATAGGCATACTACAAGGCATATTCAAGATGTGAGAGATATCAGCGAATGGTCCCCAATCAGGATTGGTAGTATGTTTAGCATTTTGGATGGGAGCAACCTAGTTAAGACTAGAATCTAACATCTGGCTAGTAGATAAGTGTGCAAGGTGTATAGTCATGAGTAAAAGGGATTCTAGAACACACGCCTGATGCCAGGTCAGAGGATAGGAAATGGAGAGCAGATTGACTCTTCTCAAATGTCATAGATCAAAAGGCTGGATCAAACTCAAGAGACTACTTTTAGGCAAATAGATTGGATTTCTTTGATTTTTCTGCTCTGTTCTTGACACAGTGAATATTTTGACATAATCTGGAAGTTGGCTATAAAAACTAGACGTCTAACAAATTTGGAAGGTTTTTGACAACTTTTGAAAATTTTGATATGAGTTTCTCCAGGCTCGTATGAGTCTAGGTTGGTACTGGCATGACAGTTGACAAGACTCGTATGACAATTGACACAAGGTTTTCTTTTTGTTTGACTTTCCTAACAAAACTTGTACGACAATGTATAGGCTCTCGTATGACAATATATGGGTTCTGGCACAACTATTGCTAGAAACTCATACAAGTTTTTGAGACTCTGGGATGACTTTTGATTCTAGAAAGGATTTTTGCTTTAGATTTGCAATTTTTTAGGTTTTTCAATTTTAGATTGTTTGCAAATTTCTCTATCCAAGTTTGAAGATCTGTGTGATAGTTCATCTCAGGTTTGTTCATTTTCAATAACCAAATAGATACCAGGCACACATAATAGCTAGCAAGGGAGTTCAAGCAATCAATTGTCTTAAAACAATGAACAAGGGAAAAAGCAACCTTGCACATGAACAAGAAATAGTGACTTATTGTTCTAATTGCTAAGAATGCTATTTTTGTATATTCTCAAAAGTTTTGCAATCATGCACATAGTCCTAGAAAATAAAAATTTGGCAGGACTAAGGTTTTTAGTAATGGTCTGACTCTGCAACTTTTGTGATCTTAAGAGGGTGAACTCCAATCCAAGTGCACTAGGGTTTTGACACAATCTGATAATTTAATCAATTAGGAGCTGCTAGGGAGATCTGACAACCCAACAAGAGACCACACTTGTGGAGATTTCTTCCACAAATACATTTATATAGCGGTTGTTGCTACCACAGTGAAAATGGCTATTATCACTTGAGGTTTTGTCCATGTGGTTGACCTAATAAAGGTAATGTCCACTATGGTTAACCCTCTCTAACGGTGACTCATAAAAGATACCACATGGGGACTTGGTCCAGATCTAAGGATCTAAGTTTCTGATACTACCCAAAAAGGGAGTAGAGAATAATCTTGTAGCCTTATCACTTTTACCCAAACATAGCAAATAGATTAATTCAACATGCTAAGACTAAAATTATCTCACCAAGATTTGTGATGTCAACAACTATGTCTATCGATCTCTCCGGAGAGAGAACGTATTGATCAAAAGCTGAGCAAACCAAGTAGAATGTGAAATAATCTCAGTAACCTCCCTACCTACAAGGGGATCTATTGTCAAGAAGAGCTTCGCATGCATGAACAAGTGAATGAATCCCACTCTCTCTAGATCATCTGCAAATAGTGTTTATAGGGCCTATTTACTATGTGTAACAGATATGCAAAAAGCAAATCTATATTTGTTTTATAGCCCAAAACTGAACTGTGAATTATGAAAGCTAGAAAGCCACACAAGCTTGACAAGTGAGAGTTCATTTTATATCCAAAATTGAAGTGTTATCATAAGCAATATAATACTAGAGTTCCTCGCAATGTGCTTAGTAGATTTTACCTATTTTAGTAATTTTTGAGCATGTCTTCTATCTTTTGTACCCACAAGATGTACCTGCACCTGCACCTGCAAACCACTGTTATGAAAAACTTACCTATTCTTGTACATGCAACCCACTATTATAAAAATCCAAAAAAAACACACAACTTGTCAACCCCACATGGTAGCAAATCAGGTTAGTCAAAGATAATATGTCATTTGATAATCGAAAAACCTATTGTCATAAAAATAAGATTATAACTAGTCTACACTAAATCGATCATAACTTTTGCAAATCATGAGGAAATTAATTTAAACCAATGGAAAATGAAATCTAACTCAAATACCTTTCTAAAAATATAAATTGCGGATCTGTATCATGTCATATGTGCATGTACCAATAAAAAAACATCAGTCAGATTTCTTAAAATCAAGTTCTGACCAGTATGTACTAAAATGATCATAACTTTTGAAAATCAAGATGAAATTAATCCAAACCAACATAAAATGAAAGATAACTCAAATACCTTTCCAAAAATATAAATTTTGGATCTGTATCATTTCATATGTGCATGTACCAATAAAAACATCAGTCAAATTTCATAAAATCATGTTCTGACTTGTCTGTACTAAAATGATCATAACTTTTGCAATCAAGATGAAATTAATTCAAACCAATGGAAAATGAAAGATAACTCAAATACCTTTCTAGAAATATAAATTTTGGATCTGTATCATGTCATATGTGCATGTACCAATAAAAACACCAGTCGAATTTCTAGAAAAATAGCTTAGAAATTTATCACAAAACTCATAAAAATTAACCTTGTGGTCGTGGGTTCGAGAAAAATGATAGAAATTTGATAGTGTGTGTGTGAAAATTGTACCTGATCTATAGACACAACACTTCAGTAAAACATTAGAGGTTAGAAAAAATCAAAATCGTGCAAACTTGAAATCTAATTTAACTAAGCGATTTACTACCTTCTAGTAGGTGCGAGATTGATGTTCTCAGATTGTTATCGAGATCAATGACCTTGATGACACCTAAATGAAGGATTTGAATGCAATTGATCTAGATATGAATTGAATGCAATTAAGCTTCTTTTTTTTTTATTTTCTATGCAATAAGAATGATAAAAACTTGATATGAAATCTAATCTATATGAAATTGATCTGCTAAAATGATCTAACAATGATATGAAAAAGAATCTAAATGAATGTATAAAAAACAAATTGATCTCACAATAGTCTTGATTTGCAATAAGCTTTGATTCTCCCAATTCCAATTCTCCAACGTGATTGTGCAAAAATATGAGATGCTTTGAGATGAGGTGAGGCTTTAATTTTATAGAAATCCAAGGCTTTGGAGGTGCATGGAAAAAAGCCATAAATCACTCAGATTAACTCAGCTTGATTTTTGAGTTATCTGATAATAAAGATAATTTAATTCACAAAAACATGCAAATCATGCAAAAATAGCTTTTAAACTCAAATTAGAGTTTAGATCAGCTTTTTGAACTCCAAAAGGATGTTGAGTTCTAAAAAGTCAACACTTTGCATTGATTTTCTAATTTGGAGTTTAAGTGTTTCTTTTGAATGTGCATAATAATTATGAATTAATTAAATAAATAAAGTGATTTATTCTCAACTTAACTAATTTTTGAAAATAAATAATTGATTTATGGGTTAATCAATTATTTTTTCAAACTTTTATTCCAAAAATAATATTATTAAATATGACAACTTGCTTTAATTAATTAAATAAGAATTTAATCAATTAATGATAGGAATTTTGATTTATTGTCAAAATTAAATAATAATAATTAATAATAGATAGAATTAAATTTAATTAAACAATTAAGTGGCAAATATTAAATTTAATTAATTAAATATGAAAATATTCAATTAATCAAACTTAGGATAAATTTGATTTATCACCAAATAATCATTAAATTAAAGATAATTAAGATTGCTAGGAATATTCCCCGATGCAGAATTTAAGATAATCAATTATGATTCGATGATGTGCCGATGTGCCTTTGGTTAGGACTTTGATGTCGATTTCATTTGATATGTAGATGTAGAAGATTAATGAACTTATAGCCCATTTTTGGGGTATTACATTTTGCCCCTCTTTGAATTGCTATGCGAAGTGCAGTGGTTCAAAGATAGTCTATGTTTGATAAAGATATGAAACTGATTCAAAATTGATAATTGATATGAGACAGAAGCTGATTGAAATATTTGATATGAAGATGATAGGTCCTGAATGACCAAAGATAATGTTCACTGTAGCAGCAATGAACCGAGGATTGCAAAAAAAAGTGTCAAAATGCCTGATTCTGAACCTTATGATTGCGAAGAAGTGGGTGACCAGTTCTAGACTTGATTGTCTTAGTAGAACTAGTAGGTATCACATCCGAACCCTTCAGTTGTCAAAGAACCAAGGAAAAAACACTATGATTCGATGGTTACAAAAACTGATACAGTTTACAAGATTAGGAGAATACCAGATTGATATGGATCTTGATGAATCTGATATGCCCCAAGTGATGATAGATTTGCCCCGAGTGATGAGGTCTTTTGATGAATCAGCAACTAGACGTGGTTGTTGTCTTAATCACTAATGAAATATAATGATAGAAATTTTTATAGACTTGAATGATGTGCAATACCATGCCCTCTTCGGGATTAAAATTGAAATCTGACAAGAAAAGTCAGCGTTGATAGTTCACAAGCATGTAAATTGATTTGAGAAGTGGTTAAACACGTCCGGGAATGCATTCTGCATCGTTTGGAGGTCTAGACGACCAAGTTTGACTAGGTTTGACCATGAGTTGACCATAGTGACCAAGTTAAAATTTTGGTAGTTTGATGTAAGATAATCAATTAAGTTGAATTATGGATTTCTGTGATGATCGAAGGTCGAATATGCAAGCAGTAGACCGTCCTGGGCCCAAAATTTTAAATTGCGATTTTGACATAATAAATGATCTCAGATTTTGATTTTGATCCCAAAAAAGGATTCTAATTGTTGTTTCATTGGAGGAACCTTCATGTGAGATTCAGCTCTTGTTAGATTTGAAGATGCGAGTGGAGAATTGTTTAAGCATTGAAGTTCGTTTAGCCATTGTGAGATCATGCAACATGCAAAATGCAAAGAGACATGCAACATAAGACCTAGGACCTAGTCACTGATCATGTGTCGATTTGTTATCATCATTGAACTTTTACGTAACCGGATAAATCAATACAATTCCCATTAGCTATGAAACCATAGACATATGAATATCGATTTGTATGCATAAGAATCAATACAACATCCACTGGTCAACAACCATGGATATATGAATATTGATTTTATTTTTGGAATGTCAGATTAGATATAAGCACCAAGGCATAAATGCCAGGATGACCTGAATATCACATCCATTTTGTTATAGCAATTTGTATAAGCATCAAAACATGAACGTCGTGATTGTATGCACCTTAAAATGGTCGCCTAGACTTTGGGCCCCATTTACACAATTTGTCAAATATCAATTTTCTGAATCAATGCTTTACAATATATTCAAATCAATTTCCTTAATCAAATCATAACTATTTCAATCATTTCAATAATCTCCTAAGGTTTAATCATGTCATCAATAATTTTATTTAATTAAAAGAAATATTCTCTCTTAAATAAATAAAAAAACCTTATTTAATTGAAAGAAATATCTTTTAAATGAAATAAAAAAAATTTTAATTAAATGATTTTATCTTATTTAGAATAATATCTCTCTTTTAATTAAATAATGTTATCTTATTTAATTAATAGAGAATCATTCTTTTAAATAAATTAAAAGTCCTCTTAAAGCTCTTTGTGATGAAAAAAAGGAAACAAATAATTAAAAATAAATAAAATCCCTTTTCTCTCCACACTCTCTAAAAAATGAGCTTTATTTCCTCTTTTTGGATTGATCCCACATTGCTCTTGAGGATGCATTCTCTTCCACATTTTCCTATATAAGGAGTTCTCTCCTTCTCATTTTGAGGATCTAAGAATTTTCATGTTATTGTTATACTGCAGGTTTGGAGAGCAATCTTGGAAGAAGCTTGTTGAGCACATTTGGAGCTTTGGATATATGAGACTTCTTTCTTCTTGTCTTTTTCTCTCATGCCTTATGGAAATCCATAGTTTAGATTAATATTGCATTCACATAATAGTTTAAATTCATGTTTCCTTTCATAGATTAACATTGTATAAGCATTCATTTCAATAGAATAGTTTATCTCTTGCATTGTTATCATCTAGACTAGTTTCATTTGCATGCAATAACTTGATCATCATGGAGATTAGCATGCTTACTATTCATCTTTGAATCTCTCATTTCTTGGTGTACTTGCATGGGCATAACTAGGTCAATCTGAGGGCCTCATATACAAACCCCTACACTCCACGAATAAAAAGTTGTGAATCACTGTTTGAGACCTCATTCTTGAGTGTTCTTGAATGTAATGATTGACAGAAGTGTGACTACTTTCTAGCACACATTTTTGGCGCCCACCGTGCGGCAGAAAAGATCAATTTTTGGCCTCATTCTTGATTAGTTTTTCAGTTTTAGTGTTGGTTCCAGGCCTTGTATGGCCATGTACAACCTGGAAACCTTGTAATATAATAATGGATGGATAGAATGATGAATCCTCTTTCTCATGCTTTTGGTTTGGTTCATTTTTAATATTGCATTCACATAATAGTTTAAATTGAAATTGAATTTGATGGAAATGGTTTGGACAAAAAGAGTACTAAAATTCTCCAAGAATGTGGCTAGCAATTCTAGAGATAAACTCTCACCAAGGATAGTCTTTTAACTTGACAATTATTCCCAAGGTGACAACAAGGTAGGAGATCGAGCAAGCTATAAAAAAAGGTTGGTGCTTCAACTCAGGAACTTAGTTTTTGTGTTCATTTTAAAAGATCAAGTATATCAATAGATTTTTATCATTGATCAAGTACATAAGACAACAATCAAGGAGTTCAAGTAAAAAATTGTCTTCAAACAATGAATAAGGGGCAAAGCAACCTTGCACACGAACAATAAAGTGACTTAGTATGCTACTCCTTAAAGATTCTACTTGTGTATGTTCTTGAAAATGTTTTAGCAGGCACGTAGAACATAACAACATCCTAGCAAGCTGTCTACAAGGATATAGATGGCTTTTCTAAAGGGTGTCCTTGATATATGCAAGGTACATGAGGCACAAATCCGTAGATGAGAAGAATCTGAAATCACACAGTCAGGGGGAGACGGTAACCCAAATCTCCTCCTTCACTTCTCAAAGGTATAAAGTTTTTTGAAGCGTAGCCAAGAGTGAAATCTAACTCATTCCCAAGAAAGGTGTCTTTGGATTCACCTCCCAATATTTATACTCCGCTAGAACACGGGAGTTAAGGTCATCCCTTGAGGTGATGAAATTCCCAAGTAGGCCTTCTAGAAATGAAAAAGTAAGTAATTCTCTATCAAAAGTATTGGAAAGCACTAAACGTGGAACACTTAACGCTTAAAGAAAATATGAGGTGAGTCCACAAGGTGGAACACTTAATACCTCACACAAGCTACAAACAAGTCCACAACCTAGAAAACAAGTGAGTTCCAAAAATCACAAAAGGGTTGCCTAGTGGAACAATTAACACTTCTTTCCTATAGACCCCTCCCCTTTAATGTGGCACTGAGATTGCAACCACAAGGTGCAAATGAGGGGCTGGAAAATTAGCAAATCCAATAACCCAAGATAGCAATCTAGATCAATCACAAGTAATCTAAGACTGCTAATCAATACTACTCATAAGTGCAAGGGGGTTTGAATCATGGAATATTTAACTTTCCAAGTAAACATGAAGTGAGTCCACAAAGTGGTGCATTTAAATCTTCATGTAAACTAGGAATGAATCAATGCCCTAGATTACTCAATGAGATTTTTTTTGATATTGTAACCAAGAATTACTTAATGTTTAAAAGACAAGCATGCACTTAAACACAAACTTCTATGAAAGCAAATCTATGTTCGTTTATTTCCCATTAAGAGCATAAAAAATGTATTCTATGAAAGCATGTAACACTCAAGCCAAACACATGAGAGATTGATTTTATGCCCAAACCAAGTGTTATAGAGATTTTAAGAACTCACCTTAGGTCCAAAGATCTATAATCTAGCATTTAGCACACATCTGAAAGTACAGAATCAAGACAAATCAATGGCAAACCGTAAGATATGTAACATTGCTGTCTTCAAGACAGTCTTTAAAGATTGATTTATTTGACCCATAAAATCACAATATTAAAATTTTTGGAAACAATAAAATTTTTAGCCAACATCAAGAACTATGATTTTCCAAAATTACAAGGTCTTATGATTCAATTTGGTTCCTCAACCAATAACCTTTTCAGACTGCCATTTTTCTATCATAAATGAGATTTAAAACACCAGGCCCTGCCTAGGGAATCACATAACTTTCTCAGAAAGAATCTAAATGAAACCAAACCAATTTCACAGTAACTACTAATGAATCTAGTTTCCAAATATATAATTCATTTATTTTTCTCATTCATAAATCATTTTCAAAGAATAAATCATTGTCTGCAACTCCAATACAGATTGTTAAAAACTAGTTTTCACTCAAATGCCCATAACTTTCACAAATCTACATAAAAATGTCTCAAACCAAAAGGAAATGAAAGATAATTCATGTATATTTTCAATGAATATTATTAGAGATACTGATTCTTCACAATTTATCTGTACCAGATGTTTCAATCTGACTGTATTCAGAGAATCTCAAATCTTCAAATACCCGCTTTCACCAAAATGATCATAACTTATTCATTTCTTTATAAAAATGAACCAAACCAAAAGCATGAGAAATAGGATTCATCATTCTATACATCCATTATTATATTACAAGGTTTCTAGGCTGTACATGGCCGTACAAAGCTTGGAACCAATACTAAAATTAAAAAACCAATCAAGAATGAGGCCAGAAATTGATCTTTTTTGGCCCACGGTGGGCGCCAAAAATGTGTGCTAGAAGGTAGTCACACTTATATCAATCATTACATTCAAGAACACTCAAGAATGAGGTCTCAAAAAGTGATTCATAGCTCTCTATTCGTGGAGTGTAGGGGTTTGTATATGAGGCCCTCAGATTGACCTAGTTATGCCCATGCAAGTACACCAAGAAATGAATAGCAAGCATGCTAATCTCTAGGATCATCAAGTTATTGCATGAAAATGAAACTAGTCTAGATGATAACAATGCAAGAAATAAACTATTCTATTGAAATGAATGCTTATACAATGTTAATCTATGAAAGGGAACATGAATTTAAACTATTATGTGAATGCAATATTAATCTAAACTATGGATTTCCATAAGGCATGAGAGAAAAAGACAAGAAGAAAGAAGTCTCAAATATCCAAAGCTCCAAATGTGCTCAACAAGCTTCTTCCAAGATTGCTCTCCAAACCTGCAATATAACAATAACATGAAAATTCTCGGATCCTCAAAATGAGAAGGAGAGAGCTCCTTATATAGGAAAATGTGAAAGAGAATGCATCCTCAAGAGCAATGTGGGATCGATCCAAAAAGAGGAAATAAAGCTCATTTTTTAGAGAGTGTGGAGAGAAAAGGGATTTTATTTATTTTTAATTATTTGTTTCCCTTTTTTCATCACAAAGAGCTTTAAGAGGACTTTTAATTTATTTAAAAGGATGATTCTCTATTAATAAATAAGATAACATTATTTAATTAAAAGAGAGATATTATTCTAAATAAGATAAAATTATTTAATTAAAAAAGATTTTATTTCATTTAAAAGATATTTCTTTCAATTAAATAAGGTTATTTTATTTATTTAAGAGAGAATATTTCTTTTAATTAAATAAAAATATTGATGACATGATTAAACCTTAGGAGATTATTGAAATGATTGAAATAGTTATGATTTGATCAAGGAAATTGATTTGAATATATTGTAAAGCATTGATTCAAAAAATTGATATTTGACAAATTGAGTAAATGGGGCCCAAAGTCTAGGCGACCATTTTAAGGTGCATACATTTGCCCCTCTTTGACTAATGTGAGGTCAACTTGGGATCACATGCAGTCAAAGAATGGAATTGAAGCGTGAGACCAATTTGGGATCACAAAACAACCCAGATGTGTGTTCGACAGATGGGAACACATCAGGACATAGATAAGCAGACTAAAAAAGACAAGGCCAACACCTGTGAATAGGTAATTGTCAAGTCTCAAATAAGAGATAAGAATCTCAAGCAAGGTTGCCCCAAGAGAAGCAATTGATAAATTTGATAAAGTTGAATCAAGAAATGAAGTTTGGTAGGTACTACCCCCTCGTGATCGAAATCAAAATGAGATAGAGGAGAAACAATAAATTGATAAATTTGATCAAATTGAACTAAACATAAGGTTCTTGACATAAGATGAAAGATAAAAAAAATCACAGAACCAAGGTAGATCAGCAAGAAAGATTATGCCCCAAGGTTGAATTAGAAGAAAAGAAGTGGGGTGAAAGTGAATGGAAGATAGAAGTTTGGAAGAAATGGAAAGAAATGGAGAGAAGAAAGAGAATTTGCCTCAAGAAAGAGGATGCATCAAAATCAATCAACTGTTTAAGATAGAGAATTTTCATTGAGATCACGAAAGAAGATAAGGAAATGAAGATCAAATCGTGACCATAGTTGATTGAAAGTCCACAAGAAAGATGAAGGAAACCCTCTCAAACTCATAATGCAGCCTAAAAGTGCAAATTGAACATGAAGTCTAAATAATGCAAGCTACATGAAAATGCAAAGGTGTACTTGCATGGGTAACATAGGTTTTTTTGTGTTCATCATTCATTAGAGAATGTAAGAGAACTTATTTTCATCATTGGGCCATTATTACCGGACATCAGACAATCACACAATCAACACTATTCACAAATGCAACTATGAAGATATGAATGTGATTAATATCAGATTGGAATGTGGAAAGATTCTAACATGAGCATTAAAAGACATAAAGGTCAAGATGACTGCAATGTTAGCTTACCCAATTTAATGTAGCAAAATCATGCTCACATCAAGGCATAAACGTCGGGATGACCATGAGAATGGTTGTGCAAAAATAGTCAAGGATGATGCCTTAAATCTCCTAAGTGTGTCAAGGAGACAACAAGAGACACTGAAGAGGTTCAAGACAACACCCACAAGTAGAAAGCAAATAAAAACATGCCCCATGCCCCAAGTCTTCTAGTGATGCATCATGGAGAGACTTATTAGACAAGGACATTCAACAAAAATCATGACATATCTCAAACATTAAGTCTTGCATTTAAAAATTTTAAGTGTGTAAACTAATACTAAGTTCCAAGGATAAGGATCAAATGCTTGCTAGCAGGTAAGATCACATGACCAAACTGGATAAGACCAAACTGATAAGTGTTGAAAAACACTCAATGTCGGGGGTTGTGTTGAAAAAAATAGTTGGGTTGGTGTTGAAAAACACTATTTGTGAGGTGTCCTAAAGACAAGCATATCCAAGAGACCAAAGCTAACACAGTGATGCCCCCTAGACAACGACAAAGACCAATTCCAAACAAAGGCAACAAGGACAAGGTATGATGGAGAAAGGCTAAGTGTCGAGGACACATGCTAAGAAATAGGGGTGCAAAGGCCTCAAGTAGTGCCCGTTTCTTGGTTTTCACCACTTGGAAGAATTTTTTCAGGACTTTCTATAATTTTTTTGTATTTTTGCTACCAAGGCACCTGTTTCCAAGTTTTCACCAAGATGATAATTTTTTTAGGACATTTTCTAATTTTTAGAATTTTTTAGCATCATATATGAATTTTTTTGGTATTTTTTTAAGATCAATAAATATGTACAAAGGATTCCCCCATAGAGAATGGGCATCAAACTCCCAAGCAAGATCACATCGTGTAGTCCCAAAGTTTAGCAAGGTGGAGAACAAGAGGGATTAGCAAGCTGGTGAATGAGATGGAGGAAAGGAGAATGAAAGCAAACAGAGGGAAGAAATCCTCAAGGTCAAACTCCTCAACAGTACCCAAGCTAAGGAAAAAAATTGTCATGTAAAGCACATTTGGACAAGCAATGAAAGACCAGCATAGGATAAGTCACAAAAAGCGTAATGCAAAAGAAGGAAAGGATGCAGTTCAAAGAAGTAGACGTGTCAAGAGGCTTCATAGCATCGTGTTTCTCTTTTTTAGATATTAGATTAGATCAAGACCAAAGGTGAAAAGGATAGTGAAAGACTAGAATGAATAGAGGAGAATAGATATAAAGGCTAGACATGAAAGAAATGAAAGCAGGATCATCGTAAGACTACTCCCGAGATAGCCAAATGTATGTGTATAGATCAACCTTGTCAAGATCAAAGAGAGAAGATGGAATGGATGAGATATGTAGAAGAACTACGCATGATGCCTGATTGCCATGTTTTCATCATGGTACTTATCCAAGGTGCCACAAGGGAGTGGTTTTCACCATAGGACGAATATATTTCTCTTTACTTTTGCTACCAAGGTGCCTGTTTCCAAGTTTTCACCAAGGCACATTTTCAATTTTTTTATTTTTTTTCTCTTTTTTCTTTTTTTTTAAATTTTATAATTTTTGGAAGAAGGAAAGCTTTTAGATAATGCTCCTTGAAAGGATAAACCATGATATGCCAAGGATTCAAAATTATATGCTCAAAGATGCTAATAGGGAAAGGAAGATGGAAGAGAAAAATGGAGGATACAGTTTTATGTAAAGCGAGTGGAGTTGGAAGATAGGAGGAATATGCAAATGAGGAAAAATGATAGAAGGCAAGAGAATAATGAATGGAAGGATTGTGAAAGAGTAGATGGAAAGGAAGGCAAGATCAACATCGATGCACACCATGGAGGGTGGTGAGAGGATGAAGGAAACTTGAATGAAGGAATACGTGAAGGAATATAGCAAATGTTTAGTAGAGGTTGCAGTTTAGGTGCATGGAATGGAAGAATGTTTTTGAAAGAATATGAGGTGGAAGTCTTGGAAAGCTTGAATGTCAACTTCACTTTTTGTTCAACATGAGACTCTCTTACGAGAGACTTTGGAATCCATATAGCCTTAGGCTTTTTATTTCCTTTTGATGACTTAGAGAGAATATCTTGAATGATGGATTTTGGAACCCATACTTGTCTTGTAGTTTTCTTCTTAGATATCTCTTTTGACTTTATGCCCCCTTGTCGATTAGAGGAGACATGGTGATCTTCTTTCTTTGATGGATTCTTGTATTGTTTCTTTTTCTTATATTGAACATTCAAGTTACATCCAAAAGAGTTGGGACGTGTGGAAGAAGGATAATATGACTGGTGTAGATGGGTGGATGGATGAAAAGGATTCAAAGGTATGCATCTATGTTGATCTTGAAGAAATATAGGAGATGGAGGGACATAAGGACCCAAGATAGATGACAAATTAGGAGAGTTAGGAGGGGAAAATGAAGGAACATAAGGACCCAATATGGAAGGAAGACGTGAAGTCCTTAGTAGTGGTGGAAGAGGTCCAAGGATGGAAGTGGAAGATGCAAAAAGATAATCAATAAGTTCATTAGCATCTATATGACAACCAACGATATCAGCATCTTTAGAGTGAGCATTAAAATTTTCAATAGGATCCTAGACATCTTGAATAAGAGCATTTTCTTTGATAGGATCAGTCAAAGCTTGCAAAGACTTAGGAAGATTAGAAAGCGGAAGTGAACATGGAATGGTAGAACAAGAAGATGGAAGACTTTCATCTTGACAAGGATCTTTGGATGGTATATGCACATAATTTTTCTCTTGATTTTCAACAGGCTTAACATTGGAAGTAACAACACCATTTTTACCAACCTTAATGGAAGTATCATCTTTGAAAAGAGAAAGTGTAGTAAGGTTATTTTCATTATCAATAAGCTCAACGGTGTGGGTAGTAGCTTGATCTTTCTTAGGAGAAGACTTAAGACATGGTGGAATGCATGAAAAAGGGTCTGTAGGATCAAAAGAATCATAAAGCAGATAAAAGACATCATGAAAAGGATTGGATGAAATGGAGGGTTCTTGATCTTGATCTTTCTTTATGTTCTTTTCTTCATCATTTTTAGAGTCTTCTTGACATGGAGCTACTTCTAAGGACAAGGAAACATGTTGGGATTGTATGGAAGACTATTGCAGAGATGGTGAAGGACCAGCTGAAGTAGGCATTATATCATATGAAGGCTTAGGCTCTTTAGGTTTATCATTATTGAAAGTATTGGTAGCCAAGTGAAGGTTAGCTTGAGTATCTTTAAGAGATGGCCCTTGAGGATAACTATAGGGAACTGCATGGAAAGTATTAGAATTTATGTCGGATGCAAGATTTGTGAAAGATTTGGAAGACTTGGTGAATTTAGGAGATGTAGGAGTATTGGAAGAAGTAGGGGATGGAATGGAACCATCACAAGACAAAGGTTTGACATTAATATGATCTTTCTTGAGAGTGTTGTCTTTATTTTCAGCAAGATAATTTTTAGAGGAGACATTCTTATGATATTTACGTTTCAAATCAGCATGGTGCATTTTATACTCCTCAGCAGTAATAGATCGATCATCATCAAGGTATTGTTCATAGAAATCATCAAAGTCTCTCTCAAAATCATAATTATATGGATCACCATCACGATCTTTCCAATATGATGACCCATTTCCAGTAAGCACAAGGACATGACTACGAGGACTCTTAGGAATAGAAGCATCATAGGTATGGCCAAATTGTCCATCATCATAGTCAACATAGGTAGGTGTGTCACTCTTTGTAGAAGAGGTATCACAAGGATTATCTTGTTGCTTATTATGGTATGAAGTAAGACTCTTGGTAGAAGTAGAAGAAGAACGAGATCATGAAGAAGAGGAAGGTGAAGACCTAGTGGAAGAAGGAGACTTAGATAATGAGGAATTCAAATAATGTTTAGAAGAGTCATGATAAGATTTGGGAGATGAAGAATGATGAGAAGACTTAGAATATGAAGAATGTTTAGAAGAATCATGGTATGACTTGGAAGATTTAGAAGATGAAATACTTTTAGAAGGAGGTTGTGACAGGATCATGTGTATGATTCTAGCAAAGGCAAGTGATTCCTTCAATCTTTTTTCTATTTTTATCTTAAGTTTATCACCTTTGCCATATTTAGAAGAACTGTTAGAGGAACAAAACTCTTCAAATTCAGCAATGAGTTCAAGATCATCCATTTTTAAAAGAGGTTCCATAGCAAGATATTTGTAATTCATGGTTCTGGAAGAAGAAGAATCAAGCATGGAAGCGACAGAAGAGATGAAATAGAAGAAAATAGACTAGATAGTAAGAGGAAAAGAATTAGGAAGATGAGAAGAATATCCCATGTGAAGAGAAGACTTCAAAAGAAAAACATGGGAAGGGAAGAAGAAAGAAGAAGACCAAGAGTCATCTTATGCAACTGATACCATAACGTTTATTGAGATGTTGAGCAACATGAAAGCACCTAGGATCTGAGATCTAGACTGATCAAGGAAGACTAAGAATTGAAAGAAAAAAATTCTAAGTGATAGGGTGACCTCTTAAAGTGTCAACACCAAACTAGGATAATCAAAGTTCTCTAATGTCCAAAGAGAAATAGTAAGATAGAAATTGCAAAAGGCGTTACCAACACTGTCAAAGAGGTGCCTCAAATCAAAGGGTCACTACCCTTGCACTTTTGAATCAGGAGGTTGGACTAGGCCAAAATATAATTGAAATTGAATTTGATGGAAATGGTTTGGACAAAAAGAGTACTAAAATTTTCCAAGAATGTGGCTAACAATTCTAGAGATAAACTCTCACCAAGAATTTTCTTTCAACTTGACAATTATTTCTAAGGTGACTTTGTAAACCAAATGATGCTATCCCTAGAGGAGAAAGAAAAGTCTCTAATGACAGGATAGAAAATCAAGCAAGCTGTAAAACAGTTGGTGCTTCAACTTAGGAACTCAATTTTTGTGTTCGTTTTAAAAGATCAAGTACATCAATAGACTTTTATCATTAATCAAGCACAAAAGATAAAAATCAAGGAGTTCAAGCAAGCAATTGTCTTCAAACAATGAACAAGGGGCAAAGCAACCTTGCACACAAACAATCAAGTGACTTAGTATGCTACTCCTTAAAGATTCTACTTGTGTATGTTCTTGAAAATGTTTTAGCAGGCACGTAGAACACAACAACATCCTAGCAAGTTGTCTACAAGGATATACATGACTTTTCTAAAGGGCATCCTCAATATACATAAGGTACGTGAGGCACAAATCCATAGATAAGAAGAATCAAAAATCACACAGCCAGAGGGAGACGGTAACCCAAATCTCCTCCTTCACTTCTCAAAGGTATAAAGTTTTTTGAGGCTTAGCCAAGAGTGAAATCTAACTCATTCCCAAGAGAGGTGTCTTTGGATTCACCTCCCAATATTTATACTCTGCTGGAACATGGGAGTTAAGTTCATCCCTTGAGGTGATGAAATCCCCAAGTAGGCCTTCTAGAAATGAAAAAGTAAGTAATTCTCTATCAAAAGTATTGAAAAGCACTAAAGGTGGAACACTTAACGCTTAAATCAAATATGAGGTGAGTCCACAAGGTGGAACACTTAACACCTCACACAAGCTACAAACAAGTCTACAACCTAGAAAACAAGTGAGTTCCAAAAAACAAAAAAAGGTTTCCTAGTGGAACAATTAACGCTTCTTTCCCATAGACCCCTCCCCTTTAATGTGGCGCAAAGATTGCAACCACAGGGCGGAAATGAGGGGCCAGTGGATTAGCGAGTCCAATAATCCAAGATAGCAATCTAGATCAATCACAAGTAATCTAAGACTGCTAATCAATACTACTCATAAGTGCAAGAGGGTTTGAATCATGGAATATTTAACTTTCCAAGTAAACATGAAGTGAGTCCACAAAGTGGTGCATTTAACTCTTCATGTAAACTAGGAATGAATACATGCCCTAGATTACTCAATGAGATTTTTTTTGATATTGGAACCAAGAATTATTTAATTTTTAAAATACAAGCATGCACTTAAACACAAACTTCTATGAAAGCAAATCTATGTTCATTTATTTCTCATTAAGAGAATAAAAAAATGTGTTATATGAAAGCGTGTAACACTCAAGCCAAACACATGAGAAATTAATTTTATGCCCAAACCAAGTGTTATAGAGATTTTAAGAACTCACCTTAGGTCCAAAGATCTACAATCCAGCATTTAGCACACATCCGAAAGTATAGAATCAAGACAAATCAATGGCAAACCGTAAGATATGTAACATTGTTATCTTCAAGATAGTCTTTAAAGATTGATTTATTTGACCCATAAAATCACAATATTAAAATTTCTAGAAAGAATGAAGTTTTTAGCCAACATCAAGAACTATCATTCCCAGAAATTACAAGGTCTTATGATTCAATTTGGTTCCTCAACCAATAACCTTTTTAGACTGCCATTTTTTTGTCATAAACCAGATTTAAAACACCAGGCCATGCCTAGGGAATCACATATCTTTCTCAGAAAAAATTCAAATGAAACCAAACCAATTTCACAATAACTATTAATGAATCTAGTTTCTAAATATGTAAGCCATTTATTTTTCCCATTCATCAATCATTTTTGAAGAATAAATCATTGCTTGCAACTCCAATACAGATTGTTAAAAACTAGTTTTCAATCAAATGTCCATAACTTTCACAAATCTACATAAAAATGTCTCAAACCAAAAGGAAATGAAAGATAATTCATATTTATTTTCAATGAATATTATTAAAGATATTGATTCTTCACAATATATCTATACCAGACATTTCAATCTGACTGTATTCAGAGAATCTCAAATCTGCAAATATGCACTTTCACCAAAATGATCATAACTTATTCATTTCTTTATAAAAATGAACCAAACCAAAAGCATGAGAAAGAAGATTCATCATTCTATACACCCATTATTATATTACAAGGTTTCTAGGTTGTAAATGACTGTACAAAGCTTGGAACCAACACTAAAATTAAAAACCCAATCAAGAATGAGGCTAGAAATTGATCTTTTCTGCCCCACGGTGGGTGCCAAAAATGTGTGCTAGAAAGTAGTCACACTTCTATCAATCATTACATTCAAGAACACTCAAGAATGAGGTCTCAAACAACGATTCATAGCTCTCTATTCGTGGAGTGCAGGGGTTTGTATATGAGGCCCTCAGATTGACCTAGTTATGCCCATGCAAGTACACCAAGAAATGAGAGATTCAAAGATGAATAACAAGCATGCTAATCTCTAGGATCATCAAGTTATTGCATGAAAATGAAACTAGTCTAGATGATAACAATGCAAGAAATAAACTATTCTATTGAAATGAATGCTTATACAATGTTAATCTATGAAAGGAAACATGAATTTAAACTATTATGTGAATGCAATATTAATCTAAACTATGGATTGCCATAAGGCATGAGAGAAAAAGACAAGAAGAAAGAAGTCTCAAATATCCAAAGCTCCAAATGTGCTCAACAAGCTTCTTCCAAGATTGCTCTCCAAACCTGTAGTATAACAATAACATGAAAATTCTCGGATCCTCAAAATGAGAAGGAGAGAGCTCCTTATATAGGAAAATGTGGAAGAGAATGCATCCTCAAGAGCAATGTGGGATCGATCCAAAAAGATGAAATAAGCTCATTTTTTAGAGAGTGTGGAGAGAAAAGAGATTTTATTTATTTTTAATTATTTGTTTCCCTTTTTTCATCACAAAGAGCTTTAAGAGGACTTTTAATTTATTTAAAAAAATGATTCTCTATTAATTAAATAAGATAACATTATTTAATTAAAAGAGAGATATTATTCTAAATAAGATAAAATCATTTAATTAAAAAAGATTTTATTTCATTTAAAAGATATTTCTTTCAATTAAATAAGGTTATTTTATTTATTTAAGAGAGAATATTTCTTTTAATTAAATAAAATTATTGATGACATGATTAAACCTTAGGAGATTATTGAAATGATTGAAATAGTTATGATTTGATCAAGGAAATTGATTTGAATATATTGTAAAGCATTGATTGAGAAAATTAATATTTGACAAATTGTGTAAATGGGGCTCAAAGTCTAGGTGACCATTTTAAGGTGCATACAGTGATGACCTGAATACACCTTGCATGACAAACACATCAAACAACCAAGAGATCATTCTAAATCTAATGTGAATTACCCGTAGTGACCCTTTATCATTCACATCCTTAGGTAAGATCGTGTTTCACAATAGGAGAAAGAAATCACTCAAAAAAATAATAGTTAGATCAAACTTCCTTGAATTTTCTAAGTATCTATGGTCGAGGTACACATGGCCATCCAATTCGAGATAGAGACTCTTATAGTCGGACACCATTTCAATCCAGAATTTCCAAAATTGTTAGATTTTCACATACAAGAAGAAAGCAAAGAAAAGATTATGCCCCCAGTCATCACTCTCTAAATCCTATAAAGGACATCATCGAAGAGCTCAAAGGGACACAATATGCAAAAATTTCAATGTGAATCAGTAAGCATACAAGGAGATAAAAGCATGTAAAAAAAATATAGATTGTTTCCAGTTTAGTTTTGATGTTTGATTGTGTTGTTGATGCAAAATCCTTTCTAGAGACAAGACTGACTGACTGACTCACATAAAGCTTCAAAAGGACTCTGACTAGATATGACACGTCTTAGATACATGGGAGACCATAGGATATGACATTGATTTCCTCGAAGTGTTAAGCATTGATAGGATACAAACACTTGAGCTGATTGGTGTACAAACTGACTTATTGAAAAATTGGAAATATAGAAACAAATCGGGAGATATGTACAAACTAAAGCAAGACTGAAAGTTGGGAAAGACCAAGATTGCACTGATAGATGGAGCATTTTGAAACAAGTGGCACCCATTTGCCAGATTTTCACCATCTTGGCAGAGATTCTATTTTTGCTACCAAGGCCCCTGTTTCCAAGTTTTCACCAAGGCACTTTTTTTTTTTTCATTTTTAAATTTTTTTGAATTTTTGATATTTTTCAATTTTTAAAGAATTTTTTTAGGACATTTTACCATAGACTGAATGCCTTAGGAGTAGAATTTGTTTAGATGGAGAATTTTGATTGGTTCTTAGAGCTGTTCTCCTTCAGTCGTTGAGAGTTGATAGGCACTAGAGCCAAAAGTAGCAGTGATTACAAAGAGACCCAGCCAATTGGGTTCGAACTTCCCCTTGCGTTCTCGATGTGATTAATTTTTAAGATTCTCTCTCAAAACTAGATCACCAACCTAAAATTCTCTGTGTCTAACTTCCTTGTTGTAACCTCTAGACATTCTCTTCTAATATACTCTGAGATGATCATATGTTGCTTGTCTGCACTCATTTAGTAGTTCAAGTTCTTGCAACCTAGACACTCTATAGTCATCATCAGTTACTAGACCATGCATTCTGATTCTTAGTGATGGGATTTCAACCTCAATAGGTAGTACTGCCTCAGACCCATAAACTAAAGTGAAAGGTGTAGCCCCTGTAGGTGTTCTAATACTGGTATTGATACTGGTTCTGATACTTATTTTGATACTTGGTATATTTGATAGCATCATTTTCCATTTGTAAACTCCCAAACAAGATCATATCATGTAGTCCCAATGTCTAGCAAGGTGGAGAACAAGAGGGATTGACAAGCTAGTGGAAGAGATGGAAGATAAGAGAATAAAGGATAATGAAGGGAAGAAATCCTCAAGGGAAAACTCCTCAAGAATACCCAAGCTAGGGAAAAATTGTCATGTAAAGTGCATTTAGACAAGCAATGAAAGGCTAGCATAGGATAAGTCACAAAATCATAATGCGAGAGTAGGAAAGGATGCAATCCAAAGGAGTAGACATGTCAAGAAGCTTCATAGCACCGTGTTTTACTCTTTTTTTTCTTTTTTTATTAGATCAAGACCAAAGGGGAAAAGGATAGCAATAGGCAAAAATGAATGGAGGAAGATGGATATGAAGGCTAAACATAGAAGGAATGAAAGCAAGATCATCGTAAAATAGCTCACAAAATAGCCAAATGTTTGTGTATAGATCAACATTGTCAAGGTCAAAGAGAGAAGATGGAATGGATGAAATATGTAGAAGAACTACGCATGACACCTGATTGCCAAGTTTTCATCATGGTACTTATCCAAGGTGCCACAAGGGAGTGGTTTTCACCATACGATGAATTTTTTTCTCTTTACTTTTGCTACCAAGGCACCTGTTTCCAGATTTTCACCAAGGCACATTTTCAATCAATTTTTTTTTTTCATTTCTCTTTTTTTAGAAGAAGGCAAGCTTTTTAGATAATGCTCCTTGAAAGGATAAACCATGATATGTCAAGGAATCAAAATGATATGCTCAAAGTTGTTGATAGGGAAAAGAAGATGAAAGAGAAAAATGGAGGATAAGGTTTTATGTAAAGTGAGTGAGGTTGGAAGATAGGAGGAATAGGCAAGTGAGGAAAAAAGATAGGAGGTAGAAGGATAATGAATGGAAGGACTATGAAAGGGTAGGTGGAAAGGAAGGCAAGATCAACATCAACACACACCTTGAAGGGTGGCAAGAGGATGGAGGAAATGTGAATGAAGGAATACGTGAAGGAATATAGCCAATGGATAGCAGAGGTTGTGGTTTAGGTGCATGGAATGGAGGAATGCTTTTGGAAGAAGATGAAGTGGAAGTCTTTGGAAGCTTGAATGTCAACTTAACTTTTTGTTCAACACCAGACTCTTTCAAGAGAGACTTTGAAATCCATATAGGTGTAGGCTTTTCATTTCTTTTTGGTAATTTAGAGAGAATATCTTCAATGATGGATTTTGGAACCCATACTTGTCTTGTAGTTTTCTTCTTAGATATTTCTTTTGACTTTATGCATCCATGTCATTTAGAGGAGACATGGTGATCCTTTTTTGATGGATTTTTGTATTGCTTCTTTTTCTTGTATTGAACATTCAAGTTACTTCCAAAAGTCTTGGGACTTGTGGAAGAAGAAGGAGGATATGACTGGTTTAGATGGGTGGGTGGATAAAAAAGATTCAAGGGTATGCATCTATGTTGATCTTGAGGAAAGATGGAAGATGGAGGGAAGGACCCAAGATGGATGGCGAATTAGGAGAGTTAGGAGGGGAAAGTGAAAGGACATAAGGACCCAAGATGGAAGGTAGATGGGAAGCCTTTAGTAGTGGTGGAAGAGGCCCAAGGATGGACGTGGAAAATGCAAAAGGATAATCAATAAGTTCATCATCATCTATGTGACAACCAACGACATCAGCATCTTTAGAGTGAGCATTAGGATTTTCAATAGGATCGTGGACATCTTGAATATGAGCACCTTCTTTGATAGGATTTTTCAAAGCTTGCAAAAACTTAGGAAGAGTAGAAAGTAGAAGTGAACATGGAGTGGTAGAATAAGAAGATGGAAGACTTTGATCTTGACAAGGATCTTTGGATAGCATGAGTGCATAATTTTTCTCTTGATTTTCAATAGGTGTAACATTGGAAGTAACAACACCATTTTTAACAACCTTAATGGAAGAATCATCTTTGGAAAGTGAAAGTGTAGTAAGGTTATTTTGATTGTCAATAAGCTCAACGGTGTAAATAGTAGCTTGATCTTGCTTAGGAGAAGACTTAAGACATGATGGAATGCATTGGAAAGGGCATGCGGGATCAAAAGAACCATGAAACAGATAAGAGACATCGTGAAAAGATGTGGATGACATGGAAGGTTCTTGATCTTGATCTTTCTTTATGTTCTTTTCTTTAGAATTTTTGGAGTCCTCTTGACATGGAGCCATTTCTAAGGACAAGGAAGCATGTTGGGATTGTATGGAAGGTTGTTGCAAAGATGGTGAAGGACTAGCTGAAGTAGGCATTATAGCATATAAAGGCTTAGGCTCTTTAGGTTTAGCATTATTGAAAGTATTTGTAGCCAAGTGAAGGTTAGCTTGAGTATCTTTAAGAGGTATCCTTGGAGGATAACTATAGGGAACCACATGAAAAGTATTAGGGCTTGTGTCGGATGAAGGTTCTGTGAAAGATTTGAAAGACTCAGAAGCTTTAGGAAATGTATGAGTATTGGAAGTAGGGGATGGAAGGGAACCATCACAAGATAAAGGTCCAACATTAAAATGATCTTGCTTGAGAAGATAATCTTTATTTTCAGCAGGAGAGTCCTTAGGAGAAGGATTCTTATAATATTGATGCTTCAAGCTAGCATGATGCATTTTATAGTCCTCAGTAGTAGATGGATCATAATCAAGGTATTGTCCACAAAAGCCATCAAAATCTCTTTCAAAATTAGAATCATATGGATCACCATCATGACCTATCCAATGTGATGGCCCATTTGTAGTAAGTAGGAACACATGATGAGAAGGACTCTTAGGAACAGAGGTGTCATAGGTATCATTACATTATCTGTCGTCATAGTCATCATAGTCTCCAAAGCTAGATGTGTCACTCTCCATGGAAGAGGTATCATAAGGGTTATCACATTGCTCAAATTCTTTCTGGGGGCATGGTGACATGTACAAGTCTTTATCAAATGGAAAAGAGTATAGAGATTCAATGGAGAACTCTTTAGGTTCCTTTTCTTTCTTAAGATTGTTAAGTTCAACTTGCATAGCTTGCAGCCACTTCATCATAGCGATGATTAGAGCTTCTTCCTCATGTGTACTAATTCTCAATAGCTACTACTCTATTCTTGACATACTGATTTGTATGACAGATTCTGGAAATAGGTTGTAAAAGCTAAAGTATCTGGCAATTTTGACAATTTTCTGACAACTTTTCAAAATTTTCCCAAATGACTTTTTGCAGATTCGTACGATAGTTGGTAGGCAATGAAATGATAGTTGAAAACTCGTACGACAATTGTAAGTAGGATTTTGATTTTTAGAATTTGCTAGCATGAAAACTCATATGACACTGGGTACTCAATCATACGACAGATGGGCAGTAATGAAATGACACTTTGAGAAAACTTGTATGACTTTCTGACCTCCTGAGATGACTTTTAACTCCAGAAAAGAATTTCACTTCAAATTTTACAAATTTAGGGTTTTCAGTTTTAGCTTGTTTGCAAATTGTACTGTCCAGATTTGAGGATTGTAACAGATTTGTTCATTTTCAATAACTAGATAGATAAACAAGCACGCAAAATAGCAAGCAAGTGATTTCAAGCATGTCTGAAAATAATGAACAAGGGCAAAAGAAACCTTGCGCATGAACAATCAAGTGAGCTATTTGTTCTAATCCTCAGAAGCGCTAATTGTGTATGTTCTAAAAATGTTTTTCCATAACGCACATATACCCTATAAAATAAAAAATTGGCCTCGCTAGGGTTTTGAGTAATGGTTTGACTCTGCAACTTTTATGATCCAAAGGGGTGAACTCTAATTCCGGTGCACCAGGGTTTTGACACAGTTTGAGAACTTAATCTTCAGGAGCTTCTAGGGAGATCTGACAACCCAACAATGAACCATACCCATGGAGATTTCTTCCACAAGGACATTTATATAGTGGCTATCACTACCACGGTGAAAATGGCTATTACTGCTTGAGGTTTTGTCAACGCAGTTTTCCTTGTGAAGGTATTGTCCGCTATGGTTAACCCTCTCTAATGGTGACTCACAGTATGATACCACAAGGGGACTTGGCTCCAAATCCAAGGTTTTGATGCCTCTTCACTTTTAACCCAAACAAAGCAAGCAGATTAATTTGACACGCTAAGACAAAATTTGTCTCACCAAGGTCTATGATATCAACTCCACGTGATCTATCAACCTCTCCGGAGAGAGAATGTATCAATCAATAAGGGAAGATGCATGAACCAAGTAGAACATGAGATGCACTAAGTATCCTCCCCACCTACAAGTGATCCCTCATTGAGAAGACTTTCGCTAGGAACCCACTCTCTCAAGATCCACAAATAGTGTTCATGGGGCCTAATTACTATGTGAGTACAGATATATTTCAGAAAGCAAATTTATCCAAAAGTATTCAAAAGCACAAGGTGGTACACTTAACGCTTAAAGAAAATATGAGGTGAGTCTACAAAGTGGAGCACTTAACCCCTCACACAAGCTAGAAACAAGTCCACAACTTAGAAAACAAGTGAGTTCTAAAAAGCACAAAAGGGTTGCCTGGTGGAACACTTAACGCTTCTTTCCTGTACACCCCTCCCCTTTAATGTGGCCCTGATATTGCAACCACAAGTTGAAAATGAGGGGCCGATAGATTTAGCGAGTCCAATAACCCAAGATAGAAATCTAGATCAATCACAAGTAATCTAAAACTACCATTAAATACCTAAGGTGTCACAACCTAGTATTCAATTATGCAAATTCATAGAAAAAGCATGCAAAGAAACACTCAAGCTAAACACATGAGAGATTTATTTTAAGACAAAATTGAAATGTTATTAGATGAAGGAGAATACCTGGGATCCTTGCAACATGCTTAGTAGATTTTACCTGATTTTAGCAATTCTTGTTGAGCTTTTCCATGCAAGCAAGTGACGAACTCTCCAACAAGCAAACGAGCAAACAAGATATGCAAAATATATTCAACTTATGAAAACCATAGGGTTAGCTCTAAAAATCAATTATTATCAGCAATAATAACTAGCAATTAACCCAAATGACAACTCATATCATTCATTGAACCATGTAAAAAAAATAAGTGCATACCCATCATGAAACTTTATTTTTTTTGCTGCATTTGACCTAGTCAACAAGATCTATTTTTTTTTATATGATTTTGACCATAAAAATAGAAATTAAAAATAGAGACCCCTACTTAAAAATAGAGAGCTTTCCAAAAATGTAAAAATTTTAAAAAAATCTCTTCATTTGTGCTCTAGAAACCTATTTTATCAAAATAGACTAGTTTTTGTAAATTGACTATTTGAGCTATTATATTGTGTCCAAATTTAAAACAAAAAGAATGGACCCCCTATATAATTTAAAGAGATTTCTGAAAATATAAAAATTTCCAAAAAAGATGCTGATTTGTGTCAGATATTAATTTTTTCTGGAATTTGAAGGAAAAATTATTAAAAATTCAAAACATCTCAAAAAATTCTAATTTTTTTATTGTAGCTTCTCTAATATATGTCCAACCTAAAAAAAAAATTTCAAATCAAAAATCTAAGATTTTTGAGAGATAAAATTAAATCTTTGAAACTTTAGGGTTTTAGCTCTCCCAAAAAAATCAAAACTAGCATGTAAAGGTGGGTTGCCCCATGGTGGGTGCCAAAAATGTGTATGAAAATTGTACCTGATCTGTAGACACAACACTTCAGTAAAATATTAGAGGTTAGCAAAATTTAAAATCGTGCAAAATTGAAATCTAATTTAACCAAGTGATTTACTGCCTTCTAGTAGGTGCGAGATTGATGTTCTCAGATTGTTATCGAGATCAGTGACCTAGATGACACCTAAATGAAGGATTTGAATGAAATTGATCTAGATATGAATTGAATGTAATTAAGCTATTTTTTTAAAGATTTTCTATGCAATAAGAATGATAAAAACTTGATATGAAAAAGAATCTAAATGAATGTAAAAAAAACAAATTGATCTCACAATAGCCTTGATTCGCAATAAGCTTTGATTCTCCCAATTTCAATTCTCCAACGTGATTGTGCAAAAATATGAGATGCTTTGAGATGAGCTGAGGCTTTAATTTTATAGAAATCCAAGGCTTTGGAGGTGCATGGAAAAAAGCCATAAATCACTCAGATTAACTCAACTTGATTTTTGAGTTATCTAATGATAAAGATAATTTAATTCACAAAAATATGCAAATCATGCAAAAATAGCTTTTTAACTCAAATTAGAGTTTAGATCAGCTTTTTGAACTCCAAAAGAATGTTGAGTTTTAAAAAGTCAACACTTTGCATTGATTTTCTAATTTGGAGTTTAACTGTTTCCTTTGAATGTGTATAATAATTATGAATTAATTAAATAAATAAAGTGATTTATTCTCAACTTAACTGATTTTTGAAAATAAATAATTGATTTATGGGTTAATCAATTATTTTTTCAAACTTTTATTCTAAAAATAATATTATTAAATATGACAACTTGCTTTAATTAATTAAATAATCAATTAATGATAGAAATTTTAATTTATTGTCAAAATTAAATAATAATAATTAATAATAGATAGAATTAAATTTAATTAAACAATTAAGTGGCAAATATTAAATTTAATTAATTAAATATGAAAATATTTAATTAATCAAACTTAGGATAAATGTGATTTATCGCCAAATAATCATTAAATTAAAGATAATTAAGATAATTAGGAATATTGCTAAGAATATTCCCCGATGCAGAATTTAAGATAATGAATTATGATTCGATGATGTGCCGATGTGCCTTTGGTTAGGACTTTGATGTCGATTTCATTTGATATGTAGATGTAGAAGATTAATGAACTTATAGCCCATTTTTGGGGTATTACAGATAGAATAGAATGGAAACCCATTTTAGGGCCCCACAATGGGTGCCAGAAATGTGTGTGTGAAAATTGTACCTAGCTGTCGAAACAACACTTTAGTAAAACATTAGAAGTTAGCAAAATTGAAATTTGTAAATAAATGAAACTAAACTAACTAGGTGATTTATTGCCTTCTAGTAGGTGTGATTATGTATTGTCAGATTAGACCAAGATCAGTGACAATGCAACACCTAAATGAAAGATTTAAATGCAAAAATATGAATGTAGAATGAATGTAGATTAATCTATATTTTTGTATTTTCTATGTAATAATATGAAAAACTATATGAATCTAATCTAGAATGGAATGAAATGATATGTCGATTTAATCTAAGAATGATATGAATTGATATGAAAAACTATGCAAAGCTATGAAAAATTTATGAATTGATCTCACAAAATCACCTATCGTAAAAGTTTGATTATTCATGTGCAATTTCGCTAGAATAATTGTGCAAATTCCAAAGATATCTTTGTGAAGAGTTGAGCCTTGTTTTTATAGAAATCCAGGGCTTGAGGATGCATTGAGAAAAGCCATAAATCACTCTTGATAAACTCAGGTTGATTTTTGAGTTAACAAGAAATTGAGAATAAATAAACTCATAAAATCATCCAAAAGTAGTTTTTATCTCAAAATAGAGTTTAATTCTCTTTTTCAACTCATCATCAGATGTTGAGTTTAGAAAGTTAACAAATTAAAATTGAAAATTGATTTAAAGTTAACTACTTTTCTGATTGTGCATGATTTAATATGAATTAATTTAATAAATAAAGTGATTTATCTTCAACATAACTAATTTTTGAATTAAAACAATTGATTTATGGGTTAATAAATCATTAAATCAAACTTTTATTAAAAAACTATATCATTAAATATTGACAATTGACATTAATTAATTAAATAAGAATTTAATCAATTAGTCATAAGATTTTTTATTTATTGTCACAATTAAATAATACAATTTAGGAATAAATAGAATTAAATCTAATTAAATAATTAAGTGGCAGTATTAAATCTGATTAATTAAATATTCAGAATATTCAATTAAATAAATTTTAAGATAAATAGGATTTATCGTCAAATAATATTTAATTAAAAATAATTAAGATAATTAGGAATATTCCCTAATGCAGAATTAAGATAATCAATTAGGTTTTTGATAAACTAATGCAAAGATGTGCCTTAGGTTAGGACTTTGATGTCGATTTCATTTGATTTGAGGATGTAGAAGGTTAATGAATGTATAGCCCATTTTTTAGGTATTACATGTAGTAGGTTAATTTAGTTGATTGAAAAAACTAAACAGAATGCTGAGAAGAGCTATGAAGAGCTGAAAAGAGTTGTGAAGTCATGATTGCTTGAAGAGTTTCCAAGTATATCAGAGATGGAGATGATAATGAAGGCCAGTCAGTGGATTGACATATGAGATACATTGGATCTATATTTGCAAAGTGGGTTGTATGTATCAGATCAAACCTGATGTTACTTTCTAACCATTGTATTAGTTGAAATCCTTTAATCAAGGTTGACCTAACAGTCATTTGTAAATCCTTTAATCAAGGTGACACTCTAATGGAATGTTATTAAGTCCTCTACCAAGGCAACTCCTAACAGGGTAATTAAATCCTTTAACAGGGTCACACCTAACAGTGTGTATTGTAACCTTTAAGAAGGTTGGCTCCTCACAGAGCTCACCTTAGAAGAGTGAAATTTTTTGTAGCATGTTACTGGTGACTTTTTCCTATTGGAAATATTTAAGACTAGCCAAGTTACTGAGAGGGGAGGGCTGAATCAGTAACTTCAAAACTTTTATATCAATGTCAGATCTTAACCATATTTCAAATAACATTTAAATCAAAAAGCTAACTGCATGCATGAAAAATTGAAAGAATAAAACATTCATAACACTTTGAACACACAGATTTGGTGACCCAGAAACCTTCCAAATAGAAAGTAAAACTGGGGTGGGGATGATACCCACAAAACTTCAATACTGCAATATAAAGTTTGCTGGTTAAGGCTTACAATGATCACTTCTGATGATCTACCCTGTTAGGAGCAATAAGGACTACTAGGTCTACCTTGTTAGAGGATTTACAAACATAAAATAAAGCATACACTCAGTTAATATATTTTACAAAAGACTGTTAAGTCTACCTTGTTAAAGGATTTGGGGGCTGAATCACCTGTTAGGATGAAACAGTAGATCTCTTACTTGCAACTGTACTTGCTAATTGAGATTCCTTGATGTACTGATCACCTTCTGTGATAGATATATCTCTACTACTCCTTATACTATTGTAGCCCTTTGTAATTTGCTTATCTCTACTTTTCTTGCATCTTCACATATGCACATATTCTTGCCATTACACACTTCTCACTTTTTTTCACTTTTACACCTTGGATATGATACAAAACATTGTTTATATATCAATCCAAAACAATTACAAAATAATTAAAAATTTAGCTCTTAAACAAGCTAACACAAATATTACTAAGTCGGCCCAAATATAGTTACTCGATTACTGCAAACTAACTCGGTGACTTTCTGATACTCGACATCCACTACATTACTTAGCATCGTCATGCTCTCAGTAGAAGTGGAGGCTCGGTCCATACTAACCACTTGGTTGTAGTTTCAAACTCGGTATATACTGGAGACTTGGTAGATATAGTGTCACTCGGTAGAAACTAAATTCCCTGTTTACCATGCTAGCACTTGGTAAACACTGCTCATCTCATTACTCGGTTAACACTACGAAGCTCCATCTTCTCGGTAAACATTGTTCTGCTAGATGAGCTCGGTAAGCACACAGAGTTTGAATAAGTGTTGTCACTAATGACAAACATAACTTAATGCCAACAATCTCCCCCTTTGGCATTAGTGACAAAAACACTTATTGCCTTAAACTTATATGCACAATCATGCTGATACTAGTTTTTTATTTTTCAAAATTTATCTTTGACAATCTGTTGTATATACATTTCATGACTCCCTCATACGGTATACATATATACAAATATCTTATTTCACCTCATACTCATACTTCCTATTTCTCTCATATACTTTCTCCCCCTTTCATATTTCTCATATCTTTCCATATATCTCCCCCTATCTTATATACTTTCTCCCCCTTTTTGACAATAATGCCAAAGGTGTATATACAAATATTTTACATAGAGATACCAAAATGTGAGAGAAAATCAGAATGTACCTTACTTATTAATGCCAGAGTTCTATCCCAATTCTCTTGCAGAGTCTTGCATGTATGGAGTGCAACTTGGACTTCTACAGAGAGTTCAATCATATGATCTGCAATTGAAAATTGATTGTCATGGATCAATGTTTTTGAGTGAGAAATGTGCTTCTGCATTATATCCATGATGGGAAGGATCATATTCTAAATATCTAACAATGTTGTCCCGATCCTTGCATCCTCTTTCGGTAACTCTAACTACTTATCAGATAGGAATCTGATTGTCATATGATGTGCAAAGCTTGAACTAGGTTCAAGTTGCAACTTTTGTGCACTGACCTTCAGATCCTCATCAATCTTATTTATCTTTTCCTTAATCTCCTTTGAGAACTCAGCAACATTACATACTTTGAAAAAAAATGATGTTACCTTGGAATAGGAGGACTCAATGTTAGTCAAAACTGAAGATAACTCTGCCTGATTGATAGCTATTTGCTGAGCAATACACTCAAGCACTTTATTATCAAACTTCTTCTCAGCCTTCTCAAGCAACTTATCTGATCCAGAAGAATCCTCATTGAACTTGTTTACTACCTCTACCAACTACAACAAAATGTGTTGAGAGGAATCAACCTCAACACCTATTGCTTCTGTCAAAATATTCTTGGCATCCTCAATGATCTTATATTCCTTATCTCTTTCCTCTTTTAGTTTCTTCTGCTTTGCTTTCTTCTAGACGAGTTCACCAACCATTTGCATTTGGTCTACTGAAAGATTTGCAAAATCTAATTGTGGAATTTCTATCTGCTCATCCAAATCTATATCTTCTTCTATGTCTTTACTCCTGCTCAAAAATATTGTACTTGGTTGAGCCTTAGGTTCAACTGTCATTGTACTTATTGCCTTTGTAGTAGAAATTATTATAGACACAGTAGGACTTGTAGTGAAAAATGATAAACTTCCAACTGATGGAATGCTAACTGGAATACTTGATAAACCCAAAATTGAAGTATTTACAACTGTAGAATCTATAGTACTTATTGAGGTGTCCAAAACTAAAGTACTTGCTACTGAAAATGATGTAGGAGCATCCTGGGTGTAAGAGCAATCTTGCATCACCCAAAAAAATATTTCTATTTTTATATTCAATAAGGGCTATTTTGTGCAGAGCTGCTATTTATGGAAAGTTACTATTTTTGGTAATTTTCGTATGTGCTCAGAATGATCTGATTTCTTTCTTGAAGGTTCATTTTGGTCATACAAGTCTGCCGGTAAAGTTTCATTGCCAGATCAAGTGTATATTGGAAGATATTGAAGATTTTCGGTATTGGCAATAGGGGACAGAAACTTTGAACTCAGTTTTGAAGGCTTTAGAGGCCCCGGATGAGGTCAAATTTTGGGCTGAATGAAGCTTGCTTAATTCAAGTGTTGTAGAGCTCCTCGCGCCCTTTCCGAAATGGGGTTACAATAGTCAATCGGGTCAACTGGTGATGACTTATGGTCTTCGAAAGTTGGGTCACTTGAAATGGCAGAAAATGATTTTTCTTCAAAATTTCTGTTCGGGTTTCAAAATTTATTTTGAGCCGACTATGATGTAATGAAATGTAAAATAAAAATAATTCTAAGTTTGGTCGGCCTTATTGGCTAAAATTCTGGAACCTTCCCAGGCGGTGGAAAATTGCCTATATAAGGAAGGCTGTATTATTGTCTTAGGCAGTTCAGAATAGTTCTGGGTAGTAGATCTGGGTAATAGTTCAAGGCTTTGTCCTACAGAATATTGTAAGGGAATGCCCATGTGGCTTTGCATATTGTAATTCTGAAAGTTTGTAATTCCACATTTGTGGAGATAATAAGAAGCCAATTTTCTGTTCTTGCATTTTGTTGTTGTTTCTCTATATCTGTTATGTGTTTGTGGTATTAAGGGGAGCACCCTTCATCAGGTGGTATCAGAGCAGGAGTTCTTGAGTGTGTAAACAGATCGCCGACTGTGAGGCAGTTTGCACCAGGACCGTGGCTAGGGTTTCAGCGCGCATCGCAAAAATGCCTCCACGAAGGGAACGTGGCGAAAGAGCTGGTGTTGTAACACCTGAGGTTAGAGAGCTACAGAGACAAGTGTGAGCATTGCAAGAAGAGATTCATAGAGGAATGAATCTTAATGTCAGAGATGAAAGTGAGGATGAAGCCGAAGAAGAATATCAAGAAGGAGAAGTCGAAATTGTGAACCAAGAGGAAGAAAGACTTTTTCGGGCCATTTCTAAGATTGGGAAAAGACCTAAGATTGAGGTTCCTACATTTTCTGGAAATCTTAACCCAGAAGAATTGATCGACTGGATCAATGAATGTGAGGAATATTTTGAGTATGAAGATGTTGAGGATCCTGATAGGGTCAAATTTGCGAAGGCCAGACTGAAAGGTCATGCGAAGATCTGGTGGCAAGAAATTCAATTAGAGCGAAATAGAAGAGGGAAAGATAAAATCACAAGATGGGATCGGATGGTGGATAAATTGAAGTGATAGTCCATTCCTGTTGATTATGAGCTTGACCTACTGAAGAAAATGTAGAGTCTGAAGCAAGCAGGAAGATCTGTTCAGGAGTATACAGAGGAGTTCTATCGACTCCTCATCAGAACAGGCCATGCAGAAGCTGATAAGGAGAAAGTTGCCCGATACCTTAATGGGTTAAGGCCAAGCATTCAGGAGGAGTTGAATCTGGTTTGAATGAACAGTATTGAGGAGGCATACCAATTTGCCCTAAAAGTTGAGGAAAAGCTGAACAAGAAGTTCGAGAGCAGACAAAACGGAAGAGGTCGCGGGGGACGATCTGGTGGACGGTCATATGGTGGCCGAAATAAAGATCTGAAAAAGAAGGATGAGGCCAGTAGTAGTCAGAATCAGCGTGGAAATAATTCCAATCGCTTACAGGATCAGAATAATAGAGATCAGAGAGGAAGAGGAAGAGGACAAGGATCTGGAAGAGGAGGCTTCCGTGGAACATGTTTTCACTGTGGAGAAGAAGGTCATAGGGCATTTGAATGTCCTCAGTGCCAAGGCAGAATAGACAGGAGAAATGAAAGCCAGGCCAGAGTTGCACATGTAGATGAAGATGCCAGATCATCAAATTCTGAAGATGCTGAAAGAGGAGAAACGTTGATTAACAGAAGAGTCCTGTTGAGTGGTGAGAATGAACCTGAGCAAAGAAGGAGCCTGTTTCACACCAGGTGCAAGTGCGAAGGTAAATGTTGTGATGTGATTATTGATAGTGGAAGCACTGACAATTTGGTGTCAGAAGAGATGGTGACAAAGTTGAAGCTCAAGAGACAGAAACACCCACATCCATATCAGATTGCCTGGGTACAGGATGACCACAAGGTCATAGTCAATGAACAATGCCTAGTAAAGTTTAAGGTTGGCGGATACCAAGATGAGGTATTGTGTGATATCATATCTATGGATGCATGTCATATGTTGTTGGGTAGACCATGGCAGTTTGACAGATGTGCTGTACATGATGGTCGTGCAAATACCTATTCCCTGACAAAGGATGGAGTGCGACATAAGCTAAAACCATTGAAGGAGACTGAAGAAAAGGTATGTGGTAATGCAAGGATAACTTTTGTTGATGGAAGAAATTTTCTAGATGGTATCATGCATGAGCATGTATGTTTTGCTTTAATTCCAAAAGCTGGTAAAGAGGAAGTAGAAGATGTTCCTGTAGAAGTTGCAGATTTGTTGAATGAGTTTCAGGATATTGTATCCGATAACGTGCCTGACGGATTACCACCAGTCAGGAGGATCAGTCATCAGATGGACTTGATCCCAGGAGTGAGTTTGCTGAATAAGGTAGCACACAGAATGACACCTGCAGAAAGTGAGGAGTTGAACAGACAAGTACATGAACTGTTACAGAAAGGATTGATCCGTGAGAGTCTGAGTCCCTGTGTTGTACCAGCAGTATTAGCACCAAAGAAGAATGGAGAATGGAGGATGTGTACAGATTCCAGAGCAATAAACAAGATCACAATCAAGTACAGGTTTCCATTGCCACGAATGGATGATATTATGGACTGTTTGAGTGGAGCTGTGTATTTCTCAAAGATAGATCTGAAAAGTGGATATCATCAGATTCAGATCAGAGAAGGAGATGAATGGAAGACTGCCTTCAAGATAAAGGAAGGACTATATGAGTGGTTAGTCATGCCTTTTGGGCTAACCAATGCACCGAGCACTTTCATGCGGCTCATGAACGAGGTTCTGAAAGAATTTCTGGGTAAGTTTGTCATTGTTTACCTAGATGATATTTTGATCTTTTGTAAGACATTGGATGAGCATATGATGCATATTCGTATGGTGTTTGAGAAGTTGAGAGATGAGAAATTGTTGATTAATTTGAAGAAGTGCAGTTTTGTGAAGAAAGAGTTAGTGTATTTGGGATTTGTAGTTTCAACAGAAGGTCTAAAAATGGACCCAGAGAAGGTACAGGCTATCCTTGAATGGCCTACTTCGAGGAGTGCTACTGAGGTAAGATCTTTTCATGGTCTAGCTAGCTTTTACAGAAAGTTTATCAGAAATTTTAGCAGTATTTGTGGACCCTTGACTGAAACAATGAGAGGGGATAGAAAAGAGTTTAAGTGGACTAATGGGGCAGAAAAGAGTTTTCAATTGTTGAAACAAAAAGTTACAGAACAACCCGTTTTAGCACTTCCAGATTTTAATAAGGTGTTTCAAGTAGATTGTGATGCTAGTGGTACTGCAATAGGAGCTGTTATGAGCCAAGAAGGTAAACCTGTTGCTTATTTCAGTGAGAAATTAAATGATGCCAAGAGAAAATATTCTGTTTATGATCAGGAATTTTATGCTATAGTTCAGGCATTGAAAAAGTGGAGGCACTATCTGCTTCCTAAGGAGTTTGTTTTGTATACTGATCATCAAGCTTTGCAATATTTGAATAGTCAAGGAAAATTGAATCAAAGGCATTTGAAATGGGTTGAGTTTTTGCAAAGTTATACATTTGTTTTGAAACACAGGAGTGGAAAGTCTAATAGGGTTGCAGATGCTCTTAGCAGAAGGCAACTATTGCTAATAGAAATGCAGATTGAAGTGGTTGGGTTCAAGGAACTCCAAAATTTGTACCCAGAGGATCCTGATTTTGGTGAAGCTTGGAAAGCTTGTGCAGAACCTGTTACTCTAGACAGGACAAAATGGTTGGATTTCATCATCCAGGATGATATGCTATTCAGAGGGAGTCAGTTGTGCATTCCACGAAGTTCTATGAGGGAGAATCTCATCAAGGAGAAGCATAGTGGAGGATTGGCTGTACATTTTGGTCGTGATAAAACCCTTGCTTTGGTTGGTGAAAATTATTATTGGCCACAATTGCAGCACGATGTGAAGAAGTTTGTACAGAGTTGTAGAGTATGTCAGATGGCGAAAGGAGTGAAGCAGAATACAGGGTTGTATCAGCCATTACCTATACCAGAGAAGCCTTGGGAGGATATCAGTATGGACTTTGTTCTTGGTTTACCGAGGACACAGCGGGGACATGATTCAATTTTTGTAGTAGTTGACCGATTTTCAAAGATGACACATTTCATTCCCTGCAGGAAGACTAATGATGTTGTTCATGTAGCAGAATTGTTTTTCAGAGAAGTAGTGAGATTTCATGGTTTGCCAAAGACCATAGTTTTAGATCGGGACACTAAGTTTGTTGGATATTTCTAGCGTACATTGTGGAAGAAGTTGAAGATAGATTTGAAGTTTAGTTCATCACATCATCCACAGACTGATGGACAGACAGAGGTGGTGAATAGAGTTTGGAAAATTTGCTGAGATGTTTGGTTGGAGATAAGCCAACAAGATGGGATTTGATTTTACCATAGGCGGAATTTGCATACAATAATTCTGTCAACAGGAGCACTGGTAAATCACCATTCCAGATTGTATATGGAAGTAGTCCAAGAAATGCATCTGAATTGAGGAAGATAGATAAAGGAGAAATAAGTAGTGCTGAAGCTGAAGATTTTGCAGAACACTTGAAGAACATCCATGAAGAGGTGAGGAAGCATATTACCAAGATGAACGCACAGTATAAGGCTAAGGCAGATGAGAAAAGGAGGTATAAGGAATTTCAGGTTGGTGATGAAGTCATGGTTCATTTGCGGAAGGAGCGGTTTCCAGTTGGTACATATAACAAGCTGAAAATGAAGAAGTTTGGACCGTGTAGGATACTGAAGAAACATGATTCAGGAAACGCATATGAGGTAGAATTGCCTACTGAGCTAAATATTTCACCAGTGTTTAACATTTCAAATCTGACAGAGTATCATGAAGGAGGTGTTGAAGATGAGATCACAGCAGCACAGTGGAGTATTCCAGCAACTAGTTCAGACACTAAGGAGATTGAAGATATACTGGACAGTCATGTTGGCAGAAGCACAAGGAACAGGACATATGAAGAATATCTGGTCAAGTGGAAAGGACGACCTGTTGAAGATTCATCATGGCTGACAAAGGAGGAGGTTAGCCGTCTTGGCTTTCCTCTGCACACCTGAGTTGTGACAGGGTCACTTCTCAAATTACCCTGGGTGTCTGATGCAGGAGCATCCTGGGTGTAAGAGCAATCTTGCATCACCCAAAAAAATATTTCTATTTTTATATTCAATAAGGGCTATTTTGTACAGAGCTGCTATTTATGGAAAGTTACTATTTTTGGTAATTTTTGTATGTGCTCAGAATGATCTGATTTCTTTCTTGGAGGTTCATTTTGGTCATACAAGTCTGCCGGTAAAGTTTCATTGCCAGATCAAGTGTATATTGGAAGATATTGAAGATTTTCGGTATTGGCAGCAAGGGACAGAAACTTTGAACTCAGTTTTGAAGGCTTTAGAGGCCCCAGATGAGGTCAAATTTTGGGCTGAAGGAAGCTTGCTTAATATAGGTGTTGTAGAGCTCCTCGCGCCCTTTCCGAAATGGGGTTACAATAGTCAATCGGGTCAACTGGTGATGACTTATGGTCTTCAGAAGTTGGGTCACTTGAAATGGCGGAAAATGATTTTTCTTCAAAATTTCTGTTCGGGTTTCAAAATTTATTTTGAGCCGACTATGATGTAATGAAATGTAAAATAAAAATAATTCTAAGTTTGGTCGGCCTTATTGGCTAAAATTCTGGAACCTTCCCAGGCGGTGGAAAATTGCCTATATAAGGAAGGCTGTATTATTGTCTTAGGCAGTTCAGAATAGTTCTGGGTAGTAGATCTGGGTAATAGTTCGAGGCTTTGTCCTACAGAATATTGTAAGGGAATGCCCATGTGGCTTTGCATATTGTAATTCTGAAAGTTTGTAATTCCACATTTGTGGAGATAATAAGAAGCCAATTTTCTGTTCTTGCATTTTGTTGTTGTTTCTCTATATCTGTTATGTGTTTGTGGTATTAAGGGGAGCACCCTTCATCAGAAAAACTCAAAACTGAAGAAGGTATTGAAGTTGATGCTGGAGACTGCAACTTAGTGGAAGAAGGAGGCTGAAGCTCAGTGGATGAAGTGGTAGCCACTTCTGTCATTGATACATTGAGCTATGCTAGTGATGATTGGACATTTGATGCATTTGTAGGAGTTGTCACAATCACACTTGAAGCTATCTCCAGGCTAGATGTAGCAACTTTTGCTAGAGAGTGAGGAAGTGAGGCAATTACCTCTATAGCTATCCAAACTGGATCATCTTCCTCATCATTCTTCTTGCCTTCCTTGGTAGCTTCTTCCTCTACTTCTTCTACCTCAACATTATCTATCTGAACTGCTTCTTCTTCTTCTTCATCACTGTCATCTTCAATATCTTTTATTATCATAGTTTCAACACTCAGTTTATGAAGATGATAGATGTTTTTCCAAGTAGAATTTTCACTCTTCACAACCAACTCTATATCCTTGATCAAAATCAAACAATTGTTGAATCTTAGTGTCATCTTGCTCTCATTTTCTATCAATGCCTTATTGATTTCAGCATTTTTCAAACTTGGCATCAACTGTCTTAAGGTTTGAACATATATGTCCTTGACAGTTTTCCTTGCATTGGACCATCTTTTCTTCACTTTGTCTAATAAAACACCTAGGATTGTAGAAGGCATATCATCAGGTGAGTACTTCCATTTTCCCATTTTCTCAATAACAACATCTTCAATTTCCTGCTGCTCTACCTCTGATCTAATTTCATATTTGAGAGATTTGAAATTTGCAATTCCAGATCCTTCTCTCAAATTCTTAATCTTTTCTTCTAATGAGGGAGGAGGCCTTTTGAGTACTATATCATCACTGACTTTACCTGCCTTGCCCCTTGATCTTTTCCTTATGAATACTGAAGTGGGTTGCTCAGATGCCTTGGTGATAGTCACCTTTCCTTTCTACTTTATAGGCACTTGTTCTTCTTTACTCTCATCCTTATCCTTTTCTTCTACAATATCCTCTGCTTTGCCCTCGGTTAACATTAGAGGTGTGCTAGATTGCATCTTGGCCATCCTCTTTCTACCTTTGTTAACCACCTATGGGAGCTTTATACTTAGCTCAATTCTTACCTTAGCTTCATCATATGTTCCAAAGTATGGAACCTTTGGATCAATAGGTTAATTAACTAGGGCTTCAATTATATCCTTTGTCTCATCAATGTTTACCTCATAAGAGGTTTCACCCATACAATCCTATGCCTTACTACCTGAATGTATACTCTATCACAATCAACCATGAAACAAATATCATCTTTATAATCTTCCACCAACTTTTGTGGAATCCAGAATCTGTTATTCATCTTTTCCTTAAAATATTCAAAATAGTTATCCATTATGCTTACAAAATTCTCACCCAATTCTGCAATGTACTCATTTATCTAATAAAGAACAAGCACATCGTTTCTCCATTCTACCGTGCCTTTTGATGGGAAAAACTTTTGAGCATAGAAAAATAAATAAACCAACAGCGAGCCAAACTTACATGGATTATTCTTTGAGGTTTGGATGCTCTCCATATTCTTGTTGAACTGCTTCAACAACAAATCTGCGAGGTCAAATGACAGATTGTTCTTCACAATTTTATAAGCTAGGTCAACTGCTTCACATGGAACACTATTCTGCCGACTTGAACTATATATCTTGTGAGCTATGACACATGTGCCAAATTTTAGTTTTGCATCGATAATACTGCTTATTCTCATACCTCTACCATCCCACTTGGCTAGGGTTTTCTTTTCCAGCTCTACCCGACCTAGGGTTTTAGTAGATTTTGCCTTGTCAAGCATGGGAAGACCAGTGATTCAGTGAATCATCTTCTTGGTTATGTCTACTAGTTGCTCCTACCAAATTTTACCTTCATGCAATCGGCTTAGGATATATCTGATCCATTTTATCTGGAAACTCTGAGGCAAGTGGGTGATGTAAACTAAACCCTTATCTTCCAAATGTTTATGTTCTAGTTTAAGAACACCATCAACACACAGCTCATCATGAATAACATCTATCTCTAGGGTTCCAATCTCTTGAATTGTACACTTAAAATGACTGCGAATGTCATTTACAAGAAGTACCTTTGGAGGAATCTGTGATTGAGCTCCACTCGGGTCTAGGGTTTCTACAATCACTGCCACGAGTTTGAAATCTGATGCTTTCCATTCTCCTTGAGCTAACATTTTCGAACCTTTCTTTGCTTTAGTGCTGAATGATGCCATGGTAGCTTGGTAAACAAAGAAATTCTCTGAAAAACTTTTGCTACAAATTTTCTCTAAATTGCTTGATCACTCAGAAATTTCTCTACTCAATATGTTGATATTCGCGGTGAAGAATGAACTCGATTTCATGCTTTTTGTTAAAATTTTGTGATTAATGCTTAGTAGGAATTAGGGCATTAAACTAGATAGACTGTCATCCACTATGCATTGATTTCTCAGTGAAGATTCTACAACTCAGTCAATATACGAATTCATACTGCTCTGACCTTACTCGGTAACCACATGAAATTAGGTTACTCTCAACCTTGCTCGGTGGTAACTGATACTGACCTTCCTGTGATCCTATTGTATGTTGCATACTGATTTGGATCTTTCTTTCTTCTCAATTCAGGAACTGTTTGGAATTTGTCTATGAAGATACAGTTCCAATGCTTCCTTGGAGACTTAGTTGAAATTGATAGAGCCACCCTCTTCATGAGTGACTTCATTACTTGGACTGGTTTGCTCAGTAGATTTAGGAATCCATTGTTGTCTCATTTGCTTCCTAATGCTATCTGCTTTTGCTTTCTTTTCATCTTCAACTTTTCCTATATTCATGCAATTTTTAGCTATATGACCAAGTTTAGTGCATGTATAACATCTTATGGTAGTATCCCTTTTTCTCAAGTGATGCCTTACACAATTTTTTCCAATGTGTCCATATTCACCACAATAATGACATCTATACCAAGTGTTGTAATCCCAACCAAATATTGCTTTCACAATTTGTTCTGCTGGATTGGGTGTTTTAGATCTGCATTCTGATGCCTTGTGACCTTGTTTGTTACATTTGTGACATTTGCCTTTAAATCTTGGTTTCTCCTTGCATTCATTTGCTTTATGACCATGCTGATTACAATCGTAGCATTTTCCATTGAATTTTGCTTTTCCATTGCTCCAACATTTTTTTGAAGTATGACCTATTTTGCCATAGTGATTACAAGTAGGTTTCTGATTCTTTTGAGTACCTTGTTTGGAGGATTCACCTTCCTCTTTGTATCCAAGTCCTGCTTTTCCTTTTTGCTTATGAAGGTGATTCATATCTTCTTGAGATTTCAACTTTCTCTCATTGATTTATCTTTCAGTGTTTAGGTCATTCACCAATCTTAAACTGATTTTCTTTTCAGATCTCAGCTCTTCTCTTATCCTTTCATTTTCTGATTTCAGAGTCAAGATTTCTTCATTTGCATTGGAGACTTGATCAATAAGGTTTTCTAGCTGAAGAGTTTGATTCTAGATTTCATTGTTCTTTTCATCTATTTCATCTTTCATCTTGTTTCTTTGTTCCAAGATTTCACAAAATTTTGTTGATTGAATTTCCTGTTCTCTTTTCAATTTTCTTACTTCTTCTTGTAGAGATCCATTCTTTTCTAGGATTTCTTTGATTGCATTGTTTGCTTCATCTAAGCTGCTTGAAGAGAAAAAGTCTTCAATCTTTTCTTCAACATACTGATGGTCATTCATCTAATTTGCAAGTTCCTTCCTTCTTTTTAGGGATTGGGAAAGATGCTCTTTTTCTTCCTTGAGTTGAGCTATGGCCATTTCCAAATCTAGCTTTTCATTTTCAATTACTTTGTTAAGTTTGAATATCTCCATTGTCCTAGATCTTTACTTAAGCTGTCAAACTTTATCTTGAGAACCACAAAGCTCTGATACCAATTGTTGGAAATATTCAAGACTAGCCAAGTTACTGAGAGGGGAGGGGTGAATTAGTAACTTCAAAACTTTTATATCAATTTCAGATCTTAACCATATTCCAAATAACATTTAGATCAAAAAGCTAACTGCATGCATGAAAAACTAAAAGAATAAAACATTCATAACACTTTGAACACATAGATTTGGTGACCCAAAAATGTTCCAAATAGAAAGTAAAACTGGGGTGGGGATGATACCCTCAAAACTTCAATACTACAGTATAAAGTTTTCTTGTTAAGGCTTACAATGATCACTTCTAATGATCTACCCCATTAGGAGCAATAAGGACTACTAGGTCCACCTTGTTAGAGGATTTACAAACATACAATAAAGTATGCACTCGGTTAAGAGATTTTACAAAAGACTATTAAGTCTACCCTGTTAAAGGATTTGGGGGTTGAATCACCTATTAGGATGAAATAGTAGATCTCTTACTTGCAACTGTACTTGTTGATTGAGATTCCTTGATGTACTGATCACCTTTTGTGATAGATATATCTCTGTTTCTCCTTATACTGCTATAGCCCTTTGTAATTCTCTTATCTCTGCCTTTCTTGCATCTTCGCATATGCACATATTCTTTCCATTACACACTTTTCACTTTTTTTTCACTTTTACACCTTGCATATGATACAAAACATTGTTTATATATCAATCCAAAATAATTAAAAAGTCAGCTCTTAAACAAGCTAACACAAATATTACTGAGTTGGCCCAAATATAGTTACTTGGTTACTACAAACTAACTCGATGACTTTCTAATACTCAGCATCCACTACCTTACTCGGCATCATCATGCTCTCGGTAGAAGTGGAGGCTTGGTCCATACTAACCACTTGGTTGTAGTTTCAAACTCAATATATACTAGAGACTCGGTATATATAGTGTCACTCGGTAGAAACTAAATTCCCTGTTTACTGTGCTAGCACTCGATAAACACTACTTATCTCATTACTTGGTTAACACTACGAAGCTCAATCTGCTCAGTAAACACTATTCTACTAGATGAGCTCGGTAAGCACACAAAGTCTGAATAAGTGTTATCACTAATGACAAACATAACTTAATGCCAACATTTCCAAATTAGGTTTCCACATTAAATTATGGTGTCATACTTGTGTGAATGTTATTTGATGTTTTTTACTGATAAATGTTTTATATTCTGCAAGTTGATTACTTTTGGATAGTGGACTGCAAGTTTATGTTACCCATTATATGCTAGAGAGACCGAGTGGATTTTTTAGTAGATCTAAGTTTTTTGAAGTGTTTGAAAGTTCAATTTGTACATCTAGTCCTGAGGATAACTGATTCAATCCCCCTCTTAGTTATTCTAAAATTATTCTAACAAGATCTACGATTATGATAATTCAAGATGAAGATCTATGGAAAGATATAAACAGCAATAGAGATGGAATAATTTTCTAAAAAATGTTCAAGTTCCTTGGTGAAAAGGAAATGTGTTACCGAGCTCTAGGTTTGATGAATAATGAAATAAGTGGTCATGATTGATTAAATAAAAATGTAATAGATGAGATTAAGAGGCAAAAGATGTCTATATAAAGGATGATCTTATATGGACAAATAGCTTGAAAGTTAAATATTTGAAGGGTTACTGACTATTGTAGGAGAAGAAGGAACAAAGAGATTTCAAGTGGGAAAATAAGGATTTGATGAAGTGTTGATGCTAGTGGATGATGAATAATTGAAGTGAAGACTGAAGAGCACACAAGGATCTAATTAAGGAAAGAGAGTTGTAAACTATAGGTCAATTTTATTACTATTTCTTACTAGCATTTGTAATAGTCAGATCTCTTAATAGGGTGCACTTAACAGTCTTATTATAAATCCTTGAGAAATGTGACATTATAAAAGAGTGTTTAAAGCCCTCTAGCAAGGCCACTCCTTACAGGGTCAAGATCCTAATAGATCTAAGGTAAATCCATTAATGGGGTCGCACCTAATAGTATATTTCTTAGTAGGTGACAATTCCCATAGTGGTTTTTCTCAAAGTTGTGTTTCCACATTAAATATTGGTGTTAAACATTGTGAATTTTTTGTGTGAATTATTTACTAAAAGTTATAAGTTTATTTACTATTGTCAGCAAACAAAGAACTATGTTGTTACCGAGTAGTACTGAGTTAATAAGAGAAAAAAAATTAAAGGTATTTTGTGATCAGGATTACTAATTCACCCCCCCTCTTCGTAATCCAACAATTGGTATCAAAGATGAGTAATCTGAAGAGATAAGTTTAAAGACTTTAGTTAAAGATTCAAAGATTTATAGGAGAGAGGTACCTAAGTTGAACAAGAAAAGTTTCTCTACATGGAAAAGTAGAATGAAATTGTATATTTCTAGGATTGGAGACTTTGCACTGAACCTGATTGATAATGGCTATACTCCACCACCTACTGGACCTTTGATATTTTATTAGATGAGAGAAAGGAAAGAACACAACTCGGTTATGATAGAAATTACTTCTTCCCTCTTTGATGTTGAATTTAATGATATCAAGGATTGTGTCAATGCAAAAGAGATGTGGGATAGACTCACACTTATCTATGGAGGTGATCAACATGTACAAAAATCAAAGGTTGACAGTTTGAGAGGTAAATATCATGAAATGAGGATGAAATATGAAGAGACCATCACATAATATAGCAGTAGAATAAAGGAAGTTGTTAGTGTCATCAGAGGTGCTAGTGGATCACTAACTAATGAGGAAGTGATAAGTAAGATCTTGAGAACTCTATCTTCTAAGTATGCTATTAGAGTATCTGTAACTCAAGAATTGAGATCTATACCAAATAATAATGTTACTCTTGAAGCCCTAATTGAAAATTTGACTGCTTTTGAGATAAGTAACTTTGATAATAGTCAACTGACTATTGAGACATCCTTCAAGTCATATGTGATAATTGGAACATCAAGAAGAGAAAGAGACAGTCACAAAAATTCATATGGAAATGAGTATGATAGCATTCTAAATGAAGAAAAAGAACAAGAGGGATTGGAAGCACTCCTGACTACCTAGAGGTAAAGGAAAGTATAAAGGCAAGTTACCATTGAAATGTTTTAGTTGTAATACGATTAGAAATATTGCATCTAGATGTCGTGACAATGACATGAATGTTAAGAATGATAAGAGAGACAACCAAAACTGAAGATCCAGAGACTTTAAGTATAAAGGTAAGAATTCTTTCTACCTTGCTAGGAAGGTGTAGCGAATGATGAATCTGATGACACCGAGGAAGGTTATGAAGTAGTCTTTGTTGAAATAAAGGAAGAATCAGATGAGGAAAAATATGAACATGAAAAAGCACTTGTTTCTCATGTAAGTAAACCATACCCTTGGATTATTGATAGTGTTTTTTCATACCATATGACTAGTGATATTGATAAATTCAAGAATCTAGAAGAATATGATGGAGGATTTATTTGATTTGGAAATGATGTTCCATACCCTATGAAAGGAAAAGGATCTATTGTTCTGAATGATAAGATGAAATGTAATGATGCATATTGGGTTAGAGGACTGAACTATAATCTATTGAGTGTTTCACAATTGAACAATACTGGCCACCGACTGGAATTTTAGAATAGAAAAGTTAAGAGATATGGTGTTAATGGAGATCTAATTGGAACATGAGGACAATAAAGATGTAATTTATTTTATCTTGATATTGACACAAAGAGTTGCTTGTTTGCTAAAATTGAAGATGTATGGTTATGGCATAAGAGACTATATCATGTGAATTTTGATAACTTGATCAAAGTTAGTAAGAAGAGTAGATTTAGAGGACTACCGAGATTAAGAAAACCTAAGAAAGCTATGTGCAAGGAATGTCAAGTTGGTAAGATGATCGAATCAAGTTTTCTAAGAAAATATTACTCTATGAGTGTTATTTTGGAATTGGTTCACACTAACCTTTGTGGTACTATGAAATTTCAAAGCTATTATGGAGATCGGTACTTTACTTTTTTTGTGGAAGATTATTCTATTATGATGTTTGTTATGTTTCTAAAAGAAAATTATGATGCATTTCAAATTTTTAAGTGGTATAAGGCTAGAGTTAAAAAATAGGTAAACAATTGAAGTGTCTAAGATCTAATAGAGGAGGTGAATTTATCTCTGATGAATTGATTGTCTTCTATTTTGAGCATGGAATTAAAAGACAAGTGTCTTCATCGAGACTCCACAAAAAAATGGGATAGCTGAGAGAAGAAACATATCTATTGTTGACCATGATAGAACTTTTTTGATTGATAAAAAGGTTGCACAAACATTTTGGAGAGAAGCAATATGTACCATAGTTTACACTCTTAACTGAATACAGTTGAATAAAGGTACAAACAAGACACCTTATGAACTATGGTTTGTAAAAATATCGAATGTAAGTTATTTCAAAAATTTTGGAAGTAGGTGTTATGTATTGAAAGACTTTAGAAATGGAAAGTTTGATTCTAAATGTGATGAAGGAATAATTCTTAGTTACTCTTCAAAGAGTAAGGCATATAAATGTTTAATCAAGGATTCTAAAAAAATAGTTGAAAGTGAAAATGAAAGAGTTGATGAGTTTGAAAAAGAGAATAAAGAGGAAAGAAAAAAGGAACCTAAGGACTATAAAAGATTTGTTTATGTACAAGATGGAAATTCGGTTGACACAACCAAGCAGCAGCAAGTAGGAACTGATGAACAAGATGACCCTCTACCGAGAGATGAGAACACTGATGAATAGGATATCAAACATGTATTGGTAAAGTATGTGAGAAGACACCACTCACCAAGAAGAATTATTGGAGACAAGAATGCATGAGTTATGACAAGAAGTAATTTTACAGATAATACTTGTTTGATTTCTGAATTTGAGCCTAGATTGCTAAAGGATGCACTAGAAAATGAAGATTGGATGAATGCTATGAAAGAAGAGATAGACCAAATTGAAAATAATAATACACTCAATGAAAAAAGAGATGTGATAAGGAATAAAGAAAGATTATTCTATAAATGGTATGCACAAGAAGAAGGTATTGACTATGGTGAAACTTTTGCCCATGTTTCTAGATTAGAAGGAGTTAGGATACTTGCTTATGCAGCTTATAAAGGATTTAAAGTTTATCAAATGGATGTTAAATCTACATTTCTATATGGAATACTTGAAGAAGAAGTCTACATAGAACAACCTAATAGATTTGTTGACAAGCACAATAAGAACATGGTCCTCAAATTGCATAAATATTTATATGGATTGAAGTAGGCTCCCCGAGCATGGTATGAAAGACAACACTCTTATTTAGTAAAGATTAGATTTGGAAGGACTAATGATAACAAAAATTTATACTTAAAATGTGATAAATTTGATGAAATAATGATTGCTGAAATATTTTTTGATGACATTATATTTTGTGGTAATGAGATAATGTCTAAATCATTTTTTGAGGAGATGAGAAAAGAATTTGAGATGTCTATGATAGGAGAGATTAAATTCTTCATTGGACTTCAAATACAACAAGTTAAAGATGGGATCTACATCACTCAATCTATGTATATCAAGGAGATCCTGAAAACATTCAATATGGAATATTCAAAACTAGTTGGAACACTGATGGCTACTACTTGCAAATTGTCTAAGGAATATGATACTAAGGAAGTGAATGATACACTTTACCAATCCATAATTGGTAAGTTATAATATGTGGTACATAGTAGACCTGACATAGCACATTCAGTCAAAATTGTTGCAAGGTTTTTAGAAAACCCCAAGGAGACACATTTGTCTTTAGTTAAGATGATAGTGAACCTATATATCTAGATGCATACAATGTAATAAAGCTATGCACACAAGGAGATCGAGACACCAAAATAGAATGGAAATGTAATGCATTGGGTTCACCAAAATGTATATGGGAAAATAGTGAGAAATGCTCAGATGTAGATCACTCACCAAGGTCCTTAACATACATTAGGAATACAATTCCCCTTACAAAGAGAATCCGATTGGCACAACCAAGAGATTAAGGGTGTCAATGCAAGATTTACACAATGTACAATTTTTGTGTATTCCTTAATAGGATATAATGATAAAAATTAAGAGAAAATTGATATGATAAATTAAAGGATAAAAAATATGATCTATGAAAGTAAATGAAAGGAAAATGAAAGAATGCATGTACCTTGGAACAAGATAGGAATGTTTAAACTTTGGATCTGAATTTGACTTTCATTGAAATGTTAGAATCTAGTGTAACTCCAAGTTTGGGTTTCTAGGACATGTAACTCTCAACTCTATAATTTTCAACCAAAAAGTGTAGGTATAAGCTGGTTTTTAAGAGACAAGTGAAGAGGTTGACTTGTTCATGATAGCTCCAAATCTGATGAACTTTTTTGGGTTTATGTGACTGTGTTTGGTCTTCCTAGATATGAACCTAAAACTCTTTAACTTGTTCTTGCACATAGAAAATAAGGGAAGAATATTGTGGAAAGGGGTTTTCCTTGATCAAACACCTATTTATGAATCAACATTAAAATGAAATTGAAATTACATAAAGGAAAGTAATGACAAAGGAAGGTAGATTGTTGATTCACATTGCATGAAACCCTCATGAATGGACGTAGTAATTCCTAAAATCCATGAAGATGCTTAAACTATTATTGGAATGAGATTTAAAATAAAGGATGGATTCATAAATATATGAATCTATGTTTTCCACTCCTAGGTCTTGATTGTTGTTATGCTTGATAAGCACTTGGAGAGAGAGAGAGAGAGAGAGAGAGAGAGAGAGAGAGAGAGGGCACATCCACTCTGATACCACTCACGAAGGGCCAATTATAAAATTGCATTGCCTTTGTGGGCCAATAAGAAAATAGAAAGGTGTAACTACCTAGCTACAAATATTAAATGCAAGAACTTTCTACAAATTTCTAAAATGCCACCTACCCATCTTCATAAATGAAATGATTTTTTTTTCTTTTCTTTTATTTTTATTTTTATTTTTCTTTCCCACCAATGCACCTTGGTAAACGAAATTACCTTTATTTTTTCTTCTTCTCTTTTTTTTTCTTCTCTTTTTTTTTTCTTTTTTTTTTCTTCTCCTTTTTTTTTATCATGCCCCCTTTTATTTTGTGATGCAAGATGCTCCTGCATCTGACACCCAAGGTAGGAAAATTTTTGTGAATATAAATTCACAAAATGAAGTAGCCACTGCTAATATATTTTTTTTTCTTCTCTTCCAACATCTTGCTGGAACAAGTATCCGTTGTCGATATATTTCTTTTTTCCTTCTTTTCCAACACCTAGTTGGAACAATTATCTGATGTTGACAATACTCCTTTGCAATCAACTTCATCCATCTGTAACTCTCATTCTCCTCTAAACTTATAGGATCTAATACACTTGTAGTAAAATTTGTAATGGCATACAAATCTTCTATTGCATACCAAACATCACTTGCAAAGGCCTCATATAAAACATCATCATTATCTTTGAAATCCATCTCAAAGTAAGCATCCCATGACTCATAAAAATTTACCTCTTTCATATCTTCATCTTTGTTTTCTTCTTTCATGTCTTCAACAAGGCAAGTAACGACTTATTTCCTTTGACCTTCAACCAAAGAATTCCACTCTCCCTCAACTAATGCAATCTTCATTAATAAATCATCTTCTTCAATTGCAGGTTCCTGAATCTTTTCATCTTCATGCTCTTCCTCTTCTTTTGTATCATATGCATGATACTCCACTATAACTTCTTTCTTTTCTACATCCAAAGAATTGCCATCATCTCTTTTCTGATGAATCTCTCTTCTCTTTTTCAGCTCTGCTTCTAATTCAACCACTTGCTTCTTCAAATCCAATATCACAACTATTGTCTCTTCTTGATATCTCTCTTTAATTTTCTCAATTCTAGGAATTCTAAGAATCCATCCAATCACAAAATTTCTCTTCTTCTTTCTCTTCTCCATACTCACATCCTCTAAAGGAAAACTTCACCCAATCCCAAGGTCCTGGTGCAAACTGTCTCATGCTTGGCGATCTATCTACACACTCAAGAACTCCTGCTCTAATACCACTCATGAAGGGCACATCCGCTCTAATACCACTCATGAAGGGTCAATTACAAAATTGCATTGCCTTTGTGGGCCAATAAGAAAATAGAAAGGTGTAACTACCTAGCTACAAATATTAAATGCAAGAACTTTCTACAAATTTTTAAAATGCCACCTACCCACCTCGATAAATGAAATGATTTTTTTTTCTTTTATTTGATTTTTATTTTTATTTTTCTTTCCCATCCATGCACCTTGGTAAATGAAATAACCTTTATTTTTTCTTCTTCTCTTTTTTTTTCTTTTTTTTTTTTTCTCTTTTTTTTTTCTCTTTTTTTTCTTTTTTTTTTTCTTTTTTTTTTCTCTTTTATTTTCTTCTCTTTTTTTTTTATTATGCCCCCTTTTATTTTGTGATGCAAGATGCTCTTGCATTAGAGAGAGATCTTCTTTCTTGGTTGTTAATTCGTCTACATGGCCATCATAGGAGATAAACTTGCATCAACTAGAAAAGATTACCTTTTCTTGAATAGATCTTGAAGAAATAAAGACTTGGAAGTTCTTGAATTAGATGCTTTCCTTCGAATCACAAATCAAAATCCTTAATGCTTGGATGTTTGATTTCTTGAATTCTTGATAACAATAGCTTGCATTTGATCAACTTGTAGCTAGATTTCATGAATAAAAAATGAGAGGACTAGATGTCCTTTTGTACTCATTGTTGGAAATCTAAGGATAAGTTTTGTCATTGGTGTAAAACTATCATAGTTATACTATCAAAACACTAAAGGATTTATTGGAACACTAAAGGAGCTATTGAATATATAAAATAGATATCAGAGTTAGTTATTGAAAGTTAACAATTATCAGATAGAGGGAAAACAAGTATTATAGATGATAAAAAGAAATAGAGAAAATAGTTTATGGATAAGATCAAGATGAAGGAACCCTAAGATCTAAGGTCATGATTATAAATTTCAATGAACATAATCATATAAAAGGTTAAAAGGAGAGATATCAAAAAGATAGAGAGTGGAAAAGAGATATCAGTGAAGAAAAAGAAGCGAAGGAAATAAGAGTTTTAAGATAGAGACAAAGAGAATAAGGGATCTAAAAATATTTTCAAGAAAGCACATACAAGTCAATTATCTTGTAAGGAATCCTAACATAGTTTCTACAAGGTATTGTAAATCCCTAAACCGGGTAGTCTCCCACATGAATTTTGAAGTTCGTTGTATGAACTTTTTGTAAATCCTTTAACAGGGTGAATATCGTATAGGTAGGATAAAATATCTAAATACAGTAGTACAAAAATATTGTAGATACATATAACAATGTATAATTCACTCCTAATTGGGTGAGTCATTCATAAAGTGACATATTGTAGTCTTAACTAGAAAAACTTTTTAGCTACATTGAAGAGTTGTGGGTACCATCCCCATCGTAGATTTTTCCTCTAACCAAGGATTTTGTGACACCAAAAATATATGTGTTATGGATGTGTGAATCATTGCATGAGTTATTTTTATTTACTGTATGTTTTCAATTACAACATATTGGTAATATTGAATAGACTATCAGTAAACTAGGAATAAAACTACATGTTTGAGATTGAAAGTTTTAATTGATGCAAACAATTAAGTACTGATTCACCCCCCCTCTCAGTACCTAATATTTCAAATCAACAATTGGTATCAGAGTTTTGTTCTCTAGAGGGAAAGTTTAACAGCTTAAGAATAGATCTTGGAACATGGAAAGGTATAGAAAAGAAAGACACGTGGAAGAAGCCCTAGATGAAGCCCTTACAGAAAATGAAAATCTAAAGAAGAAGTTAAGAGAATCATTTGCTAAAAGAAAAGAAGTCATAGAATGCCTATAGATAAGTTTGGAAAATCTTGAAGAACTATTAGAATAAAGTACACATTCTGAAGAAGTTGATGTAGCATTTGTAGATCTATTGGAAAAGAACATAGACCTAGAAGAAAACCTATACGAAGCACAAGAGGAACTTGAGAGTCAAGCTATAAGGATGACTAAAATACTTGAATGAATGAAGACTGTCGAGGAAGCCAAGGAAAGCCTTGAAGCCAATAAGATAAATCTAGAAAGAATTATCAAAGACAAATACAACATCATTGAGGGATTACAAAATAGGAATAACACATTAGGTGAACAACTGAATGACACAAATGAAGAAAATAGATAGATACTTACTGAAAATAAAAATTTGAGAAAGGGATTTGAAACCTTAAAGACCAATCTAAAAGTTGAAAAAGAGGTTAATGACCGACTCACTGAGTTTGATCAAAGCATGCAAAGATTTTATGAACAACTAAAAAATTAGAGAAGATATGGAGACACAATCGACCTAGGATATATCAGTGACAACAAACTCGAAATATGTGAATCATCAAAAGAAGTAGCAGAAAATCCATCACAAAATTCAAAAGAGCCTATTGATACACAAGAAAAGAAACCTACAAAACATACTTGTTACAATTGTGGAAATCTTGGTCAAATCAAATATTTGTAGAAATAGATTGGTAAACATAGTAAGCGGTACACCCTTTAATGGACATTGTTACAGTTGCAATAAGTTTGGACATCGGGTAAGAGAATGTAGATCAAGATCCAACAGAATATCATCTGAAGGAAGTTTTGTAGGTTACTGTTACACATGCAATCAGTATGGACATAAAGTTGAACACTATAGATCAAGAACTTTGTCAACAAGAATATCAACCAAAATGATAAGAAGATTGAAAAGAGAAGGAAATCTTAAAGTTATGTGCAAAATTTGTGGACACTTTGGACATATGGCAATAAATTACAGATTGAGAAATCTGAGAGGAAATTCAGGACCACAAGGATCAAATGTTATGGTATGTTTCATCTTTCACAAGTATGGACATATTGCTCAAAATTGTAGATATGGACAAGACAAAAATGCAGATAACTAAGGAAAATAAATGATTAATTTAGAGAAATAAAAAATTAATATGAAGAAAAAGTGGATCAAGAAGGAAAGAGTCAGCAATCAAGAAGAAATCCCTCTAACCTCTAAGGAGGAGGACTCATCATCAAACTAAGAAAGAAATTTTTTGCTTAGGGACCAACAAGAAATTGTCAAATTTAATTGTCCCTTTATAAGTAAAGATATGTTAAATCACATGTTAGCATATTATAGATATATTGGAACTCATACTGGATACATCTAATTAAAATCAATCAGTATTAGATATCATTTTTTTATCATTTTGAAAATAGATAGTTATCAGAGAACAAGTGAAAGGAAAGTAATTGGTGGAAGAGTATCATTATCAAACAAAAGAGATGAATATCAACAAAAAAGTTACCCTTGGAGAAATTTATTGCCTAAATATCCATTTGTACACTTTCAAGAAATAAAGAAGTTTCTACACTATTCATTTGTTACCTTATTTTCTGAAGCAATCGATTGAGTAGCATCTAAGAGTCAAAGAGAAATCCATTGAGAAATATTATCAGCAAGAAATTATTGCAGAAGTGATTGAGAATATTTTTGTGCCCTAGCTTAGAAAAGTTAGTTGAAGTTACATAAGATACTAGCGGAGAACTTGCATTCAAAGAATTATTTGAGCAAAATGGTAGAAACTATTCAAAACCCTGTAGTGGTGAGCATTAACGATGAACCAACACCTGAATTCAAACTATACCCTTTGAAGGAATCTGAGATAGATAATGTTGGATCCCTATCATCATTACTTATGAGATTAATGCTTATATAGGACATTATAAATTTCATTCACAACAAATTTGTATAACTTGGAGAAGAATAAATCAATAAAATATACTACACAGAGCTAAGCGCTGAAGGAAAACTAAAGGATGAGCATAAGCATCTAGAGATGAAAGGATTGATAGATGGTATTTCTACCAAAATTCAATTAATAATAAATTAAATATGTATTGATTCACGTGCATGAGGATTTTATATGGTTAGACAAGGATAAACCAATCAAAATTGCAAAATACCTACTTCATATGGTCACTAGTCTATCGACGGAAGGAAAGAAATGTACCTTCCATGTGAGAAATATGGATGAGCTAAGGAAAATCACTGAGACATATAAGGATGGAAGATTTATGAGAGTTGACAAGGTCAAGGACCTAGAGATTCAATTTTCAATGATGATCATTTTTTACAAAGTTTATCAATCCAATCGACCAAACAACGTACCTGGTAGCATTGTGTATGCAACCTACGTGATAGAAAAGTTAGGCAAATCCTATGATATGGCATACATGTTTCAAAAAAAATTATTTGTGAATATGAATCGACTTCAAATGGATCTGAAACAAGAAGTTAAGTATGGATCATTTATTATTTGTTTATACTTTTATGTGAAGAATTTCTTCTTAGGAATAGGTCAAGTAAATTGGAAAATAGATAGACCAATAATTTATGACATGAATGAGTATATTTCATAATTAGGAGAGGATTACAATAAAACTATGTGTGGATTTTTCAAGGAATTCAAAATTAAGATGAAAACTCTCTATCGAATACCTCCGTCAGTAGTAGATAAATACAGAGATTCAACATGTTTTCTTGTAGACACCGATACATGTATGATCCAACCTGTACAACCAAGAACATCTCAGGTACTGACATTTCGATATGAAGTCACTGATGATGACATAGTGAGATGTGCAGATCATATCTTAAGTTTACCTATTGAAAGGAAAGTGAATGCTTTGGGACATATGAAGAAACATATAATATAATAACATTAGAAATCAAGAAGCCTAAGATTATGAAAAAGAAAGAGAAAATGCTAAAGAAGTTGATAGCCAAATATGGAGAAAGTAAAGAAGAAAGTAGTACTTATTTGGAAGAGATAGAACATCAAGAATAAAGGTCAGTAAAGCTCCCTTCCAAACTAATTAGGAAGAAGAGTTCAACACATAGTGGATCAGTCACAAAGACACCAGCTCTACCTATTATTCAAGAAATTGAAGAGAATTCTAAAGAGGAAACACAACTGAAAACACCAAGTACTATCAGTAGAAAATGTAAATAATTTAATGAGAAAGAAGAAACTTTTAAAAGGAAAATCATCAAAAGGAGGACATCGCAACCTTCAAAGCCAAAATAAAGAACAACAAGGAGTCAAGTGAAAACTCCACCTAAAAAGAAGGGAAATATTGAAGTAGAAGAGGAAGATACTGAATTAAAAAAAGAAATAGTATCATGGGGAAAATGGTCAGGAAGGAAATAATTCAAGATACCAATAGATCCTACATAGATGGAAAATTATATAATAGAAACATGACTATTTGGGAGAATCAACCCTACAACATTTACAAAAAGTTTGGAAGTAGAAAAATAGTTAACTGAAAACACAATTATGAAGCACTTTTATGCATACAACAAGTATCCCAGAGATATCAAGGATAATGTACCAAAGGAATTTTATGAAACATTACATGTAATATGGAATTCATAGTATCATAGAGTTGAGGAAATAAGGAAAAAGGTATTGAAGAAACTCATTCCACCTTTATCAGACAATGACATAGATTTACATAGAAAAGCATAAAAGAGCATTTAGAATGAAGACACTAACAACTATGGTGTTAGTTAATGAAGAACCAAAGTTGCAATAGTATATTTTGTAGTTATGGAAGGAGATACTAAATAAAGAGAAAAATGAAGCCTATTTAGAGGCAGGATCGTCATAAATTGATGACTCATTTACTGTCAATGACTTAATTGGTAATGCATCTAGTGAAACCGATATGTAGACCAATAAAGATGATGTAATTATTGAATATATTACTGATAAAATGGAGAAAGAGGAGGCACCAGTGTAGATGCCAAAATAAAAAGAGACTGAAAAGTTTGATACATCTTTTAACACATCTACTAATCATAGATCACTAGCAACTAATGAAGACATGCAAAACTGACAAGATACTGTATCGATAGCACATCAAGAAAAGTTACCTGAGCATACACTATAGGTACTGAAGAGATATTGAAGGAGATGAATAAGAAAGAATAAGTATTAAAAACCACTAAGAAGAACCCATATGACCTAAACAACAACACCTACCAATTAAACAATCAACCAACAAAGAGCCATAATCTAGGAAGCAACAAGAAACTAAAGATACCAGAAGTAAATACAAAGACAAAAGTGATACCAGTAAACATGAGAAAACATCATAGACATGAACAGAGTTAGGTACAAAACACTAGTAAATTTGACCTAGTTTTTCTACAAAAATTTTTGACCAAAAAATAAAAAGGTTTTGCTTGGTCAGATTATATAAGGAAAACTTTGTTTTTTTCTTTAATTTATGCCTGTATTTTTCGAAATATTGACAAATTCCTTGGTGGTCTAAATTTTGACAAACATAAGCATAACTTTAAAAAAAAAAGGGAATTTCATTTCTCATTTCATTTTTTCGAGCTGGCGAATTAGAAGGGCAGTGCGTGTGCGAAGGAGATTGAGTGGCTGAAACGAATCAAGGAGATTGAGCTTAGAAACCTTAACCTGGGGTTTTTGGAGGTTTTTCATTCTTTCTCTCAACTATTTAATTTACTGGATACCTAGTCAACATTATCATTTTCTTTGAGACTTATTTACTATTTGATTTATGCTTTGAGACTAGTTTTACACCTCCTGATTGCATACATTTTCATACATTTGCATACCCTACTGCAGTTGAATTTTTGGAACTGCATAGATCTAGCCAAGCCATCTATGTTTGATTTGCATAAGATTTCATGGATGACTATCCCCAATTCCAAAGCTCCAACTTGACCACAAGCAGTGAGTATGCTAGCAAAAGTTGAGGAGTCTGGCTTTACATCTACCACTTGCATTTTCTTAAAATTTTCTAATGCCTTTTCAACAAACCCATTTTTAACATATCCTCCAATCATGGTAGGCCATGAGAAGACATCTCTTTGAGGAAATCTGTCAAACAATTTATGTGCCTTGTCTATGTTTCCACATTTAACATAAATGTCTACTAAGGTACTAACAACTAAAACATTTAATAAAAATCCCATCTGCGTTATGCTTTGATGTGTTGGAGATTTTCCAGTAGGTGAGTACTAACTGTATGTTTGTCATTGATGACAACATATGGAAAGTAGCATGCATGGATGACTTATGTAGTAAGCTTTTAGTATATAGCACATTGACATGATATCAGCATGATATCATGGGCACAGAGGTTAAATATTAGTATAGATTGTCATATAGCAGTTGGTGTCAATAGTTTTCCTAATAGAGTAACAGGTAGTGTTCTCTGTATGTTTGTTTGTATAGCTATCATGGAGCTTTGCACTCTTGGATATATGATGAGAAATATTAGTGATGTTATATTCATGGATGCAGAGTTTGATGATCAATAAAAGTGAAGTTATGCAATCGCTATTCACCAATAGCAGTTTCTTGTGTTTGTTCAGAAGAGCCGACAAAGATTATATTGGTTTTGGAGTTGCACATATCATTATGGTATGCACCCTTGGATTTAATCTTAGAGAAGAGTTAGTGATGTTGGGTTAAGAGCGCATAAATTAATTCAGCTTGATGAGAAAAATCCAGTTATTTTGGTAGAGCTGATAGTGTGTAGCATGCATCTACAATTATCTTATTGGATAGGTCCTAGAATGTGGTGCGTGCTTAGTAGAGCTGACTGAATTGTCATTGGAGTTTGTTATGGTTTCTCTAGTATGATTTCAAGGTGGTTCTAATAGGCTAACTTGATTATATCATTTAGAGGAAAGATATTTATAGGCAGTCATTTGTGATTGCTTGAGTGTCGTTCATAGTTGACAAGAAGAGTAGAGAAGAGTGTGTGAAGTGTTAAGCCATCAGAAGAAGGTCTATGTGACCAAGTAAAGTAGTTGTGCTATACATCGGAACTAATCTTGATAGTAGGTTAAAGCACAGTTCACCAAGATCCAAATATAGTGTGTATCTATTATCAAAAGGTTGCAGCCTTCACCCCTTTGAGCAATGAGCTCTCGGATAGTGCATCCTCTCCCCTAATAGGGACTATTGTAAAAGACTCCTAATAGGGTCCAACCCTTGACAAGGTCTACTATACTAAATATATTGTAAAGAAACTCCTAACAGGGTTAAGGATCTTCTAACAAGGATCCTAATACACTAGTGCAAAATATTAGTGGGTGTCAATTCCCACTAGGGTTTTTACCTATTTGGGTTTCCCCATAACCAAAATATTGTGTTGTGTTCAAGTGTTCTTTCATTGTTTTTATGCTTTATGTTTAAGTATACTTAATAGGATAAATAATTGAAACTTGTAGATAATTGATTCACCCCCCCCCCTCTCAGTTATCTCTTGGGACTATTCCTAACAATTGGTATTAGAGCCAAGTGCCTCGGAGAGAAAATTTAACAGCTTGAGGTTGATCAGATGGCATACTTGAAAAAAGACAATCCTAAGTTTGATGGAGAGAATTATCTTGATTGGAAGAACAAGATGGTGACTCATTTGCAATGCATTGCTTTTGAAGTTTTTTATGTAAATATCAAAGAAGTCAAGATCCCTTCCTTGAAAGAGCTTGCAAAGGATGATGCTACTGATAAGAAAAAAGAAATATTTCATCATAATGCAATAGCCAAAGAAGCCCTTATTAGCACCCTATCTAATGGTGAGTTCTCAGAAATAAAGAAGGTAGATACAATCCATAAAATATGGAAACACCTAGAAGACATATTTGAAGGAGACAAACAAGAAAAGGATGCATGCAAAAAGACATGGAAGAAAAGATACAATGCATTAGAAATTTTACTTGAAGAAAACATTAGAGCCTACAAATAAAGGATCAATGAAGCAGTTGCTAGAATTAGAAACAATGGTGGAGAAATTTCAGAGGAGGACATTATGGACAAGTTAATGACTACTCTCACTCCAGAATATGAAAGAAAGATCAACATCCTTGATGAGACCATGCAGCTTACATCAAATTTCAAGAGAGAGACATTGATTAGTAAAATCTCAGCTTTTGAGATTTCAAGACTAAAGACAAAACCTAAAAGTGAGACAGCCTTCAAAGCAACAGTTCATGGTAAGAAATCTGCAAACACTTTTGGTAATTTTGATGATGATGATGAAGAGAAAACACTAGATGATTTCATTTCTATGATTGCCAAAAGAGAAAAGAAAGGAAAAGGAAAATATGAAGGTCAATTGTCATTTAAATGCTTTTCATGTAATAAGATTGGTCACTTTGCATCTAAATGTCCCTTAAGAGCTAGAAAGTTCAAAAATGACTACAAGCCTAAATTCTCTAAGGAATGTTACTATGCTAGAGATGGAGTTTCAGTTGATGATTCAACTGAAGAAGAAATTATATTTATTGCTATCATAGAGAAAATGAATAATAAGACAAATCATGAAGATAAGAAAGAGAAACAAGAGCTAGCATTAATTTCCCAAGATGATGTAAGGACAAACTGGATTATAGACAGTGGTTGTTCACATCACATGATGGGTGATAAAAATAGATTTGTTCATCTGGACAAATACAATGGTGGCATAGTTAGATTTGGAGATAACACTCCTAAATCCATAGTTGGTAGAGGAGCCATTACCTTGGATGGAAACAATAGTACTAATGATGTTCTCTATGTAGATGGTTTGAAACATATCCTTCTTAGTGCTAGATAGCTACTTGGAAAAGGTTATTAGTTGGAGTTCAAAGATGAAAAATGCATCATTAACAACAAGGATGGTGTTATGATTGTATCAAGGTCAAAGACTAGAGGTAATGTTTTCCAACTCAATTCAGAAGCAAGTTGTTTTGTTGCTAAAGTTGATGACAGTTGATTGTGGCATAAAAGACTATGTCATATCAATTTTGATAACATAGTAAAGATAAGAAATGTAAAAGCAGTAAGAGATCTTCCTAGCATAGAAAATCCAGTTGATACTATATGCAAGGAATGTGTGATGGGAAAGCATGTGAGAAATTCATTCAGGAGAAAACAAAATTTAGCAGAGAACAAGTTGGATCTAATTCATACAAACCTATGTGGTCGAACTCAAACAAGATCATACTATGGTGAAAGGTATTTCATTTTGTTTTTTGATGATTATACTAAGATGACGTGGGTTGCATTCTTGAAAGATAAGTCAGAAGCATTCAAGAAGTTCAAAATATTCAAAGCCAAGGTTGAGAATGAATCTGGACTAAAGATAAAATGTTTGAGATCAGATAGAGGAGGAGAATTCATCTCTGATAGATTCTATGAGTACTATGAAGAATATAGCATAAAGAGATAGTTGAGTGCACCTAGAACCCCTCAGCAGAATGGAATTGGAGAGAGATGGTATAGAATCATCCTTGATACAATGTGCACCATCATGATTGAAGGAAAAGTTGCACACACCTATTGAAGAGATGTGGTCAATACAACATTCTATACCATCAATAGAATTCAATTGAGTCCTAGCATTGACAAAACACCATATGAGCTAAGGTTTGGTAATGTTCCCATGGTAAAATACTTCAAAATCTTTTGAAGCAAGTTCTACACCAAGAGGGATGAAGCAGAAGGAAAGTTTGATGCAAGAAGTGATGAAGTTACTCTACTAAAAGTAAAGCTTATAGATGTTTCAATTTAAGATTAAAAAAGATCATTGAAAGTGTTCATGTTAAGATTGATGAAAATTTTATGATTCAAGAAAGATATCATGATTACTCACCCATGATTGAAGAAGAACCAAGACCCTCCACTAGTGAAACAATTATTAAAGAAATGTTTGATAGTATTGATGTGTTATTCAATGACCCTAAGACAAGTGAAGAAGATACTCCTAAGGCTGATGAGTTAGCATCACCTAAAGTTCCAAAGTTTACATCTAGAAATCATTCTAAGAAAGACATCATTGAAGATCAGAGTGGGAAAGTCTTAACAAGATCACAAGCAAAGAACTCAGCTAGCAGTGAAGTAGTATGTTTACTATCTCAGATTGAACCCTTAAGTGTTGAAGATACTTGTAATGATTCAAATTGGCATGATGCTATGAAAGAAGAACTTGATCAGATTATTAAGAATGACACTTGGGAACTAGTCCCAAGACTTAGTGATAAGAATGTGACTGGAACAAAGTGGATATTCAAAAACAAGATGAATGAAGATGGTATAGTAGTAAGAAACAAAGCAAGGATAGTATGTAAGGGATATGCACAAAGAGAAGGCATTGATTATTTAGACACATTTGCACCAGTAAGAAGATTAGAAGCTATTAAGTTGTTTCTAGCTTATGCTACAATCAAAATCTTCAAAGTTTATCAAATGAATGTCAAATCAGCATTCTTGAATGAAGATTTGAAAGAAGAAATATACATTGAGCAGCCAGAAGGATTGACTTTATCAGTGAGACCTGATATGGTATGTAGATTGAAGAAGGCCCTCTATGGACTTAAGCAAGCCCCTAGAGCCTGGTATGAAAGACTTGATGGATATCTAACTAAGATTGGATTCAAAAAGGTGTAGTAGATTGTAATCTATTCATTAGAGAGACATCTGAAGGTCTACTACTTGTAGCTATATTTGTTGATGACATTATCTTTGGAGGTAATGACAAACTAAGTGTAGAATTTTCCAAAGAAATGTAGAATGAGTTTGATATTAGCATGATTGGTCCTATCAAATACTTTTTGGGATTAAATGTGCAGCAAATAGAAAAAAGAATTTTTATTAATCAGTCCAAGTATGTGAAAGTGATACTAAAGAAATTCAAGATGGATGATTGCAAGCCAGAAGGACTATGATCACTAGATGCAAGCTTACAAAAGAAGTTGACTCACCAGCAGTAGATACAACATTGTACAAGTCTATGATTAGTAAACTCATATATCTTACTCAGACTAGACCTGATATTTCCAATGCAGTTGGCATAGTTGGAAGATTTATAGTATAACCTAAGAAAAGTCACCTCATGGTAGTAAAGAGAATATTCAGATACTTGTAGGGCACTATAGATTATGGTCTATGGTATCCTAATTCAAAAAATGTTGACCTTCATGTATACACTGATGCTGATTGGGTAGGATGCGTAGATGATAGAAAGAGTACATCAGGTGGAGTAGTGTTTCTTGGTAATAGACTTGTCACTTGGACAAGCAAGAAATTTTTTTTTATTTCTCAATCAGTAGCAGAAGCGGAGTATGTTGCAGCAGACTTGAATTGTTCTACAATTGTTTAGATCAAATAGATGATAAAGGATTTTGGAATTCAGATTGATTATCCTATTGTTATTCACTGTGATTACACTAGCACTATCAATATGTCTAAGAACCCTATGATGCATGCAAAGACAAAGCACATTGAGATCAAATATCACTTCCTAAGAGAGAAAGTGGCAAAGAAAGAAGTCAAGTTAGACTATGTGAGTACTAAAGATCAATTGGAAAATATATTCACAAAGCCCTTGCCTAAGGATACTTTTGAGTATCTCAAGGAGAAGTTGGGAGTAATTCCCTTCCTTGATTCTGCTTAAAAAGAAAAGAAGAAAAGGCATCAGTCCTCAGGGACTAATGGAAGGTTGACTAATCTACCTTAGGAGTAGTACCAATGCTTAAAATGAATGGCACCCTTTTCCATTGATGTCAAAGGGGGAGTAATATACAGAGTCATGAAAAACAAAAGAAAAGAAGGAGAAGTATACTAAGGGGGAGTAGTATTCAGTCTTTGAAGCAGTTCAATTGAGGAAATGGATAATATTGGAGGTTAGCGCAACAAAAGGAGGATTCATCTTTGGGGGAGTTTTTGATGAGGAAATGGAGAATGTTATAAAATTATTTCTCATTGGGTTGATGGTGGTTTTTCATTCCACATCTTGCCATCAATGCCAAAGGGGGAGATTGTTGGAGATTTGTCGGTAGGCCAGTATTGACTGTATGTTTTTCATGGATGACAACATATGGAAAGTAGCATGCATGGATGACTTATGTACTAATATTTTAGTATATATAGCATGGACATGATATCAGCATGATATCATGGGCGCAGAGGTTGACTGTTAGTACAGAAAGTTATATAGTAGCTGGTGTCAACAATGTTCCTGACAAAGTAACAGGCAGTGTTCTATGTATGTTTGTCTGTATAGTTATCATGGAGCCTTGTGCACTTGGATATATGATGAATAAATATTAGTGATGTTACATTCATGGATGCAGAGTCTGATGATTAGTAAAAGTGAAGTTATGCAGTCTCTATTCACTAGTAGCAATTTCTTGTGTTTGTTCAGAAGAGCCGACAAAGATTATATTGGTTCTAGAGTTGTACCTATCATTACAGTATGCGCCCTTGGAGTTAAGCTTAGAGAAGAGTTAGTGATGTTTGGTTAAGATTGCATAAAGTAATTCAGCTTGAGCAGAAAGATCCAGTTGTTTTGGTAGAGCCAATAGTGTGTGGCGTGTGTCTACAATTATCTTATTGGACAGGTCCCAGAATGTGTTGCGTGCTTAGTAGAGCCAACTAAATTGTCATTGGAGTTTTCAATGGTTCCTCTAATATGATTTCAAGGTGGTTCTAATAGGCCAACTTGATTATATCATTTAGAAGAAAGATATTTATAGGCAATTATTTGTGATTGCTTGAGTGTGGTTCATAGTTTACAAGAAGAGAAGAGAAGAGTGTGTGAAGTGTTGAACCATCAGAAGAAGGTCTATGTGACCAAGTAAAGTATTTGTGCTATACATTGGAACTAATCCAGATAGCAGATCTAAGCATAGTTCACCAAGATCTAGATATAGTGTGTATTTGTTATTAGAAGGTTGTAGCCTTCACCCCTTTGAGCAGTGAGCTCTCAGATAGTGTTTCCTCTCCCCTAATAGGGACTATTGTAAAAGAATCTTAATAGGGTCCAACCCTTGACCAGGTCTATTGTACTAAATATATTGTAAAGAAACTCCTAACAGGGTTAAGGATCTTCTAACAAGGATCATAATACACTAGTGTAGACTATTAGTGGATGTCAACTCCCACTGGGGTTTTTACCTATTTGGGTTTCCCTGTAACCAAAATATTATGTTGTGTTCAAGTGTTCTTTCATTGTGTTTATGCTTTATGTTTAAGTATACTTAATTGGATAAAGAATTGAAACTTGTAGATAAATGATTCACCCCCCACCTCTCAGTTATATCTTGGGACTATTCCTAACATGATGGATATCAATGCCTTGTTCCAAAGCTCCCATTTTGTCACAGACTGGAAGGATTCTTGCAAAGGTTGTGGAATTTGGCTTTACACCTGCTAGTTGCATTTGTTTAAAATTTTGTAGAGCCTTTTCCACAAATCCATTTATTTCATAGCCTGTAATTATTGTAGTCCATGAGACCACATTTCTTTGAGGTATTTTGTCAAATAGTTGACGTTCCTTGTCTATCCTTCCACATTTTGCATACATGTCTACCAGGGAGCTTGCAACTATAACATCTGACAAATATCCTTCTTCCATTATCTTTTGATGAATGTCCATACCCTATTCCAAAGCTCCCATTTTGACATAGACTGGAAGGATGCAAGCAAGGTTTGTGGCATTTGGCTTTACACCTACAAACTGCATATTTTTTAAAGCTTCTAAAGCATTTTCAACATATCCCTTTTGTGCATATCCTCCAATCAATGCAATGAACAAAACCACATTTCTTTAAGTTATTTTGTCAAACTATTTTTGTGCCTTGGCCATGCTTCCACATTTTTCATACATGTCTCCTAGGGAACTTCTAACTACAAAATTTGACAAAACCCCCCCTTCCATTATCCTTTCATGGATGTCCATACCCTATTCCAAAGCTCCCATTTTGGCACACACTAGAAGTATGCTGACAAAGGTTATGGAATTTGGATTTACATCTGCCAATTGCATTTATTTAAAAGTTTTAAAAGCCTTTTCAACAAATCCAGTTTGAATATATCCTACAATCATGGCATTCCATGAGACCTCATTTCTTTGAGGCATTTTGTGAAATAGTTCACATACCTTGTCTATACTTCCACTTTTGGCATACATGTCCACCAGGGAAGTTGCAACCACAACATTTGGAGAAAATCCTCTATCCTTCATGTTCTGATGGATATCTATGCCCTATTGTAGAGCTCCCATTTCAGCACAGGTTGTAATCATGTTGGCATATGTGAACTAATTGGGTTCAAAACCTATTCGTTGCATTTGGTGAAACAATGTGATTGTCTCATGAGGATACCCATGTGTTTAGTATGCAGAAATTGTCATATTGAGACGTTGTCTCATTCTTTGATTCAGTCAAACACTTTAAGTGCATCCACCAGGCTTTTGCACCTATCATACATGTTTATAAGCTTATTTTGAAACCTTGTAGAAAATGTAAATTGCCTGGGAACGATGAAAGAGTGAAAAAAATTTCTTTGTGAAAGGGCATTTTTGAGATTGTAGATTTGTGACGATTGAAGATATGAAAATAAGGCTCCATCAGGTTTTTGTGTAGTGAGTAGAATGTGTAGGGCTTCCTTCAACTGTCCCTCTTTACATAATGGTTTGAGATTGATGTGAGTTTTTGATATCAATAGAATTGTATGACTATTATTCAATTGACCATAATGATATTACAAGTAAGCTGGGAAGCATTTCCACTCTCACTCACTGATCTGGTTCCTCGTATAAATTATCTCTTTCAAAGTAATGGTTGAATTTTACTATTGAGGTTTTTGTTCAAAATGCTACTATAGCAGTGGACCCTTCAGAACATATTCAACTTCCATTTTGCCTATAAACCATTTTGAATAGGGTTTCTTCTAAATTTGACGACACCAAACCCTCTTGTCCCACTACCAACAATGAAAGAAATCCCCCAATACACGCGTTCATTGAGTTTTCCCCCAATACATGTGTTCATTTAGTTTTTGTGTTTAAGTAGTGGAACTTCCATGGGGAGAGACTCAATCTAGAAGCTTGCATATTATGATGTTTGGTTTTGGATGATAGTATTTTGCTGATGATTTTAAGGGATGTTGGGTTTTGGATGATAGTATTTTGTTAATGATTTTAAGGGATGCAGTTAAGCTTCCTACGAAATGTATTGTTGATCAAATTTTAAAAAATGGAAAACAAAACAGATTTTTGTAAAATTTTCATCATTTATTCTTCATGATTTGCATATTTTATAGTCGAAAACCACAAAAAAATTGTAAAAAAATTGTTGTGTTTTCACAAATCAAAAAAAAAAGTTTCACATTTTTTGATCTTTGGTGAGTTTTGTAGGGAGCTTAGCCACCATCAATTTAAGGGGGACAAGTTTATTTGGAACTAACGAAATACTGTTAGTCCCTTGAAAGTCCCCATTACTTTGGAGATGATAGTTTTCTTTCCAATTAATGGAGGGATTATTAGTTAGTTGAAATGGTTGAGATGAAGTCTTATAACTCTATGAGCTTTTAATTCAGTCTTATAACTCTATGGGCTTAGGATTCAAACACCCTTTATTGAGAACTCCAATATTTCTAAGGTCTTCTCCTCCCAGATTGTTTGTACACCAACTCCTACATCCATGCCTCAAAACCAGTATTTTCATGCAACTTGGACAGTGTGACTAAGATTTTTCTTTCTTGGCAACCAAAGAAACTCACCCGATCTTCTACTTCACCTTGGGGCTTCTATAGATGTGTTTCTACCTCTCCATGAGCTTTTAGTTGAAGAAACCAATGTATTCAACTCATTGTAATCTCCTTGCAATGCTCTGTCATCCCTAACCATGCTCAGTCAGCTTGCCTAGGGCATCATTGAAAACATAGAAAATGAGCTTCCCAGGGCCCCTCCTTCTCCAAACATATAGTACATGGAGTCTCCTCACCCATTCCAAGAGCCCATACAAAACTGATGGTGGAATGATGAGCCAAGACTCCATTTGTTCAACCTGCCTGGTTCAGACTAGCGACAGGGTACTTAACAAAAGAATTAACAAAACTAGTTGGAATGCTTCAAAACTCAAAACAAAAACAACATAGAATCACAAAACAACCTCTACTAACTTGTCCAATAGACACTGTGAGCTATCTAATCCATTAATCAACTAAAAAAAAAGAAACAAAAAAACTCAAGAATTCACTGAAACCATGTTACTCTACAAATCTTCTTAATTCCAAATGTTTTTCCCCCCAACCTTTTGCAGAGGTCGAGGGAGGCCTCTTATAGTCAAAGATGCAATGGATCATGTCAATGGATCATGTCAATTGATCAGAAAGAGACATAGTATAACTTTTGATTTATCTTTAGTAACTGATCCAAATAAAGAAGAAAATTCATTTACAAGATCACCTTAGTTGTCTAAACCAGAGACAAGGACATCACAGAGATAGGGACATTACAAAGAATATTTTATTATGAGAAGATTGTAGCAATATGATCTTCATGACATCTATAGATTAGACTTTATATTAAAACACTAGATTTAATCGAAGTCTATGGTTCAAGAAGATAAGGATATCGGTATTTATTTCACAGAAACAAGAACCTTGCAATTGAAATATAAGAATTGAGTCCCAAATCTCATAAGATCAGACAAGGGACAATACAATGGAATAGGAATCTCCTATTTGAGGTACTCTATCAAATAGTTGATGTTTATGCTTTGTTCCAAAAATCTCATTTCCTAGTTGACCACCATAGAGTAGAAGTGATATTTTAACTTGTTTGTCAAACCACCAAACTAGAACTAAAGAAAATCAAATAAAAAAAATAGAAAATGCTTTTGGTTGATGTTTCTCACTGATTCACCAAAGATGCTCTTGCATCAAGTGCTCTATTGGTTTAGTCATAAATTATAGCTAATTCAACCTACTCAAATTATTCTCAATTATCAAACTAATACTTTCTCTAAATTCAAGTTTATCCAAGGATGTGCCCCAAATCCCTATGAAGTCAGATTGCAAAAATTTATCTGTACAGGCTTGGGCAAGAACAAACACCAGTAAAAATACTTCAAAAACATAGTTTTGTTGATTCCAAGTTGAAGAATTTCTTCATTATGGTAGCCTTGATTCTATGGTCTTAAATCGGATAGCCTTATTACATCATTTAAAACCATTATTGATCATTTCCCAATCCCCTAACCTATGACCAAATCATGAGAAAGAAAAGGACATAACACAACCCTACCATGATTGGGCTTTGAGCATTTAATCTACCAATTACTAATAGATTAAGCATATTATTACTATGCTTAATGTTCCATTTAAATGCATTGAACACAAAAAACAAATTTACAAAACTGAACCAATGAAATGTTTACAACAAAGGTCTAATAGAACTCCCAACAATTCTTAAACATATGTTATCTGATATGATGAATTCTTGAACAATTAAGGTTCGAGTAGACATAGTTATTCATAGTTGTTTGTGTGGTACAAGGAAGATTTGTCTAGGTCAAATATTCCTTCATGCTAGCATTAAAAATCAACTAAAACTTTATTAATAATTCATCATATCAGATAAAGTATGTTTAAGAATTGTTGGGACTAGTCCTTTGGTGTGTATTGAACAGAATAGAATTTTCAACATATTATTATCATTCTATTTCTTTGTTGTAAACATGCCATTGTTTTAGTTTTGTAAAAAAAATTGTGAATTAACATGCCATTGGTTCAATTTTGTAATTTTTATTTTTGTTGTAAACATGCCATTGGTTCAGTTTTGTAATTTTTTTCAGGAACAATCTAGCCAGTCACTGTCTACACAATACCAGTTACTCCTTTGGTATCACAAACAAAAAAAACAAAAAATTTCTTACATAAACAAGTAAAACTAATGCCTGGAAATGTTCTTACATTACCACCAAGAAAAGATCACATTCTAAACTTTCAAATCAATATGCTGGTGTTTTGACTATACCTACGAGATAGTGTACTCCAAAATTGCAAAGAAATTAAGAGTACTCCAAATAGACTACCCTCTACAAAGAACCAACTAGAATCTATTAACCAACCTTGTAACTGTCAAATCATTATGCTTTCAAATCAATTACCTATCGGCGTATCCCTTGTGAGGGAGAGAAGCCAAAAACATAAAGAACATACACATAAACATGATAGCTGAAAAACTTAAATGGAATACACCAAGAAGTACCAAATGATGAATGTTCAATTGTTGTAATGGAAAAGTAATATCAGAACCATCCATTTCTAGAACTTGATTTTTCTATAGTCCTAATGACTTTTCTTATTTCTTGTCTGTGCTTGGCGACAAGATTTTGAACATTGTTGACATACTTAAATGGAATACACAATACCAAATCATGAATGCTCAATTGTTGTAATGGAAAAGCATTAGAACCATCCATTTCTAAAATTTGATTTTGTAGAGTCTTAATTATTTCTCTATAGTCCTGATGATTTTGAAATTTTTTGACAAAGAGTGTTTCTTTTTTTTATTATAGTATAAATGATTTTTATATAGTCATAATGATTTTTATTATTTCTTGTCTTTTGTCCCTTTTTTATTTCCTATGTCTATGCTTCGTGACAGGATTTTGTCACCTTCTTTTGATGGTATATTTCATTCACTCTATGTGGAATATTATTTTGTTCACTATTTTATTTCAGCTTGATATTTCTTTCATTTTTCATATACACAGAGACTACACATTCTGATAAAAAATGAGCTATTTGATTTAGGTTTACTTTTCATTATTGTAAATGGTTAATATTTCTGATGGTACTCCTTGTTGTATTCCATATAAAAATAATGAATGTAGTAACGATGGTGTGGTGCATTATTGATATAGGCTCAATGACTCTTGTCAATGTACCAAACTATCAATGTGGTGGTGGGCAGTGTGTGTTGTAGACTTCACGGACACAAAACAACCCTGGACGACAATTTTGGTGTTGCCCACAAACAAGGAGAAGGCAAATAGCCTGGCTAATAAATTGGGAGATTGGTTTTAGATATAATCTTTAAGTATAATTTTTGGCATAGATGTAGATTGCTTAGTCATCTCCTATGAATGCCATTGAAATATTGTGTGGCTTATTCTTTCTTTTGTTCAAACTCGGGAAAATCTTTAGAAGTGGAAAGTTTTATTGAAAGGTTAATGACCTTGAGAAAGAACATGTTTGTGTGAAATAAGATAGAAAATGTGTGACTGTTTGTTAACAATAGTGACATAATATTGTTGTGCTTAATTTGATAAAAAAAAATTTAAAAGTTAAATTTTATGTCGCTTTTTCCATGAACAAAGAATAGACATATCGACGAGAGTGCTATATTGATGTAGGAGCATCTCGGCTCCTTGGCAATCCTGTGTCACCAAAAACATTTTGAAGTTTGTTTGTGTTGCTCAGTTTCTTCTTTGACCGAGTTGGTTGGTAGTTGGTTGTTTTCCTTTGGTTACCGAGTGTGGTCGGTTATCTCCTGGGTGGTTGGTTATTTCACTGGCGCTCGGTGATGCTTGTCTATTGCTTAGTCATCCTTGTTCATTGAGTAGTTTCTTTTGAGTTCATGTTGAGCTGAATTGTGCATTTATTATGGGTTGTAACATCATTGGGAGGTGTGTGGTCCCAAATCTAACTGTTCCTTCTGTTGATTGTGGATCTAAAGGGTGACTTAGTTCAGTAGACTCTTGTATAAATGTAGTTGTTTGGTTGTAGTTTAGGGGTAGTTTTTGATAGAATATAGAATTAGAGATTTTGATAGAGCCTTGCATGTTTGAGGACTTTTGCAATTCATTGTAATACAAGGTCATAACTAGGAAGGCCTTACAGCCTGGCACATATGGTCCTATTTGATGAAATATATGGTTGATCTTGCATTCTCTCTCTCAATCTTGTTGTTTATTTGCTTCCACATGTGTTTAGAAGGCTTGGATCATTAGGGTGTGTCATTTTTTGGACCCTCTTGACCCCTACCTTGCATTAGGTGGTATCAAAGTGAGGTGAGATCTTGATCTAGGTCTACAGATCTAGGTTTGTAGGTTCTCTTGAAACCCTAGTTGATTGTTGTGGGGTAGAAGATTGTGATTTGACTTGCAATTGTAGAGGGTTGTCAAGATGGTTCATGGTAGGTGACATGTAGACCCAAGATTGGTGGATATGCTAAGGCATATTGCTGCTAGGTTACAATCCATTGAAACAACCAAAAGAAGAGGCAGACATCTTGAATATGTTAGTGATGATGAAGTTGAAGAAGAACAGGTGAATGCAGAACCTGCACCTGTTATGGATCAAGGTGAAGAAAGATTTTTGAAGGCTTTGACAAGTCTGAAGTCTACAACACACTTTAATCCTCCTAAGTATGGTGGAAAGCTAGATTCTGATGAATTGGTGGACTGGATCACCGAGATGGAAAATTATTTTGACTATGAAAACATTCTTGAAGACAAGAAAGTGAAGATTGCAAGCACAAAGTTGAAAAGCCATGCATCCTTATGGTGGGAACATATATAGATGGATAGGAATAGGAAAGGCAAAGACAAGATCAAGGTATGGAATAAAATGGTAAACAAATTGAAAGGAAAGTTCTTACCTTGCGATTATCATATTAACCTAGTTTGGTGAATGCAAAGTTTGAGGTAGAAAGATAGCTTGGTAAAGGAATATACTGAGGAATTATATAGATTAGATATCAGATCTGGACATGATGAAGATGATGTGGAAAGAATTGGTAGATCCCTGAATGGTTTGAGAATTTCCATCCAAGAGGAAATTAGTAAGGTCAAGTTGGAGAGCATTGAAGAGGCTTATCAATTTGCATTGAAGGTTGAGGAGAAATTGAACAAAAGACATGAGCAAAGACAAAGAGGTCAAGGTGGTAGATTCCCTAGAGGAAGAGGTAGGTCTAATAGTGAAAATGGTAGATCTAAAATAGAAAAGACAAATCTAGACAATGGAAAGACTGAGTGGAAAGGTGAAATTTTATCTAGAGGTAGAGGCAATAACTACTGAGGTGGTTATAGTAGGGGAAGTTTCTGAGGAACTTGTTACAATTGTGGAGAAGGACATAGATCTTTTGAATGTACACATGCAAGTAAGAATGTTGGTAGTAGTAGAAATGCTTTGGTGCAAGAAGAGTCACCGAATGAACCTGAGAAAGAAAATAATTTAATGGTAACGAGAGCATTGTGGAATGAAAGCAAGAAGGAAGATCTGGTAAGGAAAATTTTGTTCAAGACTAGATGTAGAGTTTCTGATAAAGTCTGGAAGGTAATCATTGACAGTGGTAGCTCAGAGAATTTGGCATCTGAGGAGATGTTCACAAAGTTGTAGTTGGAAAGGTTGGTACATCTGAAGCCCTATCAGATTTCATGGATCAAAGATGATCATACACTCCTGGTAAGTGAACAATTTTATGTGAATTTTAAGATTGGAAAGTACTATGATAAGGTTTTATGTAATATCATGCCTATGGATTCTTCCCATATTTTGTTGGTTAGACCTTGGAAATATGATAGATATGCTATATATGATGGAAGATTGCATAAGTATACTATTGTGGCTGACGGAAAGAAAAAAATCTTGTTACCATTAATGGAAGAACCTATTAGTAATGTTTGCACATCTGTGAAATTTTGTTTGATGGAGGGAAGAAAGTTTTTTAACTCTTTGAAAAAGAATGATGCATGTTTTGTTGTGATCCCTAACAAACTGAGTAAGAAAACAAAGGATAATGTCCCTGAGGAGATTGATAAGTTACTCACCGAGTACATTGATATCAATTTTGATAATGTACCTAATGGGTTTCCACCAAAAAGAAGCATTGATCATTATATGGGTCTAATCCCTGGAGCTAGTTTACTGAATAAGGCACTTCATCAGTTGACACCTACTGAGAATTAGGAATTGAACCGACAGATTCAAGAGTTGTTGGAGAAAGGTTTGATAAGAGAAAGTTTGAGTCCTTGTGCAATACTTATTGTATTGGCACCTAAAAAGAATGGAGAATGGAGAATGTGTACTGATTCTAGAGCAATCAATAACATAATAGTGAAGTATAGGTTTCCTATACCGAGAATAAATGACATAATAGATAGTTTCACTATAGCAAAGTATTTCACCAAAATTGATTTGAAAAGTGGGTATCATCAGATCAGAATTAGAGAAGGTGATGAATGGAAGACTTCTTTCAAGAAAAAAGAAAGTTTGTATGAGTGGTTGGTTATGCCTTTTGGTTTAACTAATGCACCAAGTACTTTTATGAGGCTGATGAATGAAGTTTTGAAGAAATTCTTCGGTACATTTTTTATTTTATATCTTGATGATATTATGATATACAATAAGACTAGAGAAGAACATTTGTTGCATGTTAGACAAGTTTTGTAGAGATTAAAAGAAGAAAAGTTGCATATAAATCTGAAAAAGTGTTCATTCATGAAAGAGGAGATTATGTATTTGGGATTTTTTATTTCAGCTGATGGTTTGGAGATGGGTCCTAAAAAGGTTGATGCTATTTTGAATTCACCTACACCTATGAATGCTAGTGAGGTAAGATCATTTCATGGTTTGGCAAGTTTTTACCGAAAGTTCATAAGGAATTTAAGTTCAATTTCTAATGCTATGACTGAGACTATGAGAGGAGACAAAAGAGAATTCAAGTGGACACATGGAGCTAACAAAAGTTTTGAGACTCTAAAGTAGAAGGTTGTTGAATTACCTATTTTGGCATTCCTTATTTCAGTAAGGTATTTCAAGTAGAATGTGATGCAAGTGGAAGTGCAATTGGAGCCATGTTGAGTCAAGAAGGTAAACTTGTTGCTTTCTTTAGTGAAAAATTGAATGATGCTAGAAGGAAATATTCTATGTATGATCAAGAATTCTATGCTATTGTTCAAGCACTAAAGAAATTGAGACATTATTTGATACTGAGTGAATTTTTTTTGTATACTAATCATAAGGCTTTACATTATTTGGGTAGTTAGAATAAGTTGAATTAGAGACATATGAAATGAGTTGAGTATTTGCAGAGTTACACATTTGTGATAAAGTATAAAAGTGGAGTCACTAACCGAGTTGTTGATGCATTGAGTAGAAGAAGATCTTTGATGACCAAGATGGAAATTGAAGTTCTTGGTTTTGATGAGATGAGAGATTCTTATGATTTTGACCCTGAATTTTCTAAGCCATGGAGAAAGTGTAGAACACCTATTCAAGATCAATAAGATACTAAATGGGATGAATATTTTATTCAAGAAGGTATGTTGTTTAAAGGTACTCAATTGTGTATACTGAGAGGAATAATGAGAACTAATTTGGTAAAGGAGAAACATAGTAATGGTTTGGTTGGACATTTTGGTATTGATAAAACATGGAATTTGCTTAAGGAGAAATACTATTGGCCGCAGTTGTATAAAGATGTTTAGAAATTTGTGAAAAGTTGTGGAGATTCTCAAGTTGCAAAAGGAGTAAGTTAGAATATTGGATTGTATGTACCAATTATTGTACCTGAGAAACCTTGGATTGACATTAGTATGGATTTTGTTCTTGGCTTACCAAAGATAGTAAGAGGTAATGATTCTATATTTGTTGTTGTGGATAGATTTTCTAAGATGGCACATTTTATACCATGTAGAAAGACATCAAATGTAGTACATGTAGCAGATCTTTTCTTTAAGGAATTTGTCAAATTGCATGGATTACTGAGGAGTATTATCTCTGACTGAGATAGTAAATTTGTTGGATACTTTTGGAAAACCCTTTGGAAGAAATTTGGCACTGAGTTGAAATATAGTTCTACATTTCACCCACAAACTAATGGACAGACTGAAGTTGTGAACATAAGTATGGGAAATCTTTTGAGATGTTTAGTTGGAGACACACCGAGTAATTGGGATTCTGTATTGGCACAAGCAGAGCTTGCATACCATAATTCAATAAATAGAAGTACTAGAAAGACACCATTTGAGATTGTGAATGGCACACAACCGAGAGGTATATTTGATTTGAGAGACATTGCTGATGAAAGTAAGAGAAGTGCTGAAGGAGTAGAATTTGTTGAGTATATGAAGACATGGCATGAAGATGTGAAGTTGAAGCTGGAAGAGAGTAATCAAAAATACAAAGATAGAGTTGATAGATCAAGGAGAAATAAAACTTTTGATGTTGGTGATGAAGTGATGGTTCATTTGAAGAAAGGCTAATTTCCTATTGGAACACATGGGAAGCTAAAGATGAAGAAGTTTGGACCTTGCAAGATTTTGAGAAAATTTGATAGTGGAAATGCATATGAAATTAAGTTACTTGATGACATGGACATATCACCTATTTTCAACATTGTTAATTTATATAAATATCATGAACCTGATGAAGAAGTGGTAGTACTGACAGAATATCCTAAGAAGAAGAATGAAGAAATTGAATAGATTTTGAAGGAAAGAGTTGGCAAGAGTACAAGACGAAAACAATATATGGAATATATTGTAAAATGGAAGAACAAACTGATGGAAGATAGTTCAAGGATTTCATAGTCTGAGTTGGATGCATCTCGGATCATACCTACCAAATGATTTGGAGAATCATTTCAAAATAACCCCAAGTGTCTGATGCAGGAGCATCTCAGGTTCTTGGAAATCCTGTGTCACCAAAAACATTTTGGAGTTTGTCTGTGTTGCTTGGTTTTTTCTTTCACTGAGTTGGTCGGTAGTTGGTTGGTTTCCTTTGGTTACTGAGTGTGTTTGGTTATCTCCTAGGTAGTCAGTTATTTCACTGGTGCTCGGTGATGCTTGTCTGTTACTTGGTCATCCTTGCTCATCGAGTAGTTTCTTTCAAGTTCTTGTTGAGCTGACTTGTGCATCTATTATGGGTCATTTATTTAATGTTGGAATCCATCATTGGGAGGTGTGTGGTCCTAGATCTGACTGTTCCTTCTGTTGATTGTGGATCTGAAGGCTAACTCAGTTCAGTAGACTCTTGTATAAATGTAGTTATTTGGTTGTAGTTTAGGGGTAGTTTTTGATAGAAGATAGAATTAGAGATTTTGACAGATCCTCACATGTTTGAGGACTTATACAATTCATTCTAATACCAGGCCATAACCAAGAAGGCCTTATAGCCTGGCATGTATGGTCCTATTTGATGAAATATATGGTTGATCTTGTGTTCTCTCTCTCATTGTTGTTTATTTTCTTCCATATGGGTTGAGCAGACTTGGATCATTAGGGTGTGCCATTATTTGGCCCCTCTAGACCCCTTCCTTGCATCATATATAGTTGATGTTTATTCTGATGATTTCTAGTCACAATTTTGACAATAGTTGATGACTCTTATGACCAACATTGGTCATAGAGATAAACGGTATAGCCGATAATTCTTCCAAGTTGAAGCAATTATTTCGATGTCGTTGTCGTTGATAATTCAACCACTACTGACGGTGCAATTTTGATGGAGGTTTGATGTGTCGTATTATCGACAAAAAAACCTTGACAATAGTTATGGTCATTTGGTCGACCAATTGGTATCAAAAATTTGACTAATCCTCATCGAAAAACAAGCTAAAATTTACTAGTGAAAAAATCAAGAATAATAAATGACAAGGATGAGAAGAAAGAGAAAGAGAAGAAAAATGAAGACAAGAATAATGATGACGGCAAAGATAAAGATGTCAATAAGGAGCAAAAGAAATACAAAGGAAAAGGGAAGCGTGAGGAAGAAGAAGATGATGAATGATGAAGAAGATAGTGATGACCCCCAATTTGAGATATTGAAGCAAGATCTGAGGAGAATGAAGAAAAATAAAGATGAAGAAGAATATGCATGAGTTTTACACTTGAAGGAAAATATGGAAAAGAAAAAGGCCAAGAAGCTAAGGCGAAGGGTTCTTAACAGAAAAATTAACATATTTCAAGACTTAATGTCAGATGTAAATGTTGATGAAGATGACTCACTAGAGTAGAATTTAAAGGTATACATTGATTAGATCAATGGATCTTGAACTGATTTGGAGCAATAGATTGCTTGTGTAGAAACTAAGAAATTATAAAATCAACTTGTACAAAAGATATTGACAAAGATAAAAGTTTTGAAAGTTGAATTGTCAAAGGCTATTGAAGTTTGGAAAGGAATTTTATCAAAGGAAAAATCAATGTACAATAAGTTATATAATTTTTCATAATTCACCAAGGATGTAGATAGTAAGATTACCGAATCTCATAATGAGCTAGTGCAACATATTGACAATCTACAATTGACAAAAATTTTTTTTGTAGATCATTAGACAAAGTTGACAGAACTAATTTCAAAGGAACATGAGTTTATAATAGAGAAAGATGGGTTACACAAGAGGATTTTTGAAATACAAGCTATCATTACACCTCATATAGCTATAATTCAAGCCAATATAGAAGAAGAAAAGAATATTATAAAAACACCAAAACTTAGTTCTATAGAAAAATTAGAAGAGCTAGCATCAAATTTGAATGGACATATAATTGGTTTAACTGCATTGAAAGATTCATGGAACACTATTCTGTAGAATCCAGGAGATAGGTGCAAATTCATCATAGAGAAATTATAGAACTTGTGCACCCCAAAAAGTCTATATATCATTTGGAATTGATTTCCAAAAAAAGGGGGAGAAGTAAGTGTTAGGAATGGGAACACTGAGAGGGGGGGGTGAATCAGTGTTCACTGTATTTTAACATTTTACTTTAATCTCTATACTGAACTTAAATGCTTAAGTACTAAAATAAACATTCACATATACATGAAACATGAATTCAACACATGACATCAATATGATTATGGGGAAATCCAAATAGGTAAAAACCCCGGTGGGAATTGACACCCACTAATATTATGTACTAGTGTTTTGTGATCCTTGTTAGAAGATCCTTTACCCTGTTAGGAGTAGCTTTACAATGCTTTAAGTACAGTAGGCCTTGTTAAGGGTCAGACCTTGTTAGGATTCTTTCACAATCATCCCTATTAGGGGAGAGGACACACTTTCCAAGATCTCACTACTCAAGTGGTGAAGGCTACAACCTTCTGATCTCAGATATACACTATATCTGCAGGATGAACTGTCACTGTGACACTTCTTGTCAAATTAGTTCCTTTGATGTGCTGATGCTTTGACCTCTAGAAAATCTCTAATACATCTTCTAGTGTCTTCATACACATCTTCTCTTCTTATTATATCTCCTTGTCAACTTCCATGCTGAATACAATGGGCGCACCTTATATTTATACGCTCATACAAAATAAACAACTAGGTCGGCCCTATAACTAATTACAAACAATGCTTCAAAATGAATTAGCTTAAGAATGATTAAAATTATACATATAAACATGTTGGAAACTTAAATATAATGGGTGCATAGCCTTTACAACATTACATTATAACCGCAAAACAAAATACTAACTGTCAGCTCCATGCTATGTTCTCTGCTGGCACACACTAGCTGTGCAACTTCAACTGACTATAACTTTCTCATACTTGCACATATGATCATGCGCTCATAGACTAAGAAAGAATATAGTCTAATAAAATTAACTTCTAGGGTGCATACCATAATTCATCTGTACACATGTGCACTGATGCTTTGAGTTGCAGGAACTCTGTACACTGTCCAGTCTTCAACACTTAACTAATTTTTGATCTTTTATTCAAGTGTGCTAACTCCAAACTGCTATATGACTTTGTTTCCATAATAACAACACTATATCTAGTCATGTACCTCAGTATATACAACTTTCCAACAATCTCCCCATTTTTCATTGATGGCAACAAAGGAATATGGCCAAGTTGCTAATTGTCCTTTAACACAAAAAACTTTTGTCTTCTATACATTTCTTATACATAATCTTATATCTCCCTATACATATTATACTCCATATTCTATACACAACTACCCCTTTGACATTAATGACAATGGTGTACCAAAAACTATATCTGCACATACTGACTTAGGGAAAACATCTGGATATGCTATCTTAATTTTTTGGACCTCCTTCTTCCAAAAAGTTATCAAAGAGTTAACTATCTAGAGATGGGCACATAAAGCATATTGAAGCTTCTCCATCTTCTTCAAATCTTTTCTCAGACCTTGAACATAGGTTATCATGGTGGCATCAATCTCCTTTATGTTCTAATTGAGAATGTCTAGTGATGGTGCAAGAGCATTCCTCAACTAAGTCTCTCTAGATCTTATTTTTGCCATCTCTTTCTTTGCCTTCTCAATTTTGTCCAACTAACCTTGGTAGACATTGTTACACATGTTCACATCAGTGGATGTGTCTTTCACTAAAATCTTTACCCGCTCAATCATATCTTCTGCCTCTTTTATTTTCTTAAGATGGGCATCAATAAGCTTATCCTAATCCATGCAGTCTATAATGAATTTCCTTCCTTGATCAGAAAATTCTTTTAAGGATGCTTGTCCTATCTTGAGTGAATTCAGATCTAGTGAAAAGATGCTCATCAACTCATTCAGTCTCTTCTTCAGGTACTTCTCTTCTGCAACTTTGGATGCAGATTCTTCAAGGCTTGAAAAATTACTTTTGAACTATGAGATAATTGTACTCACATCATCAACCGAGTGTACCTTGTATACTTTCTTGTCTTCTGGCAATAGACTATTTAGTATGTTCATAGATTCCACAAGGAGAGGATTTCTCATTACTTGTTTCTCCTTTTCCTTCTCCATAGCTAGGACGCTGAACTTAATCAGGTCTTCTTCTCTCCATGAGTCCAAACTAGATGTGTCAGGTGTTAAACTTGACAATAATGCTGAGGAGGGAGTGATGGGAGTGCTATCCATCACTTCAAGTTTTACTATGGCTAGTTCCACAGAAGTTTCATCTTTTTCTTGTTCTTCTTCTTCTTTCTTTTCTTCCTCTTCTATTTTCTCTTCTTCTTTCTCATCTGATATATTTTCAATGTGTACTTCTTCTTGATGAGTGGGAGGTGAGCTACTACATAAAATCTCAGCTTCTTGTGTGCTCACAAAAGCTTCCTCAAACTTGTCCAAGTCTATTTCAATGGCTGTCATGGCTATCTCCACATTATCAATGACAATGGTGCTATCCTTGAGTGATTCTGACATGGGTCCAGACTTATCTAACTCTGTTTGTACTTCCACTGCTGAATCCTGAGGACCTGTAGATTGTTCCTTGATGGTCTTTGACCCTTTGGTGACCATTGTGGGTACAGTACTTGTGGGTGCAGTAGGTGGATACATGTTTCTATTCATAAATACCTTCTCAAAGGCTTTTTCTATCTCTTTTGCAATTAACTCATAATTCTTATCCATTATGTTTAGAGTTCTTGTCTTTGTTCTGAGGTGAGGCTTCACTAGATCTAATAGCAATTTCTTCTCTTCTAGCTCACATATAGGAGGGATATCATCAAGAATATTTTCCCTTATCCGTAGATCTTCCTCAATAGCCTATCTCTTTTGGAATTCAAGGATATTCCATACTTTGTTAGGAATCATGGTTTTAAGTTTCAAGACTATTTTCTTGAACTTTAGCATATGCTTGACCTACATACCATGAATCTCAGATTTGTCTATTTCATTGTACTTGTCATAGAATTTCCCTACTTGGTCAATTCTTCTCTCATCAACTATTCTAGCACTTAGCACACTGAGACTAGGTTTGAAGCTTACTTCAGGAGGTGCTTGGGTGTTTCTTCTATTTCTTGTGACTCTCAAGGATGGATGACTAGTGCCAACCTCTTTCTTCCTCTTTTGCATTGCCTTATACTTGGGAGGAGCAGTAAGGTCAATGGTTTCCTTGGGCACAGAAGGAGTATCATCTTCTTTACCCTTCTGACTATCATATTTTTCAATTTTTATCTTCTTCATCCTGGGGTCATGTGATTCTACCATAGCTACATCTGTACTCTTCAGTTCCAAAGCAATATTTTCATCCCTTTCTTTATCAAGGTTAGCTTGAGACACACCATGTATTCTCAAGACTTCTGATGTGACTTTAGCAACCTTCCTTTTTGTTTATGCTCTATTTAGCTTTGCATCTACTTCTCTTATTTTCTCTTGATATGTTCCCCACCTAGGTTCATTAGGATCTTTGGGGGCTAATAGTAATACCTATGCATATGCTTCAAGGACCTATTGCTCTACCTCATAGCCAAGTGGATGAATCCACATATTTCTTGGTTCAATAGCTTCCATACAAATTGTTTCTCTCTCCACCATAAAACAAATTGTATCCTTATACTTTTCCACAATGCTTTTTGGAATCCTTTACCTCATTTGCATCTTGACCCTGAAGGTCTTCAATTCCAATGTTATATAATCTCTTAATGTGCTTTCAATGGATGCTTTGTTGGATATCTAAGGCATGGTTAGAATGGACTTGTCCAAATACAAATCCAATATTCTTCCAACAATATGAAGGTACATGTAGATGATTAATGACCCAAACCTGAATATCTATGTCTTGTCATGTTTAATAGCTTTGATGTTATCAATCAACTGTGTGTGCAAGATCTCACACAAGTTGAACTCACCATCTTTATCACATCCTTTCCCATAGGAAGGATGGTGCCTATTATAGAAAGGCCTATCATCTCATGTATCAAGTCACTAGTGATTCTAACTAGTATATCACCAATCCAAAACAAATCATCATGAATTCTACTCAATAAAATCTTTATCCATACTGTCTCATAGAATTCATATGCCATAGCATACTCAACAATAGGGTGATCATTCCATTTAGCATATTCATCCATGAATGTTTTGTCTAGTTTCAACATGGTATCCATGTGTGCTCTTAGCCTATCCAATCCAACTGGTTCCTTCTTACAGTAGATATATACCCTAATGTCTTCCACATGCATGACACCCATAGGCATGTGGGAGAAGGCTCCCTCTAAATCATCTAGGGTTGATTTAAATGGATGTTTCCTGAAAACATAACTGTTCTTCTCAGCAACATCATAAACAATGGTAGTGGCCATGACTTACTTATAAACACTTTCCAACTAAACTCTGAGATAATCTAAAGGCTTCTGAATTAGCGCAATGAGCTTAGGGTTTCTACAACTGACCAAATGCACTGATGATTACTACAAATCACTGATAGATCAGTCTCCAGGTCTTCACAACAACTTCCAAGGATCTTTCTACTCTCCTATCACTCTGAATTTGAATGCAATGAGAAATCAAATAACTTTCCATGTACTTAAAATGAGAATTCCACCATTAATGCAAGTCGCGTAAACCAGGTTGTCAGTTCAAAATTTCCAACTTGAGTTCTATTCACAATCAGCATGTGCACTCTTGCACATAGGTACCTTTATATTCCAAAAGCTTAAGTCCAAAGGCACATACTCTGAGGATGAGTATACAAGCCACGCAGGGGTCTAGAGCTAAATTAGCTCCCCCTATGACCCTAAGGGCCATTCATCCAAATGTAGAGGGTGCATCCACTGTGGATGCATCCAATACATTCTCATCAGTCTTGTCCTTATTTTTCTCTAACAAAATCATGCTCGCATCATCTGAGGCTTTGAAAAAATTAACTTCTCCTACAGGATCCAAAACTAGTTCTTCGGCCTTTTGAGGGATTCCCTGACCTTGCGTCCTTGATCTATAGAACCTTGAGATATGTCCAGCCTTGTTACAAGAGTGACAAATGACTGGAGGTCTTATATTCCTCAGCGCATTGACATAAGTCACCATTCTACATTGTTTTTTTGTGTGACCATTATAGTTACATATCTGGCATGTAACATTCTAAGAACTTCTTACATTTTTCTGATTTCTCTAATCTTGTTGAATCCTATTCTTCTTACTAGTCTTGCAATTCATAGCTCTATGACCAAATTTGTTGCATGAAAAATAGTAGTCCATGATTTTTACATACAAAACAAGTGTGTTCTACTTGCTTGTGCTCATTCTTAGGTGGTTCACCATTATCTTTGGTTTGATCTTCGGTCTCCTTAGCATCAATAGAGTCTTTTTGTGAATCCTTTCTTGCTCGCATATTGTCAATCTGATTTTGTTCTTCATGGTATCCAATACAACTAGTGTCTCCTTTGGCTCTTCTTGCATACAACTGAGATTCTATCAAATCAAAACTGGTGTGCAATTTGTCAATATGATTCTTTGCTTCTCTTAATTCAAACTCCAAGCTTTCTTTGCTATTCCTTAGCTCCAATATTTCCATGTTTTCTTGCCTTGGTTCTTCATTCAGCTAAAGGTTCTCTTTGATTTGTTCATCATAGACTTCTTGATTATTAGTCAGCTTATCATCAAACTCTTCAAGTTGTTCTTTTAAGGATTTGTTTTCTTCATTGAGCTTCTTGACCATTGTTCCTAAATCACTAGTAGAGCATTCTTTCAAATATTTCCTTATCTTTTTGATGACTAATTGAGCATCACTAAGTTTATCCTTTAGTTCTTTAGTTTCTCTTCTGACTTGTCTAGGTCTTCAAGAGAAGCTTCAATATTTCTTTTCAAATTTTTCATTTATACTTTGTCCATGATCTCCTCAAGTGGTTAAACTTCTTTGCTGAGGACTAGAGCTTTGATACCAATTGTTAGGAATGGGAACACTATGGGAGGGGGGGGGTAAATTAGTGTTCACTGTATTTTAACTTTTTACTTTAATCTCTATGCTCAACTTAAATACTTAAGTATTGTAATAAACATTCACATATACATGAAACATGAATTCAACACATGACACCAATATGATTATAGGGAAATCCAAATACGTAAAAACCCCAGTGGGAATTGGCACCCTCTAATATTTTGTACTAGTGTTTTGTGATCCTTTACCCTGTTAGGAGTAGCTTTACAATGCTTTAAGTATAGTAGACCTTGTTAAGGGGTAGACCATGTTAGGAGTCTTTTACAATCATCCCTGTTAGGGGAGAGGATGCACTGTCCAAGAGCTCACTACTCATGTGGTGAAGGCTACAACCTTCTAATCTCAGATACACACTATATCTACAGGATGAACTGTCACTATGACACTACTTGTCAGATCAGTTCCTTTGATGTGCTGATGCTTTGACCTCTAGCAAATCTCTAATACATCTTCTAGTTTCTTCGCACACATCTACTCTTCTTATTATATCTCCTTATCAACTTCCATGCTGAATACAATGGGCACACCTTATATTTATACTCTCATACAAAATAAACAACTAGGTCAGCCCTATAACTAATTACAAACAATGCTTCCAAATGAATTGGCTTAAGTGTGATTACAATTATACATATAAACATGTCAACAACCTAAATACAATGGGCGCATAGCCTTTACAACATTACATTATAACCACAAACCAAAATACTAACTTTTAGCTCCATGCTCTATTCTCTGGTGGCACACATTGGTTGTGCAACTTCAACTGACTATAACTTTCTCATACTTGCACATCTGATCATGTGCTCATAGACTAAGTAAGAATATAGTCTAATCAACTTAACTTCTAGGGTGCATACCATAATTCATTTGTACACATGTGCGTTGATGCTCTGAGCTGTAGGAAATTTGTACACTATCCAATCTTCAACACTTAACTGATTTCTAATCTTTTCTTCAAGTGTACTAACTCAAAACTGCTATATGACTTTGTTTCCATAATGACAACACTATATCTAGTCATATACATCAATATAGACAACTTGCCAATAGTAATTAAAAAAGGGGGAGAAGTAAAGATATGTAAGGAGAAGTAAGAAGGAAAAAAAAAAAAAGGAGAAAATTATCATAGGGGGAGATACCAAAAGCAAAGATATAGACAAAACAATTTTGATGAGATGGAGAAGAATCAGAGAGTTTTTGTCATCAATTCCAAAGGGGGAGATTGTTGGAAATCTAAGGATAAGTTTTTTCATTGATGTCAAACTATCAGATTTATACTATCAAAACACTAAAAGAGTTATCAGAGCACTAAAGGATTTATCAAAACACTAAAGGAGTTATCGGATATATAAGATAGATATCATAGTTAGTTATCAGAGGCCAATAATTATCAGATAGAGGGAAAACACATATTACACCCAATAGAATGAAATAAAGAAAATGGTTTATGGATAAGATCGAGATGAAGGAACCCTAAGATCTAAGGTCATGATTATATAGTTCAATAAACAAAATCATATAAAAGGTTAAAAGGAGAGAGAGAGAGAGAGAGAGAGAGAGAGAGAGAGAGAGAGAGAGAGAGAGAGAGATCAGAAAAGAACAAGTAGTGAAGGAAAGAAGAGTTTGAAGATAAAGATAAAGAGCATAAGGGATCTAACAACATTAGGAGGAAAGCATAGATAGGTCAATTATCTTGTAAGGAATCCTAACAAATTTTCTACAAGGTATTGTAAATCCCTTAACTGGGTAGTCTCTCACAAGACTTTTGAAGTTTGTTGTATGAACTTTTTGTAACTCCTTTAATAGGGTGAATGTCATATAGACAAGATAAAATCTCTTAACATATTAATCTTAATAGAATTGTAGATGTTATACTACAACTGATAGATTACTTAGAGAATAGAATATGAAGATGATCACCAAGCTACAAAGGTATATGTGAGACATTAAATCAGTTATTATATTGTCATTGATGTCAACTAGTTTTGACTCTACTTATGATGATAGTTGTAAACATCTAAAGAAGGTATAATGGTGAAGGAATGATATATTAACATGAAAATGAGATTTATGAGAAAGATATGAGTATGGTATTCATTGGATAACTTAGTGATGAGTCTATGATAATATTTTAGTGATTTGATTGTATTACATGATTCTATTAAGAATTGAAGATCAAGAATGTAAAAACTTATGTGGTCAGTCTATGAAGAACTTAGTATACACTTAGTAGAAACAATATACACCGAGAAAGTGTAATGTATATCAAGTGCGGTATTAATCGAGCTAGAAGTCACCAACTCATCATGGTATTGATCGAGTGAAAGAAGTAAGATGGAACATATGATTTTTGACTTGAGATGATGAGCTGGACAAATATGGATGATTCTGAGGACAAAGATAAAGTTTTTTATGAAGATCTATGATTGAAAAAATTCAAGTATGGTCGGATGATGTAGATTAAAACATGTTTAAAGCACAAGTTCTGAGGAAGGTTAAAATGGTAAAATCAATGATGGAGATTAAGTGGAAAAATCTATGGATGAGAAAAAAATGGTTTATCATATCTATTTAAGGATATAAGATATTCATAATGATGGATGCAAATGAGGAGAATATTGTATTCATGTGAAGCTGGTTAGACAGGTTGAAGTGAGAACCGAGCAACTCTGCAGACTACACCAAGCAACAAAAAAGGGAGATAACCAAGCAGAATAGAGTTGGAGGATATAAAAATAAATTGAAGAGATCATTATGGCCAGAGGTATATGAGCTTAGCATAGATCTGAATATCTGCAAAGGAATTTTTATTTGAATTAGATCATTTTTTTTCCCTTCTAAACATTGCTACAGATAAATATCTTAACTGAGGGGGACTTAACATTTTTTATTTATTTCATTATGGCATTTAATGAATGTTGATTGTTTTCTTGATTACCCAAGTGAATGTATGGTCATGAAGAACTATTAGTGATAAATCCTCTAACAAGGTCACACCTTATAGTGTGTTTTGTAACTGTAGACACTCAAAAATGGGCAAGTGCTTTAAATCATTAAAATGGAAAATTCTTAATCAAAATGCACTAAATCTCATCAAAATGGATCAAATCAAATCAAAATGGACATTTATTAAATCAAAGTTGGAAAAAATCATTAAAATCAAAGGAAAAATCAAATCATGACATTAAATAATTAAATACAAAGCTTAAAGGGGTAAAAAACACTATATAATTGATTTTAATCAATTAATTGTATAGTTTTAAATCAAAAATCAAATTGAACCTATTCCCTTACATGGATAATTTAATTAATTGATGAAATTTAATAAATCCTAATATCTTTCAACAACAAATTGAGGAACCAATAAAAATTGAGAACACAAAGCACATGGATCACTCAAAGGAATTGAATCTCATCCACTCAATTTTGTCCTTTTGTCCAAAGCTTTGAGACAAACATTTAAATTGTCCCCCCATTTAAAAACATTGCAAATTTTTTGACTCAACCAAGGCTAAATCATGATTACTTCACTCTACCCCCTACCCTTGGGAATTTACTATAAATAAGAGGCATTTTGAGAGAAATAATGTAGAAGAGAATTAGAGAGAAAAAGCATTGTTATTACAGGCATTTTATACACATTTGATAGAAATTGAGAGCATTTAGCATTATCATTTCAATTTATTATTTGCATAATGGATCATTGTGAGCTAGATTAAGCATTGTAGCATCATACTTTCTCATTTTAGAAGTGTCACTAGTGGAGATTAAGCTGAGAGCTCTACTTACCACATCTAATTAGAGAACCATGAGATGTCATGGATTTTAGTTTCAATTCTTAGTTAAATTTGCATTGTATTTGCTTTGAATTGTTGGTTAATAATCCTAATTTCATGAAGGTGTTTAACATACACATACAGTAACCTTTAATAGGGTTGGCTCTTAAATGAGCTCACTTCAGAAGAGTACAAATTATCTTAGGTACCAGTCCTAGGTGGTTTCTCCCCTAATAGTGTTTCCACGTTAAAATAAAGTGTTATATGTGTATGGATGTGATGAATTGTGATTTTACTTTATACATAACAATTACTGGTTTGATCAGTATATAATATTTTATTTTACTAGTATTCGATAAATGAAACAGAAATACACAGACAAGTTTTTACTGAGATATTTAAGTTTATTTGAAATATTTGTTTTATACATCTAAGAGTATTTGGGACTATAGGATAACTGGACTTAATAGATTCACCCCCCCCCCCCCCCCTCTTAGTTATCTAACAATTGGTATCAGAGCTAGAGTACTTGAAGGAAGAAATTTGAAGGACTTAAGTAAAATATCTAAAGATATATATGAGAGAGTTGCTGAAGCTAAACAAAGATATTTTCTCAACATGGAAAAGAAGGATGAAGTTGTATCTATCAGGCATTGGAGATTCTGGAACATAATATTTGGAAAATGAGTTCATAACCACTACTGGTCCTTTGATTGTCACACAGATGAAAGAAAGACAAGAACATAATGCTATGATGATTGAGATTTATTCTTCTCCATCAGATGTTGAATTTGAGGACATCAAGACCAATGCAACTGCAAAATAGATGTGGGACAAGCGAACACTAGTTCATGGAGGAGATGTGAATGTGCTCAGAGAAAAAGCTAAAATTATAAGAGGAAATTTTGATGATATGAAGATGAAAGAAGGTGAAAACATCACTCAGTAAAGAAACCAAGTCAAGGAAGTGGTGAATTTTATCTGAAGAGAAGGTGGAACTATTGAAGAATAAATTGTGGTAAGTAAAATTATCAGAACATTGTTACCTACCTATGCTTTTAGAGTCTCATAAATACAAGAAATGGGAGAAGCTCCTGGTAATAATATTTCTCTTGATATTTTGATTAGAAGATTGACTGCATTTGAGGATAACAACTATGATAATAGTATTTTACCTAAGGTAGAATCTACATTTATGTCATCTCTGAATATTGAAAGATCAAGCAGTAGACATAAGATAAGAAATGAAAGTGAAAGTGAAGTTGAAGAAGATGAACTTGATGAACTTGAAGCATTAATGGCTAGAAGACTATAAAAAGGCAAAGGAAGATATAGAGGTAAACTAGCCTTGGTATATTTCAAATGTAAAGAAATTGGTCATATTGCTGCAAGATGTCCTGATAGGAAAGATGATGAGAAAACAAGTGAAAGATCAACTGAAAGGAAGAATGACTAAATAAATTACTGAGATCACAGAGGTAATTGACAGTATGGAAATAGAGACAACAAAGACTACAAAGAAAAATGCAAGAAGGCATGCTACCTAGTTGAAGATGAAGATGATAATATCGAGACTGAAACTGATGAAGATATAGAAGTGGTACTTGTTGCATTGAAAGAATATTTTGAACAAGAAGAAAGGTATGTTGAAAAAGCACTTATCTCTAAGGTTAGCAAAAATGACACTTGGATTATTGATAGTGGATGCACACATCATATAACTAGAGATGAAGAAAAAATTAAATATCTTGAACATTATAATGGAGGATCTATGAAAATGGGAAATGATACACTTTGTCTAGTGAAAGGTAAAGGACTTGTATTATTGAATAATAAGATTAGATGTTAAAATGCATATTGTGTGAAAGGAGTTAACTATAATCTATTGAGTGGAGCACAGATGAATAACTCTAGTTATCGAGTTGCATTTGAGAAAAAAAAAGTAAAAATCTATGATGAGGCTAAAAAACTAATTGGTACTGGTGAACAATCAACAGGTAACCTATTCTATCTGGACAATGTTGAAACTTCTTGTTTTTTAGCTAAAAATGAAGATGTTTAGTTGTGGCATAAGAGGTTATGTCATGTTAACTTTGACAACATGGTTAAGATTAGTAAGAAAAGGAATGTTAGAGGATTACTGAGCATATATAAACTTGACCATGTAATGTGCAAACAATGTCAAATGGGAAAGATGTCAAAATATAGTTTGAAGAGAAAACATTACTCATCTAATGCTATTTTGGAGTTAGTTCATACTGACTTATGTGGTCCAATGAGAACTTAGAGTTATTATGGAGACAAATATTTTATCTTATTTGTTGATGATTTCTCTAGGATGATGATTGTCATGTTCTTAAAAGAAAAATCAGAAGATTTAAAAATGTTTAAATGGTACAAAGAAAAAGTGGAAAGAGAAAGTGGTAAGGAACTAAAATGCTTGAGATTAGATAGAGGTGGTGAATTTATTTCTGATGAGTTAACTAATTTTTTTAATGAAAATGGAATAAAGAGAGGTATCTGCATCGACGACACCCCAACAGAATGTGATTATAGAAAGGAGGAATAGATCAATTCTTGATTGTGCTAGAACACTGATCATTGAAAAAGATGTTGCACAAATGTACTGGACAGAAGTTGTTAGTATTGTTGTTTATAAACTGAACTGAGTACAACTGAATAAATACACTAACAAGACACCTTATGAGCTATGGTATGGTTATACACCTAGTGTGAGCTATTTCATAATATTTGGAAGTAGATGTTACATTCTGAAAGATGGTAGAAATGGAAAATTTGATTCAAAAGGTGCTGAAGGGATATTTATAGGTTAGTCTACTAGAAGAAAGGTATATAAATGTATGAAAAGGGCTACTAACAAGATGATTGAAAGTGAAAATGTGAGAGTTGATGAATTTTCATAAAAGAATGATGAAGAAAGTAAGAAAGAACCAAAAGATTGGTCAGCCAAATAAATGTCTTAGAAAATTAGATCATAACACTCATTCATTCAAGATTGGACATCTTAAATAGAAACTAATTAACTCATTTATCTCATTTATAGTATCAACTAGGGATGTGGACTTGAAATAGTGTCTATAAAGTATATGCTCCAAACTATCTTAATTGCGATTTATCTAGACTATTGAATTTAAAATACTTGAAAGCTTGAAATGCTAAAGTAGGAGAAAGGAATAAGTTTATTCTACTGAAAATAGTAATCACAGATAGGTACTGCTTTATCTTCCTTTACTGTAGGAACAACCTATTAGTTCCATTACCAATGGCTACAGGAACAATGAAGTTCTCTCTAAATCTAAGAAAGAATGAAATAGATATTAACTAACAATATAATCCACTCGCCAAGTGGGCCCCCTTGGATGAGTGAATAGGATACAATCAAGATAAAAAGATAGAACTTAAAAAGTACATTCTATTCATTCATTGAAAGGTACACTTGAAGTAAAATAGAACTAAATTCTATTTGTTGTTTACAGAATTACAATAACTTTCCTAACTTTCTCTAATCTTCTGAAAGTTAAGTCAGTAGCTTATTTATAAGAAAACACTAAGAAACTAACTCCTAAAACTATGATCACTCCAACAATGAGGATCAATTAAGATTCATAATGTTATACAACATAATCAATAACTTTTAAGGATAATTCTTTCCAGGAATATAGTACGTCATGCTTCTAGATATGCACCCAGGCATAATAAAAAATGAGTTGACTAATGCAAAGAATGGTAATGTGTAGTTATGTCTTTATTGTTTCAGCCACAAAGTTGATACTGTCAATTCCACTATGCTTCCCAAATGAATGTGTCACTAAATTGTTCCTACATGGAGTTAGTAACACCTGCCAAATACAAAACACATATATTTGCATCATTTAAATCAGAAAAGACATTATCTCTTGACTAAATCTTGCATGATACGCAGCTGCAGGAATCCTAACCCAAAAAAAATAGGAGACATTAACATTAAATAACACAAATATATATCAACTTAATTCATCTGTCATATTCTATTCATAAGTTTTAACCATAAGTTCCAACTTAGATCACATATCCTACTGAACTATAAAGTATTTGAAAGTATTGATGATGCACTTGCACATTTAAAAATCATACATATAACATCATCCAAGTTTGCATAAAACCATATAAACACACCCTAACAAGTCACAAAAAAACATCATAAAACATGCAATTAATATGGATCATCATTCCCCCCAACTTAAAGTCTTGTTGGTCCTCCTGCAAGCATAAAAATATTTATTATGCCCATCATGCGCAAGTGCTTTGAAATCTGCTACCTAGATGCTCCCTCCTTGTAGTTTAGGTAGCCCTTGTCTACTTCCAACTTGTTCCACATGTTCACCTTAGCTTCCATATCATGCTCATCCGCATCTTCATTAATTCCTATCAAAGGATGCATAAGAATAGGTGGCTGAAATTTCAAGGGAAACCAATAGCTGGTTTTAGTTCTACTAAATTTTATATACAATGGAGCTCTTCGACTAGCCAAGGTCAAATTTTGTGGGGAATGGATCTCCTTAGTCCTTAATTCTACAAGAACCCTTACACATCTATGATTATTGGCTGCAATGGCTGCAAGGATCTCTGTGATAGTGAATTCCTCATAATCTTTGAAAGCCCTTTCTCTTAAGGGATAATTCTTCTTCTTACCACTGTCTATCATGTAACTTTTATCCTATCATAAAATTTCATGTTGGCCTCCTTAGTTTTAGGTCTAGTATATAGTGGCATTTCCATTTCATCAACCTTATAAGGTTGAGCTTCATGTTCCTGACTGATTTTTTTTTGTACCCAAGACATGAAGGCCCGAAGTTGGATATCTCCCATGTACATAAGGGAATTACAATCTCTGTTATCAGGAACTGCTAGGTTGTGTAGATAAAATTCACATAATAGATTTTGAATGTGCATTGGGGAATAATGGAATGCATCATAAAACTCATGTGATGTAGAAACCAAAGAAATAAGTCCTTGAACTACTTTGGTCTATTGATAATTTAGAAATTGTTCTTTGAGGAATAGTGCATACACCTTAGAAGGTGACCTGTACTTCATCAGTTCTAGAACAAGTTTGGTAATCTATGTAACTTTTTCTTCTAGTACCACAATCTTATCTGATTGTTATTCAATTTGATGATCTTTCTCATCAATAATCTATTTCAAACTCTTCTTCTCTAACTTCCAATGCACCTTTTCTAGAAACATTTGTTGATATAAAATCAACCTAGATGTCAAGGGAGTAGATAAGTCTAGGGGTGGCATTGGTCCTTGATTATTAACATCAATCCATCTTGGGACTAGATTAGGAATCCATTTTTCCTTATTTCCTATGGAATTTTAATCTACCCATAAAATAATGGTCCTCTCAAGATTCTTTTATGTACATTGTTCGACCACATGGGCAAGGGTTTCTAACCCATCATGTCTTAGCTTCTCAAAAATAGAATTGATAGTATCAACATTAATTTTAGGAAAATATTTAGAGGGAAACTCCTCTAATGTTGTGGGATCATTTTGATCAATGGAATGTCTCCTCCATAGGATTTATCATCAACATCCATGGATTCATATGTTTTATCATCTTCTCCTAATTCTAAACTTTCTTTATCACTATCTTTAATAAGAAAATTAGGGTAATTTTCTTGATTTTCCATAGGTCGTTCATTTGGAAACACAATGTCATCATGCATACTTTGAGAGGGAGCACTCTCACTATTTATCTAGTCATCACTTGTATTTTCCATACTCTCTACTGAAGGAGTTTCAAAAGAATCTGAGAAATCCAAATTAGCTACATAAGGTTTAGATGTTTCAGCCTAAGGCAAATTGGGAGAAAACCAAACACTTCATTGGATAGGAGCTCTAGATGAGTGCTTAGGGTTTTTATGCCTCCTTTTGCTAGAATATGATCCTTCAGCAAAAGCTAGAGGATGTTCTTTTTGTGCTCTCTTCTTTTTTGTCAAAGTAGTTTCAACATTCCTTTCATTACTTTCCTCTATGTCAGGTCTCGTTTCTGGGATTAACTCCTCAATTTCAAGGGCTTATCCTTTTCTCGTCTACTAGATGACCTATTTTTTATGGAAGAATGGGGGTTTTGTGAAGCAAAAAACTCTTTATCCTTATCTTTTTGGGAAGTAGTGTAAATCAGTTCAACAATGTTCTTTCTGGTAGGCCCAGGACTAGAAGTGGAAGCTTCAAGAGTGTTTTCCAACCTTTCAATAATTTTAACAATGCCCTGGTCTTTTTTCTCCCATCTTCCCAACCCTTGACCTCTAGGGTCGACCGTTCTAGGCATTATCTCAACAATATCTAAAAATTATTGCCATGTTCCTAATGCATGTTTTTTTAATTCCCTTTCTACCAGTAATTTTATTAAACAATGATGAGATACAAATTGATTCTTACCCATTTTTACATTTGCGGCTTTCTTTTTCAAAATATTGAACATAAAGTTAGAAATATTTACCATTTTTTTTGCATGGCATACGCTACTAAGAATTTTGAAATGTATCCCATGCATCCAAGTATATCGACCCTCACAAGTGAAATACCTCATCATGTACAATGATGGCTGCATAAACTCATTTGGTAAAGAAATCCTTGATGTTCCTTGCTTCTTATCAACAATCAACCCAGGGTCACCATGCAATATAAACCATGCCCAAGCTGAATGAGGGTCTAAGTCCTCGTAATTTTCCCCTTCTTATGGAAAATCAAATACTTTAGCAATAATTTCTTCATTGTACTCAACATGGAGACCTTTAACTATTGTGACTCCATCTCTTAGAGCATTCAAAAACTGAAAGGCTACCTCATCATCAAAGGCATCCATCTTTAAACAATAACCCATCCAACCTTTTGGCTCAAACAATTATCGAATAGGAAGATCTTTCAACAATATTGTACAGTTAGAAGGCTCATGTCTTACTAAATCACCATCCATGATACCACACTGTAGGAATAAATAACCTCAAAATCTTAGATGAAGAGCTAAAATTCATAGAGAATTTGCACACATAGAAACCAGTAGTTTGAACTTCAAGAAATGTAGAACTCGCTTCTCAAAATATGGCCAGTTTAGTGGATTAATTTCTCATAAGAGAAAAAGGTTACCATAACATTCTATAATTACCTTCACATGTGCCAAAGTCTGCCACCTTTGGCACGTCGTGAAGGTACTTAATGACTTAATTATGACATGGCACCTTAATCACGCTTGCTTTAATCATTAATACTATATGGTAAAATTAATGACAGGTCACATAAAAATTTCAAAAAGATTGCAAAAACATTTTGAAAAGTCAAGAAAAAATTCAAATATACACGCAGTTAAATATTCCCCCCAGCTAAGTTTAGGCATGGGTCCCACCATGCCACATATGCAAGAGTAGTAATGACATTGTGTACAAGGAAATGTACTTTCATAGAATTATTATTGAGCAATAAATGAAATAGAAACTAAATAAACCACAATATAGCAACTATTTATCAAATGAAAGATCAATTGAGCATCCTATGGCTCTCTATCTAAGAGTGTTAATAGAAGCTCTCAACAAGCTACCATTAATGATAGTCCTAGAATAAGAAATGATAAAGATTAAACTAAAGCTAACAATTATATTCAAATTGAATACTAATTAAGCTCTTAAAATGCCTTTCTAGCTATAAAATGCAAGAGGTTCTATGCAATTCTCATATTTATGGTTATGAATTATGAGGATTTTGGTCTTCCTTTTATAGATTTATGCAATGGTAGGGGGTGTGGTGTAGTTGATCATGATTAAGCCTCAGTTGAGTCTTTGGTTCCACCCTTTGAAGATAATGCAAAGTTTGTGTCCTCAAAGCTTGGGACAAGTAGACAAGATGCTCTTTCACTTTGAGTGATTGAGATTGAATTTGGCTTGATCCATGTGAATGCCTTTCTTTAAATCCTATTGGTTGATTGAATTTCATCCCCTTTTAGGTTGTTGAGAGAAATTAGGATTTATTAATTGATTTAAATTCATTTATTTAGCCATGTACCCCTTGAATGAGTTGAATTTGATTTAATCCAAAACTATACAATTAATAGAATTAATTGCACTTTGATTTGATTTCACTTGATTAAAATGCTCTTGATTTTGATTTACCTTGAATTAATCATTGATTTTAATTTTGATTGGCTAATTATGCATTGTGATTCAATTTATTTAATTTTTTCCTTGATTTGTTTTGATTTTCTTTGATTTAGTACTTAATTGTCTTTGTCCATTTTTCAGTGATTACAAATGCCCCTCTTTGAGTTGACGTGTGAAGCATGTCAATTCAAAGAATACTTTGATCTTGTTGATGATAGGTCCTGATTATGTCGATGGTCGATCCTTGATGTTCATTTGATGTCTTTTGATGGTTGATCCTTGATATCTAATATGAGATTGATGTAGTTCTGATGATGTTCCTTCAATTGATTTGATACTCTGATGGTCATTCTGATGATGGATCCTTGATATGATGATTGATTTGATGAAAGATTTTGATGCAATACCTGATTTGATGATTGATTCTAATTTGATTCCCCATTTGATTGATTTATGAAAAAAATTTGATAAAAGATTTCACTTTGATTTGATGATCGGTCTCTCGATTATCGATGATGATCTTGCTGATGCTAATTATTATTCGATGGTATGCCCCCTCAGAAATGAAATATATTAAAAACATCTTGAAGATATTGAAGAGAATGGTGGGTGCCATTTTGTGTACAAGGAAATGTACCTTCATAGAATTAGTATTGAGCAATAAATGAAATAGAAACTAAATAAACCACAATATAGCAACTATTTAGCAAATGAAAGATCAATTGAGCATCATATGGCTCTCTATCTAAGAGTGTTAATAGAAGCTCTCAAAAAGCTACCATTAATGATAGTCCTAGAATGAGAAATGATAAAGATTAAGCTAAAGCTAATAATTATATTCAAATTGAATGCTAATTAAGCTCTTAAAATGCCTTTCTAACTATAAAATGCAAGAGGTTCTATGCAATTGTCAGATTTGTGGTTATGAATTATGAGGATTTTGGTCTTCCTTTTATAGATTTATGCAATGGTAGGGGGTGTGGTGTAGTTGATCATGATTAAGCCTTGGTTGAGTCTTTGGTTCCACCATTTGAAGATAATGCAAAGTTTGTGTCCTCAAAGCTTGGGACAAGTAGACAAGATGAATGGACAAGATGCTCTTTCACTTTGAGTGATTCAAATTGAATTTGGCTTGATCCATGTGAATGCCTTTCTTTAAATCCTATTGGTTGATTGAATTCATCCCCTTTTAGGTTGTTGAAAGAAATTAGGATTTATTAATTGATTTAAATTCGTTTATTTAGCCATGTACCCCTTGAATGGATTGAATTTGATTTAATCCAAAACTATACAATTAATAGAATTAATTGCACTTTGATTTGATTTCACTTGATTAAAATGCTCTCAATTTTTATTTACCTTGAATTAATCATTGATTTTAATTTTGATTGGCTAATTATGCATTGTGATTCAATTGCTTTGATTTTGTCCTTGATTTTCTTTGATTTGCTTTGATTTAGTACTTAATTGTCTTTGTCCATTTTTCAGTGATTACAAACATCAATAAAAAAATTTAAAAATAAAAAAATTAAATAATATGTATGAGAGCATATGTTACTAACCTGCAGTTGTTGAAGGAGAATTTTTGTTGTGTGAACATTCGCTACTGGACTAATATGATGAATTAAGTGTGATAAAGATAAAAGATGAGATGAACATTTATTATGGAGAAATTATTTCATAAAATGTGAAATGTTATTATGGAATCTCTGATGTAAATCAAAGAGTAATGGCAATCTGGGTAGAAGACCTAGATTCTTCTATTGTAGGACTCTTGGATTCGTTGTATGGGGTGAACTACTATAGGAAATCATCTCTACTTTGTGACTTATGGTAGAGCTTAAGTCAATGACCTTTGACTAGAATTTTGAATCAAACCAGATCAATAGAGGATAGCTACACGGCTCCATTAATAAAAATAGAAATAATTTCATATGGACCTAACAAGCGTGTTTGAAACTTTCCTGAAGTGTGTTGATAATGGGAATCATACAACAAGGCCTAGTCACCAACAGAGAATATTTTGTCCTTAATGAACTTGTCATGCCATTTCTTCTACTACTATTGAATAATCTCTATGTTATGCAAGGCAAATTTCTTGATTTCATCCAAACTGTTAAGTTGGAGAAGCTGTTCTTGTTAGGCCTTGGTAAGATCTATATCCATCTCAAGTGTTGTCCTAAGGTTTTTGTGGTGAAACTCGATGGGCATGGTAGCAGACTTGGTATAAACTAACTCGAATGGTGTGAAACTAGTTTTAGTTTTCCATGCAGTCCTATAGGCCCAAAAGGCTTTAGGAAGTTGAGTGGCCCAATCCTTTGTGTGTACAATAATTGTTTTGGTCAAAATTGCCTCTATTTATCTATTTATGATTTCAGCTTGACCATTAGCCTAGGAATGATATGGCAAAGATTTCCTATGTCAAATAGTGTATTCATTCATCAAGGAAGTTATGAGATTTGAGGTGAATTGAGCACCTTGGTTAGTGACTAGTTCTCTAGGTACTCCAAATCTAGTGAATATAGATTCATATAGAAATTCAGCCTCTTTATTACCCCTAGCATGCTTCATTTCTTTGGCCTCTACCCATTTGGTTTCATATTCAGTACAAACTAAGATATAGGACTTACCATGAGAGGAAGGTTCTATAGGACCCACAAAATTAATATCCCACTTATCAAATGGCATTACCACTACCTATGGTTGTAGGGGAATTTCATATAATTTAGTTGTGTATCCCATTCTTTGACATCTATCACAATGTATTGTATATTTAGCATCATCTTTGTGTAGGGTAGGCTAGTAATAACCAGTGGTGAGAATTTTGATGTCATACACTTTGCTACAAAGTGACCTCCACATGGTTCATCATGACATGCATGAACGATGTCATATGTCTCATCTTCATGAACACATCTTCTTGTGACTTGATTCAGACCTATGTAGAACATAAATCCTACAATCTATGAAAATTTAAAACTTTTCTCAACTAAGATTATGCACTCCTTAGGACAGAAGTATGGGAGTACTTCCTATAGCAAGGTAGTTTTCTATATCTGCATACCATGGATTATGAGTGATAATAGAGAGCAAGTGTTTATTAGGAAATCTTTCATCTATAGTTGTAGGATCATCAAGAACATGAAATCTTGATAGAAAATCAACTACCACATTAGCTTTCCCTAGTTTATCAATGACTTTGATATCAAATTCCTACATGAGGAGAAACCATCTAGCTAACCTGCCTAAGATAGCAGGTTTTTTCATCAGGTATTTGATTACTGAGTGATCTATGTGCAAAAATAATTCATAACTAGTAATGTAGTGTCTAAATTTATTGAGTACATATATAACTATTAATAATTCATTCCCAGTGACAGTGTAATTTAATTCAGTGCCATGTAGATTCTTGCTTATGTAATATATGGCATGCTCAACTATTCCTTCCTTCTGCCCAAGCACTGCTCCTATGGCATAGTTTGAGGCATTTGTATGGATATGAAATGGAAAATTCCAGTCAGGTCCTCTCAATATAGGTGTTTTAGTCAAAAAATCCTTCAACTATTGAAATGATTATTCAGAGTCCTCAATCCATTCAAAGTCTGATTCTTTCTTTAAGAGATTGTATAATGGAGCTACAATTTGACAAAAATCTTTGATGAATCTCCTATAGTAACTAGCATGGACTAGAAAACTTCTAACATCCTTCTTCTTTGTTGGTGTTGGAAGTGTGTTAATGACTTCTATTTTGGCTGGGTCAACTTGAAATCCAAATGATGAAAGGTAGTGCCCTAAAACAAATCCTTCCATCATCATATAGCACTTCTCACTATTAAAAGATATTTCATTCCTGACATCTTTTAAGTACTTTTTTTAATTTGGCATTAGCCTCCTCAAATATGGATCCATATTTAGTAAAGTCATCCATGTAGATTTCAATACAATTAGTAGATATGTCAGAAAATATACTGATAACTACTCTTTGAAATGTAGAAATTGTGTTACACAATCCAAAAGGTAAGATGGAATAAGGAAAAGTTCCCCATGGGCATGTAAATGTTGTCTTGTCTTGGTCCTTAGGTGCTATATGTATTTGGTTGTATCCACTAAACCTATCCAAAAATGAAAAGTACTTTTTGCTAGCTAGGTTATCACGGACTTGATCAATAAAAGGAAATCGAAAGTGGTCCTTATTTTTTGTTGTATTCAACTCCTATAATCCACACACAGCCTCCATTTTCCTCCCTTCTTAGGGACTATGAACAAAGGTGAGACCCACTAACTATCATAAATGGGATATATAAAACCAACATCAAGTAATTTCTGCAAGTCAGTTTTGACTGTCTTAGTACTGGGTTGATTCTTCTGTAAGGTTGTCTAACTGGTTTACAATCAGGACTTATGTAAATTCTTTAGGTACAAAGCCTTGGATCTAACCCCTTAATATCTATGTAATCCCAAGAAAAATCTTTTTGGTTATCTTGTAGGAGCTTGAGAATTTTCATTGAATGTTTAGGAATAAGGTTCTTGTTAACATTCAACTCCCTACCTGGGGCAATTTCTACTTTAACTACTTATCAAACATGATGACTTCTACAAATGAAGGTGACTTAATCTCATGTGGTAGAAATGTATGAAGGTAATCATCTATTGTAGGAATTTCTGTTGAACTTTGTGGAGGAAGTATGGTTTGAAAAGAACAATTAGGAATAGTACAAGAAAATGGTTCAGCACCATATTTCTTGGTAAGAATGGAAACAAGTATGTCATCTTCTCTCGGGATATCATAAATGGATTTCTCTCTATGAAAATTAAGTGATGTACTAAATTTACCTGTAGCTCAATGTCACCAAGGTTAGACCAAATAGCTTGATCAAGATCAATCTAAGGTTTAGCAGGAGAATATAGAGTCAACTTTTTAGTACTAACTCCATCAGATATAGTCATCTTTCCAAAGCGGCATGCTATGCAAGTATCTGCGGTGGACAACCAAGGTCTTCCTAGGATTAAAGGATAACCACCTAGAGTATCTTTGGGAGATAAGATCACAAAGTCTGGGGGATAGTCCAATGAATCAAGTGTTACAATTATATCCTCTACCATGCCATCAGGCCTTGTAGTAGAATTGTCAGCTAACTGAAGGATTGTAGGAGTCTCTCTTAAGCCAATGATATTAAGCCTTAATAGGACTTCCCTTGTCATTACATTAATAGATGCTTCTAAGTCAATCAAAACATTCTAGATCTAGATGCCATTAATATAAATAATAACAAAAGGGCTACCCAGATCAGAATATTTGGGTATAATAGCATTGCTCAACATAAGATCAGAGAGTTGTCCAAGAACATGGACAGTCTTAGGGTCTTTCTTCTTTTGACTAGGTATTTTAAGATATGCTTCTTTGATAGCCTTATTATATCCTATGACTTCCTTAAGGGAATCTAACAAAGGAATTTGCACAGTCATCTACTTTAGCTGGTTGATGAGATTAGTTGCAGTCGGACTTTTCTTTGGGGGTACAGATTGTGTGAGCCTTTGAGGAAGTGGAGGATCCTTAGTTAATACAATACATTGTGTAGGAGTAGCAGGTTCTTTCTCAGGGATATCATTCTCCGTTGTAACTTTAGTTATAATGGGATCTTTTAGTGCAGGTAATGTATCTCCTAATCTTAGGTGGATATCATTTACCGTAATGGAATAAGTCTATTGTTGATTAGGTTGCCTATTATTAGGATTTGGTGAAGGATGAGCAAGTAGCTAAGTTTTCATTTGATGGATGGCATTGGTTTTAGTAGGTGGAGGCATTATAGCTTTTTTTTGTGAAGGTGGCATGATAGCTTGATGATTAGGTTGTTTGGGCTTATTAGGACCCCATTGAGGTGATTGTTTCCAGTTACCTTATTGAGGCTGCCATTGGTTATTTTGTTCCCAATTTTGATTCAGATGCTTCCATGGATTAGGAGGAGTTTGATGTTGGGAATTTTTTTTACTCCATTGGGGTTGACTTTGATAAGACCAATTGTTATTGCAGTTTTGACCTTGGGGACCAAAATTATGAAAATTTTGGTTTTTCCATTGATTATTATTGAAACCAAAATTTTGCAAAGGTTCATGAGGCATACCTTATCTTTGGGCCCATAGTCTCCATTGAGAAACATAAAATACATCTTCATTCACATCAATAGCCTTGAATTCAGTTGGCATTGCCTTAGCCTCCAAGAATGAAATTATTTTGCATTTGCAGTTCCTTTTCTTTTCCCTACAATGGGAACAAAATTCAGCTAGCATAGCCTCTTCTTCTTCATGCTTCTTCTTGGCTTGGATGGTATCCAGCTGTGTAGCTATGTTGTTGATAATATCTTTCTTTAAATGAGATAAGAGATTGGATATCTCTATCTTTGAAATACCAGCATCATTATTTTTTTTGCTTGCTTGTCTGAACCCTCTTCCTTTCTTTACTATAGCTCTAGAGTAATTAAGACATATCCTCTTAATTTCATTCCAGTTACTTTGAGTGATATCTCCTCTAGCCATCAAGTCAAGAGCCTCCATACAAGACCCATTAATGCCTCATAAAAAGAGATGCTTCACAGATTCTTCATTCAAAGTATGTTGAGTATTTTTCTGGAGGTTAAACAAGAATATTGCAACATAATCCTCAAGTGTTTCCTCATCATTTTGTGTCATCTTACAAATATCATCACCTTTCATATCACTACTCCAAAAATACTCTTTATATTTTTCCAAGAATGCATTATTCATTCCATCCGAGTCTCTTATAGCATTGGCTCCTAGACCCATAAACCACCTTAGTGTCACCTCCTTCAAAGTAGATGGAAACAACTTCAACTTATGGGAATCTATTATATAGCCATAGCTTCTACAGAGGATATAAAATTCAAAAAGGAAGTTCTTAGGATCTTTAGTAATCAATCCATATAACTTTGGAAGTACTAAAGAGGGAATATCCTTGAGATTTTTATTATCATGAAGGTCAATAATAGGAAAGGGAAAGGTGGGAAGTGCCATCCTTGGAGGATTTGGAGTTGTGGATCATCTTTTGAAAACAACAAGGGCCTAGGGATTCTCCTGGTATTCACATTCTACAAGTGGTGGTGTTAGAATGGCTTGATGTAGGTCAGCAAATGGATTTTCAAATGGTTGACTCTAATCTTCACAGTTAAATTCTTGGGTATTTTCCTGCTCAGGGGGTAAGATTTCTTCAAAAACTAAGGGGACATTCTAAGGGAGAAATCTTCCAAGATGGTATCTTCTCCTATACATAAAAAGGATTGATTAAACTAGGACCTATATTTAAAAAGGCTTTGGAAAAATTACCCTTAGGATAAGTTTAGATTGACACCATCCCTAGCAATAATGCCAAAAAATGATCAGCCAAATAAATGTCTTACAAACTTAGAGCATAACACTCATTCATTCAAGATTAGATATCTTAAATAGAAACTAATTAACTCATTTAGCTCATTTATAGTATCAACTAGGGATGTACACTTGAAATAGTGTTTGGAAAGTATATGCTCCAAACTATCTTAATTGCCACTTATCTAGACTATTGAATTTAAAATACTTAAAATCTTGAAATGCTAAACTTGGAGAAAGGAATAAGTTTAATCTACTAAAAATAGTAATCAGGAATAGGTATTTCTCTATCTTCCTTTGCTGTAGGAAGAACCCATTAGATTTTTTACCAACGACTGCAAGAACAACAAAGTTCTCTCTAAATCTAAGAAAGTGTGAAATAGACCCTAAATAACAATAGAATTCACTCACCAAGTGGGACCCCTTAAATGAGTGAATATGATACAATCAAGATAAAAAGATAAAACCTAGAAATTACATTCTATTCATTCATTGAAAGGTACACACTTGAAGTAAAATACAACTAAATTCCATTTGTTGTTTACAAAATTACAATACCTGATGCAGGAGCATCTTGGGTCCTTGGTAATCCTGTGTCACCAAAAAAAATTTGGAGTTTGTTTGTGTTGCTCGGTTTCTACTTTGATCAAGTTGGTTGGTAGTTGGTTGGTTTCCTTTGGTTACTGAGTGTGGTCAGTTATCTCTTGGGTGGTCGGTTGCTTCACTGGCACTCGGCATTTCCTGTCTATTGCTTGGTTATCTTGCTCACCGACGGGTTTATTTTTAGTTTCTGTTGTGGCCAACTTGTGCATTTATAATGGATCATAGATTTAACATTGATATCCATCTTTGGGAAGCCTATGGTCCCAAATCTGACCATTCCTTCCATTGATTGTGGATCCGAAGGCCGACTCAGTTCGGTAGCTTCTTGTATAAATGTAGTTGTTGCTTTAGAGTTTAGGAGCAATTTTTGGGCATAGGAGTTGGTAGAAGATAGAGTTAGAGATTTTGACAGATCCTCACATGTTGAGGCTTCTGTAATTCATTGTAATATTAGGCCCGAACCAAGAAGGCCTTACAGCCTGACATGTACAATTCTATTTCATGAAAATATATGGAAGATCCTAAATTCTCTCTCTCATTGTTGTGTTTGTTTGATTCCACATGTGTTGAGTAGGCTTGGATCATTAGGGTGTGCCATTGTCTAGCCCCTCTTGCTCCCTACCCTTGTGTCAGGTGGTATCAAAGTGAGGTGACATCTTCATCTAGGTTTGTAGGTTCCTCTTGAAGCCCTAGTTGATTGTTGTGGGGTAGCAGATTGCGATCTAACCTACAATTGTAGAGGGTTGTCAAGATGGCTCGTGGGAGGTGAGATGAAAATCCAGGATTGGAAGATATGCTAAGGAAAATTTTTGCTAGGTTAGAAGTTGTTGAAATAGCCCAAAGAAGAGGTAGACATCTTGAAGATGTTAGTGATGATGAAGTTGAAGAAGAACAGGTGAATGCAGAACCTGCACCCGTTATGGATCAAGGTGAAGAAATATTTTTGAAGGCTTTGACAAGTATAAAGTCAACACCATATTTCAATCCTCCTAAGTATGGTGGAAAGCTAGATTCTAATGAATTAGTGGATTGGATCACCGAGATGGAAAAGTATTTTAAGTATGAAAACATCCTTGAAGACAAGAAGGTGAAGATTGCAAGCAAAAAGTTGAAAAGTCATGCATCCTTATGGTGGGAACATCTACAGCTGGATAGGAAGAGGAAAGACAAAGACAAAATCAAGGCATGGAATAAAATGGTGAACAAACTGAAAGGAAAGTTCTTACCTTGTGATTATCAGATTAACCTAGTTCAGCGAATGCAAAGTTTGAGATAGAAAGATAGCTCAGTAAAGGAATATACTAAGGAATTCTATAGATTAGATATCAAATCTAGACATGATGAAGATGATGTGGAAATAATTGATAGATACCTAAATGGTTTGAGAGTTTCCATCCAGGAGGAAATTAGTACAGTCAAGTTGGAGAACATTGAAGAGGCTTATCAATTTTCTTTGAAGGCTAAGGAGAAATTGAACAAGAGAAATAAGCAAAGACAAAGAGGTCAATGTGGTAGATTCCCTAGAGGAAGAGGTAGATCCAATGACAAAAATGGTAGATCTGAATCAGAAAAGACAAATCTGGACAAAGGCAAGATCGAGTGGAAAGGTGAAAGTTCATCTAGAGGTAGAGGCAGTAACTACCGAGGTGGTTATAGTAGAGGAATTTTCTGAGGAACTTGTTACAATTGTGGAGAAGAAGGACATAGATCTTTTGAATGTACGCAGGCTAGTAAGAAGGTTGGTAGCAGTAGAAATGCTTTGGTACAAGAAGAGACACCGAATGAACTTGAGAAAGAAAATAACTTGATGGTAAGGAGAGCATTGATGGAATGAGAGAAAGAGGGAAGATCCAGTAAGGAAAAGTTTGTTCAAAACTAGATGTAGAGTTTCTGACAAAGTTTGGAAGGTAATCATTGGAAGTGGTAGCTTGGAGAATCTGGCATCTGAAGAGATGGTCACAAAGTTGCAGTTGGAAAGGTTGGTACATCTGAAGCCCTATAAAATTTCATGGATCAAAGATGAGCATACACTCCTTGTAAGTGAACAATGTTATGTGAATTTGAAGATTGGGAAATATGATAAGGTGTTATGTGATATCATGCCTATGGATTGTCATCATATTTTGTTGGGTAGACCTTGGCAATATGATAGACATGCTATATATGATGGGAGATTGCAAAAGTATACTATTGTGGCTGATGGAAAGAACCAAATCTTGTTACCATTGATGGAAGAACCTATTAGTAATGTTTGAACATCCATAAAAGTTTGTTTGATGGAAGGAAGAAAGTTTGTTAACTCTTTGAAGAAGAATGATGTATGTTTTGATGTGATCCTTAACAATCTGAGTAAGAAAATAGAGGATAATATCCCTAAGGAGATTGATAAGTTACTCACCAAGTACAATGAAATCATTTTTGATGATGTATCTAATGGTTTTCCACCAAAAAGAAGCATTGATCATTGTATGGATCTAATCCCTAGAGCTAGTTTACCGAATAAGGCACCTCATCAGTTGACACCTACAGAAAATCAAGAATTGGACCGACAGATTCAAGAGTTGTTGGAGAAAGGTTTGATTAGAGAAAGTTTGATTCCTTGTGTAGTACCTACTATATTGGAATTGAAGAAGAATGGAGAATGGATAATGTGTACTGATTCCAGAGATATCAACAAGATAACAGTGAAGTATAGGTTTCCTATACTAAGAATGGATGACATAATGGACAGTTTGACTAGAGAAAAGTGTTTCACCAAAATTGACTTGAAAACTAGGTATCATCAAATCAGAATCAAAGGAGGTGATGAATGGTAAACTACTTTCAACACAAAAGAAGGTTTGTATGAGTGGTTAGTTATGCCTTTTGGTTTAACTAACACACCGAGTACTTTTATGAGGCTGATGAATGAAGTTTTGAATAAATTCTTGGGTAAGTTTGTGATTGTGTATCTTGATGACATTCTGATATTTAGTAAGACCAGAGAATAACATTTGTTGCATGTTAGACAAGTTTTGCAAAGATTGAAAGAGGAGAAGTTGCTGATAAATCTGAAAAAGTGTTCATTCATGAAAGAGGAGATTGTGTATTTGGATTTGTTATTTCAGCTAATGGTTTGAAGATGGATCCTAAAAAGGTTGAAGCTATTTTTAATTGGCCTACACCTATGAATGCTAGTGAGGTAAGACCATTTCATGGTTTGGCAAGTTTTTACCGAAAGTTCATAAGGAATTTCAGTTCAATTTGTAACACTATGACTGAAACTATGAGAGGAGACAAAAGAGAATTCAAGTGGACACATGGAGCTGACAAAAGTTTTGAGACTTTGAAGCAGAAGGTTGTTGAATTACCTATTTTGGCATTACTTGATTTTAGTAAGGTATTTCAAGTGGAATGTGATGCAAGTGGAAGTGCAATTAGAGCTATGTTGAGTCAAGAAGGTAAACCTATTGCTTTCTTTAGTGAAAATTTGAATGATGATAGAAGAAAATATTTTGTGTATGATCAAGAATTCTATGCTATTGTTCAAGCATTGAACAAATGGAGACATTATTTGATACAGAGGGAATTTGTGTTGTATACTTATCATAAGGCTTTACAATATTTGGGTAGTTAGAATAAGTTGAATCAGAGACATATGAAATGGGTTGAGTATTTGTAGAGTTATACATTTGTGATAAAGCATAAGAGTGGAGTCACTAACCGAGTTGCTAATGCATTGAGTAGAATAAGATCTTTGATGATCGAGATGAAAATTGAAGTTCTTGGTTTTGATGAGATGAGAGATTCTAATGAGTTTGACCCTGATTTTTCTAAGCCATCAAGAAAGTGTTGAGCACCTATTCTAGATCAACAAGACACTAAATGGGATGAATATTTTATTCAGGAAGGTATGTTGTTTAAAGGTATTCAGTTGTGTGTACCAAGAGGAATAATGAGAACTAATCTGATAAATGAGAAACATAGTAGTGGTTTGGCTGGACATTTTGGTATTGATAAAACATGGAATTTTCTTAAGGAGAAGTACTTTTGGCCGCAATTGTATAAAGATGTTCAAAAATTTGTGAAAAGTTGTGGAATTCATCAAGTTGCAAAAGGAGTAAGTCAGAACACTGGATTATATACACCGATTGTTGTTCCTGAGAAACATTGGATTGATATCAGTATGGATTTTGTTCTTGGCTTACTAAAGACAATAAGAGGTAATGATTCTATATTTGTTGTTGTGGATAGATTTTCTAAGATGGCACATTTTATACCATGTAGAAAGAAATTAGATGCAGTACATGTAGTAGATCTTTTCTTTAAGAAAATTGTCAGATTGCATGGATTACCAAGGAGTATTATCTCTAATAGAGATAGTAAATTTGTTGGATACTTTTGGAAAACCCTTTGGAAGAAATTTGGCACTGACTTGAAATATAATTCTACATTTCACCCACAAACCGATGGACAGATTGAAGTTGTGAATAGAAGATTGGGAAATATTTTGAGATGTTTAGTTGGAGACACACCGAGTAATTAGGATTTTGTATTGGCACAAGTAGAGTTTGCATACAATAATTTAATGAATAGGAGTACTAGAAAGACACCATTTGAGATTGTCAATGGAACACAACCGAGATGAATATCTGATTTGAGAGACATTGATGATGAGAATAAGAAAAGTGTTGAAGGAGTAAAATTTGCTAAGTACAAGAAGACATTGCATGAAGATGTGAAGCTGAAGCTGGAAGATAGTAATCATAAATACAAAGATAGAGCTGATAGATCAAGAAGATATAAAACTTTTGATGTTGGTGATGAAGTGATGGTTCATTTGAAGAAAGGTCAATTTCCTATTGGAACTTATGGGAAGCTGAAGATGAAGAAGTTTGGACCTTGCAAGATTTTGAAGAAATTTAATAGTGGAAATGCATATGAAATTGAGTTACTTGATGACATGGACATATCACCGATCTTCAACATTGCTAATTTATATGAGTATCATGAACCTAATGAAGAAGTGACAGTACCGCCAGAATATCCTAAGAAGCAGAATGAATAAATTGAACAGATTTTGAAGGAAAGAGTTGGCAAGAGTACAATAGGAAAATAATAGATGGAATATCTGGTAAAGTGGAAGAATAGATAGATGGAAGATAGTTCTTGGATTTTAGAGTCTAAGTTGGATGCAGCTCGAACAAGACCTACCAAATGATTTGGAGAATCATTTCAAAATAACCCCAGGTGTTTGATGTGGGAGCATCTCGGGTCCTTGGAAATCCTGTGTCACTAAAAATAATTTGGAGTTTGTCTGTGTTGCTCTTGACCAAGTTGGTCAGTAGTTGATCGGTTTCCTTTGGTTACCGAGTGTGGTTGGTTATCTCCTGGGTGGTCGGTTGCTTCACTGGGACTTGAATTGTCTGTCTACTACTTGGTTATCTTTCTCACCGACGGGTTTGGTTTTAGTTTCTGTTGTGGCTAACTTGAGCATTTATATTGGATCATGGATTTAATGTTGATATCCATCTTTGAGAAGCGTGTGGTCCTAGATCTTATCATTCCTTCTGTTGATTGTGGATCTAAAGTTTGACTCAGTTTGGTAGCTTCTTGTATAAATGTATTTGTTGGTTTAGAGTTTAGGAGCATTTTTTGGGCATAGGAGTTGGTAGAAGATAGAGTTAGATATTTTGATAGATCCTCTCATGTTGAGGCTTCTGTAATTCATTGTAATATTAGGCCCTAACCAGGAAGGCCTTACATCCTAGTATGTATGGGTCTATTTGATGAAAATATATGAAAGCTCATGCATTCTCTCTCTCACTGTTGTATTTTTTTTCTTCCGCATGTGTTGAGCAGGCTTGGATCATTAGGGTGTGCCATTATTTGGCCCCTCTTGCTCCATGCCCTTGTGTCAATACCTTTCCTAACTTTCTCTAATCTTCTGAAAGTTAATTCAATAGCTTATTTAGAAGAAAAATAGTAAGAAACTAACTCCTAAAACTATGATCACTCCAACAATGAGGATAAATTAAGATTCATAATGTTATACAAAAAAATCAATAACTTTTGAGAACAAGTCTTTCCAGGAATATAGCAGGTCATGTTTCTAGATATGCATCCAGGTATAATGAAAAATTAGTTGACCGCTGCAAACTAGGGTGATGAGAGGTTATGTCTTTATTGTTTCATCCACAGAGTTGATCCTGTCAATTCTACCACATTGCCCAAATGAATGTGTCATTAACTTGTTCCTGCATGGAGTTAGTAACACATTCCAAATTTGAAACACATATTTGCATCATTTAAATCAGAAAAGACATTATCTCATTGACTAACACTTGCATGATATGCAGCTGCAGGAATCCTAACCCAAAATAACTTAGGAGAGATAAACATTAAATAACACACACACACACACACACACACACACACACACACATATATATATATATATATATATATATATATATATATATATATATATATATATATATATATATATATATATATATATATATATATATATATATATACTTAATTCATCTGTCATATTATATTCATAATTTTTAACCATAAGTTCCAACCTAGATCACATATCATGTTGAAGTATAAAGTATTTGAAAGTATTGACCATGCACTTGCACATATAAAAACCATACATATAACATCATCCAAGTTTGTATAAAACCATATAAAAGCACCCTAACAAGTCACAGAAAAAACATCATAAAATATGTCATTAATATGGCTCATCAAAGACTATACTAAATTTTTTTATATTGAAGAACCTGAACCTCTACCCAAGCAACAACCTGGCATAACCGAGTAATAGAACACTTCTATCAAGAAACAATCTTTATAGACCGAGCAAAGGAAATAGTTACTAATGGAAATGATGATCATGCACCAAGTGGAGAAAACATTGAAGAATATATATCTGAACCTATACTTGCTAAGTATGTGAGAAGATACCATCCACAAGATCAGATAATTGGAGACAAAGGAGAAGCAATGATGACTAGAGGTAAGTTAAGGAATAACACATGTTTGGTTTGTGAATTTGAACCTAAAACTGTTAAAGATGCATTGGCAAATGATGAATGGATTAAGGCAATGAATGAAGAGATTGAGAAAATAGAGAAGAACAAGACATGGACATTAGTAAAAAGACCTAAAGACAAAAATGTGATTGGCACTAAATGGACTTTTAGAAACAAATTGAATGAGAATGAAGATGTAATAAGGAACAAAGCAAGACTAGTTTGCAAAGGTTATGCACAAGAAGAAGGAATTGACTATGGAGAAACTTTCGCACCCATTGCTAGACTTGAATGAGTAAGAATACTACTTGCATATGCTGCTTATAAAGGATTTAAGGTATATTAGATGGATGTGAAATCTGCATTTTTGAATGGGATACTTGAAGAAGAGGTATGCACTAAACAACCTGAAGGTTTTGTTGATCCTAATCAGAAGAATATGGTATGTAAGATACACAAGGCATTATATGGATTCAAGCAAGCATCGAGAGCATGGTATGAAAGACTACATTCTTATTTCATAAGAATTGGATTTGTTAGAACAAGTGACAATAGAAATTGTATTTGAAATGTGAAAGTGATGATAAGATTCTTATTGCCGAAATTTTTATTGATGAAATCATATTTGGAGGTCATGATGACCTATGTAAGTCTTTTGCTGATGAAATGAGAAAAGAGTTTTAAATGTTGATGTTTGGAGAGATCAAATTATTTCTTGGTTTGCAAATACTAAAACAGAAGGAAGGCATATACATAACACAATCTAAGTACATCAAAGAAGTCTTGAAGACATTTGGTATGGAAGATTGAAAACCAGTTGGTACACCTATGGTAATCGGATGCAATTTGACCAAAGATGACAAGTCAATCGAGGTAAATCAAACCTTATACAAATCCATGATTAGAAAGTTGATGTATGTTGTGCATAGTAGACCAAATATTGCACATGTGATTGGAATTGTAGCTAGATTCTCTGATGAAGGGTGCTCCCCTTAATACCACAAATACATAACAGAAATAGAGAAATAACAACAATATGCAAGAACAAAAAATGGGCTTCTTATTATCTCCACAATTGTGGAATTACAAACTTTCAGAATTACAATATGCAAAGCCACATGGGCATTTCCATACAATATTCTGTAGGGCAAAGCCTCGAATTATTACCTAGATCTACTATGAACTGCTCAAAACTACCTAAGACAACACTACGGGTCTTCCTTATATAGGCAATTTCCACCACCCGAGAAGGTTCCAGAAATTTAGCCTTTTAGGGCAGACCAAACTTAGAATTATATTATTTTCACAATTTTTACAATAGGGTCGGCTCAAAAGAAGTACAAAACATGCTTTTAGGTAGCCCAACTTCCGGAGGTCATAAATTTTTAACTGTAGCTCCATTTTTCTATTGTAACCACTTTTTGGAAATGCCATGACAAAATCTACAGTGCTTGACATGCACTAGCACCAGTCAGCCGAGGGTTGATTGCGATCCAAAGCCTCTAAGACCTTCAAAATTGACCTAAAAGATTTCATACCCAAAAACCTCAATAACTTCACCAATACTGATGATGTGGCAATGAAACTCAACTGGTAGGCTGAAATAACTGAGATGAACCTCCAACTGTGAAATCAGAACACTCCGAGATCATATGACCAACTTACTAAAAATAGTAACTTTCCATAAATAGCAGCTCTCCACAAGATAGCCCTTATCAAAAAGAAACCAGAAATATTTTTGGGTGATGCAAGATTGCTCTTACACCCAAGATGCTCCTGCATCATTCTCTGCTAATCCTAAAGAGTCACATATGACTGCTATGAAAAGAATTATGAGATATTGAAGAACACTAAAAACTATGGGCTATGGTATAAGAAAGAAGGCAATTTTGAACTGAAAGTTTACACTAATGTTGATTGGGTGGGAAACATTGATGATAGAAAAAGAACTATAGGTGGATCATTCTTTTTAGGAGAAAGATTAGTAACTTGGATAAGCAAGAAACAAGGATGCATTTCTCAGTCCATTGTTGAAGCTGAACATGTAGCTATTACTGCTAATTGTTCAAATATTGCATGAATAAAGCAATTGTCAGAAGGTATGAATGAGGAGATCACTGATCCAATGATAATCTATTGTGATAATGCAAATATTACTAATATTTCAAAGAATTCAGTGATGCATGCAAAGATAATGCACATATCTATTAAGTATCACTACTTGAGGGAGCAAGTTGAAGAAAAAAAAGTCAAATTGGAATATGTGAAGTCACAAGAGCTAATTGTTGATATATTTACAAAACCCTTACTGATGTTGATGCACAATGTTTACACTTTGGTATTCCAAAGGTTGTTAAGATGGAAGACACACTGACATTGCAAATCTGTACATGCAAGGTACAAGAATCTAAACTAAACAACATCAATACTGATTTGGCTACTATAGAGCTGATTTCTTTTTGGCATTATTGTCAAAGGGAGAGAGATTACATGAAATATACAGAAATGGAATAAGGGAGAGATGATCTGGAAACATTGAAGAGAATGATCATGACATATCAGTTAGAACTAAAGCTAATTGAAAGGGAGATTTTATAGATGATGTTGCGTAGTCACAACATATAGAAAGAGTTGTAGACACTTCAGATGTTTGGCATTCTATGGCATATTTCATATTGTGTTTCCATCAATGCCAAAGGGAGATATTTTTATACTAAAACTGATTGATTACTTGGAGAATATAATATGAAGATTATCACCAAGCTACAAAGGTATATGTGAGATATTAAATCAATTATTATATTGGCATTGATGTCAACTAGTTTTGACTGTACTTATCATGATAGTTCCAAATATCTAAAGAAGGTATAATGGTGAACAAATAAGATATTAACATGAAAATGAGATGTATGAGCAAGATATGAGTATGGTATTCATTGGGTAACTTATTGATGAGTCTATGATAGTATGTTAGTGATTTGATTATATTACATGATTCTATTAAGAATTAAAGATCAAGAATGTAAAATTTTATGTGGTGAGTATATGAAGAACTTAGTATACACTGACTAGAAATAGTGTACACTGAGCAAGTGTAGTGTATACCGAGTGCGGTATTAACTAAGCTAGAAGTCACCGATGCGTCATGGTATTGACCGAGTGAAAGAAGTGAGATGGAACATATGATTTTTGACTTGAGATGATGAGCTGGACAAATATGGATGATTTCGAGGACAAAGATAAAGTTTTTTATAAGGATTTATGAATAACATTAAAATTCAAGGATGATCAGATGATGTAGATTGAAATGTGTTTAAGGCACAAGTTTCGAGGAAGGTTAAAATGGCAAAATCAATGATGGAGATTAAGTGGCAAAATCTATGGATGAGAAGAAAATAATTTATCATGTCTATTTAAGGAGATAAGAGATTCATAATGATGGATGCACATGAGGATAAGATTGTATTCATGTGAAGCTGGTCAGATAGGTTGAAGTGAGAACCGAGCAATTCTACAGACTACACCAAGTGTCAAAAAAAGGAGATAACCGAGCGAAACAAAGTTGGAGGATATAAAAAGAAATTAAAGAGATTATGATCGCCAGAGGTATATGAGTTTAGCATAGATCTGAATATCTACAAAGGAGGTTGTATTTGAACCATATCATTTACTATTGCATTCTAACCATTGCTATAGATAATTTTCCTAACCGAGTGGGACTTAACAGTCTTTATTTATTTCATTATGACATTCAATGAATGTTGATTATTTTTTTGATGACCCAAATGAATGTATGGTCACAGATAATTGTTAGTGATAAATCCTCTAACAAGGTCACACTTTACAGTGTGTTTTTTATACTTTAACAGGGTTGGCTCTTAACTGAGCTCACTTTAGAAGAGTGAAAATTATCTTGGGTACCGATATGAGGTGGTTTTTCCCCTAAAAAGGTTTCCACATTAAAAATCAAGTGTTATATGTGTATGGATGTGATGAATTATAATTTTACTTTACACATAACAATTACTGGTTTGATTGGTATATAATAGTTTATTTTACTGGTATTCGATAAATGAAATAGAAAGACAGATAAGTTTTTACTGATCTATTTAAGTTTATTTAAAAGATTTGTTTTATACATCTAAGAGTATTCAGGACTGTAGGATAACTGGACTTAACCGATTCACCCCCCTCTTAGTTATCTAATAGTAGATACATCTAAGAAAAAAATTAGTTGCAAGGAAGAGTTGTGGGTATCATCCCTACCGCAGTTTTCTCCTCTAACCAAGGATTTCTGCGACACCAAAAATCTATGTGTTATGGGTGTGTGAATCATTGCATGATTTATTGTTATTTATTTTATGTTTTCAATTACAACATATCGGTAATACTAAATAGACTATTGGTAAACTGGGAATAAAACTACATGTTTAAGATTGGAAGTTTTAATTGATGCAAATGATTAAGTATTGATTCACCCTCCTCTCAGTTTCTAATCTTTCAAATCAACACTCATTTCAGGATTCAAATCTGATCAAGGTCAACCACAGATCTAGACTTTGGAAGAAAACCATGACATCGAGCCTTGGGCCAAATTTGGCCTTAAAACCCTAAGGACAAGTTAAGTAGTCAACTTGTCCAAGGCAAAATCACCTTGAAATTTGGTGGGATCTCAGGGAGTGTGATAGGATATAGGAGGAGAAAATGCATATTGGTGGGATCAAGCATAATGGACATTCAAAACTTGAAATCACCAAAATGGGATCTAATAGGTCCTAGAGCCTCCAATTATGAATGCTAACCTTTTAGGATGATACATGCACAATGCTCCTACAACATTGAACTTTAAGCATCTCTAAGTGATTCGTGCAATACTAAGAAAAGGAATGGTGAAACCTTTGGAAATTTCTTACAAAGGTGGAGACACCTTGCCAATAGAATGTCATGGAAGATACCCGAATAATACTTCATTGACATCTTCACTAGAAACTTAGTATCTCAAATTTCATTCCAAATGAAAATGGCTTCTTGAAATACTTTTGAAGTTGTCAATAAGAAAGGGAAGAACATTGAGGATGGTCAAGGCTCCTCGAAGCCTAATTTTTTACAAGTCTCAACACTATAAAAAATACTTCAAGCACTTTCTACCTAAGGTCAATGGCTTACATTATGAAAAAAATCAGGCCCATATATCTGCATTTATGTGACTCAAATTCTTGCACCTTAAGGAGTGTTTGCACTATTTTCTTTTTAAAATAATGAAAACTAGGTGGCCTTGATTAAAGAAGCACTCACACTATTTTTAGAAGCTACAATTAGCCTATACAAAAGAAAAAAATTCTGACTTGATCCCAAGAAAATATATATGGTGAGTAAATTCATGGAACAATGTTATTCCTTTGAACTAAAATCTTCACAATAACTTAATCAATAGGGTGGGCTTCTAACATAAGGTTTTTAGATGCAATTCAAGGGACTCGTGCCTAAAAATTCAAGATTGAGACACTTGAGTCTCTAACAAATCATACTTGGCACCCTTACATCAACCTATTTAATTGGCACTCTCAACATAGGATTACAAGTTAGACTCTAGCTTTAGCCTTTGCCCCTTATAGAGCGAGATAGAGGAAAAATTACTTTAGGCCATTCCCCTTGGAGTGGTCACTATCCAAAGGAAGACTTGCTAAAAAAGGAAAGAAGATATTGCAATTTCTATTACACCCAAAATCTACAAAGACAAGGGGAGAGGATACTTTACTGTTAGAGTAGTCTTATGTTAGCTAATAATTAAATCATTTAATTATTAGTTTATCATACTCTAGGCTTAAGTTTCACTTAGGCGCTTTATAATTCTTTAGGGTTTTAGCCTTTAGGGTTTCGTGTTTCCTTTTATAAGGATTCACTTCTTTCATTTCAATAAGGAGATTGTATTATTTTCATTTTGTTAATAGAAGCTTATTTCTGTCAAGATGATTTTCCTGTCTCTGGCCTATTGGCCGCCATAGCTTTCTGTCTTTTTGCTTCTTCTTTGTGACAGTCTTGCATGCAGGTGTTCTTGGGATGATTTGCGTTTGTCAAATCTAACATGGTATCAGAGCCATCTTGCTGCTCACTGTTCGTGTTTTTGTTGAAGTGATTCAGAAGCAAGACGTTATTTTTTATTTCTTTTTTGCCTGCAAAAAAGAAAAAAAATAATTTTGGAGGTATTTTGAGCAAAAACGGATGCCACCATTGCGTCCGGAAGATTCGAGATAGCCAGAATCCATATAAAATTTGTCCATTTTGGACACTTTTGCAATTTGAGGCAAAATTTTTAGGTACCAGGCCGTACAGCCTGGCACGCGGATCGAGACGGCGATTTTTTTTGTCAAAAAAAATTTAAAAAAATTTAGTTTTTGGCGCAGCCACCGAGCGGCCACCCAGGCGCCACCCGGCGGCCACCGCCCACAGCGGCCACCGCCGCCACCACGGGCTCCGCAGTCCCGCGCCCGCAGCCGGAGCCGCCACCGCTTGCACTGCGCCTCCCGCGGCCCCTCCTCTGCCCTCCTGTGGCCCCCGCCGCTGCCCGGCACCACCTCTGCTGCAGCACCTCCGCGGCCCCAGCCGCCTCCCGGCCCCGCTCCGCTCCAGCGGGCGCACCACCCAGTCTCCTCCGCCGAGCGCTCCGCCCAGCAGGCTTTAAGCCCCGCGGGCCTTTGCGGCGGTCATATGGGTGACCGGGGGTTCCGGGTTTAGCCCCCTACGCGCGCCATGCGCCCAGGGGCTCTATTTTTTTCCAGCTCCAGGGGCTTAAAATTTTTTTTTGGTGCTTTTTAAAGGTACTTGGGCATTTTTTGCTCTATCTGGAGCATACGGAGGTCTTTTTTCGACTTCTTTATATCGCCGGAAAGCTCTTTCCGAGCTCTTTCTGATTATGGAGGTTAGAGTTTTTGGATCTGCTGTTTTGATAGTGTTTTTTTCTGTCAAAGGTGATGTTTACTTTTTGCCTTCCGGGAGCCATATCTCGCTCATCCGGACTTCTTTTTCGGCAAACGAGATATCGTCGGAAAGCTGATTCTGTGTACTATTCAGTGGCAGAGGTATTTCTTCCAGATTCTGCTCTAGGTTTTCACTCCTCCGAGTTATGCAGTTTATGCCCTCTGGTGGTGTGCTTGGTTCTACAGGTCCGGGGATCTCTTCTTCTGGTTTCTTAGTGCACTCTTCTTTCTGACTTCTGAGCTTGCATGCTCTTTCTGATGTATCTTTGTTCTGTAAACGCACTGAGATAAAGTGCCCTCTTCTGCATTTCTAGGATCTTTTTCACCTGGTTCAGTTTTAGTATTCGCACTCAGTTATAAAGTGCCATGGGGGGATTCTGATGCATTTGCCACTATAGGCGCATCCACTCTTGTCAAGTGAGCGTACCTTCCACGACATTAGCCCATGTAGACTGTGTCTATGACACCGCCCTTTATCCTGTGTGTGTGCTTCTGTTGCACTGTTGGTGTTCCTGGTTCTTCTTCTGCAGCTGTTTTTGGCATCACATTTCAGTGTTCCTGTCACCTCTCCCAGTTCAGCATTATGGGGGGGTTCACCTGTTGGTTCTATTGCTTCCTGGTTCGATTGATCAGCTCTTCAGACACTTGTCTTCTCTACCTGGTCATGCACTTCAGTGGGGGTTCCAGCAGTATCTTCTGACAGAGTTTTCAGACATGCTTCAGAGGAGTTTCTTGCTCTCTTCTTGTTCCTTTCTCTGGGACATCTTTTGCTTTATGTTTGGGTACCTGATCAGGCCTAGTTGCCGGGACCCATCTTTCCTGCTTTCTGCAGTAGTTTAGCTTTTTTTGCTTCTCCCTAAGTTACACTTAAGGGGGGGTGTTAGAGTAGTCTTATGTTAGCTAATAATTAAATCATTTAATTATTAGTTTATCATACTCTAGGCTTAAGTTTCACTTAGGCGCTTTATAATTCTTTAGGGTTTTAGCCTTTAGGGTTTCGTGTTTCCTTTTATAAGGATTCACTTCTTTCATTTCAATAAGGAGATTGTATTATTTTCATTTTGTTAATAGAAGCTTATTTCTGTCAAGATGATTTTCCTATCTCTGGCCTATTGGCCGCCATAGCTTTCTGTCTTTTTGCTTCTTCTTTGTGACAGTCTTGCATGCAGGTGTTCTTGGGATGATTTGCGTTTGTCAAATCTAACATTTACAATATCTTAAGATCTAAACACAAAGTGTGCAAGTGCAAGAAGCATATCAAGAACTTCTTCATTAACCTTTAGAAATCTAAATATGAGCTAAAATACAACAAGAATGTTTATTCGTTCACCCTTTGAAATTGAAATGTGTGCTAAACTATAAATTAAATTATGTAAATCCACACCCAAAAAGCATTCGTAGTCTAAACTCTAGGTCCTAGTGATGTCGGTGAAGTTTGAATCAACTATAATAAACACTAACTAGAACTAATTAGTGATAAGAAACTTGAGCCTTTTGAGCTAATTAGTGATAAAAACTAACTGGTGATAAGAAACTCAAGCCTTTTGGACTAATCAGTGATGTCCATTTGTCTTTGTGATGCTTTGATGCTAGGGATAAGTGTTGGATTGTCCAAAATACGTGAAGTAACTTGTAATTCTTAGCTCTAATACCATTTTAGAGCAACAAAGTTTAGAATGCAAGAACAACAATAACTTCCATAAGGAAAATTATAAGCACAAAATAATATCTATCATAAAATGAGTGTGCATGTAATGGTTTTGAATTTATAAATTTTAATTGTCTGAATCCTATAGATGATAGTATACCCATTACATAATGGATTTGATTTTTATACACATAGATTCATCCTTGAACATTGAAAATTCATGTTTTAAATGAGTCTAAGTCAACTTCCCTCGTACTAGTAATCACTTCTCTTTTTGAGGGAAAGAAATGTCTTAGCTTGTGCTTTGGGGATTTTATAAAAGTAAAAAATGTAGTTTTTAATGATCATTGAGACTTTCTTACACTTTCACCAAGCTCGATTGGCAAGACCTTTTTGTGGTAAAGGACAAGGTCATGAGGTCTAGTCTCCCCCAGACCATGTGGTACCAAAGGACGTGTTGCGCCAGCAACACCAATCACATTAAAATGTTTACCCAACACGCTCCAATTTATAAGGGTGCTATATCCAATTCCTCCATTCTAAAAAACACTTTCTTACACTTTGGATGCTTATAATAAGAACACACAATAACATGAAATCAACATATAAATGTCTTAATCTAATATTACATGATTGTTTAGTGCATCTTTGATCTTTGTTCCAAAACTATTAATTAAAATCCAAGTTTTTGACAAGGGAGGATCCATTCTATTAGAAATTAAGTAGTATGTAGTATAGAATGTGTAATAAATAAATTATCATATTAATATTTATATAAGCTAGTTGTTAGATAATTTGGGTAAATTAGTAGGTTGAATGGCTATATATAGCCAGTAAATGCAATCATCAATTAATGTTGAAAATGATTGAATGTTTAGTTTATTTGATCTTTAAGTGGTCTTCTATGAGACCTCTCTAGTCACCTTTGATTCAATTTCTTTGTTAAAAGTCATATCCACAATCACGATGCTCTAAAGACCACTAACAGAATTATTATTGTTAATCCACCATTCTTACATTTTTATCAACAATACAAACCCTTAACATACATCATTCATCAACATTCTCTCCTCTCTTCACTTTTTCTTTTTTTTCTCCATTTTATTCATATTTTCTCATATCAAAAATTAGAAAAATAAAAAATCTAAAAGGTCGTAAAAGACTTGAAGGGGTTAATATAAGTAGTCGATTTAGGGTCGGCATATTTCTATTGATTTCCAGCGAGAGTGGCTACGTTAATTTATTTTCAAGGTTTGTGGTAATTATTACAATGGTAGGTCGACATAGGAAAAATGATTTGCGTATGGAAACGTATTGAAACTCCAATCCTTCTATTGCTTATTGACTTGTCATTTCAAGAATAAAACCACGTCTTTTAATAATTAGAAGGAAGAAATACAAAGGAGACAAGCTTGGAATTAAAGTAATGGATGGGGAAGGTGGAGACAAGTGATGTATAGAAAAATGATGAAGTTTAGCTACATGTCTAGGCTTCCTACCCCTCATCTCTGCCATTTATTTCTTGAATTTATTTTTTAATTAGAGAAGGCCCAAGTGCATTTTCCACTAACCCAAATTTCTATGGTGAAGTTGATTTTCTCATAGTATACATTTGACTATAGTAGTCTTGTTGATATGATGAATGTCATAATGTCTTCTGATTGGACTATTTCACCCTATTCTAATCACTAGGAAGTGAGTCAAAGTATGAAAGTTTCAATGTTCAAAGCATCATATATTTGTTTAATGTAAAAGTATATTTTTTTTTGTGATGGGTGAATTGTTGAGGATATTTTGTATAGGTTGCATTATAATTAAATGTATTATCAGTGGAAAAGGACATTCATAAAGTTTTTTTCATTAAAGGAAAAATATGAAATTAATAGATTAACTTAGAAGATGATGTCAATCATCAACCAAAATCAATCATCTATAACATGTTTGAATAAAGTTCCTATATCGGGACTAAAGAGGGATGTTAGGAATTGTGCAATAGTGGAATAAATAAATTAACATATTAATCACAATTTATTAGATGTCAAGTGTAAGTTAATTGTTAGATAGTTCAAGTAGTTAGTATGTTGAACAATCCACCTAGATTTAGTGTGAGAAGTTAGTGAAATTATAAAAATTAGATAGCTTGTGTGTGTGTTTGTACATGCGCGCGCATGAAGTTATTATAAGAGTTAGATAGTTCAAGTAGTTATGGATAGAGAGCTCCTCTGTATAGGTTAATTATGCATACATAATGGCTAAGAGTTTTGTAAATAAAATTTATTTTTTATTTTTTTTCATATCTTTTAGGTATTATTTCATATCTATAGATATTATTTTGTTTACATTAAAGAAGCCTTGATCATTCCTAGAACATAGTCCAAAGTTTGCATCCAACATTGAAGGTGAAACAACAAGAAGAATAGAGGCATACAAGGAGGTGTATTTTTTAAAAAAATTGGAAAAGCATAAAAAAAAGAATATCTTTCTAATTTTTTAATAAAATTTGATGATTTAAATTGCATTTAATAGATAAATAACAAGAGGAGAATACTTAGAAATCATATAGAAAAATGTTTTAAAATGTGAAAGTTATTAATAGAAGAAAACATATGTTTCAATAGCTATTGAGCACTCATTATGACTTTGTCACTCTATCTAAGTGTTGTTCTTTCTATGATATCTATTGCAAGACATGTTGTCTACATTTGATTACATTATATCATTCAAAAAGTATTGTTGGTGAAGCTTGTATGTCTAACCAAGAGAATAATGAGTTTGAGGAGGATTTAAGAGTTCAAGATGAGTGGATGGAATCATCTACTACACTTAAAGACTCTAAGAAATTTAGTATTACATCACCTTAATGATTGGATGATGAGTATTATCTTGAGTTTGTTATTAAAGAGATTATCAAGCATTGTTCAATAGTTTATTATCATTTTTTGATGGAGAAGAAAGAAGATAGATGTGAATTTTCTCTACATATGGATGATGAAAATATCTTGCATCCAAGTTATGGTGCAAATAAAATATTCGATCAACAAGTACAAGATGAACCAGTTAGGGTAAGATATTACTTCCATTAATGTGCCAACTAAACCCATTTTGGATTCTAGTCAAGACTGGTTATATAAATATGCACAAGCTCTAAAGTCATAATTTATTATCATTACATACTTTAAAGAGTGCCAACTAAACCCATTTTGGATTCTAGTCAAGACTAGTTATATAAATATGCACAAGCTCTAAAGTCACAATTTATTATCATTACATACTTTAAAGATAACATTGAAAATATAAAAGGAATATTTTATGGTAGATATAGATTATCATGATCGTGTAGTGAAGATAACGAGAGCAGAGGAGACTATAGAAATTAAAGAAAAGAAGATGAAAAAATAAAAAGAAGAAAATACTTTAGCTAGGGGAATAATAGTTGTTGAGGTATCAAAAGACCTAAGTAGGCAAATAGGATTCATACCCATAAATTTGATTGGTATTTCATATGCATCTCATACAACACATCTTCATAGCCATAAGAATAAAGGTTAGTTCCCACAATAAGATATGTGGTGCAAGGATACCTATTTGTAATGCATATGTTAAAATCTAAAGGAAAGCCTATGAAAACTTAAGTCTCAACATGCTAGATTCTAGAGAAGCATCCAAATAAGATAAAATGTGGAGAAACTAAAGAAAGATTTTGAAGATTTCTTAGTACAAAATGATATAAGATTGTTAAGAATAAAATCGATAGAAAAGTTTGACAATAATCAATTGATAATAAAAACATAGTCTCTAGTGAAGATATTCCAAGGCTTAAAATATGGGCACTTCAACTTAAATAGTAGAGTGATATGGTTAAGTATAATTACCAAAGGATGCTTTACGTCAAATGATGGGATATCTAATGAAAATGGATATTGTGATATTAGATGAATTGATAGATTAGAGTAATGATATAGAGAGCCTAGCTGGAAAAAAGATATAATTTGTAAGTGCACTCAATAATCCAATCACTATCTTAGGTGAAGAACTATTGAATAATGAGAAGAAGAAGAAGATTTTTTTAATCAAAGATTACGATAAGGTAACAAGTAACAAGGCTAAAGTAAAAACAACTATGACACAGGTGTATGTTGAATATAGGTTCAATTGAAATGCTTTACAAGAATTCAATAGAGAAAAGATTAATAGATTTACAATATTTTTTAGTGAGTATGTGAGGAAACAAGAGGAATTGGAGAAAGACTTCATAATGGAGAAAGCTAATAGGTCAAAATATAATACATATTTTCAGTCATTCTATTGATGCATAAGTATAATGTTTTGATGGGTATATTCTATTTTGAGATGGGATTTAGTTTATGTGGAGAATTTGTATTAAACCTACTTAATGCGACATGTTGTAATATTAGATATGATTAAATAAGATTAAAAAAACTCTTTAGACTATTTTCTAGTTTTTAGTCATTTATTATACCTTTAACAACAAATTTTTTATAATATGCATTTATTAAACACAAAAAAAGTAGGATTAAAAAAGTGAGTAAATTGTCAAAAAATTTAGAATAGTGAACATTTTTTTAAAAATGTTTCATGTCTTAGTTGTTGCCAATTATTGGAAAATATGATGACCCTCATGTGCTACTTTTAGCTACTATCGTTAAGTTTAAATAATTTAATTTTGTTAATGATAATGTATAAACTAACTATTGACACCTTATGTCTATAAAAGTGACAAAGTTAGTCATTCTAAAATACCACAAATTGTTGATAACTAATAGTCTTAGATTGGAGAATAGCCAACTTTTTGCTCACTTCATGGTTTCTAATCATACTTAATAGAGAGTGAATATGTATGTCTTTAAAGACTCATGAATCTAAAATCAAATTTATTCATTAGCTCATTTTAAATCATATATGACTATAGCTTGTTATATTATTTGAAAATATCAAATTGTTGTGCTAGATTTATGTGCATTTGAATTATTTATTTGAGTAACAAGTTCTCTATTGAAAATTTACACTTTTTATATATAGTTGTGAATTCTGATTATATATAGTTGTGAATTCTAATTAGTTTAGGTCTTGGCTTATATTTCTTGAGAATTATTCATGTGTCGTTACTTAAAAATAATTTTCTGATCTTTTCTTATTTTTTTCTCTTAACCTTTTTTCATTTTTTGAAATCTATTTAAAATCCAAAATCATATGTTAAAAATTGAAAAATCTTTGAAAATGTCAAATAAATTTAAAAATATTTTAAAGATCTTAAGAAGGTACCAGATAGTTTCCAAAGAATTAATTAAACCTAAGTTAAATTCTTATCAATCTTTGTGAAATATTTGTATATTTCACAAATTTTTGAGGTTATAAAGAATGAATAGATATCTTCACAAGAACTACTCAAATTTATCAATTAACTTTGTAAATTCATAAGTACGAGAACCACTCAAAGTTATCAAAAAATACATAGTTGAATACTGATAGCAATATCACAATTCAATTTTTTTTTTGGAATGTATCTCCTATTTATCAATTGTTGAGCTTAATAGACTTTCAAATAAATGTTTCATAAGGAACAATACTTGCTGAAGGTTTTATAAATGGGGTTGTAAGAAAATTTGGCTTAACCTTAGAAGAAAATCTATGGTTAAACATACTTTAGTTGGAGAAGCACTGAGATAGGTGACCTCCCGAGAAGTCTTGATGCTTCACCGTTGTGAGAATCACCTAGATGTAATCAGTGCTAAGTGTTCCAATAATTCTCATGAGATATAAGTTCTTGTGAATCACTACTCATGAAACATCCATGTGTAATACCCCAAAACTGGCACCTATTTAATTTCAATCAATTTTGGTGCATTTCTTCAATTTCATATCTTCAAAAGTTCTAGTCCACTAGGCAATTTTCTCTCTCCTACTTGACTTTACTTGACTTGATGTCAATTGCAAAAACCCCAATTTGCAATAATCAAATGCTAAATTAATTCCTAAAGTCTTAGACTTAATTGGCTAAATTACCCCTATGATAAATTAATTTAATTATAAAGTCCTAAGTGCTTTCTAATTAAATTAAAATCTACCCTCTTTAGCTAATTACCCATAAAAATGAATTAATAATTACTTGATATTCGAATGGACACACTTTTTTGAATTGATAATTCAAGATATTCGAAAGGTCACCTGTGTGGCATTTTCCATTCTTTTTATTAAGTAATTCTTGCATTTTTGTCTCAATGTGGGAATGAAGAGTCACGAGTTACAAATCAAGAAACTCTTCATTCCTCTCCCGAGCTTTTCTATTTAATGAGCCTCTTCTTCTCATTCAAAAAAGGCAATTTGGAGAGTAATTGAACTATAGCATTTTTTTATCTCATTTTATTCAAAGCTTTTTTTGTTGCATATTTAGTCTATCATTTTAGTATAATTGCATCTCATATTAGATTAAATTTGATTACTTGTTCTTAGTCTAGTATCATCTTTATTTCAAAATCTAAAAATAAAAAACTGCACTTCATATTTCCTTTCAAGCAATTTAGATTAATTGCATACATTTTAGTTTGATTTTAGCTTGCATATCATCTTTATGGCTTTGCTTTCAAATCCTCCATTGTAGTAGTGGTCTTATGGTTTTTGGCTCTTCAATCTGAGAGCAATTAAACACCCCGCCTGCATAGGAGGCAACAGGTCGCTTCTCCATGAATTTTAGATTGAGTAATTTATACTCTCTCTTATAATTCGATCATGAAAATAATGACTATGTTGCATTTGTGCCTGATTTAGAGGCCCACATTCAAGCACACACATTTTGGCACCCACCGTGGGGTAGAAAAGATCAATTTCTGGCCTCATTCTTGATTGGTTTTTCAATTTTAGTGTTGGCTCCAGGCCTTGTACGACCATGTATAGCATTAAAACCTTTTAATATAGTAATAGATGGATAGAATGATGAATCCTATTTATAATTCTTTTGGTTTGGTTCATTTTTATAAAGAAATAAATAAGTTATGATCATTTTGGTGAAAGTGGGTATTTGCAGATTTGAGATTCTCTGAATACAGTCAGATTGAAACGTCTGGTACAGAAAAATTATAAAGAATCAGGATCTCTAATAATATTCATTGGAAAGATACATGAATTATCTTTCATTTCCTTTTGGTTTGAGTCATTTTTATGCAGATTTGTGAAATTTATAGGCATTTGAGTGAAAATTGGTTTTTAACAATCTGCATTGGAGTTGCAGGCAATGATTTGCTCTTAGAAAATGATTTATGAATGGAAAAAATAAATGGCTTACATATTTGGAAATGAGATTCATTAATAGTTTCTGTGAAATTGGTTTGGTTTCATTTGAATTCTTTTTGAGAAAGATATGTGATTCCCTAGGCAGGGTTTGGTGTTTTAAATCTGATTTATGACAGAAAAATTACAGTCTGAAAAGGTTATTGGTTGAGGAACCAAATGGAATCATAAGACCTTGTAATTTTTATAAATAGTAGTTCTTGATGTTTGCTAAAAACTTCATTCTTTCCAGAAATTTTAATATTGTGATTTTATAGGTCAAATAAATCAATCTTTAAAGACTGTCTTGAAGACAGCAATGTTACATATCTTACGGTTTGCCATTGATTTGTCTTGATTCTATACTTTCGGATGTGTGCTAAATGCTGGATTGCAGATCTTTGGACCTAAGGTGAGTTCTTAAAATTTCTATAACATTTGGACTTTGGGATTAAAATTGAACCTCTCATGTGTTTGGCTTGAGTGTTTACATGCTTTCATAGAACACATTTCAATTGATGCTCTTAATGGGAAATGAATGAATATAGATTTTCTTTCATACAAGTTTATGTAAATGAATGCTTGTGTTTAAACCATAAGTAATTCTTGGTTTCCAATATCAAATATCTCATTGAGTGATTGAGGGCATGGATTCATTCCTTGTTTACATAAAGAGTTAAATGCACCACTTTATGGACTCACTTCATGTTTACTTGGAAAGTTAAATATTCCATGATTCAAACCCTTTTGCACTTATGAGTAGTATTGATTAGCAGTCTTAGATTACTTGTGATTGATCTAGATTGCTATCTTGGGTTATTGGACTCGCTAATCTGTCGGCCCCTCATTTCTGCCCTGTGGTTGCAATCTCAGCGCCACATTAAAGGGGAGGGGTCTATAGGAAAGAAGCGTTAATTGTTCCACTAGGCAACCCTTTTGTGCTTTTTGGAACTCACTTGTTTTCTAGGTTGTGGACTCGTTTGTAGCTTGTGTGAGGTGTTAAGTGTTCCACCTTGTGGACTCACCTCATATTTGCTTTAAGCGTTAAGTGTTCCACCTTTAGTGCTTTTCAATACTTTTTGATAGAGAATTACTTACTTTTTTATTTCTAGAAGGCGTGCTTGGGGATTTCATCACCTTAAGGGATGACCTTAACTCCCATGTTCCGGTGGAGTATAAATATCAGGAGGTGAATCCAAAGACACCTCTCTTGGGAATGAGTTAGATTTCACTCTTGGCTAAGCCTCAAAGAACTTTATACCTTTGAGAAGTGAAGGAGGAGATTTGGGTTACCGTCTCCCCCCAGCTATGTGATTTCAGATTCTTCTCATCTACAAATTTGTGTCTCACGTACCTTGCGTATATCGAGGACTCCCTTTAGAAAATCCATGTATATCCTTGTAGACAACTTGCTAGGATGTTGTTGTGTTTTAAGTGCCTGCTAAAACATTCTCAAGAACATACACAAGTAGAGTCCTTAGGGAGTAGAAATACTAAGTCACTATTCATGTTCATGCGCAAGGTTGCTTTGTCCCTTATCCATTGCTTGAAGACTGTTTGCTTGAACTCCTTGATTGCTGTCTTATGTGCTTGATCAATGACATAAATCTGATCTGCCTTTTTGTCTGTGATCTATTTTTCTATTTTCCTATCGTTCACTGTCAGAAACTAGTTGTCTTGAGTTAGGAATCGATCGATCTTTGCTTTGACTCGTATTGTCTCTCATTAGTCTACCTTATCTCGTTGTGCTCTTGTACCTTGCATTGCGATTGTCTTATCTCAGCTGTTCTAGCCATCTCTTTTTGACAATTCGTACCAGGTTCATCTTGCATCTTGGCTATTCTAGCCATTTATCTCCTTTTCATTATCTTAGAGACAGAGTCTAGCTTTATCCCGAATCTTTGCTCGTTACACCTTCATCTATGACTATCACGACTCAAAGTGGCAAGACTTATCCCATTCAGAACACTGATCAAGATCAAAGTAAACCTCATAATCGAGACATAGGTCATCCTGAATTTGTTATGTAATCTAAACTTTGTGAGAGATCCTCACATTCCTCCTCATTCCAAGAGTATTACAATCCATTGTTTCAAACATAGTCTAACTTCCAAGAATATTATAACCCATTGTTTCAAGACCAGCAAGGCTCTAAAGGGTCACTTTCTAAAATCAAACCTATTGATTCTTTTGAACCTATCGACTCTTTCATGATCTCTCAGAATACTACCAACAATATGGGAGATCCATTCCCCTTCCCAAGGGTAGATAAATTCAGTGCTAGTCATAAGCAATCTCCAAATGACCAAGGTCATGATCAGTCTCGAAATGATAAGAGTTATGATCAATCCCACAATATTCAATATTTGGTCAACATCCAAGACCTTTTCAATTTGAAACAATGACAAGGGGAGCCTCTCCTAACATTTCTCCAGAGATGGAGACAACTATGCACGAAGTATCCGCATGAATTACCTGAGTCTGAAAAGCTTGATATCTTCTTGGACAATCTTGTCCCAAACTTTGGATACCAAGTACGATTACGAGGTCCCCTCACTTTTGACAATATGATTAGGTGGGTTGTGAGGATAGAAGCATTTATGGTCAAGAAGGGAGAATTGACTTTGAACAAAGACAACAAATAAGGACCTTCTCCCTCAAACAAGGATAAGGATAAGATTGTCAACAAAAACATAGATGTTATGAATGATAGGGTTGTTGACAATGTGATGCCAAAACCCTCAAAGTCTGTCTTTAATCTTAGCTCTAGCATGCAAACAATTAATGCCACTGAGAATGCTACAACAGAAGCTCAACCACCTTCCAAATTTGCTATAAACAAACCTTGGATCTCTCACTGTGACATGATCAGTACTCCAGGGAGTGAGGATGCTCCTAAACCAAAAACTCCCTTTGTCTTGCAAGGCCCTGCACCTCCCTCTTATAACTACACAAAATCTCCAGCTTGTGTGAATGCTATCCCTTGATCTCATGCAAAGATTATTCTCAAAGGTCTCGAACCTTCGACATCCAGACCAAAACTATCTATGGATAAAGCCCTCACTAAGGCAAATGTCCCCAAAGATCTCGATCTTGACCAGTTTCAATCTATGGTGGGTCATTTGACCTCGCCTCATTATTTATCATTCTCTAAGGAAGATGATCACTTGTTGAGCCACCCGCATAATGCTCTCCTGCACACTGAAGTTATGACAGGCCCCAAGAGTATCCCCCACATCCTCATTAACAATAGTGCTAGCCTAAATACTTGCTCTGCTAAGATGCTTACCCAAGAGACAGATAGTTTTGTTCCCGCCAATAGAGAATCTACTGAGTTCTATGATGCCAAGCTAAAAGAAATAGAAAAGACCCTAAAGATCAAAGATATTGGCATGGGGGAATATCAGATTGAGTCTATCTTGTCATTGAAAACTCTCCCTCCATCTCCACATTCCTCTGAGGAACCTTCTGAAGATGGATTTGGTATTAGCTATCAGAGCTATGAGCTTGACCAACCTAGTTGTAGCTTGCACTCACATGTAGATTTAGATGATGAAGAAACATAGATTCAGCCTATGACATATGAAAGACCTTTGAATGATCAAAATTCTGATTCAGAATACCAGAAAGAGTCTTATCTACCTTCTCAAGTGCTTCAAGAACATGATCTTGGTCCTCACCAAGAGGATTTTATACACTCTACTGAAAAAATTTCTACTACTGTAGCTACTACTGAATACATCATTGCCTCCAATGGCACACATACTGATTGGGAGCAACTGTTGGATGCTTCACTTATCTTGGGTATGCCTATTCTAGATTGTTCTACCACTTCTACTATTGAACAAAATCCTACTACTGCCAACTCCAATGATACACATACTGACTGGGAGAAACTATTGGATGCTTCTCTTCTCTTGGGTATGCCTCAAGGTATGCCTATTCCAGATTACTCTACTGCTTCTACTACTAAACAAGATCCTACTGTTGAAGAAACACTTCCTATGTTAGATGACAACAATGAAGAAATTCTACCTCCGACTATGTCTCTAGCTGAATGGGACTCCATATCAGATGCTACTACAGAAATACCAGTTGATGCTATGCACTTATATGCTAGTCTTAACAACTCAGAAAGAGGAGAAAGTTATGATCCTCCAGATCAAGCTATTGATGATGATCCTTTCCACCCTCCTGTGGAGATCATTCCTATGGCTCTTAGGCCATCTACTCCAAGCTATACTCCTACTACTCCAACAAATCATGGGTATGTAAGACCCCATTCTATTACAACTTCATGGAATATTGGTAGATCCAGAATTGAAATGGTTCCTATTCGTGCACTCTTACCACCTGAAAGGGGACCTAACTCTTGGAACAGACCATCTTGGTTAGGCTCACATAATATTCCTCCAAACTTATCTGACTCTTCTAAGATGACTCACAATCAACAATGCTCTATGGAAGATTACTTTCTTGATCTACCTGATGCATTCATGAATGATGAGGATGATACTGATATATTTGCACTTGAGCCCATCCCATCGATTTCTCTTCCCTCTTCATCTCCTAGAAAAGTGGCCCGTCCACTTCCATTTCCACCTCTCCACCTGAACCAGTCATTTAAGCCTCTTTCATCCACCATTCCTGAGTCTTTTGGAAGTAACTTGGATGTGCAACATAAAAACAAAAATAATGAGAATCCACTTATATCTCAAGGTCACCATGTCCCATCTAATCTACATGTGACTACGAAGAAAGAAAAAAGCAATAGAGGTGTTGAAAAGATCGCAAAGGTCCTCAAAGAGAAGAAGACAATCAAAAGCCAGAAAATAAATAAAAAATGGATCTCGAAATCCATCTTACAGGCATTGTCATCAAAAGCACCTCAAAGTAAAGAAGAAAAAGTTCAAAAGCTATGTGGATTCCAAAAAAAGGAAAATCAAAGTTTCCATTCAAGCTTCCAAAATTCTCATGCTTCCCTCCATTCCATCACCCTTGCCTCTCATACTTTACCCTATTCACTCCAGCTTTCCTTTTCCCAAAGTGCATATCAGTATCTCCTTATTGCTAATGGTATGACTAAGAAAAATCTAGAATGTACTCTTCCTAAGTGTGTAGAGCATGGGAAATCTGACAAAGAGTTAAGGTGTGTCCATGAGGATATTTGTGGGTCTCACTTAAGTGATATTTCCTTGACTATGGATCTCTTGACTATTGGACACTACTGGTTGGCTCTCCTGTTACTGCTACAACATCTGGTTCTAATTCTGCAACTTCTCAGCTAGCTACTACTACAAATGACTATGTTTCCAGAGATCACCACTAAAGGAGAGAAACTCAAAGAGCCCATCAACGCTCTTCATTTGAAGAAGTTCTACAGTTGACATTCTCAGTATGCTCATGTACATACTTATTGATCCTGAAAAAATCCAAAAAAAATTGATATATTGCAAAAAATCCTAAAAATTGCAAAATGTCCTAAAAAAATGATCATCTTAGTGAAAACTTGGCAAATAGGCGCTTTGATGTATCTATTATCCTGGTGAAAACCTGGTAAACAGGCACCTTGATAATACTCAAAAAAATAAAAAAAAGGAGAAAAGTACAAAAAAATTGAAAAAGAGAAAAATGTGCCATTGATGAAAACTTGGTAAACAGACGTCATGGTAGCAAAAATAGAATCTCTACCAAGATGGTGAAAACCTGGTAAACAGGTGCCACTTGTTTCCTAAAGCTGCATCTTCTCTCAGCACCGCTTGGCTCTTAGTTTCTTGCTTTAGTTTGCTTTCCAGCTTTAGTTTGCTTCCTTTGTTTCCTGCTTTAGTTTGCTAGCTCATGCCTTGCTTTCAGTGTCTTCGAGATTTTGCTCGACTCTTCATAGATTGGAACTGGTTCACACTTGGGGGCACCTGCCTGGTCTAGGGGGCATTGTCCTATCACTTTTGGAAACTCTTTTTTGAGCATCAGTCACCAGTGGTTCTCACTGCGTCTGCCTGCTGATGCCTAGCTACTTTTGAGATTTCTCTCCTTGAGGACCTCTCGTGTATCAGTCACTAGTGATTCCCACTATGCCTGCCTACTGATACCTAGCTTTCATTTGACCTCTCACTTTTGGGACCTCTCCCTTACATTAGTCACCAGTAGTTCTCACTATGTCTTCCCGCTGTCGCTATCCTGTTGAGACTTCGAACGTTGTATGTTTTTGAATCGACTTCAATTCACTTGAACACAAACTTAAACTGAAACTAAAACTTGATTTGTGTTCCCCTGAGGCTTGCTGAGCTTTCTTTTCTTTGAGTGTTCATTTGTTTACTTTCCTTTTGCTTTCTGCTTGTTGGTTTAGTTCCAATGATCCAAAGAATCTACATAAGAGGGGTGTCCATCTGTAAGAGCCTTCATCTCGTATTGGATGGCCATGTGTACCTCAACTCCTTTTATATGGATGCTTTGGTGAGGTTGGTTCTTCTCCTTGTCTTTTGAGTGACTTCTTTCTGCTACTGGTGAAATTGTAAATGCTTGCCCTATTGAGTGAACGTAAGGGTCACTGCGAGCAATATTTGGCAAAAGAAGGATCTCCTATATGCTTGGTGTGTTTGTTCACAAGAGACATTCAGGTCATTCTAGCATTTATGCTCTAATGCTTATGTTAACTTGCTAGATTAAAAGGAATAGGTGTTCAGGTCATTCTGGCTCCTTGTGCCTTAATGCTTACATCTTATTCCAACAAACCTAAGACTCATGTCATATTCATATTCTCATGATAGCGATATTAGTGAGGATTGTATGACAACTTGCGATTGTCCGAACTTGAAAGGCTCTATGATGATAAATACGATGAGTCCAGTAGCCGAGTCTGGAGGATTGCATTTGTTCATCCTAGGCCTGCATTTAGACTTGCATCTTTCATTCTAGGCTTGCATTTGGAGTGCTTTCTTGTTTCTCTCTTGATTGCTTTCTTTTGGATCTACTCATCAAAGGTTCTCATCTTTTGTCCTAGTCTCATCTTGGTTGCATCCTTTTTCGGGATTGAAATTGAAATCTGACATCTCTAGCTAGCTCAAAATCGTGTTTTAAATATTGGACTCCTCCTAGATTGGATGCTTGTGTAGTCAGCCTTCTGGTGTCATCTTCCTGCCAGATCCTCATCTTTGCATCATGTTCTCAAATCTTTTATTCTTTTCATCAAGTCAACCCTAGTCAAATTTGGTCAACAAGACCTCTTCTTTGCTCTGATTTGCTTTTGCAGCTTCGCAAATCTAGTCTAATTGCTTTTTCTCTGCAATCTCTTGTTATCAATCATCTTCTGACATGTCATCTTTCGATTTCACTCCCGAGGGGGCAGGATGATTACATCATTTGAATCTTGTCGAATCTATTCTTGAATCAGTCTGATTTGAATCATCAGTTCTCATTGCTAGGGGCATCTTCACGCCTCACATCTTGTCATCTGGAAATCTATCTCTTAGGTATCTGAGCAATCTAACTCAGATCCTCAAGGATCATTCTTCATTCTGGAGATGGTTCTTGAAATCTATTGGGTATTGGGGCAATCTAACCCTGATTCCTAGGAGTCAATCTTCGTTCTAGAGATGACTCTCGAAATCTCTTTTAGACCGTTATCTGGGCAATCTAACCTGGGTCTCAGAGGGCTGAGCTTCGTATTGGGGCAATCTAACCCTGATTCAGAGATAGTTCTAAATCTGCATCTTCATCAATTGGTATTAGGGCAATCTAACCCCGATTCCAGTTCTCTTCTAAGACCGTTGTCTTCGCAATCTAACTTGGACTACGGAAATTCTTGTCATCTGTCACTTTAGACTATTCTTTGAATCAACGCATTGTTTGCACATCAATTCAAAGAGGGGCAAATGTAATACCCCAAAACTGGCACCTATTTAATTTCAATCAATTTTGGTGCATTTCTTCAATTTCATATCTTCAAAAGTCCTAGTCCACTAGGCAATTTTCTCTCTCCTGCTTGACTTTACTTGACTTGATGTCAATTTCAAAAACCCCAATTTGCAATAATCAAACGCTAAATTAATTCCTAAAGTCTTAGACTTAATTGGCTAAATTACCCCTATGATAAATTAATTTAATTATAAAGTCCTAAGTGCTTTCTAATTAAATTAAAATCTACCCTCTTTAGCTAATTACCCATAAAAAGGAATTAATAATTACTTGATATTTGAATGGACACACTTTTTTGAATTGATAATTCAAGATATTCGAAAGGTCACCTGTGTGGAAATTTCCATTCTTTTTATTAAGTAATTCTTGCATTTTTGTCTCAATGTGGGAATGAAGAGTCACGAGTTACAAATCAAGAAACTCTTCATTCCTCTCCCAAGCTTTTCTATTTAATGAGCCTCTTCTTCTCATTCAAAAAAGGCAATTTGGAGAGTAATTGAACTATAGCATTTTTTTATCTCATTTTATTCAAAGCTTTTTTTGTTGCATATTTAGTCTATCATTTTAGTATAATTGCATCTCATATTAGATTAAATTTGATTACTTGTTCTTAGTCTAGTATCATCTTTATTTCAAAATCTAAAAATAAAAAACTGCACTTCATATTTCCTTTCAAGCAATTTAGATTAATTGCATACATTTTAGTTTGATTTTAGCTTGCATATCATCTTTATGGCTTTGCTTTCAAATCCTCCATTGTAGTAGCGGTCTTATGGTTGTTGGCTCTTCAATCTGAGAGCAATTAAACACCCCGCCTGCATAGGAGGCAACAGGTCACTTCTCCATGAATTTTAGATTGAGTAATTCATACTCTCTTTTGTAATTCGATCATGGGAATAATGACTATGTTGCGTTTGTGCCTGATTTAGAGGCCCACATTCAAGCACACACACCATGCTCAATGAGTTTAACTCAAAAACTACATAGTTGAATCTTGATAGTAATATCACAATTTGACTTGTTGTGAAAAATATCTCCTACTTATCAATTGATGAGCATAGGTGGTTTTCCAATTAATGATTCACAAGGAACAACACTTGTTGAAGGTTTTACAAATGAGGTTTCAAGAAAAGTGGGTTTAACCTTGGATGAAACATTGTGGTTAAGTGAGCTTGAGCTAGAATAGTACTAGGATGTGTGACCTCCTGGGAAGTCTTAGTGATTCACCTCTATAAGTGTCACCTAAATGTAATGAGTTCTAAGTGTTTCGTATATTATAATTAGAGATAGGATCTTGAGAACCAATACTCATGAAACATGGGTCAATGAGTTTGACTCAAAAGCTACATAGTGGAATCCTGATAGCAATATCACAATTTGAGTTGTGGAAAATATCTCCTACTTATTAGTTGATGAACTTACGGGGATTTCTAATGAGTGGTTCATAAGGAACAACACTTGCTGAAGGTTTTGCAAATAAGATTGCAAGAAAAGTGGGCTTAACCTTGGAGAAAACTTCTATTAGAGTAATAAGTCATTTTCTTATTAATTGAATCATATTGATTTAATTATTAAGTCACTTATTAACTCTTTCTAATTAAGCTAAACTTTAGGCATATAATAATTAATTTCTTTATTAATTATTATCATGCAACCTAGGTTTGTTCACCCTTTTAGGGTTTTGATCTTATTTTATAAGAATTGATCTCTCTTGTAATCTTATTGAGAAACATTCATTTTTTTGAATTGCAACTTTTGTTTTTGCACATCAAGAATGTCTCCTCTTTCATGGATACATGCATTCAGGCATCTCAAGCTTCTTAATTCTCTATTTTTCTATGATAGGTGTTTACGTCTAGGTGTTCTTGGGAGCTGTGGGTTTTTTACTCATCAACTCCAATATGGTATCAGAGCTTCAGATCTATTTTCCCCTATCCTCTTCCTAACAGATTTGACCGTGTTCATCATATCTGTAGTTTCAAAGGGTTTTTTGTTGAATCTGGTGGGACCTATCTTTTTGGTCATCTTGGCTTCAAATAGACCTCACGGATGTGTTTAGAGTGTGTAAAGAACTCCTAGATCCATATAAAATTTGTCCAAATTGGACAAAGTTGGAATTTGTGGTAAAAAAATTTGCAACCAGCCCCAATGCGGATTTTTGAGGCAGTCATTGGTTTTTTGGAGCATTTTTTGCTCAAACGGACCTCACCGTTGAGCTCACAGTGGCCAATGACACACAGATTCATATAAGGCACATTGAATTTGAATGTCGTTACATTTTGAGGTGAATTTTTTTTTGCATGTTAGGCCGAACGGCCTTGGCATGCAAATCAAGGCAAAAATATAATGTCCTGAGGTTGTACAATGATTTCCAAAAAAAATAATTTTTTTTTTTTTTTTTTTCTTTTGGCTACGATGCCCATTTGGCCGTCAAATTTAAACCTATCATTTTCTGACGTCAACATGCATCAGCATCATTTGCACCATTTTTGGGCCCTCCACTGCAGCAGTTGGTATTTTGCACATAACTTGAGCATACGGTGTCTAAATCAGGCAAACAAGATATCATCGGAAAGCTACTTCCAAGCTCTATCCATATCTGGAGGTTTGAATTTCTGATTTTTCTTTTTTGATGGTGTTTTTTTTACTGTCAAAGCCATATATTTTGTTTTTCACTTTGGGAGCTATATCTTGTGCATCCAAACTCCATTTTGAGAAAATGATATATCATTGGAAATATTGTTCTGAGACCTTTCCAGTGTTGTGAGTTATTTTTTTAGATTCTGCTCCAGATATATTTTATTTAGTTTCTTTCATTTTTTCAATCTTGTGGATATCTTGGACATTACAAGTCATGGGATCTCTTCCCTTTAAGGGATAGCTCATCTTTGGCTATTCTTTTGTTTCAATAGCCTTTTATCTTCCTTGAGCAATGTATACATCACTTTTGTAGTATTCTTATATGCACATGCATTGAGATGAAGTGTCATTCTATTGCATGTATGGGATCTTGCACATGTTTGTACTCTATGTACTCGCACTCCATTATAAAGTGATAGGGGGGCTTTGATGTTTGCCTTTGTTTGCAATCTAATTTTTTCATGTGAGCATTCCTCCAATGACATTAGCCTCAAGTATCTCTATTGGTTTTTTTACACTCTCTGCACCTTCGATGTTTTAGATTCTTCTTCATCATGTAATTCATATTGGATGATCTTTTCAATGTACCTTTCATTACTCCCTTGTCAAAATTATGAGGGTTTTCTACTATTGGTTCTACTACTTCCTTGGTTTGATAGTGTGAGCTATGTATTCATTATTTGATTCTATGTACTAGGTGGATGCAGTGGCTGGGTATCTATGCATTCCGGTGAGATGGATCATTTACCATATAGACACTCTTGATTTCCTATTTTTCGACACACTCTTTCAACTTTGATTGATCATCTCTTTAGACTTTCATGTTTTTATGTCATCTATATTTTCAAATTCAGGTGTTTACCTTTGTTTTCCTCCTAATTCGAGTAGTGTCATTTGAGGGAACTCATGCAGATTACAGTATCCTGTATATTCAACTTCAGTTGTTTGCCTCCTAATTCAACTAGTGTCATTTGAGGGCACTCATGCAGATTACAGTCTTCTCTACCTGGTCATATTTCAGTGGAGGATCTTTAGATCATTAGTTACTTCTTGACATATTTTGCAGCTTCTTGCTTTAGTGATATTCTACATGTTCATCCTTGTTCCTATTTTTTGGAACATTCCCTAGTTTTGGAGGCTTCTTGAGTCCTTCAGACTAATCTTTGTCTCTTTTTGGAGTAGAGTTTTTCCCACTTGGTTTTCTCTATTTCTCCACTTTTCAGAGACTCTTTTGTACTTGGGTACTTGATCAGGCCTTTTGTTGTCCGGACCCATTTTCTTTTAGTAGTTATTTCTAGGTTTTTAGCTTCTCCCAAATTTTATCTTAAGGGGGGGTGTTAGAGTAATAAGTTTTTTTCTTATTAATTGAATCATATTGATTTAATTATCAAGCTATTAATTGACTCTTTCTACTTAAGCTAAACTTTAGGTATATAATAATTAATTGCTTTATTAACTTCATGGTTAAGAACACTTGAATTAAAGTAGTACTAGGATGGGTGACCTTACAAGAATTCTTGGTGCTTCACCTCTATGATAATCATGTAGATTTAATGAGCACTAAGTGTTCCATTCATTCTCATGACACATGGGTTCTTTGGAACCACTACTCATGAATAATAGGTTAATGAGTTTGATTTAAAAACTAAATAGTTAAATCATGATGGCAATATCACAATTTGACTTTCTATGGAAAAATATCCTATTTATTAATTGATGACCTTAAGAGACTTTATAATTAATGGTTCATAAGGAAATTGAGCCTAACCTTGGTGGAAAATCCATGGTTAAGCATGCTCAAACTATAGTAGTACTAGGATGGGCGATCTCTCATGAAGTCCTGGTGGTTCACCTCTATGAGCATCACCTAGATGCAATGAGTGCTAAGTGTTCCATTTATTGTCATGAGAGATGGGTTCTTATGAACCACCACTTATGAAACATGGGTCAATGAATTGGGATAAAAAACTATACAGTTGAATCCTAATAGCAATATCACAATTTAAGTTTCTATGGAAAATGTATCATGCTTATCATTTTATGAGCTTAACGGGATTTCTAAGGAATGGTTCATAAGGCACATTATTTAATTTTTTTCAAATGGGATTATAATAAAAGTGGGATTAAGCTTGGAGGAAATGTTTTGGTTAAGTGCACTTGAGATGGAGTAGTACTAGGATGGGTGACTTCTCGGGAAGTCTAGGTGTTTCACCTTTGTGAGTATCAACTAGATACAATAAGTAATAAGTGCTCCATTCATTCTCATAAAATATGGGTTCTTGTGAACCACTACTCATGAAACATGGGTCAATGATTTTGACTAAAAACCTACATAGTTGAATCCTATAACAATATCAAAATTTGACTAGCTATAGAAAATATGTACTACTTATCAATTGATGAGATTAAGGGTCTTTCAAATGAGTGTTTTATAAGGTGCAACACTTGTTTAAGTTTTCACAAATGGGGTTTCAAGAAAATTGGTCTTAACCTTGGAGGAAAATATGTGGTTATGTGCACTTGAGCTATAGTAGTATTGGGATGAGTGACCTCCCTAAAGTCTTGATGCTTCATCTTTACAAGCATCACCTAGATTCAATGAGTGCTAAGTGTAAATCCATTATCATGAGAGATAGGTACTTGTGAACCACTATTTATAAAACATTAGTCAATGAGTTTGACTCTAAAACTACATAGTTGAATCCTAATAGCAATATCACTTTTGATTTCCCGTGGAAAATATATCCTAATTATTAATTGATGTGCTTAATGAGCTTTCCAATGAATTCTTCATAAGGAAAAAAAAATTGATAAAGGTTTTTCAAATGGGGTTGCAAGAAAAGTGGTCTTAACCTTGTAGGAAACTCCCAGGTTAATCATGTTTGAGTTGGAGTAGTACTTGGATTGGTGACCTGCCTATAAATATTAGTGTTTAACCTATATGAGAATAACCTAGATGAAATAAGTGATAAGTGTTGTATTAATTATCATGAGAGATGGGTTTTTTTGTACCACTAATGAAACATGGGTCAATGATTTTGAATCAAAAACTACATATTTGAATCCTACAAGAAATGTCACAATTTGACTTGCTATGGAAAATGTATTCTACTTATCAATTAATGATCTTAAAGAACTTTCCACTGAATGGTTCACAAGGAACAACACTTTCTGAAGTTTTTTTTTCAAATGGGGTTGCAACAAAAGTGGGCTTAACCTTGGAGGAAACTTTGTGATTAAGCATGCTTGAGCTGGAGTAATATTGGGATGGGTGACCTCCCAAGAAATATTGATGCTTCACCTCAATGAGTATCATCTAGATGAAATGATTGTTAATTTTTCCATTCATTCTAACGAGAGATGGGTTCTAGTGAACCACCATTCCTGAAACATGGGTCAATGAGTTTGACTCAAAAACTACACAGTTGAATCTTAATAGCAATATCATAATTTAACTTGTGGAAAATATATCCTACTTATCAATTTTTGAGCTTAAGGGGATTTACAGTGAATGGTTCATAAGGTACAACACTTTCTGAAGGTTTTCTAAATGAGGTTTCAAGAAAAACAAGATTAACCTTGGTAGAAACATCATGGTTAAGTGTTCTTGAAGTGGAGTAGTACTAGGATGGGTGACCTCCAAGGAAGTCTCAGTGCTTCACCTCTGTGATCATCACCTAGATGAAATGAGTGCTAATTTTTCTATTAATTCTAATGAGATATTCATGAAGGGGGATCCCCTTAATACCATAAACACATAACAGAAATAGAGAAACAACAACAATTTGCATGAAAAAAAATGGGCTTCTTATTGATGAGGCATATTAATGCCATATTTTAAGATGCCCTTGGATGATATTTGCTAGATCTTTTTCCTTGTTATGATACATTTTCCTTAATAATTTTATGCTCTTTCCTATTATTATATGGCATGCTACCATCAGACTTATACCATGGTTCAAATGTACTTAAATATGCTATACTTGAACAAATTACTATGTTACTTGTTTTGAAGTTATGGTTATGTTTTTAAAGAAAAGTAGCTATTTGAATATGAATGATTATGTGCATTTTGGTATTTTTCGCAATGAAAATCTTATTCTAACCTTTGAAGTGTAGCGCATAGGAATATAAAATGTTGTTTTGACCAGGTAAAGTGTATTCATTCACTAAGTGCTCAACCCGATCTTCTAGCAAGTTCCAGCAGAGAAGTATTAAGTGCAGCACTAGTTGAGGGTTTCAAGAAGAGCAAGGTGGTAGTCATCCAAAGAAGACTGAGGTAGTGTGATGAATTCCCTGAGGAAATCTAGGTGAGAGTGGGAAGTTAGATTTTCTGTCACAATAACTCTTTCCTCTTTTCTAGATCTAATTTGTTTCAACTTTAAATAGCTTTCCTTCTTTTTAGTTAGTACTATTGTAATAAAGATCCACCTATTTCTATGGCTCAGTTAGATAAGTTGTTAGAATTTTTCCTTTAAATAAAGCCTTGCTCTTGCATGATAAAGGAGGGAACCTTTAGTTTACTGGAAATATAGTTTTCTGTTGTTTTATGGTTTATGAATCTCTGTACTCAATTATTCAATTAATGAGAAAATGAAGTGTTGAGATTTAACTTTGCATAATTGTGATTGGAATACTCATCCAAGGGGTCCCACTTGGTGAGAAAACCATAGTTAGATAGATTCATGATAGTTAGAATTACTTTCCTACATTTATGTTATTTCAGTGTCAAGTGTTGAACTGTTCTTGCAGCCAAAGCCACAGGCTAACTGACGCTTCCTGCAACCAAAGTAGTGGAAAAACATAAGTATTATTACATAGTTTGCATGAGTCTTCATGTTTTGTTAGCATCTATATTTTTGTAATTTCTATTCCAATAGTTACTTTTCTACAGCTTTAGTTTAAGAACAATTCTAGTATTTATTTCTTGCAATCATTAGATAGTTTCCTTCCAGCATTTCTTTCCTGCAACAACTATAGAATGCATGGCTGAATAACACTTGGTGCATATACTTTTCTAGTCCATTTCAAGTAACATGTCCTTGGTTGACATACTAAATGATTTCTTATGAAGAGGATAAACTACTTGGTTGGATGTCCAATCTTTGAGTTTGGAATTATACCTATTTTCTAAGCCTTTATAAGAAGTTATAATTTTTTACACCATTGCTAGGGATGGTGCCAAACCTAGTCCTCACTAAGCCATTCCTAGAATTTTCTTTTATTTCCATCTTTAAGTAGAATACACTTCATTTTGAGAAACACAGCAATTTGCATTACTTCCTACTAGTTGCATGCATAACAAAAGAAGAGAGGCTAGAGGAAGGTACTTGCCAAATCAATCCAATCACTCATTTGAAGAGGAGAGCCCATTTTTTGATGCTACCATTGACCTTCCTGAGACTACATCTTCATCCTCATCCTCTGAAGAATAACACCTTGTTTCCTTTAAAGAGCAACCTAAGATCAATATATTTGTTGAAGCCTTCTCTCATCTAAGAGCTTGATTCCCTGAAAATCTTGTTAGACATGAAAAGTATTTACAACTAGTTAACTATCAACCACATCATCCTCCTCCTCTACATCATAGAAATCCTCCAAGGATGGTGAATCCCACCACATTTCCGTTTCCCATCACTAACCAGCAAGATAATAAAAACCTAAAAATATACCTTCCACTACCTTCCAAAATTATACAATCTTGTAACAGAAGATCCAAATACCTTTCTCTTTGAGTTTGATATCCCATGTAGAAGTTATGACTACACCACTGATGCCCACAAGCTCAAACTCTTTCATGTGATTCTTAAGGAGTCTTCTTTGCATTGGTTTATGGGCTTGGGGTGGGATGTTATCCATGATTGGGTAGAAATGCAGGCTTCATTCTTACTTAAATATAAGGAGTATTGTTGAGGAACCGATATGTGAGGGGAAGACATCTTTAAAATAACTCAAAAAGAGGATGAGACACTCGAGGACTATGTGTCACGGTTCATGTTTAGCCTACAAAGGAACAAAGAGCATGCACTTAATGAAGAATCTCAAAAGCTACTATTTCTCAGAGGCATACAAGATGGATGCACTGAAGTACTAGACTTGATGGTAGGAGGTGATATATCCCAATCTACTTGGGATGATATAAAAAAGATATACCTCAAGTACTCTAGAGCCATCGATAAGAGAGGAAGGGGATATAGGTCCATGATGGGAAAGACAAATAGTGCAAGTGCTTCCAGAATAGAGATAACACATCTCTTGTCCAATTTTAAGCAAGATATCATTAACAACATGGCTACAAAGTTGTATACCTTGTAGGAAAAGAAAAAGAATGAGGAAGTAGAGGCCATGCTGGCTGAATTTTATCCCCACTGTAGATAGAAGAAGAGAGATTTTCAGTGTAAACTAGTTGCCAACATGGAGACTACCCAAATGCTAACTGACTACAAACCAATTGAACCAATGGACAAGTAGTTGTTCTTCATTGCTCAGCGATGACCATGGGTGAAAAGACAAGGTATGCCTTAGGACCCACTTACATTCAATAATCCATTTTATAACAATCAATGGAAACCTTCTATGAATTATCAAAATCCTCCTTGGAGAAAATTTTAGAATCAGTGGAAAAATTACCCTAATCCGTTGTCACAAAAACCTTAGGGGAATTGGAAAAAACCCCAAGGGGCATGACACCCACCACAAGGTAACTAGCATAAGAACCCTCAGTGGAGAGGAGGTCAGTAATGGACAAATTAGGCTCAAGGATATCTGCCTCCACCTCTTCAACTTCCACAGCAGCAAGCACTCTTGCCACCACCAACAACCAATAATCAGCCTTTGAAGCCTACACAACTGCCTACATAGCCATAGCCAAACCCAAACAACAGGCCTCCCACACCTCAAAAAAGTGTGTATGCTACTGACCAAATGTAGTACCCCATGCAATATCCTACCTATGCAATCACACTTGATGATATACACCTACGATCTAGAACTACTCTCCCTGCTCCTGAGCATCCAATCATAACTGAAGTACCCTAGGAAGAGCCTACCCAAGCTGAACACACTCCTTCTTTACCAATACCATAGCCTATACCTGACAAAAGCCAACACACTGGACCTCCTTTTCCATAAACACTACAACACAACAATCCAAAGCCTCCTGAGGAAGTAGCCTTTAATATCCTTGATCAGTTAAAGAACATTAATGTTCAAATACCTTTATTTCAAGCAATTAAAGATGTTCCTACCTATGGAAAATCCATAAAATAAACCTACTTCAAGAAGCCTAGCCACAATAAAAAGGATCCCCAGACTATCCATGTATTTGGAAAACTAGCTGACATCATGTTAGGAAAGCTTACCATCCCAAAATATTCTGACCCAAGTAGCCCTGTTGTCGAAGTCATTATTAATAGGACAACCATTAAAAATTTATTTATAGATCTTGGAGCCTCTATAAGTGTCATGACCAAGGATATAATGCAACAACTTGGTATAACCAACCTTCAAACCACACCCACTGTCCTGTAGCTTGCAGATAGTTCTACTATGAAACCTGACGGGATGGTAGAGGATATAGTTGTTGACCTTGAATCCTGGTCTTACCCAGCTCATTTCATGATACTATCACCCAAAGATACACTAGGGGGATACCCAATTATACTTGGTAGGCCTTGGTTAGAAACTGTAGATGCTTACATTGGATGTTGCTCAGGGGATATGACCATCTCTAATGGTCAACATACATAGACTCTAGTCCTGTATCCACTAGCCCAACCTCAAATGGAATTAGCCTCACCAATATGGCCTGACATAGGAGAAGAAGCCAAGGTTATAAACTCAGTGGCTTAGTTAATGATATTAAAAAGGGATCCCTTCCTGTAGCTCTAGAAAGAAGACAAAGTGATCACCAATATCTTGCATAATCAGTATGGACCGAACCCAGATTCTTTGGAGTGTTCCTCTAATAACTACTCTCTGGAGGTTTTAAACCCTAATTACCAATGGGCTTCTCCTATAGCCAAATAGCTCTACCACTAGTTGCTTCCCCATGAGATACAAGTGCCCTCATTAATAGATGCATCTATGATAGAGTTGACTAAGAAAATAGAGGTGTCTCCTAGCCACTACTTGAATATCAATAGCCAACTCACTCCACAATAACAAACATCACTAAATAAAATACTGACAGACCAAACTACAAAATTTTCATGGGATTATTCTGACATGAAAGGCTTGGACCCAAAACTATGTACCCATAGGATATATCTAAAAGAGGACAAACCCCCTATGAGGCAATTTTAAAGACAAGTAAACCTAGCATTAAGAGAAATAGTCAAAATAGAACTACAAAAAATCCTCATTGCTGGATTTATATATCCAATATCAGATAGCCACTGGGTTTCTCCATTAGTAATTGTGCCAAAAAAAGGAGGAAAATGGCGAGTGTGTGTGGACTATAGAGAGCTCAATAATGCAACTAAAAAGGATCACTTCCCTCTTTCGTTCATTGACCAAGTACTGGACTTCTTGATAGGAAAAAGGTATTTTTCCTTCCTAGATGGGTATAGTGGGTACAACCAAATCTGAATCTTTCCTAAGGATCAGGAAAAGACTACATTCACTTTCCCTTGGGGAACTTTTTCCTATTTAGTTTTGCCTTTTGGTGTCTGTAATGCCCCAACAACATTCCAAAGAGCGATTATCAACATTTTTGCTAATATCTCACATGACTATATGGAGATTTATATGGATGACTTCACAATATATGGTGAAACTTATGAGGAAGCCCTGAAAAACTTAAACAAATTCCTAAAAAGGTGTGAAGAACACAACCTATCTCTAAATAATGAAAACCGCTTTATGATGATGCAAGAAGGGATAGTGCTTGGTCACTATATATCTACTGCTGGAATCCAAGTGGACCTGGCCAAAATTGAAGTGATTTAAAACCTTCCAACTCCAACCAAGAAAAAATATGTCCAAAGTTTTCTTGGACACGCTGGTTATTATAGAAGATTCATCAAAGACTTTAGTAAAATGGTTAGTCCCCTTCATTCTCTGCTCACCAAAGATTCATAATTTACATGGACCCCCAATTGTGATCAAGCCTTCCTACAGCTGAAGTCAGTTCATACTCAAGCTCCTATTTTACGAGGACTGAATTGGGAACTTCCATTCCACATTCATACCGATGCCTCATATCATTCAATAGGTGCTTTACTAGGACAAAAAGAAGTGATGGTAGAACATGCCATATATTTCATTAGCAAAAATTTGCGAGCAGAACTAAATTACACAGTCATAGAGAAGGAGCTTTTGGTCGTTATTTATGCTCTAAACAAATTCTACCACTACATCACAGGCTACCAGATATTTGTGCATACTGACTAGTGGTACCCTAAATTTTGAGAATTTAGGAGTCCCAATCCATTATCAAGAAGCAAGTTTCTCCATACTAAAAAAATCAAAGGAAGGAAGATTTATGACACAAATAAATAGAACTAACTAATCGAAGCCTTCAGAAAATTCTGGAGTTTTAACCTACCTCAAAGATGATGCTGACAGAGGTTGAAGATGGTCAAATTTTAAAAATCTAAAACTAACCCAGTTTGGGAAATCAAATTTCCAAGCTCCATCAACAATTGTAGCTTTTTATGAGGTGTTTTGGATTTTCAACCAAGTCCAAATCTGAAAGATAGGTAGTTATTAGTTAATTTTTTTATTAGTTTTTTCAAAAGAAGTTTTTAAATTTTAGCATAGGGTGGTGTCCCTTCACCCTAAAGGGGTGTGAAAACTAGTCATCCACATATATATGTGGTGTAAAATGTAAAGTAGAGGGAAATCATAAAATAGACAAGATAAATTTTTTGAAAATAAGAAGAATTTGAATCAACACTGGAACATGAATATTTTGTACTATTTTCCTGATCAATAAAAGAGCTAAGTATTTTGTTTCATTGATAAGGAAATTATTTACATTTTCTATTCAATTGATCCTTTGGATAATAGATGTTTGCAAATGTATGCCCTATTGCATTGTTCAGATAGATCATAATTTTAGTTAATTTCCAAATAGCAAAAATCGGATTTAAAGATTGGTTGTCAGATTTCAATTTTGACTTATTGGCCTTTTTGAGAAAATTTAAATTCAATAAGACTATTGTGATTTCATTCTAATTTTATAGGGATCAGTCACATGTATTAGGAGTAATAATGGTTGCATTCCATTTCTAGAGATGCACATGATAATTGGATAGATTTGACTCTATTGCCCAGTCTGGAACAAGACACTAGTCTATTTTATTGATTAGTTTTAATTATTTGAAAATTTTCTGATCTTGACGCAAGAGAGTGTAGGAGGGGTGAAGGAATGGCACACCCTAACCTAAACCACCTTGCTCAAAAACATGCAGAAGCAAAAACAACACAATGGGAGAGAGAAAATACAAGATCATTCATATATTACTTCAAATTGATTCATACATGTCAGGCTGTAAGGCCTTCCTGATTTCGGCCAGATATTACAATGAATTACAAAAGTCCTCAAACATGTGAGGATCTACAGATAATCTCAATCTTCTATCTTCTATCCAAACTGACTCCCAAACTCTAACCAAATAACTACATTTATACAAGAGGCTTCCGAACTGAGTTAGCCTTCAGATCCATAATCAACTAAAGGAATGGTCAGATCTGGGACCACACGCTTCCCAATGATGGATACCAACATTAAATTTATGACCCAAAATGAATGCACAAGTCGGCCTCAATAGGAACTCAAAATAAAACACTTGGTAAGAAAGGATGACCGAGCAATAGACAAGCATCGTCGAGCACTAGTGAAACAATCGACCGCCCAGGAGATAATCGAGAAAACTTGGTAACCAAAGGAAACTGAGCAACACCGAACCAACTCAATCAAAGAAGGAACCGAGCAACACAAACAAAACTCAAATCTATTTTTGGTGACACAGGATTGCCAAGGACCCAAGATGCTCCTACATTAGACACCTAGGGTTATTTGAAAATGATTCTCCAAATCATTCATTAGGTATGATCCAAGCTATATCCAACTCAAACTGTGAAATCCATGAACTATCTTCAATTGGTCTATTTTTCCACTTTACCAGGTATTCCATATACTATTTTCCTCATGTACTTCTGACAATTCTTTGCCCCAAAATCTGCTCAACTTCTTCATTCTATTTCTTAGGCTATTCCATTGGTACTATCATGTCTTCTTCAAGTTCATGAAACTCATACAAATCAGCAATTTTGAAAATAGGTGATATATCCATGTCATCAAGTAACTCAACTTCATATGCATTTCCACTATCAAATTTTCTCAAAATCTTGCAAGGTCCAAACTTCTTCACCTTCAGCTTCCCATATGTTCCAATAGGAAATCTACCTTTTCTCAAATGAACCATCACTTCATCACCAACATCAAAAGTCTTATGTTTTCTTGATTTGTCAGCTCTGTCTTTGTATTTATGATTACTCTTTTCCAGTTTAAGCTTCACATCTTCATGCAATGTCTTCATGTACTCAACAAATTTTTCTCCTTCAACACTTCTCTTTCTTTCATCATCAATGTCTCTCAAATCAGATATACCTCTCAGTTGTATGCCATTCACAATCTTGATCATACACATAATATTTCCTTTTTGCATCATTCAACTTTTTACTAAAGAAAGCAACAGGTTTACCTTCTTGACTCAACACAGATCCAATTGCACTTCCACTTGTAACACATTCCACTTGAAATACATTATTGAAATTAGGCAATGCCAAAATAGGAAATTCAACAACCTTCTACTTCAGAGTCTCAAAACTTTTATCAGCTCCATGTGTCCACTTGAATTCTCTTTTGTCTCCTCTCATAGTCTCAGTCATAGTATTACAAATTGAACTGAAATTTCTAATGAACTTTCAGTAAAAACTTTCCAAACCATGAAATGATCTTACCTCACTAGCATTCACAGGTTTAGGCCAATTCAAAATAGCTTCAACCTTTTGAAGGTCCATTTTCAAACCATCAGCTGAAATCACAAATCCCAAATACACAATCTCCTCTTTCATGAATGAACACTTTTTCAGATTTATCAGCAACTTTCCTTCTTTCAATCTCTACAAAAATTTTCTAACATGCAAAAAATGTTCTTCTCTAGTCTTACTGAATATTAGAATATCATCAAGATATACAATCAAAAACTTACAAAAGAATTTCTTCAAAACTTTATTCATCAATCTCATAAAAGTACTTGGTGCATTAGTTAAACCAAAAGGAATAACCAACCACTCATACAAACCTTCTTTTGTCTTGAAATCAGTCTTCCATTCATCACCTTCTCTGATTTTGATTTGATGATACCAACTTTTCAAATCAAAATTGGTAAAATACTTTGCTTCAGTCAAACTATCCATTATATCATCCATTCTCAGTATAGGAAACCTATACTTCACTATTATCTTGTTGATTTCTCTGGAATCAGTACACATTCACCATTCTCTATTCTTTTTGAGTGCCAATATTGTAGGTACTACACAAGGACTCAAACTTTCTCTGATCAAAACTTTCTCCAGCAACTCTTGAATCTATCGGTTCGATTCCTGATTCTCAGTAAGTGTCAACCGATGAGGTGCCTTGTTCGGTAAACTAGCTCCAGGGATTAGATACATACAATGATCAATGATTCTTTTTTATGGCACCATCAGGTACATTATTAGAAATTATTTCACTATACTTGGTGAGTAACTTATCAATCTCCTCACGAACATTATCCTCTATTTTCTTACTTGGTTTGTTAGGAATCACAACAAAACATACATCATTTCTCTTTAAATCCTTAACAAATTTTCTTCCTTCCATCAAGAAAACTTTCATAGATGTACAAACGTTACTAAAAGGTTCTTCCATCAAGGGTAACAATATTTTTTTTCTTCCATTAGCCACAATAGTATACTTACACAATCTCTCATCATATATAGCATGTCTATCATATTGCCAAGGTCTACCCAACAAAATATGACAACAATCCATAGGCACGATATCACATAACACCTTATCATGGTACTTTCCAATCTTCAAATTCACATAACCTTGTTCACTTACCAGGAGTGTATGCTCATCTTTGATCCATGAAATTTGATAGGGCTTTAGATGTTTCAACCTTTCCAACTGCAACTTTATGACCATCTCCTCGAAAGCCAAATTCTCCGAGCTACCACTGTTAATGATTACCTTCCAAACTTTGTCAAAAACTCTACATCTGGTCTTGAACAAACTTTTCTTTACTGGATCTTCCTTTTTACTTTCATTCCAAAGTGCTCTTCTTACCATCAAGTTATATTCCTTCTCGGGTTCATTCGGTGACTCTTCTTGCACCAAAGCATTCCTACTATTACCAGCCTTCTTACTTGCATGTGTACACTCAAATGATATATTTCCTTCTTCTCCACAATTATAACAAGTTCCTTGAAAACTTCCTCTATTATAACCACCTCGGTAGTTACTACCTCTACCTCTAGATGAACTTTCACCTTTCCACTCAATCTTACCTTTATCCAAAGTTGTCTTTTTTGGTTTAGATCTACTATTTTCACCATAAGATCTACCTCTTCCTCTATGGAATCTACCACCTCTACCTCCTTATCTTTTCTCATGTTTCTTATTCAATTTCTCCTCAACTTTCAATGCAAATTGATAAGTCTCTTCAATGTTCTCCAATTTGACCAAACTAATTTCTTCTTGCATGGAAACTCTCAAACCATTCAGGTATCTAGCAATTCTTTCCACATCATCTTCATCATGTCTAGATTTGATATCTAATCTATAGAATTCCTTAGTATAATCCTTTATCGAGCTATATTTCTACCTTAGACTTTGTATTCGCCTAGCTAGGTTAATCTGATAATCACAAGGTAAGAAATTTCCTTTCAATTTATTCACCATTTTACTCCATACCTTGATTTTGTCTTTGCATTTCCTCTTCATATCCAACTGTAGATGTTACCACCATAAGGATGCATGACTTTTCAACTTTGTGCTTGTAATTTTCACTTTCTTTTCTTCAGGTACATTTTCATATTCAAAATACTTTTCCATCTTTGTGATCCAATCCACCAATTCATCAGAATCCAACTTTCCACCATACTCAGGAGGATTAAAGTGTGGTGTAGACTACAGACTTGTCAAAACCTTCAAGAATCTTTCCTCACCTTGATCCATCACAGGTGTAGGTTCTACATCAGCTTGTTCTACCTCAATTTCATCATCACTAACATCTTCAAGATGTCTTCCTCTTCCTTGGACTATTTCAAAAGCTTCTAATCTAGCAACAATTTGTCTCAACATGTATGCCAATCCTAGATTCGCATCTCACCTCCCATGAACCATCTTGAAAACCCTCTGCAACTGCAGGTTAGATCGCAATCTACTACCCCACAACAATTTTACTAGGGATTCACAAGAAGGAACCTTCAAATCTAGATTCGCAAACCTAGATCCAGATCTCACCTCGCTCTGATACCACCTGACATAAGAGAGGGTAGGAGAGGCCAAGGAATGACACACCCTAACCTGAACCACCTTTCTCAACAACATGCGGAAGCAACAACAACATAGTGGGAGAGAGAAAATGCAACATCATTCATATATTACTTCAAATTGATTCATACATGCTAGGCTATAAAGCCTTCCTGATTTTGGCCAAATATTATAATGAAATATAGAAGTCCTCAAACATGAGAGGATCTGTAGATAATCTCAATCTTCTACCTTCTATCTTCTATCCAAACTAACTCCCAAACTCTAACCAAACAACTACATTTATACAAGAGGCTACCAAGCTGAGTCGGCCTTCATATCCACAATCAACGAAAGGAATGGTCAGATTTGGGACCACACATTTCCCAATGATGGATACCAACATTAAATACGCAACCCAAAATGAATGCACAAGTCAGCCTCAATAGGAACTCAAAATAAACCATTTGGTAAGAAAGGATGATTGAGCAACAGACAAGCATTGCCGAGCGCCAGTGAAACAACTGACCGCCCAGAAGATAACCAACCAAACTTAGTAACCAAAGGAAACTAAGAAACACCAAACCAACTTGGTTAAAGTAGGAACCGAGAAACACAAACAAACTCAAATCTATTTTTGGTGACACAGGATAGCCAAGGACTCGAGATGCTCCTACATCAAATCTTGCTCTGATAGATTATTCTTTTATTTCTTATTCATAATTTTATAATCAAAGCATTAAATTTTATTTTCATACATAAATACATTATTTTGATAAACTCTATTTATCTCAAAGTTTACAGAAGCATTTAGTTATTAGTTTTATGTGTTATATTGAAGTGAATCAATTTAATATATATATTTTCTATAAAAATCCCAAACATGAAGAATAAGTCTGAGGATTAGATTATCCCACCTTGGTCCTACAGAGCTAGAAGTGTAGGGGAGGAGAACCTTGATTGATCACTCTTGTTCATTGGCCAAATTGGTTGGATATCTATAGATTAAGCAAGCATTCTTGATTGATTATCCAATCTATTTATTTGAGCACCAACGCTAACCATGCATCCATTAAGTATCTTGCTAATAAGCCTGCAATCACAAGCAGATTAGCCTAATGGCTTCTATTGTTACATGAATTTGATATCATCATAGTGGATAAGCTAGGCAAGACAAATATAGTTGCAGATTTCCTCTCATGATTGCAGAATGGAGATGAATCACAAATCATTGATGATATCTTTCCTAATGATCACATGTTCTCCATTTCAGCCAAAACTCCCTGGTATGCAAATATTGTAAACTACTTAGTTTCTCCAAAGCTACCTCCCTATTTCTCACCAAAAGAAAAGAGACTCCTCATAGAAAAAACTTTCAACTTTTCATAGATTGTTGATTGTCTATTCTATAATAGGCCCGATCAAATATTGAGAAGGTGTGTCAGGGAGGATGAAACCTATGACATCCTCCATTCATGTCATGATGAGCCTTATGGGGGGCATTTTGTAGCCAAAAGAACAACAATGAAGATACTGAACATAGGATACTACTAGCCAACACTCCATATGGATGTTGTCAACTACACAAGAAAATGTGACCAATACCAAAGGATTGGGCAACCAACAAAGTTTGATGAAATGCCTCTCTTTCCTCAAGTGGTAGTCACTCCATTTGATAAATGGGGTTAGATTTTGTCAGATCCATCATCCCTTCATCAAATGACAATTCCTACATTCTTGTGTATACTGATTATGTAACAAAATGGGTGGAGGTACGTGCCATGAAACATGCTCAGGACAATAAGGTGGATGAGTTTTTATATGAAGAAATCTTCACACAATATGGTGTACCAAGAGAACTGATTACTGATCAGGGCACTCACTTCACATCAACACTAATCACTGCCCTCATGAATGAATATAATATTCACCATAGGAAATCAAGTCCATACCACCCCTAGGCAAATGGGCAAGCATAAATTACAAATAGGGAGATAGAGGCCATTCTAACTAAAATAGTGTAGTTAAACAAAAAGGACTGGAGCACAAGGTTACAAGAAGCAGTCTGGGTATACAGGACAACATGGAAGACAAAAACTAGTTTCACACCTTGTGAGCTGGTTTATGGAAAAAATGTTGTCATGCCTATAGAATTTGAGCATAAGACCTTGTGAAAAGAATTACAACTAAACATCGATCTTCCAATAGTGTAATGCAACATGATACTACAACTTAACCAACTGGATGAAACACAAAAGGCAGCCCTACAACACACTGAAATGATCTAGATACAATGAAAAAGGTGGCATGACTCACATATCCTCAACAAATGGTTTACTCCTTGTGATTGGGCTCTCTTGTACGACTCTCATTATCAAGAGACACAATGTAAGCTTACTACAAGATGGCTTGGTCCTTGTGAATTTTAAAATGTATATGCTAATGGTGTGGTTTAGTTATCAACCATTGACCCCGTATGTTTCAAGTTATTGGTAAATGGGCACAGACTCTGTCTGTACCATAAACCAAAAACAAAAGTTGAATTTTTGTGACAATTTGAGATTTCTCCTATCGCAGTTGAACCCCCTATAGCTAATAAAGCTCCTACAGCCAATGAAATCTCTAAAGTCAATGGACCTCCTCCAACTGAAGAATTCTCTACAGCCAATAGACCTCCTCCAGCTGAATATTCTCCTACACCAACAACTCCCTCTCATCATTGCTTTAATTCTACATGAATGCAGTCATAAGAAAGTTTTCCTTTCCCACAAAAATATTTCTTGTCATAATAAAGCACCTATCACGTCACATCTCATCAGCTTTATCTCCCATATTCATCCATCCATCACATCATCATCATGTAAAGTGTTACTTTTTGTTCGGTACATGTCACTCAATCTTTTCAGATTTTGACATTTACGACTATTATATTCTAGGTACGCATTCATTTATTATTTCAAATGCTCTTTAATTGCTTTAACATTATTATAACTAATGCATCAATTAATTTAGTAATATGTCGAAGTACTATTGTACTTTTGATCCATGCATGTGAGGACACCTGCATATTTTTTGTAGGGTGCAGTCAGTTTAAGTGTGTGATGTAATAACTATCCTTGCTTAAGATCACCATTATTAATTTACAAGCCTATACTATGCAGCCATTATTTTAATAGCCTCTGAATCCAAAATTTGTAGCCTTAAGTTTTTTTTTTAGCTCCAAAATTCCAGCTTTAGTTTTATTTTTCTTTTCGAATTCCTCTGCCATTTCTCCTAATATACCCACTGAGAGAGCCAGGATAGTCTTTATCTGGTAATTACCAAACCCTGTGCAGTTGATTTCTAGGAAGAACATAGAATAGTAGAAGTTGTTAAGGAAGCCACTGGAATTAGAAGAGTCAAGGTTACAGAATCTCTCAAGAAAGCAAGATGGGTGAACAACCTATACACTCTGAGCCATCCAGTCATGCATCTTTATTGCACAACCAGCCCAGTGTTTAGACATTTAACCATGTAGGATGGCTTGCATATTTTGTACAATTAAATGGTCATGATGAGGTTGTGGCTTTGGAATTCTCGTAAACATATAGTAATGGGGTCGCATATGTAAAAGGGTTAAGAGTAGAAGATTTGGAGAAGTGAATTCCAGAAGTGTCTTGACTTCCTGCCATAGGTGAAGCATTTCCACATAGTCATGATGCTTGCATAGATTGACAAGAATTTTATTTTACAGCAGACACCACAATGGAATACAAAAAACAAGGTGCTAGACGGACGTCTCTTCCTGGTGAGTACCCTCAGTTAGTAGTGCAAATTATAAGGTAAATTACTTGTGAAGGGTGGTTATCTTTTCTGCATGCCATTCACTTCAAGATTTTGAGTCATTTGCGGCATGGCCATTTAGTAAATGTTTCGAATGTCCTGTATTCGTTGTTAAATTTGAGTTCTAAATAGGTTAGGAAGGGAAGGTAGAATGTTGTCACCCATCATGGTTTGATTAAACTTATGGTAGAAAGAGCCCTACATGACACCTCTCCCATGACTTGGGATGAGTTTATTATAGTACCTCATGTGCAATTAAATGGGGATAGACCATAGGCTACAGAGCCACAACCAGAACATCAAGAAGCATAGAAAAATCTTCCTAACAAGGTCATTCCTGATAATATGGAGCCTACTGTTGAAGAAAAGGATTAGGAAAACCCTCCTATCTCAGAAATCCACCAAGAAAATGTAGCAGCTCCTATATTCCAAACCCTAATTTGGAGGGAAAAAAATTGAGGTTCCTAAAGAGTCCCATAGTCCATAGGAAGCCCTGAAAAAGGAGAAAGGGAAAGGAAAAATGGCTGGATATGATGAGGGTGATGCCCATGTTCCTCCTGGAGCCATGATTGCTACTAAAAGAAAGACTCCATAGAAGCATCTTGCAGCACCAGCTGACACACCACTATGACACAGTGTTCATTTGAATATGAAGAAAATGGAGAAGAACTCTCCTGCAATGACTAGTTCTACTCACGACGTTCCTATTGAGGAACCCATGGATGAAGAACCACAAGGAGGTAGTTCATTTGTAAGGATTCATGACATGATGGGAGAAGAACTTGTAGCTACTATATTAGGCCAAGAAATAGGATGGAAAGAAATAGAGAGAATGTACATCTTTGATGTACCTTCTTCCCATTTGAAAAATGTACAAATAGATGACATTTTGGACACATCAGCGCCAATTCCACAGGATAATCAAGAGGCAATTCCAGAATGTCCACTTCCACTAAAGAATCAAGGAAAGGTAACAATTCACTCTTTGTCCATTGATTATTTCAAGCAAGTTCAATATGAAAAGTCCATGTCAAAATTAGAAATGGACAAGTTGAAAAAGGAAATAGGACAACAAAAATAGGAAATCCAACTCCTACAAGGTAATTTGGATTCGATTACCAAATTGGTTCCTAAAATTATTGAATGTAGACCACCACCTAGGGTTTATGCCCTATGTTTGAGGGAATAGTTTTTAATGTTTAAATTGATGAGAATTCTTAGAGATTTAAGCACTGACATAGACACTCCTTAAGCCTTTGTGGCTACATATGAGACATCACTTGATTTTATTAGGAATCTTCTTTGTAAATTGTACATGCACAATCATGTTGTTCCATCAAATACTGACTGGAATCCCCTATTATTTGTGGGTGATATTCATTTGTCTTCTTTACTTTCCTAGATCAGAAATGAAATCAATTATAGAGAGAAATTAAATAGGTATAGGGAAATTGAATGCACTATTACACTTCCTTTACGTCTTGAGAATAAAACACCTAGAAGGCTCTATTGTGATTGGTTAGAAATTGTATATGGTTTCAATGATTTGACACATGTGAAAATGATACTAAAAAATAGAGAATAGGTGCACATAGAATTTGAAAGGGTGTCATTGGCCGAAGGACACAGAGCTGTGGAACGGCTACAACAGAGGTGGGCTAGGATAACTATGGCCCTGAAAAAGGAATAACCACATAGTCTTATCAACTTCCAAGCTGACATGTAGAGGGTCAAGTGGTATATAGAATTGGGATGACAGTCGCGGCCAAAGAGGTGGATGCCTCTCACTTTCCAGCCTCCTCTGCTCCTATGGCCATTATACAGTTGTGTGGATGATGAGGTCAATGAGGACTTGGAGATAAGTCAGCATGTAAAGGTTGAAAGAACAAATGGTTTCTACTAGAAAGTGGGTAGTTCGATGATTGGAGAGACAGAAGAAGGAGACCTCAAAGTGCTTGCAAAAATCAAGAATACTTCAATGCCTAAGCGCATGCACTAGTCCTCGTAGGGGGAAATAATGAGGCATATTAATGCCATATTTTAAGATGCCCTAGGATGATATTTGCTAGGTATTTTTCCTTGTTATGATACATTTTCCTTAAGACTTTTATGCTCTTTCCTATTATTATATGGCATCCTACCATCAAACTTATATCATGGTTCAAATATACTTAAATATGCTATACCTAAATAGATTACTATGTTACTTATTTTGAAGTTATGGTTATGTTTTTTAAGAAAAGTAGCTATTTGAATATGAATGATTATGTGTATTTTGGTATTTTTTGCCATGAATGTCTTATCCTAACCTTTGAAGTGTAGCGCATAGGAATAGAAAATGTTGTTTTGACCAAGTAAAGCATATTCATTCACTGAGTGCTCAACCCGGTCTTCCAGCAAGTTCCAGCGAAGAAGTATTAAGCACAACACCAGTTGAGGGTTTCTAGAAGAGCAAGGTGGTAGTCATCCAGCAAAGAATGAGGTAGCATGATGAATTCCTTGAGGAAATCTAGGCATGAGTTGGAAGTTAGATTTGTTTTCGCGGTAACTCTTTCCTCTTTTCTAGATCTAATCTGTTTCAACTTTAAATAGCTTTCCTTCTTTTTAGTTAATATTGTTGTAATAAAGATCCACCTATTTCTATGGCACAGTTAGATAATTTGTTAGAAGTTTTCCTTTAAATAAAGCCCTACCCTTGCGTGAGAAGGGAGGGCATTTTCAGTTTACTAGCAATATAGTTTTTTGTTATTTTCTAGTTTATGAATCTTTGTACTTGATTATTCAATCAATGAGAAAATGAAGTGTTGAGATTTAACTTTGCATAATTGTGATTGGAATACTCATCCAAGGGGGCCCACTTGGTGAGAAATCCATAGTTAGATAGATTCATGCTAGTTAGAATTACTTTCCTGCATTTATGCTATTTCAGTCTCAAGTGTTGAACTATTCCTATAGACAAAGCCATAGGCTAACTGACGCTTCCTACAACCAAAGTAGTGTAATAGAAGAAGTATTATGGCATATTTTGCAATAGTCTTCATGTTTTGTTAGCATCTACATTTTTGTCATTTCTATTCCAGTACTTACTTTTCTGGAGCTTTAGTTTAAGAACCATTCTAGTATTTATTTCCTACAATCATCAGATAGTTTCCTTCCAGCATTTCTTTCCTATAGCAACTATAGAATGCGTGGCTGAATGACACTTGGTGCATATACTTTTTTGTCCCATTTCAAGTAACATGTCCCTGAGTTGACATACTAAATGAGTTCTTATGAAGAGGATAAACTGCTCGGTTGGATGTCCAATCCCTGAGTTCAGAATTATACCAAGTTTCTAAGCCTTTATAAGAAGCGATCACTTATTATCTCCACAAATGTGGAATTACAAATTTTAGAATTACAATATGCAAAGTCACATGGGCATCTTTGTTACACTATTCTATAGGTCAAAGCCTCAAATTATTACCTAGAACTACTACCAGAACTGCCCTAGAAAACACTACAAACCTTCCTTATATAGGTAATTTTCCATTGCCTAAGAAGGTTCCATAATTTAGCCATTAAGGCCGACTACCCCTAGAATTATTTTATTTTTCATAATTATTACATTAGGGTCGACTCAAAATAATTACAATTTTTTTTAGGTAGCCCAACTTCTGGAGGCCATAACTTTTTAACCAACACTTCGTTTGGCTATTATAGCCACTTTTTGGAAATGACAGGACCTAATCTATAGGGCCTAACTTGCGCAAGCTCCAATTAGCTGGGGGTTGATCATGATCTAGAGCCTCTAAGGCCTTCAAAATTGAGCTCAAAGATTTCATACCCAAAAACCTCAATAACTTCACCAATATAGATGATATGGCAATGAAACTCAACTGGTAGGATGATATGACTAAGATGAACCTCCACCTATGAAATCGAAACATTCTGAGCTTGTATGACCAACTTACTAAAAATAGTAAGTTTCCATAAATAGAAGCTTTGCACAAGATAGCCCTTATTAAAAAGAAACCATAAATATTTTGGGTGATGCAAGATTTCCCTTACACCTAGGATGCTCCTGCATCAGAGATGGGTTCTTGTGAACCACTACTCATGAAACATGGGTCAATGAGTTTGTCTCAAAAACTACATAGTTGAATCCTGATAGCAATATCACAATTTGTCAATTGATCTAACAAACTATAAGATCACTAAATATTTGGAAAACCTAGTGAATTCAAGAATGTTTCCATGAATTTTTTCATTTAAATATCTAATAAATAAATATTTTCAACATAATACCTCTTATGAAAATATCAAAATATAAAAAACTTGAGTGAACCTAGTAAATCAAGACCTAAAAATAAAACCCTTGAGATGTTAAACCTTATTTGATTTTTGTTTTTTGGAGAAATCTATTTATCTTGTGTGTGAATTTTTAGGAATAACAGTCCACCAATACAACTGAGAGGGGGGGGGGGGGGCTGAATCATTTGTATGATAGATTATTAAACTTTAAACTTTGAATAGAAGAAATACCAGGTCAAATGAACACAATGAATGCCAACACAATAACACAATATTTTTTGTCTTGGAAACCCTGTTAAAGGTAAAACCTCGGTGGGAATTAATGCCCACTAATGATGTACTGAGAGTATAGTATCCCTGTTAAAAGATCTAGCCCTATTAGGAGCTGATTAAAACATTATAATACATAGCCCTTGTTAGAGGACATACCCTGTTAGGAGTCAAACAAAAGAGTAGGCTCATTGCCCAGGCTCACTTCCTAAAGAAGGTTATGTCCACCTCTAGAACTCATTGTTCACAACAAAAGTGTATATAAGGGAAATACATAATCCTTGTGAACTATCTGATAGCAACTGTCTTTGCTTCTTGAGTTCCAATGAAGTATATACTATTATCTCCTCTACATCCAGCAGATACAAGCTTGCAGCTTCCACAATCCTCTTTCACATTCCATCTATACTTTCAAAAGAAAAAGATGTTACATATATACCCTATTACAAATAAATGATCAAGTCGACCAATTAGGCTTTCCTATTATACAAATAATCATATAACCCATTTCTAAGATACACACGGTATCTAAAACAAGTATACAACAATTATAATTCAATAATTATGATCCAATATCTATAATCCATGCTCACAATCCATAATACACACTACAATTTTGAGTCGGCCCCAGATAGGTCTCCTCCAGAACATATGCCACAGTTGACATCATCATGCATCCCATGACTTGCTAAGATTAATGAGCATTCCTCAGTGTGTTATTTGACATCCCTTAAGCTCACATACATTGGATCCTCATCGCTTGTGAGATATACTCAAAACTCAAAGACTTACTTTGTCAACTTCTACTGTCACAGTCCAGTAACCAGTCTTCACCAAATCTTCTATAACTCAACCAATATGCAATATTACATCATGCGATCTTAGATATAATATCACAACACCTTCCTGTATGCACATATGTGTTTGCACATTCTGAATCATTCGTACAACATCTGTACATTGTAATAACAAGTTTGTTTTCTTCATAGAAACATATGTTGACATCAGTGACAAAAAAAAAATGACAACAACATTGATAATGTAGTGATTAAACATATTAAATGCATTATAAATATCCAACATGTCTCTCTTCATGTTCTTTCATGGTGGTGTCTCTCTAGGGTTTCTACAAATTCTCTAGAGGTTTCACTCTTTGGTTCTCTTCACTTGATTTCAATATGTCTATCAATATGTTGTATAGGAGTGCCTTCTCTTATTTCCAACCTTTGGCACCTTTACAGTTTTTAGCCATTGACCTCAATTAGGCCACCCTATAAGGTTTCACCTAATAGGAGTGACACAATTCTATCTCACAAATATATCTTATTAGTCTTATCTATCTTCTTGTTCATGTCAATCATATTGATCTTTTTGAGCTTTATACCACTATTGGGTGTTTTGACATTATCATCCTGATACTAATACTACAATAAATGCATGACTTTTCATGGAGTCACATAGGTCCATTTAATGTAATTTTATAATTATTTTTGCCATAAATAGTTGCATAACCATTATATTTATCATTTTGTGGAAATATAATTATATTACAATCCTACCTAATATGCATCCAAGCCCAAAAATGCTAGATTGGTCCTTTTATTGTAATTTCATGAGTATTTTTGGACATTCAAGATTGCACTACCATAATTTTGCATGTGTAGATTAATGTTCCTATCTTTAACTCTATCTTTGGTACATTACCATATTTCTCATGACATATTTTTATAGCTATGATTTCTATATTTTAATGGTTGAATGATTATATCTACTTACATTTTTATCATTCATTATTAATTTTTCATATAGCTATCAAAATGATTCTCACATAACATATTCTATTATGATCCCATTTTTTATATTCTCACATGCTTATTATGCATATACCTTATAAGATCTTTCAATCAATTGCATCTTTTTAGGGAAACAAATTAAGGGAACATACATGATCACTCACATTCTCAAATTCTTGTTTGACTTAGCTAGCAACTTAGAAGATAGTTTAAGATTGTGTATCCATTTTCCTATAAGAATTCATTGGAGAACTAATAAAGGGTACTCCCCTTACTAACTCAAACACACACAACACAACAAAGAAATAAACAAAAAATTGCAAGAACTGAACAATTGCAAGAATAAAAACACTTGCTTTCTATTATCTTCAATGATATGACATTACAATATTAATAAAATAACATGCTACAAAAACATGGGCACTTTCATTACAATAATCTGCAAACCAGAGCCACCATATGAACCATCAAAACTCCCCTTGGTAACCCCTATTTGTCTTCTTTATATTGGGAAGTTTAACCACCCTAGAAGGTTCTAGAAATTGTGATCCCCTATTTTTTAGGAAACCATATTTATATTATTTTTGTTACATTGGAATGTGTTGAGAATATACCCCCAAATAGGTTTCAGTAATCATTGAAGTATTTGAAGAGATTTTATTTTTTCTCCTAAAGTAGTGCAACTTCTGAAGGTCATATCTTATGAACCATGTACTTGATTGGCTATTATAACCCCTTTTCAGAAGCCTCTTGAAGCACTCTACAACTTTAATTGTGAAGTGCCATATTGGAGAAAGCTTGATCCCCTTTTGGAGCCTCTAAGGCCTTCAAAAATGAGTTCAAAGTTTTTGTACCACCCCACCAAAATAGAAAATTCAATAACTTCAAACCAAACTTGATCTTTCCATGAGACTTTATCGACATACTTATATATCCAAAATGAGCCTCCAAGAAAGTAATTAAAACAATCTATGTTCAAATGAAAACTTTCTAAAAAAATTAGAAAAATTTCCAAAAATAGTAACCTTGCCCAAAATAGCCCTTATTGAAAAACTATACAATATTATTGGGTGATGCAAGATTTCACTTACACACTATATGCTTCTGCATCAAGAACATATGCAAAAGAAAAGAGTTTAAAAGGAGAATCTCCATCCCTTAGGAACTAAAAGTTCATCTATCTATTTCATTTACTTTATGCATGTTTCATAATGCTACATACTTGGACATTCATGTGGTTCACAACTAGAAATTCATAAGTACCCTCAAAGTGGGGATATATATAATTGTGAAAAAAGTAGTATTGATATATTTTCCCACTTAGGTGGGAGCATAAATCTCTTTCCAAGTTGTTGTGTATCTTGAGTTTGATTGAATGAGATTAGATCAAACCTCTAAGGATAAAACCTCCATAATTTTAAATCAAATCCCTACTCGAGTCTCTTATAGATCAAAGTCTCATCTACCCCTAAAATGTTAATAAAATGGTAAATTTTATCCCTTTTTTGGAGACCAATTGAAGATATTTGAAAATATCATTTCACATGTATATAGCCCTCAATGTTAGCTTCCCAAAAATTATTATACTTTTAGTAATATTAAATTTTTAAAATATTATGATGAGCATGGTTCCATATGCAAAAATAATGATCTTCATTCAAGACTAATAGTACTAATTAAATGTAATGTGATAAAATATAGGTTTAAGATAAATAGTACTAATTAAAAAATTGATAACAATTATATAATATTTAGTAATAAACTCCAAAAAAAATGTGTTCCCTACATTTTGGAGTTGATAAACTCAATCCGGTGAATTGTGGAAATATTTTATTTTTGATGAAATTTATGTAATATGATAAAATAGCATGAACAATAAAAATAATATAAATATTAAAATGGTAGAAATAATTCTTTTTTCAGAAAATAATAAAAATATAATGGATCTACATAGTGTTAGGAAAGTGTCATGAATTTAAATCTAGTACCATAAGATTTTATGAACACTAGTTGGTACAAGTGCAAACAAATTATGCTTATTAAGAGAAAATAGGGTATAGAATCATTTTCCTCATTAGCCCTTGAAGGAGACTAGTGATCAATGTTGGAAAGTTGTCTATACTGAGATATATGACTAGATATTGTTTTGTCATTATGGCAACAAAGTCATATAGCAGTTTGGAGTTAGCGCACTAAGTGTAAAGATCAGAATTCAGCTAAGTGTTGAAGACTCGATAGTGTAAAAAGTTCTTGCACCTCAGAACATTTGCGCCCATGTGTACAGATGAATTATGGCATGTGCCCTAGAAGTTAAGGTTGTTAGACTATACTTATGCTTAGTCTAAGAGTGCATAAGTAGATATTCAAATATATGAAAGTTATAGTCAGTTGAAGTTGCACAGTTAGTGTATGATAGCAAAGAATAAAGCATAGATCTGATAATGACTATTTTGGTTTGTGATTGTAAATTCATGTTGTATAGGCTATGCACCCATTGTATTTAGGTTGCCGACATATGTACATGTATAATTGTAAGCATGCTTAAGCCAATTCATTTGGAAGCGTTATTTGTAAATAGTTATAGGGTCGACCTAATTGCATATTTGATATGAGTGCATAAATATAAGGTGCACCCATTGTAATTGGTATGGAAGTCAAACAAGTTATTATAGACTTGAGATAAGTAGAGCAGAGGTATGCAAAGTGAGCATAAGATGTATTAGAGCTTTGCTAGATGTCAAAGCATCAACGCCCCAAAGGAACTGATCTAACAAGAAGTGTTATAGCAATAGTTCACCTGCAGATATAGTGTGTATCTGATCTCAGAAGGTTGTAGCCTTCATCATCTGAGTAGTGAGCTCTAGGACAATCAGTCCACTCCCCTAACAGGGATCATTGTAAAAGACTCCTAACAGGGTCCAACCCTTAACAAGGTCTACTGTACTAAAAGCATTGTAAAGCTACTCCTAACAGGGTAAAGGATCTTCTAACAAGGATCACAAAACACTAGTGCAAATTATTAGTGGGTATCAAGTCCCACTGGGGTTTTTACCTATTTGGGTTTCCCCATAACCATATTGGTGTCATGTGTTGATTTCATGTTTCATATTTATGTGAATGTTTAATTCAGTACTTAAGCATTTATAATTCAATATTCAGATTAAAGTGAAAAGTTAAAATATAGTGAACACTGATTCATCTTGCCCCCCCCCCTCTCAGTGTTCCCATTCCTAACAATTGGTATCAGAGCTCTGGTCCTCAGCACAAAAGTTTAACCACTTGAGGAGATCATGGACAAAGTAGATATGAAACATTTGAAGAAGAGTCTTTAAGCAGCTCTTGAAGACCTGGCCAATTCAGAAAGAGAAATTGAAGAACTAAAAGAAGAAGTCAGTGATGCTCAATTAGTTATCAAAAGACTAAGAAAAGATTTGAAAGGACGCTCTAATAGTGAACTTGAAGAAAAAGTCAAAAAATTGAGTGAAGAAAAGGCATCTCTATTGAGTCAGCTTGAAGAATTAGATGACAAACTAATGAACAATCAAGATGTCTACAATGAACAAGTCAAGGAAAACCTTCAACTGAATGAAGAACTAAGGGAGGCTAACTTAGAAATCTTGGAGCTAAAGAATATCAAAGAAAGCTTGGAATCTTAATTGGAGAAGTCAAAGGATCATATTGACAAATTACACACCAGTGCTGAATTGGTAGAATCACATTTGTATGCAAGAAGAATCAAAGGAGACACCAGCTGTATTGGGTACAATGAAACACAAAATTATATTGATAGTATGTGAGCAAGAAAGGATTCAAAAAAGGACTCTACTGATACTAGGAAGATTGAAGATCAAACCAAAGACAATAGTGATCCTCCTAAGAATGAGCGCAAGCCTATAGAATGCACCTATTTTGCATGTAACAAGCATGGACACATTGCAAGGAACTGTACAGAGGTAAAACCTTTCAATGGTTACTGTTATACATGTAATAGATTTGGTCATAGGGCAATAAATTGCAAGACTAGTAAGAAAAATAGGATACAACATGATCAAAGAAATCAGAATCAGTCCAATGCTAGAAATTCTTAGAATGTTACATGTCAGATATGTAACAACAATGGTCACTCAGCTAGAACATGTAGAATGGTGACTCATGTCAATTCATGGAGGAATAATAGACCTCCAGTGATTTTTCACACCTGTAACAAGGCTGGACATATCTCAAAGTTTTGTAGATCAAGGATGCAAGGTTAAGAAATCCCTAAAAAGGCTGAAGAACCAGTTTTGGATCCTAAAGCAGAAGTCAAGTTTGTAAAAGCCTCAAAGGATGTGAGCTTGATTTTTTCAGAAGGAAAGAAGGACAATGTTGTTGAGAATGTATTGGATGCATCCCAAGTGGGTGCACCCTCTACATCTACATAAATGGCCCTCAGGGTCATAGGGGGAGCTAATTTAGCTCTAGACCCCTCCGTGGCTATTATACTCATCCTCAGAGTATGCGCCTTTGGACTTAAGCTATTGAAGTGTCTAGGAACCATTGTGCAAGAGTGCACATGCTGATTGTTAGCGCAACTTGAGTTTGAAAATTTGAAGTGATAGCTTGGTTTATGCAAGTTGCATTAATGGTGAATTTCTTACTTTAAGTACACAAAAAGTTGTTTATTCACTCATTGCATTCATACTTAGAGAGATTAGAAGGTAGATTGAACCTTGGAAGTTGTTGTGAAGATTTGGAGATTGAGCTATCAGTAATTGTAGTGCATTTGATCAGTTTCAGAAACCCTAGCTTGTTGCACTGATTCAGAAACCGTCAGAACATCTCAGAGATCATTTGGAATGTGAATATCAAGTAAGTCATGGCCATTCCTATTGTTTTTGATGTTGCTGAGAAGAAGAGGTATATTTTCAAGAGGCACCCATTTAAATCAACCCTAGATGATTTAGAGGGAGCTTTCTCCTGCATGCCGATGGGCATCATGCATGGAGAAGACATAAGGGCTTACATATATTGTAAGAAGGAACCTATTGGATTGGATAGGTTAAGGGTGCACATGGACACAATGTTAAAACCAGACAAAAATTTCATGGATGAATACATAAAATGGTGGAGCTAGTGTGTAAATCTAGAAGTGATAAACACGGCATGACCATTGAGCCTATAGAACAACCAGACATCAAGTTGATTTCAATGATATTGGGTTACAGATTTCATCATACCAGTAGCATGAATAGTGTGTCTACGGGCACTATTCTAGGAGCCATCTATCTTGTGCAAGAAGATGGAGAATTCAACTTGTGTGAGATCTTGCACGCACTATTGATAGACAACATCAAGGCCATCAAACATGATAAGTCTAAGGTATTCAATTTTGGGTCCCTAATCATCTATATGTACCTTCATATAGTTGGTAAAGTGTCAGACTTGTAGCTAGACAAGTCCATTCCTACCATGCCACAGATATCTAACAAGGCATCCACAAAGAGCACACTTAGAGATTACATTACCTTGGAATTGAAGACTTTCAGAGAAAGAATGCAGATGAGGTATAGGATTCTTGAAAGTATTGTAGAGAAGTATAAGGATACAATATGCTTCATGGTGGAAATTGATACTACATGTATGGAAGCTGTGGAACCTAGAACTAAGTGGATTCATCCACTTGGATATGAAGTTGAAGAACAAGTCCTTGAAGATTATGCACAGGTACTACTATCAGCCCCTAAGGATGACAAAGAACCTAGGTGGGGAACCTATGAAGAGAAAACTAGAGAAGTTGATGCTAACATGAACAATGTTGCAACAAAAAGAAAGGTTGCAAAGGTCACATCAGAGATCCTAAAAATTCATGGTGTATCACAAGAAGACCTTGATAAAGTAAGGGATGAGAAGATTTCTCTAGAATTGAAGAGTGCAGTAGAAGAACAAGAAGATCCCAAGGTAAAGAAGATAAAAATTGAGAAAGATGACAGTCAGAAGGATAAAGAAGATAGTACTCCATCTGTGCCCAAAGATACTCCTCCGGAGTATAAGCCTTTATTCAAGAGGAAGAAAGAAGCAAGCACTAGTCATCCATCCTCTCAAGCATTAAGGAGAAAGAAAAACACTCAAGCACCTCCTCAGGCAGGATTCATACCTAGCCTCAAAGTTCTAAATGCCAGAATTGTTGATGAGGGAAGAATTGATCAAATAGGGAGGTTCTATGAATCATATAGTGAGATTGATAAGTTTGAAATTCATGGTATGATTATCAAACATATGATAGGGTAAAAGCACAAAGCTGTGTCACGTTTCAGGACAACTTATCAGCACAACTGAATTTGAGTATTTCTAACTAAAATTATTTTTTGTCAAACATATGGTCTAGCTAGATTCATTCTAGCTAAGTTAGATAGGTTCTTCACCTTTTCCAATTGGAAATATCAATTAAATGCATGTTTTATAACAATTACTAAAGAAATAAAATTATTTCAGAATAGCGACGTTTCAATAACTCTTACTCTTTTTAATGATTTTTTTTACAAATATAAAAATACCCTTTTTTAGTGCACAGAGTCAAGATTATCATCATATAATTTTTATAGTATTTTAATTAGATCTAATATATATAATTTCAAAATACTACAAGTAGGTATTTTAACATTTGAGAACAAGATGCTTCAAAAATAGAAAAAAATAGTAAAGCTTATCAAAAAAAATTGAAAATTTATATTTAACACTAGAGGAGAGAGTTATCTTCAAGAGTGTGTAATTTATTTTCTGAATGGTGTAGATTGGATAGGGGAAATTTGACGCGAGATGAAAACTGTTGATTTCAAGTATGTTCGACTTTGAGTAGTTATAACAGAGGAAAATATACATTGAAAACTAATTTTTCTTCTTTTCTGCACTAGCTATACATTTTATCTATGACATATTTTGAAATCAAAGGAAAAAGAGATTATTTGCATATACTTTTTTGGTACAGACAAGACCCTCATTTTTCAGCAAGTAAAAAATGACTTAAAAAATTTAAAAACTATGTGAATTCTTGTTAAAAAAAAAATTTAAAAAATTATAGCCATAAACTTCATCCACTTTTACACATTTCATTAGTTTACATTCATCTCCAAATTTTAAACATAAATGTCATTTTTATGTCAATAAAGTTAAAATTTTTGTGTGTTGTTGACCTTTTCCTTTATAAAAGTGTGACACAACTTTGTACTTTTACTCGATAAAGTTCAAGAAGATAGTGATTGAATTAAAAATAGAAATACCAGATAATGTATGGGACATTCTAGAAAACCTTAAAATACAAGCTAATGAAGAAGACATAAGGATTAGGGAAAAAGTGCTAGAAGACACTCTACCTGTATGTTCTAAAGAAGAAGTGGATGTGATATTGAATTTGGTGAAGCCACACCTTAGAACAAAGATGAGAACTCTTTACATTATGAACAAAGATTATGAGTTGATAACAAATGAAACAAAGAAGGCCTTTGAGAAGGTGTTGTTGGAACAACAGATCAAACCACCTACTGCGCCCATCACTCATGCACCATCAAGGAAGTGGCAAACCCACTAATGTACCAATGACAGGTCCTCAGGACTTAGCACCCATAGTATTAACTCAAACAAAGGCAGATTAGTCTGCACCTATGATAGAATCACCCAAAGACAACATAATTATCATAGATAATGTGGAAATAGCCATGGCGGCTACTAATAAGGAGTTGGACAAGTTTGAGGGAAGCATTTTATCAGCACTGAGGAAGAAAAAAATCTTATGCAACAATACCCCTCCCACTCAACAAGAAGAAGTAATCATAGAAGATGTATCTAATGAAGAAAAAGAAAGGAGTAGAGATGGAAAAGAAAGATGAATCCTCTATTGATTTGATCAAGGTGGAAATAAGAAGAGTGATGGATAGCACTCCCATCACTCCCTCCTCAGCATTGTTGTCAAGTTTCACACCTGACACTAGTAGTTTGGACTCCTAGAAGGAAGAAGACCTGATTAAGTTCAGCATCCTAGCTATGGAGAAAGCCAAGGAGAAGCAAGTAATGAGGAATCCTCTCTTGGGTAGAATCAGTAAATATTTTGAATAGTTTGTCGATGGAAGATAAGAAGATGGAAAATGTACATTCAATTGATGAGTTGTGAGCATAGTCATCTCTCAGTTCAAAGTTAATTTTTCCATCTTAGAAGAATTTGTGGCCATAATGGCAGAGGATAAATACTTAAAGAAGAGACTCAATGAACTAATAAGTAATTTTGCACTAGACTTAACCTCTCTTAAGTCTAGACAGGCATCATTGAAGGAATTTGCAGACCAAGCAAGGAAAGTCCATTGTAGAATCCATGGATCAGGATAAGTTCACTGATGCCATCTGAAGAAGATCAAAGATGCAGAGGGAAATGATTGAGAAGGTGAAGATTTCAGTGCAAGACACATCCACTAATGTAAACATGTGTAACAATGTCTATCAAGGATAGTTGGATATAATTGAGAAGATAGAAAAATAAAATAGAGAAGATAAGGACTAAACAGACTTAGTTGAGGAATGTTCTTGTGCCCTCTCTAGACATTCTCAGTCATAACATAAGGATATTGGATGTGACCATTATAACCTATGATCAAGGTCCAAGCACAGAATTGG